>CM038671.1:386991757-388191757 GCA_021605145.1 Aegilops bicornis | reverse complement strand
TCAACCACACCAAAATCCTAGATTCACAAGTGTTCTAGGAGCATTTGAGAGAAGTTCTCCAATCAAGTGATAGATCCACTTCATCCCCTTCTTTGCACCAAAGGAATTCGTGACTTGAGCAAGTTTTTGAGCTTTCCCCCATCGTTCTTGTTACTCTTGGAGGTTGGAGGCTCCTAGGCGGTAGGAGTCATTCGGAGAGGAATCGAACTTTGTGATTTCCCACGAAAAGTTTGTGAGGGTTTGGAGACCACCCCAAGGTCTACCACTAGTGGTTGAGAAACGCCCCTGTGGTGTTGTCTCAAAGGGAGAATAGGGTGAGCCTTCGTGGCGTTGGTGTGCCTTCGTGGTAACATCCACCTCTCTAACGATGACTAGCTTACCTCCAAGGAAGTGAACATCGGCATACATCCTCGTCTCCCGGAGTTGTGGTTATTACTAACCCTTACTCTCTACTTGTGGTTACTTGTCTCTTTACACTTACGTATATCATACTGTGCTTGCCTACTTAAGTGTTTGTGTTACTTGCTTAGTACCTTGTGCTCACTTGCAATTGTTAGGCTCAACTTCATATTTCGCACTATTGCCTAAAATTTCTAAGTAATAATTAAAATTTTGTAATTGTACCTATTCACCCCCCCCCCTCTAGGTCCATCTCGATCCTTTCAAACATGTTCCATTGCTGTGTGACAATGAAAGTGCTATTAAGATTGCTCACAATCCCGTGCAACATTCTTGAACTAAACATATTGAAGTTCGTCATCATTTCATTCGGGACCATGTTGCCAAAGGGGACATTAATCTTAAGCATGTTCGCACCGATAAGCAATTAGCGGATATATTTACCAAACCGCTTGATGAGAAAGTCTTTTGCCGTTTAAGAGGTGAATTGAACATCATTGATGCGTCAAACTTGGAGTAGGAACTCCATTTGGATACATGCAAGGCACGAGTCTTTCACTAATCCTTGATATTTCTTTCATGATGCTATCTATATGTCTTGGATACTTTTGCACCCTTGCATGCTATCTAACCCTTGTAGTTACTTGGATGAAACTAAATCCATGAGATTGCAACTCACTCACATCTTGAGCAATCTCTACATCATCAAGTCTCTATACAATGGTGGTTGAAGTCAAGGAAGCACAAAACCCCTCAAATATATCCTTTGACTCATTCTATGATAAATTGTATGATTGTCATTTTGGATACACAAGTGCTCTTCCTTGCAAAGCTAGCCCATGTAGGAAGATGAACTCAAACTCCAAGTGATGCTCCCAACTCTTGATGAGCTACATCAACCTTGAGCAACCCACACAAGTTCGACTACATGATCAAGATCGACACCACCACCACCCAAGGTATGCTATTCCATCTTAGAGAAGCTTTACTCCAAGTCATGGGATAAAGAAACTCAACAAGATGTGAATACATCAAGAAGCTTAAACGAAAAATGGTGAACCCATTTTGAGCTTAGACGATGAGTATGACCAAAGATTAAGTGATCTCACTTGACTCCTAAGTCAATATACTCTAACATAGGTGACTTTGTCACCGCCCACTTCTACATGAAGTTCTCTTGTGTTTCCTTTTGCATTTGTCTCTTGCATATTTTTTCTTCATCTAGATCTTTTCATTTCTTCTTGTTCTGCATTTTCTGCATCCAATTCATTGCAAATCTTTTAGCTAATTCCTTGCAAATCCTTGTGAGATCTTAAAGTGCCTAGTGACCTGAGGTGACAAGTGTTTTACTGTGATGAACTCGTTCACACCGGTCTGTTTTCTTCGGCCCAACCGAATTCTCTCGGTGCCACCAAAGCACACACCTCTGTGCTACCGATTTCACTACAGGAAAGACAACTTGCCACTTATTCCTGCAGTCCTTTTGCTCCATCTCCACTCAATGATTCTTGATCTCTACCAACATCACATTCAACTTGCTTTGTGACTCAAGGACCAAACCCTTCTGCAATAACACAAAAATCCAGAAGAGCCCTTCTTGGAAATTGATGTCAAAGGGGGAGAGAGAGATCACATCAAAGCTCTATTCTTAATCATTTCTATAGGGGGAGAGGATACTCAGGGGGAGTGTATAAGAAACCCCAGATGCTTGGTGTTCAAGAGGAGAGAAGTTACATGTCTTTAAGAGGGGAAAGACATGTTCATATTTGATTGCTTGCATTAACTCAAGCTCTATTGTTTTTCTTTTGATCTGATTTTCTGTTCCCTATCTTCTCCCAATATCCCAATGCAAGATTCAGGGAGAGCAAGACATCTAAGGGAAGGAAATTTCTGACATTATTGCATATCTTTACCTTTGGGGACATGTCTATACCCAATGGGGTACTCAGTACTCACTCTCTACATGTCATCCCAGTCTTGGTTCTCTTGTGGTTTCTTTTGTTTGCTCTGGCTAGTACGTGTATCTATGTTGTCTAACCTTGTTTACTCAAGTTCATTCCTTCCTAAGCCAACTCAAGACCACAAGGTAAGTATATGCATCACAGTCATGTGTATGAGGATTTCTTGCTGATGTACATACTGTTTCCAAGAAGGACTCATGGGCATGAAGGTACATTTTCTATATTCACATCATTTGCTCTGATGCATATAGCCAATATACATGTAACACATGGATTACTCTGTCATGCTTATGCATTCACATGCTCCTATGTTTCATATTTTTATGATTGCATACATGTAGGGGGAGCCTATGCATGTTACATGTCTTTGCAAAGCTTTACTTGCTGCTCTCTATATCTTTATCTAAAGCTTTGATGTATGTTGTCATCAATTACCAAAAAGGGGGAGATTGAAAGCACAAGTGCTCCCTGGGTGATTTTGGAAATTAATGTCAACATATCTCTTGTTGGACTAATGCTTCTACCTAGTATGTTTCAGATAAGTTCAACAATGGAGTGGCATGGACAAGAGGATGTGGAACCCCTTCAAGATGCTAAGGACAAAGGATTGGCTCAAGCTCAAAGCTCAGGACTCTACATTTTCTATTTTAGTGATCCAAGATCACATTAAGTCCATAGGAAAGCCAATACTATTAAGAAGGGATGAGGTGTTGCTTAATGGCTTTCTTGCTCAAAGTGCTTAGTGATATGCTCCAAAGCCCTCAACCACTTTATCACTTCCACATATGTCCTAATCCAAAAGTCCAAATCGGCCCCACCGATTCTTTCCATCCAGAGCCACCGAGTTCAGTTGACATAGCCACTGCCAGAAACCCTAATCAGTTCGGTCTCACCGATGGGATCTCGGTCTCACCGAGATGGGCTCGCAAACTCTGTGTTGTCTGTTGCAATAGTTTTGGTCCCACCGAGATTTGCAACCGGCCCCACCGAGTTTGCTTGGCCAACATTCTGTTTCACTTATTACCCAAATCGGTCCCACCGAGTTTGAGTAATCGGTCAAACCGAGTTTTGGATTTACCCTAACCCTAGCACATTGGTCCCACTGAGTTGATCAAGTCGGTCCCACCGAAATGCCTAACGGTCACATTATGAACCAAATCGGTCCGATCGAGTTCTCTGAATCGGTCCCACCGAGTTTGGTGATTTGTGTGTAACAGTTAGATTTTGTGTGGAGGCTATATGTACCCCTCCACCCACTCTTCATTCGTGGAGAGAGCCATCAAAACATGCCTACACTTCCAATACATATTTTCTGAGAGAGAACCACCTACACTTGTGTTGAGGTCAAGATATTCCATTCCAACCACATAAATCTTGATCACTAGCCTTCCTCAAGTTGCTTTCCACTCAAATCTTCTTTCTACCAAATCCAATCCTATGAGAGAGAGTTGAGTGTTGGGGAGACTATCATTTGAAGCACAAGAGCAAGGAGTTCATCATCAGCACACCATTTGTTACTTCTTGGAGAGTGGTGTCTCCTAGATTGGCTAGATGTCACTTGGGAGCCTCCGACAAGATTGTGGAGTTGAACCAAGGAGTTTGTAAGGGCAAGGAGATCGCCTACTTCGTGAAGATCTACCCTAGTGAGGCAAGTCCTTCGTGGGCGACGACCATGGTGGGATAAACAATGTTGCTTCTTCGTGGACCCTTCGTGGGTGGAGCCCTCCGTTGACTTGCGCAACTGTTACCCCTCGTGGGTTGAAGTCTCCATCAACGTGGATGTACGATAGCACTACCTATCGGAACCACGGATAAGAAATCTTCGTGTCTCCAAATTGCGTTTGCACACTCCAGTCCCATCTCTTTACATTCTTGCAACTTGCATGCTTTACTTTCCGCTGCTCATATACTCTTTGTATGCTTGCATGTTTGATTCATATGTATTGTGAATGTTTAAACTTGTGCTCAAACTCCACATCAACTCAAGGAAATTAAAAACTGTAACTTTTCTTGATTAGAGTCTATTCACCCCCCCCCCTCTAGACACCTCTTCTCGATCCTTTCGGTTGCTTAATCATTCTATTATATATCCAGGCCCCCGGAGTAGCAATCTTAATGCCGACTTATTGGTAAAACTGAAGGCTGTATACACTCTAGTTGAGCAAGTGTACACTAGAACTCAACGTACTTTAGCCGCGATCTCACCAACGGGTCAAGGAGCAACCTTGTTGATAGATGTATTGTAGAAACTCTCCGTGCTGCCTGTAAGATTTGAAGAAATAAAGCGATCTGCCGCCAGAGCCGGCGCCGTGACGGCTCTAAGCCGGGCCAAGGCATGGGCACCAGAACTTGACCCGTCTGAGGTGGCTAATGGGTATCCAAGACTGAAGGAGGACGGAACACCTTTTGATCAAAAAGACTTTGTAGCCTGCGTGAGGGAAATCCGACCTATGGCTACTCTTATTGCCAATGACTCAGATCTCTCCAAATATCATCTGGCTTACAACCAAGAGAATAAGAAGATGCAAACTCCGGCTTACAGAGTGATGGATTTAATCCCACCGATCCGTAAGCACACCTTTGCTCCTGAAGTTGATCCTACTGAGCTCATAGATGACGAAGCTGAATTTGAAGCCTTATCGGGTATCAGTTGGTCGTCATCAACTTTTCAGCTAATAGAGCAAGACAAAGAGCCGGCGAAGGATGACACGGAAGATGCCGAACGTCAAGGCCAAGCAGACTGAACCGCCAGGCGGCTCTATAACCTTGAGCTTTTGAAAAAACAATTTAATATCATTTGGCCTGTGGAGGCATGTAATAGGGCAATAACTTTCTTTTTTCGTGCCATCGTGCACGTTTGAGTGTTGTTTAAACCGCCACCTTATATCTGCCATGTTTGACCTTATCATCTGTTTATGATATGCATAAGAAAATGTTTGAACTATTCTAAATAGAGAAAATAGATCATGAACACCCTTGGCAGCTTACCGCAGGGCGGGTTATAACATCTTACATATAATCATTAAAACAGGAAAGAAAGGACACGTACATAGGCCTGTTATGAATTATAGCTTTGAAAGGCAACTATAATATTATACCTTTGCCTTTGAGGCGGTACTGTCGGTTTATATGACCTGAGCAGTAGGGGTGATGACCCAATCCTGTAGAAATCAGTGCTTCCACATAGATGATAATTGTCATAAGCTGGTGACTTATCATTGACAATCAAGCCGGGTCAAATAGAAACCACTCATGTAAACTTTAGATATAATCAAAAAAGCTTCAAGTAAAATCCAAAAAAATGTTTGCAAAAAGAGACTTCAAAAAACTTTGAGGCTTCTGATTCGAATACGATCAGAAAACCGTTCCAAAGGGGTTAAGCTAAGATTCGAATACGATCATATAGCCCCTAGTGGCTTTGCGTTGCCAATCAAGAGGGTACCGACAGCTATGTTCTCTTTGGTTAGAATACGACCTATGTTTGAACAGGAAGCCCCCAAATGACCTTGAGAGTTGTTTAACGATGCTGATTCGAATACGATCCACGTCGGACCCAAAGGGGTCGAGCTATGATTCGGATACGATCAAGAAGCCCCCTAGTGGGTTTGTCAGTGTGCCAATCAAAAGGGTATCAACAGCTATGTTCTCTTTGGTTCGAATACGACCTATGTTTGAACAGGAAGCCCCCTAGTGATCATGATATTTAACGGCTAGATTCGAATGTGATCATCAGCCGGACCAAAAGGAGAATCAGATACAAATATGATCAACTCCCTGTTGGTCATTTTAAAAAATATAATGATGAAGACATATAAACTTTTGAGGAGGAAAAGGACAGAGGTTCTGGTTTATTGATTATCATAGTAGATACATCGTTAAAATATGTATATCATAAGAGCCGACAGCACAAATATAGTAAGGCCGAAGATGAGCGGTATTCCACGGCCGGCGGGTCTCCTCCTCTGACTTACGCGAGTCTTTGTGCTCTCGAACATCAATGAGGTAATATGACCCGTTGTGTAAATTTGTACTGACCACAAAGGGCCCTTCCCAAGGTACACCCGGCATGTCAGAAGGTTTCCATGCAAAGATATCCCGGTTCTCATGGATGAACTTGATGAGCGCGCTTTCCTATTTGGGATCCAAATTGGAGCTGACACTGAATTGCTTAAATGATTCGCTTGGAACAAAATCAACAAGCTTGGTGTCGTCGGCCGACTTAAATTTCATCACCGGCTCGTGTTCCGTGGTTGGCTTCTTCAGAGATGTCATGTCCTCCGGGTCAACATTGTCTTTATAGAACTTCAACTCCTCTGCTGCACAGACAAATTCAGCATAAGCAGCGTCCCCTTCCTCACATTCTAAGGCTATCTTCTGACTCCCATGGACGGTGATGGTACCCTTGTGACCTGGCATCTTGAGCTGCAAATAAACATAACACAACCGTGCCATGAATTTGGCATAAGCCGGCCGTCCAAACAGGGCGTGATATGGGCTTTTGATCTTGACCACTTCAAAGGTTAATTTCTCAGCCCTAGAGTCATGCTCATCTCCGAAGGCTACCTCCAGTTCAATCTTACCCACTGGGCATGCCAACTTACCAGGCACCACTCCATGAAACATTGTGTAGATGTCTTAAGATTTTTATCAGTCAGCCCCATACGACGGAAGGTTTCATAATAGAGGATGTTGATGCTGCTGCCTCCATCCATGAGTACTTTAGTGAATTTATATCCGCCAACTTGAGGTGCCACCACCAAAGCCAACTGACCCGGATTGTCAACCCGGGGAGGGTGATCTTCCCTGCTCCACACCATCGGCTGCTCTAACCACCTCAAATAATGAGGGACTGCCGGCTCAACAGCGTTCACAGCCCTTTTGTGAAGCTTCTGGTCTCATTTGCACAGACTAGTGGTGAACACATGATACTGTCCACTATTCAGCTGCTTCGGATTGCTCTGATAACCCGATTGCTGTTGTTGCTGACTTCCTTGGCCAGACTGTTGATTATAACCACCTTGATTTCCTTGAAAACTTGAACTTGAGCCGCCGCCCGAGCCATGAAAACCGCCTCCACCTGAGCCACCACCAGGCCCATGGTTGCCGTCTAACATGTTGGAATCTTTGAAAGCCTTCATGATCGCGCAATCTTTCCATAGGTGAGTGGCTGGCCTTTCCCGAGTGTCGTGTCTCGGACAAGGCTCATTGAGCAATTGTTCAAGAGTAGGACCTGACCCGCCAGACCGAGGGGGCGGCCTCCCCTTGCATCATTGATTGTTGCCTTGTGAATTGGTGTTAGCCACAAACTCCGGGTTACCGTCAGCCTTACGTTTATTGCCTCCCTGACTCGTCAGGTTATGCTGATGACCGTTTCCATGGCTGTTCTTCTTTCCCTTTCCTGTCTTCTCTTCATCAGACGCGGGATCCTTGGTACTATCAGAGTCGGCGTATTTGACTAGAGCCGCCATCAGCTGGCCCATGTCATTACAATCACGCTTGAGCCGCCCAAGCTTCTGTTTCAGAGGTTCAAATCGGCAATTTTTCTCCAACATTAAGACCGCATAGCCGACATCCATCTTATAAGATGAATGTATTATCTCCTTGACCCGGCGCACCCAATGGGTCACGGACTCACCTTCCTCTTGCTTGCAATTAGTTAAATCTACAATTGACATAGGCTGATTGCATGTGTCCTTGAAGTTCTGAATTAACCGGGCTTTTAACTCTGCCCATAAACCAATGGAGTTAGGCAGAAGCCCCTTCAGCCAAGTGCGGGCCATTCCATCCAACATCATGGTGAAGTACTTGGCCATTGCCGCATCACTGACCTCCAACAATTCCATGGCCATCTCATAGCTTTCAATCCACGCCCCAGGCTGTAAATCGGCTATGTAATTCGGCACCTTTCGGGGTCCCTTGAAATCCTTGGGCAAACGCTCATTACACAGAGCCGGTATCAAACAAGGAACACCGCCAGTTCTCGTGGCCACACCTTACTCAATAGAAGTCGTTGGATAATCTGGCAAGGTTTGACGAGCCGCCTGCTCAGCCGCCTACTGAGCCGCCTGCTGAGCCTCTTGACGTACCCTGTCCTGTACCGTATTATGCCCACCTGGCTGGTTACGGCGTTGGGCGTTGCTTGATAAGGCCTCCTAATCCATATGCCTGCTATAACTCGGGCTCCGGCTTGGGCGAGGAGTCGAATGGATCTTGTCTCGACTATAAGAATAAGCCTCCTGCTGCGCCAGAGCCGTCTGAAGAAGTTCTCTGACCCTTCGCATCTCAACTGCTGTTCGAGAGTCGCCATCCACTGGGAGAGCCGCCAAACGCGCCGACGCAGCGATCAGGTTCTCCAAAGGATTGGAAAAATAACCCGGTTGTGTTGGTATGTAGCGAGGCGGGGCAGTATTCATGTGAGGAGGTTCCACTACTCGGGGCTGAATCGGCGCCCCCGCTCCGGGTGTTATAAACCGGTTTGCATCCGGCGGGTTACTAGGGCCGGCTCCGAGTGTGCTGAAGAGATTCTGAGGGTCATAAACCGGAGGCAGACGGGATTGAGCCTTCTGGTGCCTCCTCGTCATCACCTCACTAGACGCGTTCAGACTCATCGTAAGCTGGAAAGTGCTACGTCTTGAGCTTGCGTTGGTTTTCCCCGAAGAGGAGAGGATGATGCAACCGCGATGGCGTAAGTATTTCCCTCGGTTTTGAGAACCAAGGTATCAATCCAGTAGGAGGCCGCGCGCAAGTCCCTCATACCTGCACAAAACGATAGCTACTCGCAACCAACGTGATTAGGGGTTGTCAATCCATTCACGGTCAATTACAATAGTGAGATCTGATACAGATAATATTTTTGGTATTTTTGGTATAAAGATGCAAAGTAAAAAGTAAAAGCAAAGCAAGTAAATAAAGTGATGGAGATTGATATGATGAGAATAGACCCGCGGGCCATAGGTTCACTAGTGGCTTCTCTCAAGAGCATAGATATTCTATGGTCGGTGAACAAATTACTGTTGAGCAATTGACAGAATTGAGCATAGTTATGAGTATATCTAGGCAATGATCGTGTATATAGGCATCACGTCCGAGACAAGTAGTTCGAAACGATTCTGCATCTACTACTATTACTCCACTCATGGACCGCTATCCAGCATGCATCTAGAGTATTAATTTAAAAAGCAGTAACGCCTTAAGCAAGATGACATGATGTAGAGGAATAAATTCATGCAATATGATAAATACCCCATCTTGTTATCCTCGATGGCAACAATACAATACGTGCCTTGCAAACCTTTTACATCCTTTGGGTAAGGACACCGCAAGATTGAACCCAAAGCCATGCACTTCTCCCATTGCAAGAACTACCAATCTAGTTGGCCAAACCAAAGCGGATAATTCAAGAGACTTGCAAAGATAACTCAATCATACATAAAAGAATTCAGAGAAAATTCAAATATTATCCATAGATAAGCTGGATCATAAACCCACAATTCATCGGTCTCAACAAACACCCATAAAAACAAGATTACATCGAATAGATCTCCACGAGAGAGGGGAGAACATTGTATTGAGATCCAAAAGAGAGAAGAAGCCATCTAGCTACTAGCTATGGACCCGAAGGTCTGAAGTAAACTACTCACACTTCATTGGAGGGGCTATGGTGATGATGTAGAAGCCCTCCATGGTGGATGCCCCCTCGTGAGCTCGAACAGGCCCCAAGATGGGATCTCGTGGATACAGGAAGGTACGGCGGTGGAATTAGGTGTTTGGCTCCCCCTCTGATCGTTCAGGGATACGTAGGTATATATAGGAGGAAGGAGTACGTTGGTGGAGCGTCAGGGGGCCCACAAGGCAGGGGGCACGCCCAGGGGGGGCGCGCCCTCCACCCTCGTGACCGCATCTAGCACTTCTTGGAGTAGGGTCCAAGTCTCTTGGATCACGTTCGGTGAGAAGATCACGTTCCCGAAGGTTTCATTCCGTTTGGACTCCGTTTGATATTCCGTTTCTTCGAAACACTGAAATATATGCAAAAACAATTGCAGGCTGGGCTCCGGTTAATAGGTTAGTCCCAAAAGTAATATAAAAGTGGAAAATAAAGCGCTCCCACTGTAAATATGGGTTGTACATTGTACCATACTTTTTGAGTAATACAAACACAGTGGGAGCCTCTCCCACTGTATAACTTCTCAAAAAAAATATAAAAGTGGAAAATAAAGCCCATTATAGTCCAAAACAATAGATAAAGTAGCATGGAGCAATAAAAAATTATAGATACGTTGGAGACGTATCAGGCATCCCCAAGCTTAATTCCTGCTCGTACTCGAGTAGGTAAATGATAAAAAGAGAATTTTTGATGCGGAGTGATACTTTGTCATAATTTCAATGTAAATATTCTTAATCATGGTATGAATATTCAGATCCGAAAGATTCAAGACAAAAGTTCATATTGACATAAAAATAATAATACTTCAAGCATACTAATCAAAATAATCATGTCTTCTCAAAATAGCATGGCAAAAGAAAGTTCATCCCTACAAAATCATATAGTTAGGCTATGCTTCATTTTTGTCACACAAAGATGTTCCCAACTTCTATACCCCGATGACAAGCCAAGCAATTGTTTCATACTTAAATAATCTCAAACTTTTTCAACCTTCACGCAATACATGAGCGTGAGCCATGGATATAGCACTATGGGTGGAATAGAATATGATGATGGGGATTGTGTGGAGAAGGCAAAAAAGGAGGAAGTCTCACATTAACGAGGATAATCAACGGTCTATGGAGATGCCCATCAATTGATGTCAACATGAGGAGTAGGGATTGCCATGCAACGGATGCACTAGAGCTATGAATGCTCAAAAGAAAACTAGTGGGTGTGCATCCAACTTGCTTGCTCATGAAGACCTAGGGCATTTGAGGAAGCCCATCGTAGGAATATACAAGCCAAGTTCTATAATGAAAAATTCCCACTAGTATGAAAAAGACAATGAGACTCACTATATGAAAAACATGGTGCTACTTTGAAGCACAATATATGAGACTCACTACATGAAGAACAAGGTGCTACTTTGAAGCACAATATATGAGACTCACTACATGAAGAACATGGTGCTATTTTGAAGCACAAGTGTGGAAAAAGAGATAGTAGCATTGCCTTTTTCTTTTCTTTTCTTTTTTTGGGGCCTTTCTTCTTTTTTTTGGTCTTTCTCTTTTTTTTGGCAATGCTCTAATAATGATGATCATCACACTTCTATTTCTATTACAACTCAATAATTACAACTCGAATCTTAGAACAAAATATGACTCTATATGAATGCCTCCGGCGGTGTACCGGGATGGTGCAATGAATCAAGAGTGACATGTATGAAAAATAATGCATGGTGGCTTTGCCACAAATACTATATCAACTACATGATCATGCAATGGCAATATGACAAAAGTAATGTATGTCATGATGATGATGAACGGAACGGTGGAAAGTTTTATGGCAATATATCTCGGAATGGCTATGGAAATGCCATAATAGGTACGTATGGTGGCAGTTTTGAGGAAGATATAAGGAGGTTTATGTGTGATAGAGCGTATCATATCACGGGGTTTGGATGCACCGTGAAGTTTGCACCAACTCTCGAGATGAGAAAGGGCAATGCAGTACCGAAGAGGCTAGCAAAGGCGGAAAGGTAAAAGTGCGTATAATCCATGGACTCAACATTAGTCAAAAGAACTCATATACTTATTGCAAAAATTTAGAAGTCATCAAAATCAAGTACTACACGCATGCTCCTAGGGGGATAGATTGGTAGGAAAATACCATCGCTCGTCCCGACCGCCACTCATAAGGATGCACAAGCCGTACACTTCATGTTTCAAATTTGTTACATAACTTAAACCATACGTGCATGCTACGGGATTTGCTAACTTCAACACAAGCATTTCTCAAATTCACAACTACTCAACTAGCACGACTTTGATATTATCACCTCCATATCTCAAAACTGTTATCAAGCATCAAACTTATCTTAGTATTCAACGCACTCAAAAGAAAGTTTCACATATCTTGAATACCAAGTATATTAACATTAAGCAAATTACCATGCTATTAACGACTCTCAAAATAATCTAACTGAAGCATGAGAGATCAATAGTTTCTTTAAAACAAATCCACCACCGTGCTCTAAAAGATCTAAGTGAAGCACTAGAGCAAAAATTATCAAGCTCAAAAGATATAAGTGAAGCACTATGAGCAAAACTATCAAGCTCAAAAGATATGAGAGAAGCACATAGAGTATTCTATAAAATTTCAATTCATGTATGGCTCTCTCAAAAGGTGTGTACAGCAAGGATGGTTGTGGTAAACTAACAAGCAAAGACTCAAATAATACAAGACGCTCCAAGCAAAACACATATCATGTTGGTGAATAAAAATATAGCTCCAAGTAAATCACCGATGGAAGTAGACGAAAGAGGGGATGCCTTCAGGGGCATCCCCAAGCTTTGACTTTTTGGTGTCCTTAGATTATCTTGGGGGTGCCATGGGCATCCCAAAGCTTAGGCTCTTGCCACTCCTTGTTCCATAATCCATCAAAAGAATTCACCCAAAACTTGAAAACTTCACAACACAAAACTCAATAGAAATCTCGTGAGCTCCGTTAGAGAAAGAAAACAAAAGACTACTTTAAGGTACTGTAATGAACTCATTATTTATTTATATTGGTGTTAAACCTACTGTATTCCAACTTCTCTATGGATTATAAACTATTTTACTAACCATAGATTCATCAAAATAAGCAAACAACACACGCAAAACAGAATCTGTCAAAAACAGAACAGTCTGTAGTAATCTGTAACTAACGCAAACTTATGGAACCCAAAACATTCTACCAAAATTAGATGACCTGGAAAATTTGTTTATTGATCAGCAGCAATTGGAATCAGTATTTTATCACGTTCTGGTGATTTTTAACAATTCGGGCACTGAGCACAAAGATTCTGGAAATTACAGCAAGATCAAATAACTATCATCCAAGAAGATCCAATAGGTTCAACTTGGCACAAACACTAAACTAAACATAAAACCACATCCAAACAGAGGCTAGATGGATTATTTATTCCTAAACAGAAGCAAAAACAAAAATTAAAAAATAAAATTGGGTTGCCTCCCAACTAGCGCTATCGTTTAACACCCCTAGCTAGGCATAAAAGCAAGGATAGATCTAGGTATTGCTATCTTTAATTTTCAATTTTTTAGCGGAGTCATGCTCAAATCCGGGTGGTTCCTGCCGCTTCCCTTCATACTCGGAAATTTTTAGATCTAAAGAATCCAACCGCTTATTAGAAAGAGTAATCAACATATTCATGCGGTGAAGATTTGCGCTAACACTTTTAAGAGGCTCAAGAGACTTTTGTAAAAAAATTGTTACTTCGCAAATCTTCTCAAACACTTGGGTTTCTTCCTGGGTAGGATGAGTTCCTCCCTTTTGTGGTAGTGTTCCCACTATTCCCTCTATAATTTCACGCGCGATACTGGGATCAATTTCAATAAAAATTTCCCTTGGCAATGCAATCCAAGAGTTGTCTATGCATCATATTTAACCCAACATAAAAATTGCGAAGAAGAATTCTAAAGTTCACCTCTACGGTGCACTTAAGATAAGATTCCATCATCCTATACAAAGCATCTTTTAAATTTTCTCCTTGTCGTTGCTTGAAGTGAAGAACTTCAAACTCGGGAGACATAGGAGCGGATAAGGAATTCGACATAGCGACAAGCAAGCAAACTAACACACGAGCAAACAAAAGGCAAAGGGAAAAAGGAGGAGGAGATTGAGAAAGAGAGGGCAAATAAAACGGCAAGGGTGAAGTGGGGGAGAGGAAAACGAGAGGCAAATGGCAAATAATGTAATGCGAGAGATAGGGATTGTGATGGGTACTTGGTATGTTGAATTTTATAGACCTCCCGACAGCGGCGCCAGAGATCCTTCTTGCTACGTCTTGAGCTTGCGTTGGTTTTCCCACGAAGAGGAGAGGATGATGCAGCACAAGATGGCATAAGTATTTCCCTCGGTTTTTGAGAACCAAGGTATCAATCCAGTAGGAGGCCACGCGCAAGTCCCTCGTACCTGCACAAAACGATAGCTACTCGCAACCAACGCGATTAGGGGTTGTCAATCCCTTCACGGTCACTTACGAGAGTGAGATCTGACAGAGATAATATTTTGGTATTTTTGGTATAAAGATGCATTGTAAAAAGTAAAAGCAAAGCAAGTAAATAAAGTGATGGAGATTGATATGATGAGAATAGACCCGGGGGCCATAGGTTTCACTAGTGGCTTCTCTCAAGAGCATAGATATTCTACGGTGGGTGAACAAATTACTGTTGATCAATTGACTTAATTGAGCATAGTTATGAGTATATCTAGGCAATGATCATGTATATAGGCATCACGTCGGAGACAGGTAGATCGAAACGATTCTGCATCTACTACTATTACTCCACTCATCGACCGCTATCCAGCATGCATCTAGAGTATTAAGTTAAAAAGCAGTAACGCCTTAAGCAAGATGACATGATGTAGAGGAATAAATTCATGCAATATGATAAATACCCCATCTTGTTATCCTCGATGGCAACAATACAATACGTGCCTTGCAACCCTTTACATCCTTTGGGTAAGGACACCGCAAGATTGAACCCAAAGCCATGCACTTCTCCCATTGCAAGAACTACCAATCTAGTTGGCCAAACCAAACGGATAATTCGAAGAGACTTGCAAAGATAACTCAATCATACATAAAAGAATTCAAAGAAGATTCAAATATTATCCATAGATAAGCTGGATCATAAACCCACAGTTCATCGGTCTCAACAAACACACCGCAAAAAGAAGATTACATCGAATAGATCTCCACGAGAGAGGCGGAGAACATTGTATTGAGATCCAAAAAGAGAGAAGAAGCCATCTAGCTACTAGCTATGGACCCGAAGGTTTGAAGTAAACTACTCACACTTCATCGGAGGGCTATGGTGATGATGTAGAAGCCCTTCATGGTGGATGCCCCCTCCGGCGGAGCTCCGGAATAGGCGCCAAGATGGGATCTCGTGGATACAGGAAGGTACGACGGTGGGATTAGGTTTTTGGCTCCCCCTCTGGTCGTTTGGGGATACGTAGGTATATATAGGAGGAAGGAGTACGTCGGTGGAGCGTCAGGGGGCCCACGAGGCAGGGGGGCGCCTTCCACCCTCGTGACCGCCTCTGGCACTTCTTGGAGTAGGGTCCGAGTCTCCTGGATCACGTTCGGTGAGAAGATCACGTTCCAGAAGGTTTCATTCCGTTTGGACTCCGTTTGATATTCCGTTTCTTCGAAACACTGAAATAGGCAAAAAAAAAAGCAATTGCAGGCTGGGCCTCCGGTTAATAGGTTAGTCCCAAAAGTAATATAAAAGTGGAAAATAAAGCCCATTATAGTACAAAACAATAGATAAAGTAGCATGGAGCAATCAAAAATTATAGATACGTTGGAGACGTATCAGAAAGCCTCTGACTGGATCTGCTGAGCTCGAGCATCCGAAGCCGCCCGTTCTGCGGCCAATCTGGTGCCCTCAGCTGCTAGGGCTTCTTTGGCTCGGGCTACCTCCTCACGTACCCGTGCTACCTCTGCATTATGCTCAGCTTGATCCACCGGAATAACTGTGGCGGTTAACAGGGCCATCAATCTGTCCATGAGATCAATCAGCACCTGTGCCGGCGGGTGCACAGGGCATCCTGCCCCGGCTGCTCCTGACCCGGAAGTTATTGCTGCCGCAGCTGTAGAGTTTTGACCGGGTTGAGTGCCAGCCATGAAGATCCCTACTCTGCTCGACGGCTCAAAGGGGTCCGGAATACTGCTGCCATCGGAACAGCCCCCAAGCCCACCATCTTGTAGTTGGTATAACGAATCCGTCTCACCAGTGGATGGCTCACCATCAGAGTAGACGGCCATCTCACCACCATCCACGGATCCTTCAGAAAATTCCCCTGCGTGGATGCAACCCACGAAGGCACGCTTCATGGCGGGCTGAGCCCGGGCGGGTCTCGCACGCTGAGCCGTCTCGATGATGTCAGTGCAGATGTCCGGCTAAGGGCCCGGCTCACCAATCCGGCCGATGAAGACGTGGATTCCGCCGAAGGGGACCCGGTACCCGTACTCAATTGAGCCGGCGTCGTCGATGTAGAGCTTGCCGCGACGACTCTTGGTCATCCGCCCTGGCGTATCCCTTGAGCCCTTCGAAGCTGCCCTTCAAGAACTCAAATCCACCGTGCGCCAGCCCCACGGTGGGCGCCAACTGTCGTGGAATTGTCACGGCAGATGTCCTTGCCAAAGGACTTAGTCGTGGAGCCATTGCAACTAGGAAGCTTAAAGGGGTTAAAGCGGGACAAAGGACACGGAGGTTATACTGGTTCGACCCCTTACGTTGAAGGTTAAAAGCCTAATACGGTTGAGGTGGAATTACTAGGGTTTCGATGACCAGGGAGCGAAACCGCTATGCCTGGCTCTCGATTTTATCTCCCTCTCCCTAAGCCACCGCCGGGTCGTCCCCTTATATACACAGGTTGACCCCCCGCGGCCTACAGAGTCCCGACCAACTCATAAACAGTGTCCAGCTTGGTGACTAGTAAATCTTGCCTTACAATACAAGCCATGCCATTATGGCGGTTTATCACTATGGGCCTTAAGTCGCCTTTGGGCTTTGGGCCCTTAACCTAACCGTCGTCTTCAAGAATCGTCATGGGCTTCAGATGGTAAATCGCCATAGGCGTAACCCGGCCCCTCCTGGGCGGGTTACGCTAATAGTTATATCCCCAACACGTTGGTTTTTCCTTGAAGAGGAAAGGGTGATGCAGCAAAGTAGCGTAAGTATTTCCCTCAGTTTTGGAGAACCAAGGTATCAATCCAGTAGGAGGCCACACGCAAGTCCCTCGTACCTACACAAACAAATAAGAACCTTGCAACCAACGCGATAAAGGGGTTGTCAATCCCTTCACGACCACTTGCAAAAGTGAGATCTGATAGAGATGATAAGATAATATTTTTGGTATTTCTATGATAAAGATTCAAAGTAAAGATTGCAAAGTAAAAATTGATTGGAAACTTATATGATGGAGAATAGACCCGGGGGTCGTAGGTTTCACTAGTGGCTTCTCTCAAGATAGCATAAGTATTATGGTGGGTGAACAAATTACTGTCGAGCAATTGATAGAAAAGTGCATAATTATGAGAATATCTAGGCATGATCATGTATATAGGCATCACGTGCGTGACAAGAAGACCGACTCCTGCCTGCATCTACTACTATTACTCCACACATCGACTGCTATCCAGCATGCATTTAGAGTATTAAGTTCATAAGAACAGAGTAACGCATTAGGCAAGATGACATGATGTAGAGGGATAAACTCAAGCAATATGATATAAACCCCATCTTTTATCCTCGATGGCAACAATACAATACGTGTCGTTTCCCCTCATCCTTTGGGATCGAGCACCGCATGATTGAACCCAAAGCTAAGCACTTCTCCCATTGCAAGAAAGATCAATCTAGTAGGCCAAACCAAACTGATAATTCGAAGAGACTTGCGAAGATAACCAATCATACATAAAATAATTTAGAGAAGATTCAAATATTGTTCATAGATAATCTTGATCATAAACCCACAATTCATCGAATCTCGACAAACACACAGCAAAAAGAGTTGCATCGAATAGATCTCCAAGAAGATCGAGGAGAACTTTGTATTGAGATCCAAAGAGAGAGAAGAAGCCATCTAGCTAATAACTATGGACCCGAAGTTCTGTGGTAAACTACTCACACATCATCGGAGAGGCTATGGTGTTGATGTAGAAGCCCTCCGTGATCGATTCCCCCTCCGGTGGAGCACTAGAAAAAGCCCCAAGATGGGATCTCACGGGTACAGAAGGTTGCGGCGGTGGAATTAGGTTTTCGTGGTGCTCCTCGATGGTTTCGGGGTACGTAGGTGTAAGGGCATATTTATCCCGTAAATGTTTTGGTGATTGATGACGATACTTTTGCGGACTAATCGTATGCTTTGAGTTCCTCAGATGGTTCATCTCTAGGCTCGAGACGATTCGGTGCCCCTCGGAGACTATTGAAGGCAGGCGTCGTCCACGTTTCTTTTTGGTGGATTTGAGTCGTGGGAGAGCCGTACTATTAAGAGGGGTCCGCCTCAGAAAGGTTAGGGCAGAATCAACACGTACACTTGTCCCTCCTTTCCCTGCACTTTGGAGCTTCCCTTCGTTATCTTGGTTGTGCGGAAATCTGACAACTACTACTGTACTTCCGGTAGTACCGCAGGTACACGCGGTAGTACCCTTGAGGTGCCACGGTAGTACCGCTCCTGGGCGGTAGTACCGCGGTTCCCGAACCTAGTGCCGCTCGGTCTTGGTAGTAGGGCGGATGTAATTTTTACATCCGCGCCCTGCAATAGTATCGCTCGTCGGTAGCGGTAGTACCGCTGGAGCCCACGGTAATCTTGCTCCCTATGAGCCGTAGTATCGTGGCCCTCCTACCGAAATGCCGTAGTTTCACGGTAGTCAAGATGCATCTTGATAATACCGCTCCTCCGGAGCGGTAGTACCGCATCGGATTTTTGCACTACCGCAGTTTCAGCGAAAGTTGGCACGGATGTAATTTATTTCATCTGCGCCCTTCCCAGGCCGTGACTCTCCTGCCTTGCGGTAGTACCGCAAGGGGGAGTAGTCAGGCTAGTTCCGGCCTGTGCTGCTGTCGCGGTAGTACCGTGGTCCACCACGGTAGTATCGCGCAGCCTCGCGGTAGTACCGCGCCCCTGGAGCGGTAGTACCGCGCGTCACGGGCTGAATAAGTGGATAACGGTTGGATTTTCCCACGACTATATAAGGGGCGTCTTCAACCTCTAGTTGACCACCTCTTCTCTCCCCAAGCTCCATTGTTGCTCCAAGCTCCATTTTGGCCCGATCTCTCTCCCTAGCCAATCAAACTTGTTGATTTGCTCGGGATTGGGTGACAAGGGCCCGATCTACACTTCCACCACAAGATATTTGATTCCCCCCACTTATCCCTTGCGGATCTTGTTACTCTTGGGTGTTTGAGCATCCTAGACGGTTGAGGTCACTGTGAAGCCATATTCCATTGTGGTGAAGCTTCGTGGTGTTGTTGGGAGCCTCCAATTAAGTTGTGGAGATTGCCCCAACCTTGTTTGTAAAGGTTCGGTCGCCGCCTTCAAGGGCACCAATAGTGGGATCACGGCTCTTGCATTGTGCGAGGCGTGAGGAGATTACTGGTGGCCCTAGTGGCTTCTTGGGAGCATTGTGCCTCCACACCGCTCTAACGGAGACGTACTTCCCCTCAAAGGGAAGGAACTTCGGTAACACATCCTCGTCTCCACCGGCTCCACTCTTGGTTATCTTATCCCTTTACTTGTGCAAGCTTATTTGTGTTCCTATCCTTGCTTGCCTTTGTGCTTGTGTTGTTCGCATCATATAGGTTGTCCACCTAGTTGCACATCTAGACAACCTTTATTATTGCAAAGTTTAAATTGGTAAAGAAAAGCTTAAAATTGTTAGTTGCCTATTCACCCCCCCCCCCTCTAGTCAACTATATCGATCCTTTCAATTGGTATCAGAGCCTCATCTCTCTTTAAGGACTTTACCGTCTGAAGAGTATGGTTGAGTCGTAGATGATGTGGGGGAGCACTCCGGTGCGAATCCGATATCATCTACGGGAGATGGGGGTACCTCGATCTCTCGTGAGGAATTCAATGTGGCGTTGGACACATTGAAAAACTCCATGACGGCGAGGTCAAGGACATGTTTAAGGAATTCCTAGAAGGGCTTAAACTTTCCACCGCGCGTGAAAGTGGGTGATCCCGCCAACACGGGAGCGGATGCTAACTCCGATAAGGGGAAGCTACTAGTGAGAAAGCCCCTCGTCTAGTGGTAAGAATGGCACCGACATCTTTGCTCATGTGCAACCTCCCGTTTATGGTGGACCGATTCCTTACACTCATTTGAATCATGCCGGTCCACCACCTAAGATTGATAAAAAGGAGGATTTTGATTCTTGGGTTTATCGTTTTAAGTGTCATTTAAATCATGTGAACACTAACCTTTGGAGAATCATTGAAGAAGGTTTCTACCCGCATGATCCGAGCAACTTTTCTCCAGGAGAGGTCGTGGATCATCAATTCAATGAGAATGCTCTCTTCATCATCCAAGAAGCAATCCTTCCCGAAGACCTTCCTCATCTCCGGACTTACTCCCGTGCCAAAGATGCTTGGCTAAAGGTGGTTCCCTTTATCGAGGAATTGCAAGCATTCAACGTTCCAATTATGAAGTGGTCCAAGATGAAGCCGATGAGTTTGCAATGAAGGAAGAAGAAGAACCTCGTGAGCTCTATCGGAGAGTAACCAAGCTTGCTGTCTCCCTCCAGGATCATGGAAGTAAGGACACCGATGACAACTGGATCAAGCGCAAATTTCTCAAGGCAATGATTCCCTACCACAAAGCCATGTCCTCCGTCATCCGTCAACGACCGGACTTCCACACCTTGTCCTCAAGTGATGTGTTGGATGAGTTTGTGGCTATGAGAATATTGGACAAGACCGCTGACAATGCGGTGCTTCGCTCCCAAAGAGCAAAGAAGCCCAACCTCGCTTTGAAGGCCAAGATTTGTGTCGAAGAAGATGGAGAGGAGGAAGAAGAAGAGAGCAACCTCGAAGATACTAAGTATGATTATCATGAACACATGGCCCTTGCTTCAAGACAATTTTGGAGCAAGAAGAACTCAAGGCCCAACTTCAAAAAGAGCAACTCAAGTGGCACTAAGGGCAAGCAACGAGTGAGGACTTGTTTCAATTGTGGCAATGTGAGTCACTTTGTTGCAGAGTGTCCATATGAGAAGAGGGAAGACAATGGTGGCAAGCTCATCCGTAAGGAAAAGGCCAAGTCTTTCCCCAACAAGAGCAACTTCCCAAAGAAGACTCCTCACAAAGCCTTGGTGGTTCAAGAAGAGTACAATGAGGATGATGATGATGAGGAGGATGGTGAATCGGTTGCCATGGCCTCCGTGGCCATTGCAATGACTCCTCGGGTGTCTCTCTTCGGTTCACCCAATCAAAGCATCACCGCCAAGTGCCTCATGGCTAAAGCCACCAACAAGGTAACCCCCAACATCAAAACTACCATCATCAATAATTCTTCTTTGACGGATTGCATTGATGAACATGAGGGGACTAATGTGGAGGAAAATGAATTTGAGATCTTTATGAGTAAACTCAAGGGCAAATCCAAGAAGCACTTTGTTGCTCTCTTGGAACAACTTGGTGAAGCCAATGTCATGATCGAGACTCATGAAGAAACCATCTCTAAGATGGAAGGGCATAGCCGTGACTATGCCGATGAGATTTCGGATCTTTCCAATGCTCTTGAGGAAGAGCGTGGTCTTCGTTTGGCTCTTGAGGAGTCATACAACGATGATCATGCTAAATTAAAGAAAGACCTTGATCATGCTCTTGTTGTGTCTCGTGTCCTTAGCTCCGAGAAGGCAAAGCTTGGAGTTGATCTTGCTAGACTCAACGGGGACTTTGACATTCTCGACAAGGCTCACAAAGTCTTGAAGGGTGCTCATGCTAGTCTCAAAGAGTCTCATGATCAACTCCAAGTGAAGCTAACCAAGGAGAAAGCCACCTTTCCTCATATGATAGTAATTGATAATGCAAATGCTACTAACCCTTGCTGTGAGCATGTGCATCTTGTTGAGGAGAATGCTAAGTTGAAGGAGCAACTTGAAAAGGGCCTTGTCACATGCATTCAAGGCGAGAAGAACCTTAACGACCTTTTGAGTAGTCAAAAGGAAGTTGTGGCCAAGGAGGGGATTGGGTTCGCCCAAGCCCAAGAGCAAGAAGAAGAATGACAAGACCAAGCAACCTCCCCTCTCAAGCAAACTTTTGTGAGGGAGGGAGAGGGTGCTTCCAAGAAGAAGAAGAACCGTGCAAAGGGTGGCAATGTCAATAAGGACAACGTCATCCCCATGAACATAGCCATGACTTTAACCCCTCTTATGTGTTGTGTCGTGCTAGTGATGGGCATGTTTATGCTAAATTTGTTGGTTCTTCTTATGAGTACATTGAATGGTCTATTTGGGTTCCTAAGACCCTCGTTACTAACATCAAAGGACCCATTACCAAATGGGTACCTAAAACCAAGCATTGATCTCTTGTAGGGTTTGCTTCCTGGGGATCATGGTTGCTCGATAGTGGAGCAACAAATCATATGACCGGAGCAAGGACATGGTGGTGGACGTGCAAGAGATTCCATCTATGCCCACCGATGTCGAGTGGGGTGATGCATCACATTCTAAGGTATTGGGTCTCGGCAAGGTTGTCATTTCTCATGATCTTACGATCGAGAAAGTCATGCTTGTTGAGTCCCTTGCATACAATTTGCTTTCCGTTCGTCAACTTGCAGTCATGGATTTTGCTACTTTCTTTGACATTGATACCCTGGCCCTCTTGTGGAGCAAGACTCTTAAAGTAGCCTTTGTTGGGCATGTCGAAAACGGTCTCTATGTGATTAACTTTTCGAAGCGACCCACTAAGACCGCGACATGCCTAATGGCTAAAGTTGGCGTGGGATGGCTTTGGCATCGCCGTTTAGCCCATGTCAATATGAGATCTTTGCAAAGTCTTCTCAAGGGGACCATGTCCGTGGACTAACAAATGTTAGTTTTGCCAAAGACCGTGCTTGCAAGGCTTGTATTGAAGGAAAGCTTCATGAGAAGGCTCACCCTCCCACGACCATCATATACTCAAAGAGACCCTTGGAGCTCCTTCACATGGATCTCTTTGGGCCACCATCATTTGATAGTCTTGGAGGTAGAAAGTATTGCTTGGTGATTGTGGATGACTATTCGAGATACACTTGGGTATATTTCTTCAAGAGGAAGAGTGAGACCCAACAAACCGTCATCAACTTTGCAAATAAAGCTCAACGTCAACATAATGCAAAGATCTTGACTATAAGAAGTGACAACGACACCGAGTTCAAGAACTACACCTTGGATGAGTTTCTTAGTGATGAGGGAATCAAGCATCAATATTCTGCACCATATACCCCTCAACAAAATGGTGTTATGGAGAGAAAGAACCGGACGTTGATGGATGCGGCAAGGACCATGATGGCGGAGTTCAAGTCTCCATACAACTTTTGGGCGAAGCCATCAACACCGCTTGTCATGCATCCAATCGGCTCTATCTCCGCAAAGGCTTGAACAAGACTCCTTATGAGATACTCACCGGCAACAAGCCCAACCTCAAGTACTTCCGGGTGTAAGTGTTTCATTCTCAAGAAAGGTGTTCGTTTGTCTAAATTTGAAGCTAGAGCTCATGAGGGCATATTTGTTGGTTATGCTACAAACTCTCATGCTTACCGTGTCCTCAATAAATCCATGGGACTTATTGAGGAGACGTGTAACGTGGAGTTTGATGAGAATAACGGCTCCCAAGTGGAGCAAAGTGGCACGTGTGATGTAGGTGATGAAATTCCTCCCCAAGCCATAAGAAGAATGGGAGTTGGCTTTATCCTACCCACTGAGGAACCCCTTGTGGCCGACGGAGAAGGACAATGCTCCACTCAAGTGGAGCCATCACCAACCCAAGGCCCACACGCTTCCGAAGAACAAAGTGAAGGCCCTCAACCTCATGAACGAGACCAAGGGCAAGATCGTGCTCAAGACGATGATATCACCTCAAATGATGCCCAAGGTCAAGTTCTCTCCCCCGAGCATGCTCAAGATGAAGATCATGCTCAAGACGGCGCTCAAGATGATCAAGTGACCCCTCCTCATCTCACCTCCGAGGAGGAATTAGAGCATCGTGCCGCCAAGATTGCTTCCAAACTTACCACCAAAGGCCATCTCATGGAGAATGTGGTTGGAAGCCTAAGAAAAGGGGTAAGCACTCATAGACAATTGGCAAACTATTGTGAACATCACGCCGTTTGTCTCTTGTGTTGAACCTCAAAAGGTCTATGAGGCGCTCGAAGACTCGGATTGGCTCAATGCCATGCATGAAGAACTCAACAACTTCGAGTACAACAAGGTGTGGAGATTGGTGCCAAGGCCATCGGAGAACCACAACGTCATTGGAACCAAGTGGATTTTCAAGAACAAGCAAGATGCTCATGGGAACATCATTACGCAACAAGGCAAGATTGGTAGCACAAGGCTACTCCCAAGTCGAGGGTATCGACTACGGTGAAACCTTTGCTCCCGTTGCTCGCCTTGAATCCATTCGTTTGTTGATCGCTTATGCTTCCCATCACAACTTTAAGTTGCAACAAATGGATGTGAAAAGTGCTTTTCTTAATGGTCCCATTAATGAGTTGGTCTATGTCAAGCAACCCCGGGTTCGAGGACCCCTACTTCCGGATCACGTGTATCAACTCGATAAGGCACTCTATGGCCCTAAACAAGCCCCACGTGCGTGGTATGACCACCTTACCGAGTTGTTACAAGATCGTGGTTTTGAAGTGGGGCAAATTGATCCCACTCTTTTTACTAAGAAGGTCAATGGGGAGTTGTTTGTATGCCAACTATATGTTGATGATATTATCTTTGGTTCTCCTAACAAAGCTTTCAATGAGGAATTTGCCGCTCTCATGACCTCCAAGTTCAAGATGTCTTTGATGGGAGAGTTGAAGTTCTTCCTTGGTTTCGATATCAAACAAAGAAGAGAAGGAACCTTCATCAACCAAGCCAAATACACTCAAGACATGCTCAAAAGATTCAAGCTAAGTGATGTCAAGCCGGCTACTACACCAATGCCCACTAAGTGCCAACTTGACATTGATCCCAATGGTAAAGCGGTGGATCAAAAGGTATATCGCTCCATGATTGGATCCTTGCTTTACCTTTGTGCATCTAGACCGGATATCATGTTGAGTGCGGGAATGTGTGCAAGCTAAGAAGGAAAGTCACTATGTGGCGGTCAGCGAATCTTTCGATATTTGGCTCATACCCCAAACTTTGGCTTATGGTACCCAAGAGGAGCAAACTTCAAGCTTGAAGGATTTACGGATTTCGATTGGGCGGGAGACAAAGTGGATAGGAAGTCCACTTCCGGAGGGTGCCAATTTCTTGGTTGCTCCTTGGTAAGATGGTCTTCCAAGAAGCAAAGTTGTGTGTCTCTCTCGGCCCACCAAGCGGAATTTGTGGCGGCCGGTAGTTGTTGTGCTCAACTCCTATGGATGAGGCAAACTTTAAAGGAGTACGATGTCATTTGTGACAAAGTGCCTCTTTGGTGTGATAATGAAAGTGCCATCAAGATTTCTCTCAACCCGGTGCAACACTTCAAGACGAAGCACATCGAGATTCGGTATCATTTCATCCGGGATCACATTAGGCGAGGGGAGATCGAGCTCAAGTATGTCAACACTCAGGATAACCTTGCAGATATATTCACGAAGCCCTTGGATGAAGCAAGATTTCGCGAGTTAAGGCATGAGCTAAATATCATTGATTTGAGCAATGTGACTTGAGCCCGTGCACTCCCCACCACACTCAACTTGTTGTCTAGTTTAGGTGTAGGCATGGACATAGGGGAGTGTTGTTCTCTCAATGAACTCTCCCTCCCCCATTATGCATAAATTGATCACCTCTTTCACATTAGCCATTTTTATGGTACTTGTGTTCCAAAGACGAGTTTTGGTCATGGGCCCAAGGATAATTCTTCATGGTGCCATACCATCCCACTCAAACATAGGTGGCTTCGGCCACCGCCCTCTCTCCTGGAGAGACCTTGTCGGTTGGTGGTTTGTTGTTGTCTTTTGCCTCTGGTTTGTGCTAGAGTTTGTGGTGTCGTGTGTGTGAAAAGTTTCCTTTCAAAGGCCCTCTTTTCGCTTTTTGAAACCTGCGGTGACTTGAGATTCACGGTACTATCATGCCAGCGGTACTATCACAGCTGCGGTACTATCAAGAGCCTGCCACGGTACTACCGCCAGGGAGCATCGGTACTACCGCAACCTCACGGCAGTAATTTTTATCGCCGCTTGGGTTGAGCGGTACTACCGCCTCGGTGCGAAACTTCCGCCCGAGCGGTACTACCGCGACGGTTCGAGGGCGTGGGGATAAGGACGGGCAGGGGGAGTTCTAACTCCCCATACCCATTCGTTGTCTTCTCCCCACGTCGCCTCCTTCTCTCCCTTGCTCAAGAACGGAGCCGGCGTCTCTCGCTGGATCTCCTCCACCGGCTGCCCTCACGTGATTCCGACCGGTGGGATCGTTCCCCACCACGTGCTCTTGCTATGGACCCAGGTTTTTCCCCAATTCCCTCTCCTTGTTGATGGTGTTTGGTGTTTCTAGGTTTTGGGGGAGGCTTGTGTGTTCTTGAGATTGATAGGCCTAATCTCTGCAAGAATAGGATGATGGAGAGTGGTATTGCATAGGATTTATATGTGTATTGTTGTCATGCGCTAGATCTGATCACTATAGCACCGCTGTTGTTCCGCGGTTCTTTTCATATTCAAACCGATTGTTGGATCCGCTACGACGCGGTACTACCGCCCATATGGCGCGGAACTACCGCTTGCACGGTACTACCGCCCTACGGGTGCGGTACTACCGCGCTCTGTGCGGCACTAAAGCTCTACTTCCGCTCCAACCACCGTACTACCGTGACCTCGCACGGTACTACCGCGTTTGGAGCAGTACTACTGCTTTAGTGCCGCAGGCAGTGGCAGTCCTAGCGTGACTCTCACCTATCGCATGCCAACGTTCTCATATGTCTCCTATGTGTTTCTTGTGCTTTATCGTGGCCTTTGCATTGATCTTCTTTGCGTCTTTGGTGCTTTGCGTGTGTGTCTCAGGTGGTGGCTCTCGCCGGTCCAATCCCAGCCGTGACACTGGCTCCAAGCGTCTGTGTCGGGGAGGATGATCGTACCCACGAACACCTATGGGGCCGGCGGACCAGGCCCCTTGTGGTTCAGAGGGGGGCGGAGATCGCACGAAGAGCGGATCGAGGCGAGGCACACGAGCGGTTACCAACGGAGCTCTCCGGAGAGATAAAACTCCTCTGCTGCTTGTTTGATGTATTGTGTTCTTGCTAGGGAGCGATGGGAGCTACAAAACCTAGCGTGAGCGTATCTAGTCTCGAGTGAGTCGAATGAACCGAACCCCCCACGTTCGCATGGGCCTCCTTTTATATGCTCAAGGGGTCTCCGGCGGTGGCAACATAGGCGAGGGTACAAATGTAAAAATAGGAGTTGGTACACCTACTCGAGCAGTGTACGATGCAAAATACCTAACTCGACGGCAAGGGACAAAAGCAATAAATGCCCGTCTGTGTCGCCCAAACAATGCAACAGAGACCGTCAGGTGCGCCACCGCTCGCCATGATGGCAAGCTTGTCAGCGCCGCTTATCGCTGCTCTCCGCTGGCTGCACAGTCTCTTGACACGCGCGCATGGAATGGTCCCATGGCGACACATTGCAGGATGAGATGGAGCGGAGATAGAGAGAGGTTGCTTGCCGCGGCAAGCGCCTTGCCGCGGCCGAATCCTTGTCGCGTCCGGAGGCTTGTCGCGCTCCGAGCCTTCCCGGCAAGCTCCTCTTGCCGGGGCCCTGTCTTCTGCATGCCTTGAATGGCCTTCACGGCAATCACCTCTTGCAGGGGACTTGTCTTAAAAGTCAAATACTATGTTCTTGAATGGCTCCAAAGGAGCCACGGAGGATCTAGGCGGTGACCAGGCAAACCCTGCCGAGGTCTTTGCAATCGTCCGTCTGCAATCACGGGATACTAGGGTACCCCTACTCTAGTACACCGGCAGAGCCCCGGGCTGGGCAGACAGTGCGGCGCTGTCGGGCCAGGCCCAAAGCAGTGCACGGTCACACGCGGCCTCGATCACGCCGTAACTTCGCCCGGACCCACCACGACCCCCACTAGCAGCGCACGCGAGCGTGGCGTCGTCTGCGAAGATCGTGGGCGTGGTCGTGGGGTTTCTTTATTAGGAAAAGCGGGCGTCCGCCCCTCCCCTCTTTATAAGCGGGGAAACAGGGGCAGGCCGTCCACTCCGGCATTGTTCGTCTTGTCAAGAAAACCACCGCCGCCTCCCCTTCTTCTCCAAAGGTCGAAGAGAGCAGCGCCCGCCCCTTTCGCCACAAGCGCACTCACCTCCGCCGCCCTCGCCATGGCTCCAAAGCCGACAAGGAGAAGGGCGTCAAGTCGGCCGGCGCAGCGGCTCGCGGCTGCGCAAGGCGGGCCATCTTCTCCCCTCATTTCGGCGCAAAGGAGCTGCGGGATGTCTTCTATCTCTTTTGGTCGACGGAGGCAGCGTCGCATCCGCGCCTGAAGGTACTCCCGCCTCCGCTTCTGATTTGGCCCCAACTGGGTACCCCTTCTTTGCCCTTTTCTTCTATTGCGGGCTTTGCCCGCCTTTTCCGAAGTTCTTCAGTGATATCATGAACACATATGGCCTCCGCCTCCTTGATTTCACCCCCAACGCCGTCTTCACCATGGCAGTTTTCGCACACCCTTGCGAAAACTTTGTCGGGATCCACCCAAATGTGGCACTCTTCCGCCACTTCTTCGTGCCCCGCGTCGAGAGAGGAGAGCCACTTGCGGAGGGATAGCTTGGGTCTCGAGGATCGGCAAGAAAGAAGCCTATCTGGAAGGAGAGTTCCGCAACAAGTGGGAGGTGGAGAGCCAATTGGTGTTGGGTCGTAGAGGAGAACCCGCAGCCCTTCATCGCTGCAGGCGCCAAACCCCAATAGTGCGCGGCAGAGATTGGAGTAACTTGGCGCGGAGGATGCTAGGTTGAAGATAGTCTGTGACCGGATTTTGCGCCTCGGGCTTGCGGAATAACCGTAGGTGCAGTTGGCGCGAACTTCCTTCGCCGCCAGATCGCTTCCCCTTGCAGGAGAGGAGGAGGCCTGCTTGGGAGTTCCAAAATGCGGCGGACATCATGAGGTTGCCCGGCCTGAATCGGAATTTCACCGTCTTGGAGCTGGATGCGATGCTGCTAGAGCTGTTCAAGCACGACCCGATCACCCCGAGTGGTTTAGGTTGTCGAGGGGGTCGCCCCATTGTGCAACAACTCGGCGCCGACCGCATCCGCGCCATGATGCCGCCAGCGATTCCCATGGGATCGTTCCAACTGGCAGAGCCTCCCGACGAGGTCGCGGCAGCAGTTCTTCGACAACTTGGAAGAAGTGCCGATCCGCTCCGACGAGCGAAAAGGCTCACTCGCGACACCACCGACGAGGAGATGGCGCGTATTGCCACCAGTGGAGGAGGCGGCAGCAGCCGCCACCGGAGCCTTCGGTACACCGTGGAAGAAGCGGGACGCTGCGAAGGCGGCAAGCCTTGCCGAGCGAAGGGAGATCGCCGGCGTGGACGAGCTTGTCGAGCCCGAGGCCGGGTCGAGTGGACCCGCCGTGGGCGCTTCTTCTCCACCACCCAGCGACTTGCCGCCAGCGGAGCCCCCGGCTCCACCGAAGAGGCGTCTCCGCAAGGCCGGATCGAGTCGGGCGGCAGACTGCCCACAAGAGTAGCCAGCGACGCCGCCATCATGACAGCGATGTTGCCGCGGAGCACCTCACACCGCTGCGACAAGCCGGGTGGGATCTTCCCGAGCCACCGCCGACGCCTCGCCAAGCGGCCAAGAGAGCCCACTCCTCCGCCTCGTCGCACCGGAGGCGAGCCGAGTTTGACTTCTCCGCTCGGCTCCGAGGAGGAAGATGAAGAGTAAGCTCTTGAGATTGTGCTTGTATTTCTTCAATTTTATTGCTTCATCTTGAATCTGATTTGCTTCATTCTCGACTCTTTCCTTTTCGGGGCGCTTAGCCCAGAGGCGTCGAAGAGGGCCAAGATCCCGACGGTCGTCGTTGAGGACGATCCACCGTGGCAACAGAGGAGGCGTCTGAGACCCCTTGCGGACCCGGCAACCTTCCTCAGAGCAGCCCCAGAACAGCCCCCAGAGTAAGTGTGCGGTTTTTTCCTTACTATTAGGTGTGCAGGGGTGCTCCTTCTTCGTTGATATCTGATTGTTTGCTTGTGTAGGAGCAGAGCAGCCTCATCAGGAGGGCCCAGAAGCCGCCCCCGAAACCCTGTCTGCTGCCACTACGCCGCCGAGGGAGGATTCTCCGGCAAGGGAGCGCCCTCCGACAAGGGAGGCCACTCCAAGAAGGGAGGCTACCCGGCCAGGGACAGCGCCAGTGACCCTCCAGTGGTCGAGGCCGTGGCTGCGGATCTCGTTGCAGGTAATTTCCTTACACGAAAATCTCCCTTGGGCTTGTTTTCTTTTGTTTCTCTTTTTGAACATTTGCTTGACTGCTCTTTCTTCGTCTGACGCAGAGCCGATGGAGGTCGAGGCTGCCGGCGAGGAGGAAGCGTGCGGCAACACCGACGAGGCCGTCGTCATGGAAGAAGAGGCCGTCGCTATGGAAGAAGAGGCCGTCGCCGACGATCCTGTCGGCGAGGAGGCCACCGAGGCTGCTGACGCAGGAGCTGGCGAGGGGTCGGGCGATCGCACTGACGGCCCTGAGGCCGCAGGAGCGCCAGCGCCAGCACCGACAAACGACTTCCCCGCCTGCCATGTTGTCTGCTCGAGGAGCCCCAGCCAGCGCCTACTTGAAGGCCGAGGGCGTCTTCATCAAACTCCCCGAGTCGAGCTCAGGCGCCCGGTCGAAGGAGAGGCCTTGACGGCGAGCTACTCGCCTCATTGAGGTGACACTGGTGGACGCGCCAAGCAGCAGCAGCGGCGAGTCTGAGGAGGAGCTGCTGAAGAAGCTGCTGTCGCTCTACCGCGCCCGGCAAGCCAAGTTGGAGTCCCGGGAAGCACTTGTCGCGAGGGCAGGAGCGGACATGGAGAAGCGCGCAGAAGAGCTCCGGAGCGCCAACCAAGAAACTCTCCGCGACGTAGCAGAAGCGCGGGGGCAACTCTTGAAGAGCGCACGGCCTTCATCCTTGAGAAGGCCGCATGAGGAGGAGCAATGGCCGGTCAGCCGAGAAGCTCTCCGCGCAGAAAGCGAGTGGCGCAGCGGAAGGTCAACCTCGACAGCCACGAAGAAGACCTTGCCGCTGAGGAGTCACTTGGCGGGCGCTTAAGGAAGCGAAGGATGCTGCCGCAGCCGAGGCCGCCAAGGAAGAGTTGAAGGCGAAGGTGGCACACCGAGGCCAGCCTCAAGAAGAGCGGCGAAGAGCTTGCCGCGCTCAAGCACGAGCGCGAGAAGGACGCCTACACCCTTGGCGAGCTGCAGATTCGTCTCGCTGATAGGGGCAAGGAGCTCGACGCCGCCAAGGATTCCAAGGCGGATCTTGAGCTAAAGCTGACCACTCTGACGCAGACGTTGGACGGCGCCAGAGAGCGGGAAGTGGGCTTGTTGGAGACGATCAAGGCCAAGGAAGAGCTGCTAGCGAATGTTGTCTCCACCTAGAGCGCCTTGAGGGAGAGTGTGGAGCACTGGGCTGAAGGTCTTGTGGACACCGCTACTGACATCCACAACGAGCTGATGGAGCTGGGGATGGCGGACCTTGCATACTCCTCCGACGAGCATCTCCAACCCAGCGCCAAACTCAGTTTATTCTTCAAAGGCGTGGTGACGGGCCTCCAGCGACTCCGGGAAGAGGTCCCAAAGCTGGCCGAGGAATCACGCCAGGTCTGTGCAGGAGCCCTCGAGAAGGTGTTGATCAAGGTGGCCTTCCGCAATCCGAGCCTCAACCTTAACGGCGTCCTCAGATCCTTGCCGCCAGATGCCAACATGGAGGAGCTCAAAGCCCTTGTCGCACCCATTGTGGACAAGGTGAACAAGATCAAGCGGATTGATGGCGACCGCGTAGACTAGGCCGCCAATTTTATCCTTCCCTTGTCGCTGCTGATCATGTTTAGAACACTTTGTTAGATCAGCGACAAGTTATTTTGTAATATACTCTATCTTAGGCGATCAATGCAACGTTATTTCCTCTACTTGATTCCTTCCTTTGTACGTTTCTACCCTACGCGTTTGGGGGACTTGTCGGTGCGGGCACCTTTGCATGGCGCCGAGTCTTGAACGTCAAGACTTCTTTGGCGATGCCGCCTCGACAAGCAACCTTGTCGCGACTAACCGCAGCTCACTTAAGTTGTTGAGCGGACTCGAAACAAAGTAAGGGCGCGACTAGCTGCGAGTTGGTTCCTCTGCGCATGTGTTTTCCATACAAAGTACTCGCTCGAGGAAGATAACTTAAAAATTAAAAAATTGATTGCTCAAACTTTGGCAACTTAGCTTTTCTGTCTCTCGCTTCCTGATAAGGCGAAACTTCCTCGAGTGGTGCCTGATCCGTAGTATTATCTTCTCCTTCCCCCCTGGTTAACTTGTGCGCGAGGGAGCCTTCCTTTCTTTGAGAAAAGAGAAAGAAGAGAAAATAAAGTTATGGAGCCTAGCGGCTCGATTTTGCTTACCGGGTGGTTCTTTGCACAAAGTGTTAGCCAAAACATGCAATAAAATGATGAAAGCATGAATTTGACAAGTTGTGCGCAACACATGAGCTTTCTTGATGCATCGGGTCTGCGCCCGGCTTTGTACAAAGGATTACATGCAACAATGACAAGACTTGTACAAAAGGTGGTTGCCGGAACAGGTTCCGCAACCGCGCCTAAGGGTAAAACTTACGAAGATGCTCAATGTTCCAGAGTTGCTCACCGGTGCCATCTTCGGTCTCAAAGGCGACAGCGGGCCTAGTGACTCGTTTCACCCGATATGGGCCTTCCCACTTCAAGGCGTCAACTTGTTTGAATTCTTGGCGGACTGAACGGGCGAAGAACAAGGTCGCCTTCCTCAAGACTTCTGGCACTAACTGCGGCTATGGTAGCGGCGCAAAGCTTCTTTGGTAACAAGCAGCTCGCCTGACTGAAAAGGCGATCCTCCTCAAGGAGCAGCGCGTCATCTTGTCGCAGCTGCTCTTGCTCAAGCTCATCGTGGCGAGCACTCGAGGCGATCCGTGATCTGAGTTCCGTGGGGAGAATTGCTTCGCTCCATAGACTAGAGCAAAAGGTGTCTGGCCGGTGGCTCGATTTGGCGTCGTCCTGATCGACCAAAGAACCACCGGCAGCTCCTCGATCCAGTTTCTTCCGCACTTGTGCAGCCTGTCGAAAGTTCTACTTGAGCCCGCGTAGCACTTCAGCATTTGCCCTCTCTGCTTGACCGTTGCTTCTCGGGTGAGCAACGGAAGCAAAGCAGACCTTGGCGCCAAGATTTTGGACGTACTGCATGAAGGTGCGACTCGTAAATTGTGTGCCGTTGTCGGTGATGATCCTGTTAGGGATTCCGAAACGGCAAACAATCGACTGAAAGAACTTGATCACGATCGTGCCGTCACCTTCCTCATCGCTTCCACTTCCGCCACTTTGTGAACTTGTCGATGGCGGCGTACAAGTACTCAAAGCCCCGACAGCTTCGGGGAAGGGGCCGAGATGTCGAGCCCAGACCGAAAAAGGGCGGGATAAAGGGATCGTCTGGAGAGCCTGAGCTGTTTGGTGTATCTGTTTGGAATGAAACTGGCACGCTTCACACTTGGTTACTTGTGCAGTTGCATCCTGGAGGGCTGTCGGCCAGAAGAAACCTTGCCGGAAAGCTTTGCCGGCAAGTGCTCTTGCGCCAATGTGGTGACCACATATGCCTCCGTGTATCTCTCGCCAACAGCTTACATCCATCTTCCACAGGAATACACTTCAATTTCACACCGTTGAGTCTTCTTACATGCAAAGTATGTTGTCGACAAACCTGGTACATACTTGACCGCCGGCTACTCTTTCCGCTTCTTCTTGTTCTACGGAAGTTCTCTGTCTGAAGGAAAAGGACAATCGGCTGCGCCCATCTTTGGAGCTTGCGGCTCGACAACAAGGACTAAAGGCACATATCTTTGCTGCGGGAACATCGGCTTCTACGGCAAGAACCTGCGGCTCTGCCGAGCTTGATGCTCCCGGCAAGCTTGCCGGAGCAAGACTTGTCGGAAGCGTGCGCTTCAACGAAACAAACCACAGGGCTTGTCGGAGCAGACTGCCTCAAGATCGTTGGTGTTGATCTTGGGGACCTTCACAACGACGGCTTCGGGAAGCTCTGCGGAAAGTAGTCACCAGAGATCAACTTCCTCTTCTTGCTTTGTCCGATTGATGGTGTTACGGTTGGTTGAGTCGGCTTGAGCACGAAAATCCCTGGTTCCACGAGCAACTTAAGTGCATCATACTTTGACAGCCGTCGGCAATATCATTACGAGCTCTTGGAACTTGTTCCATTTGCGAACCCGTCAAAGTGCTCTTCTAGCTTCCTTACTTCATCAACGTGAAGCTTCCATCAACGGACTCGATAATCTTTGTTCACTTGGCGGACGACAAGCTGCGAGTCACCCACGACAATAAGCTTTTGATCCCAAGGTCCACTGCGATCTGAGACCGGCAAGCAAACCTTCATACTCTGCGGTATTGTTTGTTGCTTGCTCCTTGGGAAAGTGCATCCGGACTACGTGCTTGAGGTGCTCTCCGGTGGGTGCGATAAGCGACGCCTGCACCGGCGCCTTGCAGCGAAGGCACCATCAAAGTACATTAGCCACTCTTTGCTTGCTTCCTTGGCGGAATGCTGCGTCTCCGGAATCTCTTCATCTGGCGTTGGCGTCCATTACGCTATGAATTACGCCAATGCTCGCTTTGGATAGTTGAAGTGCTTTCAAACTTGAGACCAAAGCTTGACAGTTCCGATGCCCACTCGACAATCCTGCCTGTTGCCTCTGGATTCTGCGGTATCCTCTTGAGCGGAAGCGAGTGACAACCGTGATCTCATGTGCTTGGAAATCTTGGCGCAGCTTTCTCGAGGCCATGAGGAGGCCGAAAAGCAATTTACGCACACCAGAGTACCTTGACCTAGCCCCTGCAGGAGGGAACCGACAAAGTAAATTGGGCGCTGCACCATCCTTTTCTACGCATCTGGTCATGCGTACGCACGGATTCGTCCTTGTCGGGACCAGAGCTTGTCGTGAAGCCCCCGCTTGTCGCTGGATGTGCTTGCCGTGGTTCTTTGGCTCGTCATCCGCCTCCCTCTCCGCTACTAACGCAGCACTAACCACTTGATTGGTTGCTGCTATATATAAACAACTTCTCTTGTGGTTTAGGTGCGACAAGTGTTGGAGTGGAGGACAGGTATCTCTTTAAGTCCTGCAGCGCAGCCTCCGCTTCGGAGTCCATTTCATTGGACCTACCTTTTTCAAAATCTTGAAAAGCGGCGAGGCGCTCGGCAGAACCTAGAAATAAACCTGCTGAGAGCAGCCTACGCAACCGCAAGTCTTCGTACATCCTTGACGCGCTTTGGTGCTTCAATCTGCTCAATGGCCTTGATCTTGTCGGGATTAGCTTCAATCCCTCGTTGAGACCACGAAGAACCCGAGAAGCTTGCGGAAGGGACTCCAAACACGCACTTCTCGGGGTTGAGCTTGAGGTTGATCTTCTTGCGAAGGTCTCGTCCAAATCTTGAACCAGAGTTGCTTTGTCTTTGCTTTTGACCACTATGTCATCCATGTAGGCTTCTACATTTCTGTGCATTTGCGGCTCAAAAGCGTCATGGACTACTCTTGCAAATGTTGAACCAGCATTCTTCAAACCGAAAGACATCCGTATGAAACAGTATGTGCCACACGGTGTTATGAATGCGGTCTTCTCCTCATCTTCTTCAGCCATGAAGATCTGATGGTATCCTGAGTATGCATCAAGAAACGAAAGCAAATCACATCCAGCCGTGGAGTCAACAATCTGGTCGATGCGCGGTAAGGGAAATGGATCTTTGGGACAAGCTTTATTAACATCCGTGAAGTCAATACAAAGTCTCCATTTTCCATTTGCTTTCGCATACGACTACGAGATTGGCCAGCCACGTGGGATGGAGCACCCCTCGACAAGGCATCTTGCTTCCGGTTCTTGATCTCTTCGCTATGAATTCTTGGCGCTCCAACGCTTGCTTCCCGACTTTTTGCTTGACGGGCGCATGAGGACAAACGGCCGGCGGTGCTCAATCACTTTCTGGGAACACCGGGGATGTCGACGGTTGCCATGCAAACACGTCGACATTCGCCCATGAGAAAGCAACGAGCGCCTTCCTATTTAGGGTCGAGAGAGGCACTGATGGTGAAGGTACCACCGTGCCGTCCTCCTTGGCGGGCACCTTCTTGGTCTTTGGCGGAGCTACCATCTTCTTCTTGCACTTGCCGGTGGAGCTCGATGGTGCGTACTCGACGGTAGTGCAGCACTCCGAAGAGGTGCACTTGCCGGAGTGGGCATCAGAGCTCTTGCCGGACTTGGACTTTGTCTTCTTCCCCCCGGGAGCTTCAGCGGCAAGTGTTTGGCAATCTGTCATGCTGCTGCATCCCGGTAGATCTTGTCGGCACGAGATAAGGGCATCCTTCTTGTCGCCATGGACAAAGATGACGCTTATCGGGCTGGCATCTTGAGTAAGTTGTAGGCGTAGTGAGAGGCTGCCATGAACTTGGCGAGTCTTTGGGCGGCCAAGTATCCCATTGTAAGGCAACGGGAAATCGGCAGCGTCGAATGTGACCCTCTCGATCCTAAAGTTCAGCTCGCTGCCAAATGTTACCGGCAGCGTAATCTTCCCCTTGACTTGCTCCTTCCTGGATTGATTCCTTGGAAGGTGCCGATCTCTTCGAGCTTCATTGTCGAGGATTTGAAGCTTCGGAGCACCGCGGTGGAGATCGATTCAAGCCGCCCCGCCGTCAACTAGCATCTTGGTGACCTTGAGGTTGTGGATGGTTGGTGAGACCAACATCGGCAAGCACCCGACCGCGATTATCACGATCGTGGTGGTCCTCAATATCAAAGGCGATAGGCGTCTTTGGACCACTTGAGGCTTGCGTGACTCTACGGATGGTTCCGCTGCATTGACCTCCGCATCCATTGCTTGAGTTGACGGTGGGAGGTATGCAGGGAAGCACCTCCGTCAACGCAGAGGACCTCTGTGGCTTTCTGAAACTCCTGCTCATCGGCGTCGTCGTCTTCCATATCTTCGTCGTCGTCATCATATTCATCCTTGTCGCGGCCGCGGGGAGGTCTGTCTCCTTGCCGCTGCTTGGCCTTGCCGCGGCGTCCTCCCCGGCCGGGACGTTTCTTGCTTGCTCCCCGGCACCTTCTGGGCCTTCTCCTTGTCGCGCCGCTCGTACTCAGCCCTCTGGCTGTTCGACAAGCTGCTCGACTTTCTTGCAGCTCGAGGTCGTGGCCCTTGGTGCGGTGGATCTTGCGATCTTGCTTGCCGGAGCCGTCACGCTTGTCGGCGGCCGCCACAGACCAGTGGTTGGCGTCGGCGGCAACCTCCTTCTTTGGAGCCACCAGCCTTGGCGTTCTTGTCGCCACCTCCGTTGCCGGACCGCTCGACAGCCTAACACTTCTCTGCCTTTCTTCTTCCTGTTGCCTCGCCGCCGCCCTTCTTTGCCGGGCGGCCTCCTCACCGCCGGATCCTGCTTACGCATTCTCCCCTGAGTCTCCTCCCTTCCTCGTAGCGTGCACACTTGTCGGCCAAGGCGTACAGACTCATCGGCGTCCTTGACTTTGCACATCGCCATCTCCTCCCTCATCCTGCGGTTCCGCATGTTACGATGAAACGCGCTGATCACCGCGGCGGTGGTGGACATCTGGCTGTTGTAGTGCACACGGCTGAATCTCTGAATGAACTTGCGCGAGGACTCTCCTTCCTTCTCGGGCGGCGGATGAAGGTCACTCTCTTGGCCATGGGGCTTGTGGCCACACTGTGAAGGCGCCAACAAACCGATGGCACAGATCTGCCCAAGAGGATATGGAGCTGTCCGGCAAGTGCATGAGCCAAGATCGGCGTTGGGTTTGAGCATGAGCGAGAAGTAGTTGGCGAGGATCTTGTCGTCCCGTCCCCCCGCAGCTTGCACCGCGATGGTGTAGATGCTGAGGAACTCTGACGGATGCGTCCTGCCATCATACTTCTCCGGCACATCTGGTTTGAAGTTTTTCTGGCTGGGCCCTTTGGACTTGCCGCAGCTCACGAGTGAACGCAGGGCAACCTACCGCGCATCTGACAAGTCGCCTGGCCCCTCCGGCGCGCGCATGTCAACAGAAGGCCCAGCGCGCTTGTCGGACTGACGTCGCGCTTCTCTCCGGCGCTCGATGCGAGTTCGAGCGTCCTCTTGTTGTCGTTCATGAAGAACTTGGCGCTGGTCGCGGCGAGCTCGCGGATCCGACGACGCGGTGGAGTCGCTGTCGAGGTGGATCCGGTGAGTCGGCGATCTTGGCCTTCGGGGCGGAGAGTGCATGGTAGTTGCACCTCCGTCAGTCTCGTCGCCACCAGCTCGTGCCTTGTCGTCTTGCTGCGGCAATGATGGCGTTGGTTGCCGCGGAGCGTCACCGTTGGCAAAGCCGATGAGGCTCTGGATAGTGGCCCTCCACTCGTCGACCTTGGCGGCCGTTGGAGGGTAGTCGAGAGCAGTGAGCTATCGCCGGAGCTTCTGCTGGAGTAGTGGGTGGCATTGGCGAGCAGTGCGAGGAGCGGGATATGCTCGGACTTCTAACTATGTTAGAAGGAGCAGCACCCGTCGAGCGACCATATCTCACTCGTGCCAGCATGTTGGCGCGCATGCTGGTCTTGAGGGTCTCGATCCAACGAACGAATGGCATTGTGAACGCCATGACGTTGTTGGTCCCGCGTCTCCTGAGATGGGCGCGGGGGATGCACGGACGCCGAGGTTTGCGGGACCTTGTCCTTGGACTTGGCAACGTCGCGAATACCTTCGTCGGTGCACGTTCCTCCGCCGGCGTCTGCCCCACCACCCGTTTGCTGCGGTGAGGGTGGGTACGACGCGGACGGCTCTGCTGCCGCCGAAGCCTTCTTCTTCGGTGGCATGTTGAGGAAGATGTTGAGGACGCTGCTCGTGTGAACGTCGGATCAGATTCACACGGCCTCGACGCCCCCTACCTGGCGCGCCAAAGATGTCGGGGAGGCTGATCGTACCCACGAACACCTATGGGGCCGGCGGACCAGGCCCCTTGTGGTTCGGAGGGGGGCGGAGATCGCACGAAGAGCGGATCGAGGCGAGGCACACGAGCAGTTTACCCAGCTTCAGAGCTCTCCGGAGAGATAAAACTCCTACTGCTGCTTGTTTGATGTATTGTGTTCTTGCTAGGGAGGCGATGGGAGCTACAAAACCTAAGCGTGGCGTATCTAGTCTCGAGTGAGTCGAATGAACCGAACCCCCTCACGCTTAGCATGGGCCTACTTTTATATGCTCAAGGGTCTCCGACAGGTGGCAACATAGGCGAGGGTACAAATGTAAAAACAGGAGTTGGTACACCTACCGAGCGATTATCTGATTGCAAAATACCTAACTGTGACGGCAAGGGACAAAAGCAATAAATGCCCATCTGTGTCGCCCAAACAGTGCAACAGAGACCGTCAGGTGCGCCACCGCTCGCCATGATGGCAAGCTTGTCAGCGCCGCTTATCGCTGCTCTCCGCTGGCTGCCTGACCTCTTGACACGCTGCGCATGGAATGGTCCCATGGCGACACGTTCTTTGGATGAGCTGGGCGGAGATGGAGAGGTTGCTTGCAGCGGCAAAGCGCCTTGCCGCGCCGAATCCTTGTCGCGTCCAGGAGGCTTGTCGCACTCCGAGCCTTCGGCAAGCTCCTCTTGCCGGGGCCCTCTTCTGCATGCCTTGAATGGCCTTCCGGCAAGCTCCTCTTGCCGGGCCTTGTCTTCTTAGTCAAATACTTTGTTCTTGAATGGCTCCAAAGGAGCCACGGAGGATCTTAGCGGTGATCAGGCAAACCACGCAGCAGGTCTTTGCAATCGTCTGTCAGGTGCAGTCACGGGATACTATGGTACCCCTACTCTAGTACACCGACAGTCTGCGCAATCCCGGTGAAGCACCAGAGGGCTCCTCCTCTGCCCCCAAGCGTCATGTCAAGACAACTGCCAACAAGTTCAAGGAGCCCGCCAAGGGCATGGATGAGATGCCCCAATCACTACGTCCGTCTCGAGCAAATGGATCCGTCGTGACCCCTCGTTCCTCTGTCGAGCTGTGAGCTGTTGGAACAAGCATCAAACCAACGTCTATCTGGATGTCATCAAGAACAAGCAGAATACCTATGTGGATGTAAAGTGGATTGACATGCATCACTTGAGGAAGGAGAAGTTCGGTGCCTACTTTGGAGAGGCTCACGGACTTGGTGGAGCAGTTTGGCATTGAGCATGTGATCTCCTTTCATCTTGACTATGATCCCGAAGTTCATTGGTCAGTTCTTTGCTTCATCTACTTTCACCCCAATGAGGAGAGGAGGATGACCTGGATGACAAATGGTCGTAAGATGACTGCTACCTGGAAGGAGTTCATGGATTTGCTCCAAGTTCCTGATGACGGGCTTGACTCTCCCATGGGTGTTCGTCCCCATGCCAACCCTGACTCTGCCAACAAGGATAGGCTTGCACCGTACTATGTTGAGAAGACGCTTCCAAGTGGCAAGATAGGGTTGGTGCTCAACTCTTTCCTGGATATCATGTACCGCCTCTTCCGCAACTCCCTGTTCCCTCGCATCGGTGACAAGGACAAGGTCCATGCCTATATGGTGGATATGATGCTCATCTGCGAGGAGGCTCGTGCATCTCAGACTCAGCCACTTGATGTCTCACACATCATGTGGTGTGAGCTTCGGTTTTGCGGTGTTCAACCGCAAGGTGCCTATCTCACGGGCCCTATCTGCTTTCACGATCTCGAGGACACAGGAGAAGATGTTCCCTGGTGAGGACTTCCTTGCCTCGACTGGATTCGCCATGATCCCATCTGTCTGCATGCGTGTCAAACCCAACTGGGCCAACACTACTACTGCGTGCTTGGCGTCTGCTGCTAGGGCTGCTGTTGGAGAGGAGGATCTTTGGCGCCGAGAATGTTGATGAGGGCCATGCTGCTAGGCCTTCCCAGAGCTCCTCTATGCCTTCATGGGCCCACGGTGAAGGACAAGATGAAGACTCTTTTACTGCATGCAAGCCAAGGGGCGATCAGGGACTCACGTGGCATCCAAGGAGAGTCGTCGTCGGGACAGAAGATCTTGAAGCTCTATGGTGAGGATGTGTCAAGGGTCTCGAGGAGCACATCACTCCGGAGGCCGAGTGGATGGCGAAGCAAGGCTACAAGTGGGTGATTACGAGGAGGGCGTCGAGGAGTCCATCCTGCTGCCGAGGAGTCTCGACGGAGAGGGTTGGGACGAGTTCCCATGCTTGAGCCACCGCTTGTGTGTAGGTGTCCTCTGCCTTTTTGGCGTCTCGATGCCAAAGGGGGAGAGAGCGTAGGGATTTGCGCGTCTTGTGTCGTGTTCGTGTTTGGTGTGTTTATTGCGTTTTCGGTTGAACCTCGTTTGAACCTCGTTTTAGTTGCTTTTCCTTCATATGGTGTAAGACATATGCACTCTATCTATCTTAGCAAGCTTATGTTATATCGTGCTATATGTTGCTTAGATGTTATTCTTCAGACCTTTGTCTCTAAAATATAGGGGGAGTGGTGATCCTAGTACGTGTGCTATGCAGTCCAAAGCATTCATCCATAGTGCACACATCTAATGGGAGCCCGTCTATATTTTGGAGAGGAGGGGTTTGCCCTTGCTCTATATTATTGTATCTTTGTGCAAATCCCGTATTGTCATCAATCCACCAAAAAGGGGAGATTGCAAGGGCATATTTATCCGTAAATGTTTTGGTGATTGATGATGATACTTTAACGGACTAATCGTATGCTTTGAGTTCCTCGGATGGTTCATCTCTAGGCTCGAGACGATTCGGTGCCCCTCGGAGACTATTGAAGGCGGCGTCGTCCTCGTTTCTTTTGGTGGATTTGAGTCGTGGGAGAGCCGTACTATTAAGAGGGGTCCGCCTCGGAAAGGTTAGGGCGGAATCAACACGTACACTTGTCCCTCCTTTCCTGCACTTTGGAGCTTCCTTCGTTATCTTGGTTGTGCGGAAATCGACAACTACTATCAGACTTGCGGTAGTATCACAGTACACGCTGTAGTACAGCTGAGGTGCCACGATAAGTACCGCTCCCTGGGCGGTAGTACCGCGGTTCCCGAAGCCTAGTGCCGCTCGGTGCGGTAGTAGGGGTGGATGTAATTTTACATCCGCGCCCACCACGGTAGTACCGCTCGTCCGGTAGCGGTAGTAGCGGAGCCCAGTAATCTTGCTCCCTATGAGCCATAGTACCGTGGCCCTCCTACCGAGTACCGTAGTTTCACGGTAGTAGGCACGCGCTACGGTAGTACCGCGTTGGATTTTTGCACTACCGCAGTTTCAGCGGAAGTTGGCACGGATGTAATTTATTTCATCGCGCCCTTCCTGTGCCGTGACTCTCACCTTGCGGTAGTACCGCAAGGGGAGCGGTAGTACCAGCATAGCGGTAGTACTGCCCTTAGTCACGCTAGTTCCGGCTGTCTTCTTGCTGCAGCGGTAGTACCGTGGTCCGCCACGCAGTAGGACCCGCAGCCTCGTGATAATGCAGCGCCCCTGGAGCGGTAGTACCGCGTGTCGCGGGCTGAATAAGTGGATAACGGTTGGATTTTTCCCATGACTATATAAGGGGCGTCTTCAACCTCTAGTTGACCACCTCTTCTCTCCCCAAGCTCCATTGTTGCTCCAAGCTCCATTTTGGCCCGATCTCTCCCCCTAGCCAATCAAATTTGTTGATTTGCTCATGATTGGGTGACAAGTGCCCGATCTACACTTCCACCACAAGATATTTGATTCCCCACTTATCCCTTGCGGATCTTGTTAGTCTTGGGTGTTTGAGCATCCTAGACGGTTGAGGTCCTTTAATGAAGCCATATTCCATTGTGGTGAAGCTTCGTGGTGTTGTTGGGATCCTCCAATTAAGTTGTGGAGATTGCCCCAACCTTGTTTGTAAAGGTTGATCGCCGCCTTCAAGGGCACCAATAGTGGAATCACGGCTCTTGCATTTTGCGAGGGCGTGAGAAGATTACGGTGGCCCTAGTGGCTTCTTGGGGAGCATTGTGCCTCCATACCGCTCTAACGGAGACGTACTTCCCCTCAAAGGGAAGGAACTTCGGTAACACATCCTCGTCTCCACCGGCTCCACTCTTGGTTATCTTATCCCTTTACTTGTGCAAGCTTATTTGTGTTCCTATCCTTGCTTGCCTTTGTGCTTGTGTTGTTTGCATCATATAGGTTGTCCACCTAGTTGCACATCTAGACAACCTTTATTATTGCAAAGTTTAAATTGGTAAAGAAAAGCTTAAAAATTGTTAGTTGCCTATTCACCCCCCCCCCCTCTAGTCAACTATATCGATCCTTTCAGTAGGTATATATAGGAGGAAGAAGTAGGTCGGTGGAGCCACGAGGGGGCCACGAGGGTGGAGGGCGCACCCAGGGGGTAGGCGCGCTCCCCTGCCTCGTGGCCTCCTCGTTTGTTTCTTGACGTCCACACCAAGTCCTCGGGATCACGTTTGTTCCAAAAATCACGCCCCTGAAGGTTTCATTCCGTTTGGACTCCGTTTGATATTCTTTTTTGTGAAACACTGAAATAGGCAAAAAAAACAGCAATTTGCACTGGGTCTTCAGTTAATAGGTTAGTCCCAAAAATAATATAGAAGTGTATAATAAATCCCATTAAACATCCAAAAAAGAATATATAAAGCATGGAGCAATCAAAAATTATAGATACGTTGGAGACGTATCAGTACGTCTTCATGAGATGCCCTCCCTCCGACGTGTGTGTGGGGGGCGGGCTACTTCGCACTACCTGCAACCTTCGTGGGTTCGGGGAAGTCCGGTTAATTTGCGAGGCACATGTGCCACATCAAAGTTGTGAATGGTAGTTAAATATCACAACACACCCTTTTCACACATATAGTAGGGCCACCCGCATGTGATTCGTATGTGGTCTGACCCATCTCATGCCACAAGCACACATTTGTGGGTCGGCACACAGTCCAACTTTGTCGGCAAGCGAAAGGGGAAGTTTGACCATATATATAGGTTTTGTGTTACGGTAGGGTGAGATTTCAGACCTAGCTATTTGGGGGCATGCATTCGTAGCTAGGATTCCCTTACCGCCGACAGGAAGTGGGGTTCGTAGGGGGTGGCTGACTAGCAATACTGTGCTTTTGTGTGATAGGTGCCACATCAAAGTTGTGCATTGGGTATTCGAACATCGAACCACCCTTTTCATACATATATTTGGTCCACATGGAAGTGTGTTCGTGTTCTGACCCTCTCCCGCGTTATTCTTTTTGTCAAATTTATAAACACCACACGAGTTGGATGTAGAAACCGTCTGCGATTGGGTACGCAACAGACACGGTTCGGTCAGACTACCCGTGTGCCACACCCTTGCCCTACAGTCACTCACATCAGCACAGTAGATTGGGCTCCACGAGGCTTGCCTCCTAGTCTCGAAAATATCTACTGCCTCATAATCTCGAAAACATCTACCGCCTGGAAGGTTTTAATGTTTGATAGCACATGATTAGTATGTGTGGACCGTGTGCGATGTCTGTTACTCCCGCTCTGCTTCAATCCCTTGATTCAAATTTTCAGTAGCCCCTACATTTTGCTCATGTCTCTCCATCCCTCGCAATCTCAAAAATATCTGCTCACCCTTGATTCAAATTTTTAGTAGCCCCGCCTTGTTACTCCCTCCTCTGTATCCCTCGTGATCTCAAAAATATCTGCTCGCCCTTGATTCAAATTTTCAGTTGCCCCGGCATTTTACTCCCGCCTCTGCATCCCTCGCAATCTCAAAAATATCTGCTCGCCCTTGATCTAAATTTTCAGTAGCCCGGCATTTTACTCACGCCTAGTAAATTTTTCAGTTGCCGCGGTATTTCCTGAAACACCACCTTGTCCCCCCTCCACACACACCACACACTCCCCAAAACCTCCGCTCACACAGACACACACCAACCCTCTCTCGCTCAAAACCATTGGTAGGCCACCGCCGCCGCCGCCGCCTCCATCCTTAACCTCTGCATGTGTGTCGGGGAGCTCAAGGAGCCAATGGCCAAAAAGTGGTTTATCGCGGCCTCTTCGCCCGAGCTGGCGAGATAGCCACCGAGGTGTCCCCATCGTCCTCCGCAGGCTCTTTATCAATCCACTGTCGCCGGTTGCCCGATCCGCCCGCCGCCGCGCCCCTATGCCGGTTCAAGGTCTTCCCTATCCTCCCTCGGGCCTGGCCGCCAATGAGGTCCTACCTCGGGGTCCGGCAGCAACGATGGGGGACCTGGTCGCCGAGATTACGGATCGGGAGACCCACACCCGCCGATGACTCGGTAGCTTCCACACGGCCGAGCTTGCGGCCATGGAGTACGACTGCTGGCAGGTCCGCTACCACGGCGCGGCGGTTGGGCTCAATTTCGCCTTCGGCACATGTCCGGTCAACCTCGTTCTGCTGGAGCCAGAGGTGGAGCTCAGCTATGGCGCGGGAGGACCGCGAGGCGTGGGAGCGCCTCGAGGCCGAGGCCGCCGATGAGGACTACATGCAAGAGATCCGCCTGTAGCACCCGGAGCTCATGGAGGCGGAGCGGGTGATCTTTGCCAGCTTGGAGGGTGGCGAGGTTATCGTGCTCTCCGCTGATGACGAGGTCGAAGGCAACGAGGACGGTGGCACGGAAGGCGTCGAGGTGGGTGGGGAGGATGAGGAGATCGATGTCGACGAGTGGAGGAGTGTCTTCCCCAACGACCCCGACGACGGCACCGGCCCGGACCCGGCTCATGGCACACCGTACCTGACGAGGAAGGATTGGCTCAACCTCCACTTCGACCGAAAGTAGTTTAGCTTAGTTCAAATTTATGTTTTATGTTCGGTTATGCAAAACTATTTATGTTTATGTTTGAATGCATGCTACTTTCGGTTGAACCTGCTTTGAACTTGATCAAATTGAAGTTTACAACGTTAAGTTTAGGGGATCGACTAGAAACGGCCAAAAATTGCTGGATTATGTATATACATACATACATAAACACTATTCTGATTGAGGGATCAGAATAATATTCTGATCACAACCTGAACTGCCTGAGTAATGCGCCTGAACTTCCCTCTGTACGAACACGACCTTCGGGCTATCTTCGCAACCGTGGCTTCCCCCGCGAATTATTCTTGTTAGTCGTGTTCTATATGATGTTAGTGTAATCTAGCAACATTTTTTAGCAACTAAATACCGGTTTTAAATAGGAATCTCGCTCGTTGGCGGATTTTGCTCTTGGGTCGTGATGAAATTGCGTTTTTTGCAATTTTACTGCATGAGTTGTTTGGCCTGAACTTCTCCTAGTGCTAGGTTGAACTTTCGCCAACATTGCCCAAATGGGGCTTGTGATATACCGTTGGAAAGCTATGGACACCAGTATCACGACCCAAGTTAAATTTTTGGCAAAATGTAAGCGGTTTAAGAGCAGTTTTGAAAACCGTTTTTTCTTCATACAAAAAACATGAATCGTATTTTCGATCGCATTTCTAAATCTTTTATTGGAATGAGGCAAATAATATGATGTTGGAAAACTGCTGCAAAAACCACTCATTCCACATGTTGAAAGTTTTCTCTAATTCCCTATGGTTAAAGAGTAATTTGGAAAATCGTACAATTTTGCAAACCGAACAACCGATTTCGTATTTTCGATGTCATTTCTAAACGGATAATCCAATTGAGGCAAATGATATGGCGTTGGAAAGCTTATGAAAATGCGCTACTTTCTGTTGTTGAAAGTTGTTTTTAATTTTGAACGGTTTAAAAGTAATTTAGAAAACGGTACAAGTTCCACCGAGTTTGTATTTTCGATTTAATTTTTTAACCTTAGGTCCGAATGTAGCAAATGATATGGCATTGGAAAGCTTGAGGAAATGTGAAACTTGTTGGTATATATTATTTCTCCCAATTGATTACGGATTTATGTAAATTTTGAAAATGGCTAAAAACGTATTTTCGTTGTAATTTTTATAAATTTTATCGGAATGGGGCAAATAACATACCGTTGAAAAGCTACGGAAAATGCGAAACTTTTTCATGTTGATGGCTTTCTCTGATTCCTAGCCGTTTTCAAGTAATTTCGAAAACAGCGGGATCATTCGTTCTGCTTTTATCACGAAACAGATTGTTCAAAAATGCACCGCGTGTAGAACTTGAACTTCCCGGCATGTTTACTTGAACTTCACTCTGATTTTCACGTGCTTTTTTTGCTCGTAGCTCTTGATCCACTGCTCGTAGCTCTCCATCGACTCACCGGAATTGAGTAAGTGATATATCGATGGAAAGCTGTTGTAAACACACAACTTTCCCGTGTTGATCATTTTTTCATACTCGTGACAATTTTAAAAGTTTTTATCTGAAATTCATTCAGCGTAGTAGTTGAACTTCCTGCTATTTTCACGTTGAACTTATGTGACGTATTTTCGTGTAATTTTCTCATCAATTCGTCAGTGTTACACAAATGATATTCCTTTTGTAGAAAACCTCTCTCACAATAATTTTTTAAACTTTTCTCCGACCGAGGACTTGAACTTACACAAATGATATTCCTGCCGTTTTGAAGTAAATTAAAAAATGAAGAGATCATGATTTCTGCCTTCATCGCGAATGGAAATGCACTGCGTGAAGTAGTTGAACTTCTTGGGCATGTCTGTTTGATCTTCACTCTGTTTTTGACGTGCTATTTTTTGCACTGCGTGAAGTAGTTGAACTTCTGGGGCATGTCTGTTTGAATTTCACCCTATTTCACTTTATTGCATATTTCTTATACGAAACACACACCATGCAGTACGTGAACTTCCGGTTGTTATCACTTTGAACTTCTCTCTGATTTGAGAGAATTATTTTAAAACACAAAAAACATCTTTTAAATGTATTTTGGACATCTAAATACACGATGAACCTATCTCACAAGAATTTTTGAAATTTTCCTCACCGAGCACTTGAACTTCTGGCAACCATTTTTTCGTTTATGAGTTGTTTTTAAAAGTGCAAAAAATGGCGTTGTGTTTTTTTTTGAACAGGTGAATCCTTGGTTTTAATAAACTCCGAACTTCTCTGTTATTTCAATTTGAACTTCACCTATTTATATTTTGAGTAAATCAGTTTTTATACAATCTTTTGAAATGCTCCTCTTTTTAATTTGAACTTCTCTGTTTTTTTATAAACGGGGAAAATCTGTTATAAATATTTTTGAACTACTTTTTTTAACTTCTTGCACAAATTTGTTGAACTCCAAATTTTCCTTTTAGATATTAAAAACTTCATTTTTTTAATGTTGACCTGCTTCGGCTTTTAAATTTGAACTTCCTATAGAATTTTGCCACGACATTTTATGCAATTTTTCCTTTTCGGTGAAATGGCCTTGGTGGTCCCTTTTTTCATTTGATCATTTTTCTTACATCGTGGTACACGTGAACTTCGAACTTTCTGAAACATGAACTCCGCGTGCTATTAATTTGTTTTCATGAAAATCGATAGTTTTTATTCTTTTGAATTCCATGATTTTTTTTGTTTACATTTTTTTGGTTTGAACTTCGATGTTCGTTACACCTGAACTTCCGAAATCACACCTTTTTTATACACATTTTCCCTTGAATCCAACATGTGCAAAAACAATAGGAAAATTTGGGTCAATTCTCATAAGCAATTGGACAAACATTTAGAGGGCACCCATAATAGTTTTTTTCTATTCAGTGTACTACGCACAAGCACATGCACAGCACATCCACACAAAAATTTGGCTCACCCAAAATTGGAGTTTTTAGAAATGTGAAAATTGGAGTTTTGTTAGAAACATCGAACTTCTACGTTACTTTGAATTGAACTTGTTGGTCCTATTCTTTAGTAACCGGAAAATTTTGAGTTTTTAAATGAATATCAAATTGTTCTACTTATAAAAGTTGAACTTCTTCGTTATTTTGAATTGAACATATTGGTTTTATTCTTTACTAACCGGAAAAATTCGAGTTTTCAAAGAAATGTCAAACTGCTCAATTTTTTTAATTTGAACTTCTTGGTATTATTTCTTTTAGTAACGAAAAAAATTCTAGGTACGTAATAAGCATCGAACCGCTCATCCTTTTTTAATTTGAACTTCTTGATTATTCATTAGTAATGAAGAAAATCCTAGCTTTGCAACAAACATCGAACCTTTTTAACTTTCTTTTTAAACTCCCCAAGGTTTCATCTATGAACTTCTTGGTTCTCATCCTCTTAACTCCAAAGTTTTTTTTTGCAATCTCATGGGTTTATATTATGTTGAAATATCTTTTATTCTTCTCGACTTACATCTATCGAGCAATTGAACTGTTTGAAAAATAATTGTACCTACCTTACTCAGGGATGAATCTAATCTCTTTTGATTCGGAAAGGTGTGTAACACATAGCACAGATAGAGGCAATTCTTCTAATTATTCTAATTTGAGACATAAACACAAATAGCTTCCACATATTACTTCTATTTCTTTTTTTTGGAAAAGAGAAACAAAAACTAAATTGTACAGTGAGAAGTTAATTATTATTTTTTTGCAATGTGAAAAGTTGCATTTTTAGTGAACTTTACTGTTGTTTAATTTTCTGCCTTCTTAATACCAATTGGACTGTGAAAGTTTTTCCATGGTGAACTTCTGTCTTTTCATCTTTTAATAAACACAACGAATTGCTACACACAACGTTTTTATATAAATACCCAACATTTGCTCAAAGTCAGTTTTTTTGGCTCGGACACTAACTTTCTTGCACCCACATGCACGACTGAACTTCAGACAAGAAGTTATTTAGAAACACTATATAAGTGGACATAGTACAACAGCACAGAAACAAGATGTCTGCTACGGAGCAATTCAAAGCAGCTGTGATCTAAACTTTTGTGTTCTAACTAAGTTGGGTTCACAACATGAACTTCATAAAAAATCTATACAACATACATCATAGCACACAAGCAGCACACCCAGTGCATGCATAAACGTGAGCATGCACGCACACACCAGTGCAGGAACACACACATTAGCATGTTCCCCATGCCACCCTTAGGGCGCACTCATAGGGCGTTGCTGACTGGCCGCAGAGGTCGCGAGGACACAGGGCAGCTGCGGCGGCAGATGGGAGGTGGAAAACCATGCAGTGCCTTCATGGACAAGTTAGAAGCACTAGTGCAAGCGCTTAAAGGACTCCGACGACCGCACCTGTAGCAAAGCGGTAGAAGTTCAGTTTTAGGTACAAGTTTAAATTTCAGATTATTCAGAGGCACTTGCATGAACATGCTGATAGCAAAAGCAAGCATATAGCAGGAGACTATAACCCGTAAAAATGAAGGCTAAGACACGTTCAATAGTAGCCTGGAAGCACACACATACAACCATAATTAAACTTGGCATATAGCTATAGTAGGACTTCACGATGGCCGACCGCCGACATATAGCCATAGTAGAACTTGGCGTATAGCCATGGTTGAACTCTCGCCATCAGTGTATAGAATATCATTAAAGCTACAAAATAGAACATGAATCAGCTAGAAAAGAAGAGCACAACATCTGAACCTTCCATGGCCATGGGGTACGAGCATTACCACACAATAGAAAATAGTACAATACCACTTATCCACCTATTACAATTTTTTCAGTCTGGTAGTAACTAGCCCAAACAAATTTCAGGTCAATCTTTTTGGTTCAGGTTCAATTGACCACTTCTGAAAATGTCTAGGCTCTAAAATCCAACTCTGCAATTTGTTCAGTCTGATAATACTAGCTCGACCAAATAGTGCAATCCCGATCTTCTTAAGAATATGATGACCATTTTGAGGAGAGTGCAGAGTTGCATTTTTGTGTCATTATATTTTTGCGACTCTAGTAGACTTGTCACTATTTGGTTGAGCCTGTACTATTTGGTCTCTTTGAATGACCTGAACTTCCGAACAAGAATACAGAAAAAATGTACTATTTAAGCATATAGCAGGAGACTATAACTACTTGCTTTGGTTGAGCATGTACTATTTAGGCATATAACAAGCATATAGCAGGAGACTATAGCAGCTCTTCTTCCGATGTTCAAATATGACGAGCTGAACTTTTTCACAACAGTAACTAGCTCAACCGAAGCAACTTATGATGACCTGAACTTCTAAAGAAGAACACACCAAAATGCAGAGTTTGAATTTTAGAGACGCAAGTTCTTCCAAATTGCATTAATCAAACACTAGCACCACATCAGACTCCACACAACCCCTGCAGTTCAATCAGTCGAGGTAGCTAAGTTAAGTTAACAGAAGTTTTTACCTCACCAAGACATCCATGTGCAGGAGCATGTCGCAGAAAGCATGCCTGCCCAGGTTGGGGCCGTTGCCGTAGGACAGTACGGTGGTGGGCGACGCTGCCGGTTGACCCAATGCAGGGAAGGTTTGGCCAGCCTACCCACGCTCACCGCCGCCCTAGCCTGATTGTTAAAACTGCATCCAAAATGAGCAGTTATATAGGAAATAAGCGCTACCTCACTCCAACCTTTATACGAAGAAAGAGAAATCTGAATATGTTTGTTTGTTAAACCTTCAGATCCATATAATAACAAACATGTGTTGACCACATGCTTTTTCAAACAGAGCACACTGTATTTCTTTTAGGACACGAAGCATGAATGATTAGTGAACAAGCAACATAAAAGAGGAATTTTGCTAATTGCATATACGTCCATATCTGTATCATAGAGAGATCAAAAGATAGAGAGATGCAGCTTTTCCCTTATATGATGGTTTGGTTCTCTTTTATCAGTACAACTAGAGTTCCTACTAGACATTAGCACAAACACATTACTGGCAGCCAAAGCATAATATTGCTAGCATGTTATGGCCGCGCCCTGATTCGTGATGCGAACTAGTTGATGGAGTTTTCCACATCGAAATAGGCATACACAAGGATGGGGAAGGGAACGTGAGGAGGATGCAGTCGTGGACGCATCGCGCTCAGGGATGGAGGAGCTCGCCGGAGACAGCACCACCTCCATGAGTGTGAGATGCGTCGCGAAGGAGTCGTCCTGCTGCTATAGCAGGAGGTGGACTTCAGCGACCCACTTGCGTTGCTGACACATGTGCGAGGATGAGTGAGCAGTAGGTTGCAGCGGCGGTGCAGTGGCAGGTCAGCCAACATCTACAGAACCTGTGGGCGGCGGCGCCCCGGTGTTGGGAGGCGCGTGATGGGAAGGTGCTGGGCGGCTGCAGCGGGGGGCGCGTCAGGTACAGGGGGCGACGGCGCGCCAGGAGGATGTGGGGGCGGCGGCCTCGCGCTGGAGGGAGCGGGGCCGGCTGCGCGCCAGGAAGTAGGCGATGGCGGCGGCCTCGCGCCAGAAGAGGTGGGGGCGGCAGCACGCCAGGAGAAGGCGGGGCCGGCGGCGCGCCTGGAAGAAGGCGGGGCCGGCGGAGCGCCCGGAAGGAGGCGGGGGTGGGAGGCGCGGCGGAGCAGGGTGGGCGGCGGCCAGAGGTCGGGGTGGTGGTGGAGCGACGAGGGGATAATGGGTCGGGGCGTTTGGGTTTTTTGTTTTGCTCGCGCAATCTCCGTAAGATGCGGTCGGGCCCTTATAGGGCTAGCTGTGATTCAAATAACTATTCTAATCCTAAAATTAGAATAATGTTGTTTTCTCTCTATATATATATATATTCATGACCCAAGGTACAGAATAAGTTATTCTTTACCCGAGGTAATCTTACGATCGCTTCCTAAATAAATTACGTTTGAATTCAAAAAGTTACATTCTTATACGTCAAATTTGGCATAAGAAAATAAAAATGTAGGTCATAAGACAAGAAAATTTGTAGTTTATGTATATTTTACACTATGTTTTTACGTTTGTAAATTTACATAACATAAAATATTTTTTACGGTGACTACATGTTTTCTTATAGTCTCTTTTTACATCAGAAATAAGAAAAAATTTACGAAACGTAAAATTACGGTGCATTGATGGTAAAATAGAGGGGGTGAAGAATAACTATTCCTCACCCTGGGTGACGAATAGTCAATCCCTTATTTTATTATATATAGTGATGCTATTCATCACCCAGGGTGCAGAATAAGTTATTCTTCACCCGAGGTAATCTTACGACACTTCATAATTAAATTAAATTTAGAATTCAAATAATTACATTCCTATTGATTCACTACGTAAAATTTGGTATAAGAAAATAAAAATATAGGTCATAAGACAGGAAAATTTAGAGTTTATGATATTTTACACTATGTTTTTACGTTTTTAATTTTACATAACATAAAATATTTTTTATGGCGATTTTATATTTTCTTACGGTCTCTTTTTACGTCAGAAATAAGACAAAACTTATGGAACGTAAAATTATAGTGCATTGGTGGTAAAATAGAGGGGGATGAAGAATAATTATTCCTCACCCAGGGCTACGGATTAGGCGCAACTTCGCCATGTGGAACACTTTTCGAGATTCCCCACGGTTTAAGAGCGGTTTCAAAAACGGTGCGGGCCATAAAGAGTGGCAGCGAGCGCTTTTTCGCGTTTTTTTCTAAATCGCTCGTCGGAATGAGGCAAATGATACACCATTGGATAGATATCGTCGATGCGCATCTTTTTCATAAAAATTATTTTCTCTAATTCGTTATGGTTTAAGAGCAGTTTCAAATTTACTAAATCACGGAATTTTGTTTTTCAAAAAAATTTAAATTTTTGGTACTGTTTTCGCTCCGGTTTTTTAACCGTTTGTTGAAACGAAGCGTGTAATATACCGTTGAAAAGCTATGGACGAGGTGCAACTTTCATATGTTGAAATGTTTTCGAGAGTCCTTATGGTTTTAAGTTAATTTTGAAAATCGTGCGGCGGATGACGAGTGGCAGCGGCCGTTTTTCATAAAAAATTTACAAACCGCAGATCGGAATGATTCAAACGATACGCGGTTGGAAAGATATCGACAAGGCGCAACTTTTTCATTTAGAACACTCTCTGTAATTCTTTACGGTTTAAGAGGAATTTCAAAGTTACCGAAATGCGGACACACTGTTTTTCGCGACACACAAATCAACGTGGGTACTTCATCCGATTGAAAACCGCACTGCATCGGACGAAAAACTACACTGCATCAGACGGGTAAGAGAACTGCATCATTTCTTTTATTCAAACATAAAAGTTTCAAGGACGAGAAAGTGAATCGCACTGCATCGAACGAAAAACCGCACTGCATCGGACGGGTAAGAGAACTGCATGGTTTCTTTTATTCAAACATAAATTTTTCAAGGACGAGAAAGTGAATCGCACTGCATCAGACGAAAAGCCACACTGCATCAAAACGGGTAAGAGAACTGCATGGTTTCTTTTATTTGAACGCAAATTTTTCGAGGAAGAGGAAGTGAATCGCGCTGCATCGGACGAAAAACCGCATTGCATCAGACGGGTAAGAGAACTGCATGGTTTCTTTTATTGAAACGTAAATTTTTCAAGGACGAGAAAGTGAACCGCACTTCACAACCGAGCACAAGTAAACCCGCGGTGCTGTCAAGAAGTGAACCGCATTAAAAGAATATCATTTCCGTAACCTTTTTTCGCACTTAACGTTGGAAGTAATCGAACCGCGACACCACGAAAAGTGAACCTCATGATCTTTTGTTGTCTGTTTTCATACATTATCATTTTTTTCCATGCATAGACCAGGCGAGTGGACCGCAAGGACTGAGTGAGTGGACTGCATAATTTTTTCGCCCTGCAAGGCAAAAATACTAAATTGCACAAATTTTCGGCCATTTGTTTCCAGTAGCCTACACTTTTTCTCGAACCATACACATACACTTATTTTTTAGAACTATCAGCGCATCGCAAGTGAGCTACAAGCAACCTGAAAATCATTCCCTCACATGCTATGTACATAAATAATCATTTTTGTTTTTGCACGCGACAACATAGCAAACTGCAAGAGATGATGATTACACAGTCGATGAACAAGTGAACCGCTCGGACATAAACAATAAACCAACAACAGTGCAACAATGAACCTCTCACAGCCACAATGCAAAAAGGAAACAAAAAAGAATGTACTGCACAAAGCAACTCGTGGGCGTTGCAACCTAGTGCGTCGAGGACGAAGTGAGCTGCAACTGCACATGTTTTTCGCATCTGCTCGAAGTAGATAGCCACAGAAACAGTGCTTTGATGCTCCAGAGCACCACTGAGGACCAGAACTGTACACATGAGAAAACTGAAACGCATGAAGAGAAAAGGGGAGCTGCGCGCATGAGAAAAATGAGATGCGCCCGAGCCGTGGGAGAGGCAGATCCGGGAAGGGAGGCAGAGGGGTGGCCTGCTCGGGTTGGATCTGCAGGGAGGAGGCATGGGGAAGGAGGTGGTTCGGTTGTGTGGGAGAGGGGGATAGGGGCGGTCTTAGGGTGGGAGGAGTCTTCTTGGCCCAGGCGGGGGAGGGTTGTCTTGACGGCCTTGGGCATGGAGGTGGGAAGCGGCCCTTGTGAGAGTGGTCTTGTCGGCCTGGCGGGGAGTTTGGTGTGGCGACGCAGTGAGGAAGAAGAAGGAGAGGAGGGCGGCCCACCTGAGTTGCTCTGGCCGTCTGTCTTGGCGATGGTCTGCAGATCATTGGCCCGTGGAGAGGCGGGGTGGGGTGGCCGATCGGTAGCGTCGAGAAGTGGTGGATGGCTGCTGGCGGCGCCGGGAGGAAGGGTGGCCCGGCCGGCGCGTTGGGAGGGTGGGTGGCGGTAGCGTCTGGAGGGTGGGTGGCGGCTGGCGGCGTCGGGAGGTGGTGGTCGTCTGGGAGGGGGAAAGTGGTGGGCGTGGGGCGGAAGTGGTGGGGGTGGGTGGGATCAATGGGTGGGTTCTGGGTTGTATGGGCTGGCGGGTTGTTTTGTTAGGTTCTGGGCGGATCCGGTGTTATCAGAATAAGATTTTAGTGTTATTAGAATAAGGTCTTAAGGGGTGTTATTAGAATAGACCCACCCTATATATATATATCCACTAAGGGTTTTAGTATGTTAACTCTTAAAGGATCGGCTAGAGATGGCCGTATGCCTTGTTTATTTCAGTTCTTCACAATGTGATGCTCTAAATGTGCATCTATTTGTCGTGCAGTTAAATTTTATCAACAACACTTTCAACAATACCACTATGAATTACGATATTTGGTTGCTGTTAAGGATGTTGCAGTTAACATGCCTTTTAGTTTTTTGAACAATAACTAGTGTACTTTAGACCTGCATAATACTAGTTTGAATGACTATTTGCTTGTTTTTAAATGTTATGCCTGATGCAGTTAACACACCTTTCTACTTCTTGTTTTTTAGCATGCTTAAACCTGCACACTGAACTTATCATTTGTAGATTATGTTGTCTACCATGGATATATTTGGTTGATGTTTAGCCTGTTGTGCTTAACATGCCTTTATATGTACTCATACAAGACAATATTAAGAATAGTGTTGTTTTCCATCGAGGTTAGTTTCATTGCATTGCTTATATGTACTCACTGTTCAGGATATCGGTAGCTGGTACCATATAGCCTAGGGGTTGATAAGGGATTAATCGTCGAATCGAACATTTCACTAAATATATATGTAACCCATTTATCAGTAGGTTAACTAGGGCCATATTTAATATATATGAGGCTACATATCTATTGTACTGAATGACTAAATATGCAATCCCAGGCTACATAGCAACAAGGAAGAGTGTTACCTTAATGTTCTGATGATGTCTAGATATACATGTAATTAAATCTTATATAATGGGATGGAGGGAGTGTTGTACTACATCATTTTGCAATTGTTGATTAGCTTCTAATATTAACTTGGTGCTTTTAAGTACATATGTCATTACCAAAGATCCACACTTCGACCCTTTCTGCGTATGGGGCAATGAGATATTCATGAACCAGCATCAAATGAGGAAACTGATAAAGATTGTTATTAAAATGGGTCAAAATATTTCAATCAAACTATTTGTTTACACTTTATCCAAGACAACAATTAACTACAGGATGGTAAGTAAGAACTCTGTAGCCTTCTTTTTACTGCCCGTAATGAGTTGTGTTAGATGACAATGTGTGAATATTTTTTCCTTTTGCAGTGGATCCTGAAGTAGTTTACTCAAGATTACCTCTCAAACTACATGATTGGCGGCCGGCCGTCACGAGGGGTTGGACTAGAGTCGTGTGTGCCTTCTGCATCCAGGAGAGCACAATAGGGCCATTCCGCTTCACCTTGTTCAGCAACCAGAATGTTTGTCGCCTCTTTCTTTACCATCTGCAATAGTACAAGTATAGAACCCTGGTTCATCATTCTTTATTTGGTTCTTATGTAGTTCTTAAACATATGTACCTATGAATCAAATAATGCATTGGTTTTTGAACCTGATGGATATGAATAAAGCTATAGCCCACTTTCAAGTTCAAATTAGGTACAATTTTAAATAGCAGCATTTAAATGTTGGGGAACGTAGTAATTTCAAAAAAAATTCCTACGCACACGCAAGGATCATGGTGATGCATAGCAACGAGAGGGGAGAGTATTGTCCACGTACCCTCGTAGACCGTAAGCGGAAGCGTTATGACAACGCGGTTGATGTAGTCGTAAATGCGTCTTCACGATTCGACCGATCCAAGTACCGAGCGTCACGGCACCTCCGAGTTGACACGTTCATTTCGATGGCGATCCTCGGACTCCGATCCAGCAAAGTGTCGGGGATGAGTTAAAATCGACCTGACGGCGTGGTGGCGATGATGATGTTCTACGGCGCGAGGCTTCGCCTAAACTCCATGACGATATGACCGAGGTGGAATATGGTGGAAGGGGCACCGCACGGCTAAGGAACGATCCGTAGATCAACTTGTGTGTTCTAGGGTGCCCCCTGCCCCGTATATAAAGGAGCAGGGGAGGGCGGCCCGGCCCTAGGAGGCGCACCAAGGGAGGGAGTCCTCCTCCTAGTGGGAGTAGGACTCCCTTTCCTAGTCCAACTAGGAAGGAGGAAGGGAAGGAAAGAGAGGGAGAGGGAGAGGAAAGGGGCGCGCCCCCTCCTGTCCAATTCGGACTCCCCATGGGGGCGCGCCACCTCCTGGTGCGGCCCTCTCTCTCCCCTTTGGCCCAATAAGGCCCATTACTTCCCGGGGTTCGGTAACCCCTCCGGCACTCCGGTTTTCTCCGGAAACTTCCGGAACCTTTCCTGTCCGAATATAGCCGTCAATATATCAATCTTTATGTCTCGATCATTTGAGACTCCTCGTCATGTCTGTGATCACATCCGGGACTCCGAACTCCTTGGTACATCAAAATACACAAACTCATAACATAACCGTCATCGAAACCTTAAGCGTGCGGACCCTACGGTTCGAGAATAATGTAGACATGACCGAGACACGTCTCCGGTCAATAACCAATAAGCGGGACACGGATGCCCATATTGGCTCCTACATATTCTCTGAAGATCTTTATCGGTCGAGACCGCATAACAACATCGTTGTTCCCTTTGTCATCGGTATGTTACTTGCCGAGATTCGATCGTCGGTATCCAATACCTAGTTCAATCTCGTTCTTGTGGCAAGTCTCTTTACTCGTTCAGTAATACTTCATCTCACAGCTAACTCTTTAGTTGTAATGCTTGCAAGGCTTAGTGATGTGCTTTACCGAGTGGTACGATAGATACATCTCCGACTATCGGAGTGACAAATACTAATATCGAAATCGCCAACCCAACATCGCCTTTGGAGACACATAGTACTCCTTTATAATCACCCGATTCGTTGTGACGTTTGGTAGTACCCAAAGTGTTCCTCTGGTAAATGGGAGTTGCATAATCTCATAGTTATAGGAACATGTATAAGTCATGGATAAAAGCAATAGCAACATACTAAGCGATCGGGAGCTAATCTAATGAAATGGGTCATGACAAACAGATCATACAACCAATGATGTGACCTTGTTAATCAAATGACAACTCCTTTGTCTATGGTTAGGAAACTTAACCATCTCTGATAAACGAGCTAGTCAAGTAGAGGCATACTAGTGACACTATGTTTGTCTATGTACTCACACATGTATTATGTTTCCGGTTAATACAATTCTAGCATGAATAATAAACATTTATCATGAAATAAGGAAATAAATAATAACTTTATTATTGCCTCTAGGGCATATTTCCTTGATCTCCCACTTGCACTAGAGTCAATAATCTAGTTCACATCGCCGTGTGATTTAACACCAATATTCATATCTGTATATGATTAACACCCATAGTTCACATCATCATGTGACCAACATCCAAAGGGTTTACTAGAGTCAATAATCTAGTTCACATCGCTATGTGATTAACACCCAAAGGGTACTAAGGTGTGATCATGTTTTGCTCGTGAGAGAAGCTTAGTCAGCAGATTACATCACTTTCGGAGCCGTATGTATTTTGCAAATATTTTATGTCCACAATGCTCTTGCGGAGCTACTCTAGCTAATTGCTCCCACTTTCAATATGTATCCGGGTTGAGACTTAGAGTCATCTGGATCAGTGTAAAAGTTTGCACTGATGTAACTTTTACAACAAACTCTTTTATCACCTCCATAATCGAGAAACATCTCCTTAGTCCTTACTAAGGATATTCTTGACCAATGTCCAGTGATCTACTCCTAGATCACTATTGTACTCCCTTGCCAAATACAGAGCAAGGTATATAATAGGTCTGGTACATAGCATAGCATACTTTATAGAACCTATGGTGAGGCATAGGGAATGACTTTTCATTCTCTTTCTATTTTCTGCGTGGTCGGGATTTGAGTCTTACTCAATTTCATACCTTTGCAACACAAGGCTAGAACTCTTTCTTTGGTGTTCCATTTTGAACTATTTCAAAATCTTGCCAAGGTATGTACTCATTGAAAAACTTATCAAGCGTCTTGATCTATCTCAATAGATCTTGATGCTCAATATGTAAGTAGCTTTTACTGAGGTTTTTTTTCTTTTTAAAGAACTCCTTTAAAACACTCCTTTTATGCTTTGTAGAAAAATTCTACATCATTTCTGATCAACAATATGTCACTCACATATACTAATCAGAAAGGCTATAGTGCTCCCACTCACTTTATTGTAAATACAGGCTTCATCGTAAGTCCATATAAAACTATATGCTTTGATCAACTTATCAAAGCGTATATTCCAACTCGAGATGCTTGCACCGGTCCATAGATGGATCATTTGGAGCTTGCACATTTTGTTAGCACCTTTAGGATTGACAAAACCTTCTGGTTGCATCATATACAACTCTTCTTTAATAAATCCATTAAGGAATGCAGTTTTACATCCATTTGCCGTAATTCATAAAATGTGGCAATTGCTAACATGATTCGAGACGGACTTAAGCATCGATCTGAGTGAGAAAATCTCATCGTATTCAACACCTTGAACTTGTTAAAACATTTACGCAACAAGTCGAGCTTGGTAGATAGTAATACTACTATCAGTGTTCGTCTTCCTCTTGAAGATCCATTCATTTAACATGGCTTGCTGATCATCGAGCAAGTCAATCAAAGTCCATACTTTGTTCTCTTACATGGATCATATCTCAGATTTTATGGCCTCGAGCCATTTCATGAATCTGGGCTCATCATCGCTTCCTCATAGTTCGTAGGTTCATCATGGTCTAGTAACATGACTTCTAGAACATGATTACTACACCACTACGGTGCGGATCTTACTCTGGAAGACCTACGAGGTTACGTAGTAACTTGATCTGAAGTTTCATGATCAATATCATTAGCTTCCTCACTAATTGGTGTATTTGTCACGAGGCTGATTTACGTGATGAACTACTTTCCAATAAAGTGCAGTCTGATTACCTCATCAAGTTCTACTTTCCTCCCACTCACTTCTTTCGAGAGAAACTCCTTCTCTAGAAAGGATCCATTTTAACACGAATATCTTGCCTTCGGATCTGTGATAGAAGGTGTACCCAACTATTTCCTTTGGGTATTCTATGAAGACGCACTTCTCCGATTTGGGTTCGAGCTTATCAGATGAAACTTTTTCACATAAGCATCGCAGCCCCAAACTTTAAGAAAGCGTCAACTTGGGTTTCTTGCTAAACCACAGTTCATATGTTGTCGTCTCAGCAGTTTAGATGGTGCCCTTTTAATGTGAATGCAGCTGTCTCTAATGCATAACCCCAAAACTATATTGGTAAATCAGTAAGAGACATCATAGATCGCACTATATCCAATAAAGTGCTTGATTCTGACGTTCGGACACACCATAACGTTGTGGTGTTCCGGTGGCGTGAGCTGTGAAACTATTCCACACTGTTTTAATTGAAGACCAAACTCGTAACTCAAATATTCCTCTCCATGATCGGATCGCGAAACTTTCTTTTCTTGTTACGATGATTTTCCACTTCACCCTAAAATTCTTTGAACCTTTCAACTATTTCGGACTTATGTTTCATCAAGTAGATATACACATATCTGCTCAAATCATCTTGTGAAGGTCGGAAAATAACGATACTTGCCACGAGCCTTCATACTCATTGGTACGCATACATCGGTATGTATTATTTCCAATAAGTCGGTAGCTCGTTCCATTGTTCGAAGAACGGAGTTTTAGTCATCTTGCCCAAAAGGCACGGTTCGCAAGCATCAAACAATTCATAACCAAGTGATTCGAAAATCCATCTTTATGGAGTTTCTTCATGCGCTTTACACCGATATGACCCAAACGGTAGTGCCACAAATAAGTTGCACTATCATTATTAACTTTGCATCTTTTGGCCTCAATATTATGAATATGTGTATCACTACGATCGAGATCCAACAAACTATTTTCATTGGGTGTATGACCATTGAAGGTTTTATTCATGTAAGCAGAACAACAATTATTCTCTGATTTTAAATGAATAACCGTATTGCAATAAACATGATCAAATCATATTCATGCTCAACGCATAAACCCAAATAACATTTATTTAGGTTTAACACTAATCCCGAAAATATAGGGAGTGTGCGATGATGATCATATCAATCTTGGAACTACTTCCAACACTCATCGTCACTTTCCCTTCAACTAGTCTCTGTTTATTCAGTAACTCCTGTTTCGAGTTACTAATCTTAGCAACCGAACAAGTATCAAATACTCAGGGCTACTATAAACAATAGTAATGCACACATCAATATTTTGTAATCAAATATACCCTTGTTCACTTTGCCATCCTTCTTATCCACCAATGATTCACGGCATTTCCGCTTCCAGTGACCAGTTCCTTTGCAGTGTAAACACTCAGTTTCAGGCTATGGTCCAGCTTTGGGCTTCTTCGCAGGAGTGACAACTTGCTTGTCTTTCCACTTGAAGTTCCCTTTCTTTCCCTTTGCCCTTCTCTTGAAACTAGTGGTCACCTGTCAATCATCAACACTTGATGGTCTTTTCTTGATTTCTACCTTCGTCGATTTCAACATCACGAAGAGCTCGAATATCGTTTTCGTCATCCCTTGCATACTATAGTTCATCACGAAGTTCTAGTAACTTAGTGATGGTGACTAGAGAATTACATCAATCACTATCTTATGGAAGATTAACTCCCACTTGATTCAAGCGATTGAAGTACCAAGACAATCGAGCACATGCTCACTAGTTGAAGCGATTCTCCTCCATCTTTTAGCTTTAGAACTTGTTGGAGACTTCATATCTCTCAACTCGGTATTTCTTTGGAAATATTAACTTCAACTCCTGGAACATCTCATATGGTCCATGACGCGTTCAAAACATCTTTGAAGTCCCGATTCTAAGCCGTTTAAGCATGGTGCACTAAACTATCAAGTAGTCATCCTTTTGAGCTAGCCAAACGTTCATAACGTCGCATACTGCTCTGCAATAGGTTTGTCACCTAGCGGTGCATTAAGGACATAATTCTTACGTGCGAAATGAGGATAAACCTCGGATCACGGATCCAATCCGCATCATTGCTACTAACATCTTTCAACACAATTTTCTCTAGGAACATATCAAAATAAACATATGAAAGCAACAACGCAAGCTATTGATCTACAACATAATTTGCAAAATACTACCGGGACTAAGTTCATGATAAATTTAAGTTCAATTAATCATATTACTTAAGAACTCCCACTTAGGCAGACATCTCTCTAGTCATCTAAGTGATCACGTGATCCAAATCAACTAAACCATAACCGATCATCACGTGAGATGGAGTAGTTTTCAATGGTGAACATCACTATGTTGATCATATCTACTATATGATTCACGCTCGACCTTTCGGTCTCCGTGCTCCGAGGCCATATCTGCATATGCTAGGCTCGTCAAGTTTAACTGAGTATTCCGCGTGTGCAAAAGCGGCTTGCACCCGTTGTAGATGGACGTGAGAGCTTATCACACCCGATCATCACGTGGTGTGCAGGCACGACGAACTTTGGCAGCGGTGCATACTCGGGAGAACACTTCTTGATAATTAGTGAGAGATCATCTTAAAATGCTAACGTCAATCAAAGCAAGAATAAGATGTATAATAGATAAACATCATATGCAATCAAAATATGTGACATGATATGGCCATGATCATCTTAGCCTTTGATCTCCATCTCCAAAGTCTTGTCATGATCTTTATAAATCGTCACCGACACGACAACATGATCTTCATCATCTTGATCTATATCAATGTGTCATCACATGGTTGTCTAGCCAACTATTGCTCTTGCAACTATTGCTATCGCATAGCGATAAAGTAAAGCAATTATTTGGCACTTGCATCTTATGCAACAAAGAGACAACCATAGTGCTTCTGCAAGTTGCAGATAACTTCAACAAAACATGATCATCTTATACAACAACTTATATCTCATCACGTCTTGACCATATCACATCACAACATGCCTGCAAAAACAAGTTAGGCGCCCTCTACTTTGTTGTTGCAAATTTTACGTGGCTGCTACGGGCTTAGCAAGAACCGTTCTCACCTACGCATCAAAACCACAACGATAGTTTGTCAAATAGACTCCGTTTTAACCTTCGCAAGGACGGGCGTAGCCACTTTCAGTTCAACTAAAGTGAGAGAGGCAGACACCCGCCAGCCACCTTTAAGCACGAGTGCTCGTAGCAGTGAAACCAGTCTCGCGTAAGCGTCTGGCGTAATGTCGGTCCGGGCGCTTCATCTCACAATACCGCTGAACCAAAGTATGACATGCTTTGGTAGGCGGTATGACTTGTATCGCCCACAACTCACTTGTGTTCTACTCGTGCAAAACATCAAACCATAAAAACCTAGGCTCGGATGCCCTTTGTTGGGGAACGTAGTAATTTCAAAAAATTCCCTACGCGCGCAAGGATCATGGTGATGCATAGCAGCGAGAGGGAGAGTATTGTCCACGTACCCTCGTGAGACCGTGGCGGAAGCGTTATGACAACGCGGTTGATGTAGTCGTGCGTCTTCACGATTCGACCGATCCAAGTACCGAGCGTCTGGCACCTCCGAGTTCAGCACACGTTCAGCTCGATGGCGATCCCGGACTCCGATCCGGCAAAGTGTCGGGATGAGTTCCGTCGGCCACGACGGCGTGGTGGCGATGATGATGTTCTACCGTGGCGGGGCTTCGCCTAAACTTCTGCTGACGATATGACCGAGGTGGAATATGGTGGAAGGGGCACCGCACACGGCTAAGGAACGATCCGTAGATCAACTTGTGTGTTCTAGGGTGCCCCCTGCCCCCGTATATAAAGGAGCAAGGGGGAGGGCCGGCCGGCCCTCGGAGGCGCGCCAAGGGAGGGGGGAGTCCTCCTCCTAGTGGGAGTAGGACTCCCCTTTCCTAGTCCAACTAGGAAGGAGGAAGGGGGAAGGAAAGAGAGGGAGAGGGAGAGGGAAAGGGGGGCCGCCCCCCCTCCTTGTCCAATTCGGACTCCCCATGGGGGGGCGCGCGCCACCTCCTGGTGCGGCCCTCTCTCTCCCCCTTTGGCCCAATAAGGCCCATTACTTCCCCGGGGGTTCCGGTAACCCCTCGGCACTCCAGTTTTCTCCGGAAACTTAGGAACCTTTCCGGTGTCCGAATATAGCCGTCAATATATCAATCTTTATGTCTCGATCATTTGAGACTCCTCGTCATGTCCGTGATCACATCCGGGACTCGAACTCCTTGGTACATCAAAATACACAAACTCATAACATAACCGCCATCGAAACCTTAGCGTGCGGACCCTACGGTTCGAGAATAATGTAGACATGAAGCGAGACACGTCTCGGTCAATAACCAATAGCGGGACACGGATGCCCATATTGGCTCCTACATATTCTCTGAAGATCTTTATCGGTCGAACCGCATAACAACATACATTGTTCCCTTTGTCATCGGTATGTTACTTGCGAGATTCGATCGTCGGTATCCAATACCTAGTTCAATCTAGATTCTTGGCAAATCTCTTTACTCGTTCCGTAATACATCATCTCACAGCTAACTCATTAGTTGTAATGCTTGCAAGGCTTAGTGATGTGCATTACCGAGAGGGCCGGAGATACCTCTCCGACAATCGGAGTGACAAATCCTAATCTCGAAATCGCCAACCCAACATCTGCCTTTGGAGACACTGTAGTACTCCTTTATAATCACCCGATTACGTTGTGACGTTTGGTAGTACCCAAAGTGTTCCTCTGGTAAATGGGAGTTGCATAATCTCATAGTTATAGGAACATGTATAAGTCATGGATAAAAGCAATAGCAACATACTAAATGATCGGGTGCTAAGCTAATGGAATGGGTCATGTAAATCAGATCATTCAACCAATGATGTGACCTTGTTAATCAAATGACAACTCCTTTGTCTATGGTTAGGAAACTTAACCATCTCTGATAAACGAGCTAGTCAAGTAGAGGCATACTAGTGACACTATGTTTGTCTATGTATTCACACATGTATTATGTTTCGGTTAATACAATTCTAGCATGAATAATAAACATTTATCATGAAATAAGGAAATAAATAATAACTTTATTATTGCCTCTAGGGCATATTTCCTTCATTAAATTAGGGCGAAATTACGGTGTGCTGGTCATTATGGCGCACACGGTCTATAAGCATAGCGTGCATGATATACATCATAATCCGACACTTCACGGAGAGGAAACGTGTGTAACAATGCACACAGTTGCTGTTTGCAAAGCGAGTGTGATGTCAGACACTATCACAAATGGTGCAGGAAAACTAAATGTGTGTGATTGTTTACCTATCGTACACGGTTTACAATCATGAACTATTTGTGATGTGCCAGGCATCGTCAACGTAGAGCCAGTTTGGTACGTGCCTGGAAAACTCCCGTGCCTAGGATGTGCCTGGTTTTAGGTAAAACCACAAAACTCCAACTGCGATGGTAATGCGAGCACAAACAAGTAGCAAGGATGAATTGTTTCGGATATTTGAGATATTAGAAACGGATATATAGGGACAAATATATGCATCAAGGCTCCCAATCCCCGACGGTTTCTGGGTCATGTGGGAAGGACCCCCCTATCGCAGTCACTCACTAGGCGACATTTCAGAACTTCATCGCGGAAAGGGGTTAAAAACCGTTTGTATAGCACCTCGCTGTACCAGTGTCAAGACGACCTGTTTTTGTGGAGAATACTGATCATTGTGCTCAACTGAGACAGCTTTAAAACCCTGGATTCATCATTGGTATTCGAACCTCCCACAACAAAACCACCTGTTGCATGTATCATTTATTTGGAATGGTCTCGTCATCGTAAGACCAAAGTTTTAGAAATCAATGATGGAATAAGTGCTTTGCGGGCCATGAAAAGGCGATACTTGGGGGTTTTAGTGAGTTATAGCATCGTGATATCTGTTGCATACCTTTCACTTCCATAAATGATGTTTTTGTTGCAAAGTTCTTCCAAAGTGTTCCCAGCAAGCAACTGTTAACTACACGGAGTAGAATAACTACTAGTCGGTTTATTTGTGTAAATAATGAAAGTTTTGTTCTAATTATCTTGGCTTAACCCACTTCCATAATAACCATTCCCGCTGCTACAGCTATGCTAAGTTTTTACGTGAAGAAAGTGTTGGGTTATCTAGGCATATCGGTCGCAAATGAACCAACTTTCTCATTATTTTGACTTGAAGTTCTCTACGAACTTGTTTCTTTCTCATGGAAGATCAAGGTTTAAGCATGGGGAGGTTGATGAGTGTACTTTTACACTCATTTCAGACATTTTTTAAACCAGATAATCCCAGATTTTCTGAGAGAATCACTCTGATACTATCACTAATGACTAATAAAAGCAAGAGATTGCAAATCCCTTTGTTTATTTTGTTTCTCATAGAATTGGTCCATATAAGGGAAGTAATCGATGCATATATGGAAAATATGAAGTCTGGCAATCATCCACGGAAATCGAAGGTGCGGAGATGCATATAGGAGAGAACACGACACCTGGTACGAGTGCGCTTGCTCGTACCATATGCCACCGGCTCCGTGACATCAACACATGCCAACTTTATAAAAGGGCCGAGGCCCCGATCGCAACAAAACATCATCCATTTTCAACGAAACATCATGCAAATCATCCAGGAGACGAGAGAAGCCTGAAAATATAGACACCACCATCTCCATAGCAACCATCGCTTAGCCATTTGTCATAGTTTGTAATCAAGGTACATCAAATATGGCAACATTATAAGACTATTATTAATAATTCATCTTCAAGTTTGATATACAATTTATTTATTTTTTTGATTCACCTACGATGTGTGAGTAGTACACTCGGGCTATGAGTTGAAGCATAGCCTTGCAACCCCATGTACTTGTCCATGGGATTGTTTGTATTTACTTGAAGACCAAACATATTTATGTGTATCGCAACAGATTTCTCTCTGGACTCTTTCTCGTTTTAAGGCCCCGTGGGGACCCGGGATCTCAAGGATCGATTAAGGAAGTAAAGTGCATGGATGAGTGGAAGGCTCTGCCGAAAGCCGATGTGATGAGGATAAATACGGTAGCTCAAAGAACTCCCTAAGGAAACGTGAGGTGTAGTCATTAAATGCCCAATGCGTTGGTCTAGAGAAATCCTTCATAATCGAGGTGACCCCGCAAGATGGTAAAGGCTTTGGTTGGACAACAGAATCATGATGCAGCTGCTGGTCGATCACGAGGTTATTAGGACGCATCCAGGACCATGTTGAATATTTAGATGAAATCCCAAGTGCAAGTATACATCTACAAGTTAAGACCTTAAGTCCTGGCCTAATTTCTTAATATTGTTCTCTCAAAAACAGTGTGACTCCGGTTTAACAATTGGGACTTTTAGCGACGACAAAAGCTTGCAAGAATCGCCTCTTAATTAGCAATTGTTCTCGTAGGCTTGATACAAAGGGTCATCTATGGGGAAACATGCAGGTACTATCAACATCCAAAATCGGATCAAAGATAATCAAAACTGCGATGGATTTTATGCAATCACATGGATGATTAGTTTAACTTGGAAAAATTGCACCAACATGTGTACGTTCTTATTCATCACACATGGGTAAATTAGGAAGATCGTGTGAGGTGATCATCTATCGCACAGAATTGCTTCGAATGAATTGTATGTGATGACATTTTGTGCTCTATTTTCCCCCTCCACTTAGAGAAAATTTTCACCAGCTGCTCCAGTATCTTGTTTTCTCTCTTCTTCTCCCCACCAAAAAACATGTTCCCCGTTTCCTTAGCTTTTTGCGCTCAAACCCTTGCTAATGTGTGGCGTCCTCACCGGGGATGCTATGCTCCTCCCGGTGCTCACCTCCTCGATCTAGTCAGGTAATCCACCACTCCTCCTCCTCAATCACAATAGACCAACTGTTGGCGTGACACCCTCCATATAAATCCCCATCCTATCCTCCAAACCCTCGCTACCCGTCACTATGGTTCATGAAGCATGGCCGGGAGCTCGAGGAGCATTCAGCAACGTCGGGGAAAATCACGGCAGCACGCACGGATGAGCTTCCCTACGCCGTTCCCAATCCTGGAGGAGTAGTTGGCCGTACAGGCCACTGTCCAAGCATCGCATGCCGATGACATCGTGCTGATGACTGCTTTGAATCATAGGGATTGGAGAATTTTTTTTCGGCCACTATTGTTGCCTACGATGACCACTATGAGGTGTTTTCTATTTGTGAGCATGCTTACCTCAAGTCCGGAGCTAGCGTTTGGTGCATGGACTGGCCCAGGTAAACCATCACGACGAGGAAGTGAAATGGGCATCTTCTTGGACGACGAGGAGGGCACCCACGATGTGGAGGCCTTGCTCTCTTCCAACTAGAAGGATCCTATCGTCATTTCCTCCTCTAATGAGGAATAGCTCATTCTTAGCTTACTAAGGCCTAGTTTTAGCTAACTATACCCAATTAATTAGCTTTGGTTGAACTTTAGCTTGGCTTTATTAGATTACAGTCGGCACTACTCCCTCTAAAAGTTCGAGTCACCTATCCAATGTAATGTTGTTATGCGATCTGGTCTTCAAGCAAGTATGCAATGTAATGTTCCGTTGTGCAATATGTTGATCAATTGCACCGCTTCATTCAATTGTGCAATATTATGTTCATTGTGCACTACTTAGTTGAATAGTTGGGGTTCGATTTTCACTACTGCAGGATGCTGCTAACGTGACACTATGATAGAGCCCTTCGACAAAATTGTGTGCGATGCAATAATCGCAAACGGTGGTGTAAAAGAACTGTCAAAAAGGTGCAAAACGTATGCGATGGCAGAGCCATCAAACAAGGTTCAGATTTTAGTTGCGTGTGCGATCCAGGGCATACGGTTCAGTCCAATGAACTATTTGCAATGAGGTGGAACAAAAGAAAAGGGCAGCCTGATGAAGGCGTGTGCGATATAGAGCATACAGTTCTCTCGGATGAACTGTTTGTGATTAGGCAACACAAAGGAAACAGAAAGGATCAAGAAGAGGTGTCTAGAGGGGGGTGAATAGACTCTTAACAAATAAAAGTTACAGTTTTTATTTTCTTCAAGTTAAGGTAGAGTTTTAACACAAGTTTAAACATTCACAATACATTCAAGCAAGCATGGCAAGAGTATATGTGCAGCGGAAAGTAAAGCATGCAATTTGCGAGAATGTAAAAGGATGGGATTGGAGTGTGCAAACACAATTGGAGACACGGAGATTTTTGGCGTGGTTCCAATAGGTGGTGCTATCGTACATCCACATTGATGGAGACTTCAACCCACGAAGGGCAATGGTTGCGCGAGTCCACGGAGGGCTCCACCCACGAAGGGTCCACAGGCGACAACCTTGTCTATCCCACCATGGCCATCGCCCATGAAGGACTTGCCTCACTAGGGTAGATCTTCACGAAGTAGGCGATCTTCTTGCACTGTACAAACTCCTTGGTTCAACTCCACAATCTTGTGGAGGCTCCCAAGTGACACCTAACCAAACTAGGAGACACCACTCTCCAAAAGGTAATAGATGGTGTGTTGATGATGAACTCCTTCCTCTTGTGCTTCAAATGATAGTCTCCCCAACACTCAACTCTCTCTCACAGATTTGGATTTGGTGGAAAGATTATTTGAGTGGAAAGCAACTTGGAGAAGGCTAGAGATCAAGATTTATATGGTTGGAATGGAATATCTTGACCCCAACACATGAGTAGGTGGTTCTCTCTCAAAAAATGTATGCTGGAAGTGTAGGCATGTTCTGATGGCTCTCTCAACGAATGAAGAATGGGTGGAGGGGTATATATAGCCTCCACACAAAATCTAACCGTTACACACAAATCACCAAACTCGGTGGGACCGAATAATGAAACTCGGTCAGATCAATTTAGTTCAAAATCTGAACATTGGGATTTTTGGTGATACCAATATGATCAACTCAGTGGGACTGATGTGCTAGGGTTAGGGTACAACCTTATCTCGGTTTGACCGATGACACAAACTCGGTGGGACCGATTTTGGTAATGAGCTAACCAGAGAGTTGGTCAAGCAAACTCGGTGAGACCGATTGCAAATCTCGGTAAGACCAAAATTATTGCAACAGGCAACACAGAGTTTGCAAGCCCATCTCGGTGAGACCGAGATCCCATCGGTGAGACCGAAGTGACTAGGGTTTGTGGTAGTGGCTATTTCAAGTGAACTCGGTGGTGCCGGATAGAATGTTTCGGTGGGGCCGAGTTTGACTTCTGGTTTGGGACATATGTGGATATGAGAAAGTGGTTGAGGACTTTGGAGCATATCACTAAGCACTTTGAGCAAGCAAGCCATTAAGCAACACCTCATCCCATTTTAATAGTAATGGCTTTCCTATGGACTCAATGTGATCTTGGTTCACTAAAAGTAAAATATAGAGTCTTGAGCTATTGAGCTTGAGCCAATCTTTTGTCCTTAGCATTTTGAAGGGGTTCCACATCCTCTTGTCCATGCCACTCCATCTGTTGAACTTATTTGAAATATTCTAGATAAAACATTAGTCCAACAGGAGATATGTTGACATTAATTACCAAACCCACCCAGGGAGCACTTGTGCTTTCAATCTCCCCCTTTTTGGTAATTGATGACAACATACATAAAAGCTTTAGATAAAGATATAGAGAATAGCAAGTAAAGCCTTGGAAAGACATATAACATGCATAGGTTCCCCCTACATGTATGCAATCTTGTCAATATGGAGTATAAGAGCATGTGAATGCATAAACATGATAGAGAATGTAGTGTGTTACATGTATCTTGGCTATATGCATTAGGGAAAATGATGTGAATATATGAAGTTTTAACTTCATGTTCATGATTCCTTCTTCCAAACAATATGTACATCAACAAGAAATCATCATGCACATGAGTGTAATGCATATACTTACCTTGTGGTCTTAAGCTGGCTTAGGAAGAGATGAACCTGAGTAAACAAGGTTAGATAACACAGATACATCTACTAGACAGAGTAAGCAAAAGAGCCACAAGAGTACCAAGACTGGGATGACATGTAGAGAGTGAGTACTAGGTACTCTAGTTTGATATAGACATGTCCCCAAAGGTAAAGATGTGCAATGAATTTAAGGATTTCCTTCCCTAGCGGTCTTTCTCCCCCTGAATCTTATATTGGATAATGGGAGAAAATAGGGAAACAAAATCAAAGCAGAACAGATCAGATCACAGAAACATAATACGAACATGTATTTCCCCTCTTAAAGACATGTGACTTTTCTCCTCTTGAATACCAAGCATCTGGGGCCTTTGATGTGATTACCTCTCTCCCCTTTTGAAGTACTCTCTCCCCTTTTGAAGTGATTAAGCTTTGATGTGATCTCTCTCTCCCCCTTTGACATCAATTTCCAAGAAGGGGTCTTCTGGAGTGTGAGTCAATAGGTTTGGTCCTTGAGTCACAAAGCAAAGCAGCATATAGAATATGGTGCTGGTAGAGGACAAGAATCATCGAGTGGAGCTGGAAAAAGGTGCAGAAACAAGTGGAAACTTGTCTTCTCTGGAGTGAAATCGGTGACACTGAGTTATATTTTTTGGTTGCACTGAAATGGTTCGGTTTGACCGAAAGTGATAGATCGGTGTGACCGAGTTCAACGCAGAGAAAGAGCAATTTTCACCTTAGCTCACTAGGCAAATAAGGTCTCACGAAGATTTGCAAGGAATTGGATGCAGGAAATGCAGAACAAAACAGAGAAAACAAAATCTAGATGAAGTTTTTTTTAATACTGAAGGGGAAAAAAATTCAAGGGACAAAGGCAAAAACTCAGAAACACTAGAGAACTTCATCTAGAATTGGGCGGTGACAATGTCACCTATGTTAGAGTATATTCCCTGAGGAGTCAAGTGACAACACTTGATCATAAGTCATACTCATCGTTTAAGCTCAAAATGGGGTTACCATTTTTCGATTAAGCATTTTGATGTATACGCATCTTGTTGAGCTACTTTGACCCATGGCTTGGGGTAAAGCTTCTCTAAGATGGAATATCATACCTTGGGTGGTGGTGTTGAACACTATCATGTAGTTGAACTTGTGTGGAGTTCTCGAGGTTGATGTACCGCATCAATGGTTGGGAGCACCACTTATAGTTTGAGTTCATCTACCTACATGGGTTAGTCTTGCAAGGAAGAGCACTTGGGTATCCAACATGACAATCATAAAACTTGATACCAAATGAAATTTGATATAGAATTTGTCAAAAGGATATGTTGAAAGGTTTCATGCTTCCTTGTCTTCAACCACCTTGGTGTAGAGACTTGGTGATGTAGAGATTGCTCAAGATGTGAGTAGATTGCAATCTCATGGATTTAAATTCATCCAAGTACCTACAAGGGTTAGATAGCATGCAAGGGTACAAATATATCTGAGACACTTGATCATAAGAGAAAGTCAAGGATTCGTCATAGGCTCATGCCTCGCATGTATCCAAATGGAGTTCCTACTCCAAGTTTGAAGCATCAATGATGTTCAATTCATCTCTCAAATGGCAAAACACTTTCTCATCAAGCGGTTTGGCGAATATATCCACCAATTGCTTATCGGCACGAACATGCTAAAGATCAATGTCCCCTTTAGCAATATGATCTCGAATGAAATGATGACGAACTTCAATATGCTTAGTTCGAGAATGTTGCACGGGATTGTGAGCAATCGTAATAGCACTCTCATTGTCACAAAGCAATGGAACATGTTTCACATTGATCCCATAATCCTTAAGAGATTGGGTCATCCAAAGTAATTGAGCACAACATGAACCGGCGGCAATGTATTCTGCTTCGGCGGGGATAAGGATACCGATTTTTTGTTTCTTGGAGGACCAAGACACAAGAGGTCTACCAAGAAATTGACAAGTACCCGAAGTGGATTTTCTATCAACCTTGTCTCCGGCATAGTCTGAATCGGAGTAGCCAACAAGATCAAAAGAAGACCTCTTAGGATACCAAATGCCAAAATTTGGTGTATGTATTAAGTATCTCACTATCCTTTTCACAGCCTTAAGATGACATTCTTTGGGGGCCGCTTTATATCATGCACACATGCACACACTTAGCATAATATCGGGACGGGAGGCACATAGATATAACAATGAACCAATCATAGATCGGTAAACCTTTTGGTCAACCGATTTGCCATCCTTGGTCAAGTCAAGATGTCCACTAGTAGGCATGGGAATTTTCATACCTTTGCTTTCTTGCATGTTGAACTTCTAGAATAAGTCCTTGGTGTACTTTGTTTGAGAAACAAAGGTGCCTTGCTTAGTTTGCTTGATTTGCAAACCAAGAAAGAACTTGAGTTCACTCATCATAGACATCTCAAACTTCTTCGACATTAGCTTCCCAAACTTTTCACTAAAATGAGGCTTAGCCGAACCAAATATGATATCATCAACATAAATTTGGCACACAAATAATTCACCATTAACCCTTTTAGTAAAAAGAGTAGAATCTATTTTTCCAATCTCAAAGCCTTTTTCAATAAGGAACTTGGTCAAGCATTTATAGCACGCTCTAGGAGCTTGTTTAAGACCATAAAGAGCTTTGTGAAGTTTGTAAACATGATCGGGTTTCTTAGGATTGACAAAACCGGGAGGTTGTTTAACATAAACTTCCTCCACTATTTCACCATTTAGAAAAGCACTTTTAATATCCATTTGGTACAAGGTGATATCATGGTGATTAGCATAGGCAAGTAAGATGCAAATGGACTCAAGTCTAGCAACGGGGGCATATGTCTCACCGTAGTCCATACCTTCGACTTGTGTGTAGCCTTGGGCGACGAGACATGCTTTGTTGCGGACGACTTGACCATCTTCATCTTGCTTGTTGTGAAACACCCATTTGGTACCAATGATGTTGTGGTTGTTGTCGGGCTTCTCGACCAATGTCCACACTTGGTTTCTCTCAAAGTTGTGTAGCTCTTCATGCATGGCATTTATCCAATCCGGATCTTCCAATGCTTCTTCAACCTTCATAGGTACAATGCTAGAGATGAATGAATAATGTTCACAAAAGTTAGCCAAATGAGTTTTAGAGCGAGTGATTCTCCCGGTTTGAATATCATTGAAGATTTTTTCGATGGGATGGTCTCTTGAGACTCTTGCTCGAACTCATGAGAGCTTTTGCTTGGGTCGGGGTGGAACATCTTCTTCGTCATCTTGTCTTTCGTCTTGGCCTTCTTCATTGTTGACGTTGTCGTTCTCTTGTCAAGGTGGATAAGGAGGTTGACGAGGTTCATCTTGGTGTACTTTCTCGGTTTCTTCATCTTGATGTGTCCCACTTGTGGATGCTTCCATGTCAACTCTTGGTTCACCTTGTCGTGAGGTAGAAGCTTCCACTTGGATGGACGAGGTACTCTCCTTCACCTCCGTTGGACGAATCTTGCCAATAGACAAGTCTTGGATTGCTTCCGAAGGGTCTTTGTCTCCTACATCAATTGACAATTTCTCTACTTGCGAGCTGTTAGATTGCCCAAACTTCACATCTACCGTTTCTTCAACCTTTCGGGTGAAATTATTGTAGACACGGTAAGTGTGAGAGTTTGAGCCATAACCAAGTAGGAAACCCTCATGAGATTTAGGAGCAAATTTAGAACGACGATGGTTATCAAGAATGTAACACTTTGAGCCAAACACTCAAAAGTATCCAACTTGGGGTTTGTTACCGGTGAGGAGCTCGTATGTCGTCTTGCCGAGTAGCTTGTGAAGATACAAGTGATTTGTTGCATGACAAGCCGTCTCAACCGCTTCCACCCAAAAGTGTTTTGGAGTCTTGTACTCATCAAGCATCGTTCTTGCCATCTCAATAAGAGTTCGATTCTTCCTCTCAACAACTCCATTTTGTTGAGGTGTGTACGTAGCCGAGAACTCGTGTGAAATCCCTTCTTCGTCAAGAAAGGTATCCACATTTGCGTTGTTGATCTCCGTTCCGTTGTCGATCTGAACCTTCTTGATCTTCACTTCAAATTGATTTTGGGCCTTCCTAGCGAAGTTTTTGAAGATCTTTTGGACCTGCGATTTATCATCAAGAAAGAACACCCACGTAAATCTTGAAAAATCATCGACTCTAACTAGACCAAATGAGTTTCCACCGAGACTCTTGTAGGCATTGGGAGCAAAGAGATCCATATGATGTAGCTCGAGCGGTCTTCTGGTGGTCATGATGTTCTTCACGGGACGACTTCCTCCAACTTGTTTTCCTGCATGACAAGCACTACATAATCTATCCCTTTTGAAATATAACATATTTTACTCCAAGGATATGATCACCTTTAATAAGCTTATCAAGATTTCACATGCCCACATGACCTAACCTTCTATGCCACAACCAGCCTTTCGAAGATTTAGCAATTAAGCAAGATCTAGGTTGAGCCTTTTTAGTGAAGTCAACAATGTAAAGATCACCTCTCATTATACGGTAAAGACCATTTTATGATTGTCTCTCTGAAACACTTGGCAATCTACTTGATAAATAGGACATTGAAACCAAAATCGACAAGTCTAGATACGGATAGTAAATTGTAGCCAAGAGATTCAATGAGCATAACATTTTGTATGGAGCTATCATGTGAGATGGCCACCTTACCAAGGCCAACCACCTTACCCTTTGAGTTATCACCAAAAGTGACGTACTTTTCGAGGGTAAATGCGTTTTTGACAAGCTCACAAAACATATCCTTGTCTCCGGTCATATGATCGGTATATCCACTATCAAGGACCCATTCCTTTCCTCCAGCCATGTAGCCGCAAAGATTAGCCATAAGACGAAAGTGTCTCATTGCATCATCAAGGTCATTCTTATTATCCTCATCACAGTATCCATGTTCAATATCATCTTGTAATTGATCATTTCCTAGAGAAGGTGATTCATTAGAAGTATGACTGTAACAATGTTCATCTCTATGGATTCTAATGACTTCGGAAATGATATTGCTAATAACTCCAACATCTCCTTTGGCACGCATGAGATCACGAAGCTCAAACAGGCAATCATCAAACTTAGGATCACTAGTACTCATCCTATTTAAGGCAATATACTTATGGAGAATCTCATCTAGATTTTTTAAGGAATAATTTGGGAATCGTTCCTCATGAAATCTCCATATGGTGTAAGCACAATCAAGAGCAGGTAAGCTAGCAATCAAATTTTTGGGCAATCCTCTAATGATAAGATTGATAGTTCTAAGATTGCAAATCATGTCAAGATCCTCATCGGGAGAGGGATGCAAAGGATCACTAGAGGAAATGCAAGGACTGGTAATGTACTTGTTCAAGTGATATTCATTGAAAATCTCAAGCATCTCATTTTTCCACTCATGAAAGTACTCTCCATCAAGTATAGGCACTCTACGTCTAAGACTCCCCAACATAGACTCATCCATCTTCCTCCAAAGGTTTAAACCAAAGCAATGGAGACAAATGCTCTGATACCAATTGAAAGGATCGAGAAGAGGTGTCTAGAGCGGGGTGAATAGACTCTTAACAAAGAAAAGTTATAGTTTTTATTTTCTTCAAGTTAAGGTAGAGTTTTAACAGAAGTTTAAACATTCGAAAATACATTCAAGCAAGTATGGCAAGAGTATATAAGCAGCGGAAGTAAAGCATGCAATTTGCGAGAATGTAAAGGGATGGGATTGGAGTGTGCAAACACAATTGGAGACACGGAGATTTTTGGCGTGGTTCCGATAGGTGGTGCTATTGTACATCCACGTTGATGGAGACTTCAACCCACGAAGGGTAACGGTTGCGCGAGTTCACGGAGAGCTCCACCCACAAAGGGTTCGCGAAGAAGCAACCTTGTCTATCCCACCATGGCCATCACCCACGAAGGACTTGCCTCACTAGGGTAGATCTTCATGAAGTAGGCGATCTCCTTGCCCATACAAACTCCTTGGTTCAACTCCACAATCTTGATGGAGGCTCCCAAGTGACACCTAACCAAACTAGAAGACACCACTCTCGAAAAGGTAATAGATGGTGTGTTGATGATGAACTCCTTGCTCTTGTGCTTCAAATGATAGTCTCCCCAACACTCAACTCTCTCTCATAGATTTGGATTTGGTGGAAAGATTATTTGAGTGGAAAGCAACTTGGAGAAGGCTAGAGATCAAGATTTATGTGGTTGGAATGGAATATCTTGACCTCAACACATGAGTAGGTGGTTCTCTCTCAGAAAATGTATGCTGGAAGTGTAGGCATGTTCTGATGGCTCTCTCCACGAATGAAGAGTGGGTGGAGGGGTATATATAGCCTCCACGCAAAATCTAACCGTTACACACAAGTCACCAAACTCGGTGGGACCAAATAATGAAGCTCGGTCAGACCGATAGAGTTCAAAATGTGAATGTTGGGATTTTCGGTGGGACCGATATGATCAACTCGGTGGGACCAATGTGCTAGGGTTAGGGTAAAACCTCATCTCGGTTTGACCGATTACACAAACTCGGTGGGACCGATTTTGGTAATGAGCTAACCAGAGAGTTGGTCAAGCAAACTCGGTGAGACCGATTACAAATCTCGGTAAGACCGAAATTATTGCAACAGGCAATAGAGAGTTTGCAAGCCCATCTTGGTGAGGTCGAGATCCCATCGGTGAGATCGAAGTGACTAGGGTTTGTGGTAGTGGCTATTTCAAGTGAACTCGGTGGCGCCGGATAGAATGTTCCGGTGGGGCCGAGTTTGACTTCTGGTTTGGGACATATGTGGATATGAGAAAGTGGTTGAGGACTTTGGAGCATATCACTAAGCACTTTGAGAAAGCAAGCCATTAAGCAACACCTCATCCCCTTTTAATAGTATTGGCTTTCCTATCGACTCAACGTGTGCTTGGGTCACTAAAAGTAAAATGTAGAGTCTTGAGCTATTGAGCTTGAGCCAATCTTTTGTCCTTAGCATTTTGAAGGGGTTCCACATCCTCTTGTCCATGCCACTCCATCTGTTGAACTTACCTGAAATATTCTAGACAAAACATTAGTCCAACAGGAGATATGTTGACATTAATTACCAAAACTAGCCAGGGAGCACTTGTGCTTTCAGAAACGGTTAGCCAGATCAAGGTGTGTGTGATTGAGGGCATACGCTTCAGAAGGATTTACTGTTTGCGATTAGGCAACAGAACAGAAATGGGTCAGCCAGATCAAAGTGTCTGCGATTGATGGCATACACTTCACATGGATGAACTGTTTGTGATTAGCCAGAACAAACTGAAACAATTAGATAGATTAACGTGTGTGCGCTAGACGGGCACACACATTCTAATTAAAAGAAGCGTGCGTGATGGTAATAACGAGCGCGCACAGTTGTTGGAACAAGACTTGTGCTGACATTGCCTATTGCGGTGCACCCTATGGTGCAAACGCCACGTACGCGGCCGAGAAGGCGTACGTGCCCATGTTACTCCTTTCGGGAATAGTGCCGCACTTATAACCCGTCAGTAAATTTTGAGCATGCGTCCCGTCACATTCCAAATTGCAAACCTGTTCACAGCGATCAAAATCTAAACGGTTTCCCACTTAGGAGCGTATTACTATGCGGTTATAAATACTACTACTCCAAGATGACTGCACATTCCTCCTCAACTCCTCATCCACAAAAAGTCAAAAACAAACAAGTCATTCATCATCGTTCCCTTGCGTCCGCCATGGCCAGCGTGAGTTCTGGGTGGAGAGATTGCCACCAGGGAGAGGCGAGCCTGGAAGCGGAAGCACGAGAGGTGTCCCGCCTCACCGTGAAAGTAGCCAACATGTTCCGCTGCACGGCCTTAACATCACAGAGATCCTGCCGCGCCACCGAAACAACACGGAGGTCCCGCCGCGCTGTCGATGTAGCAGACTTGGCCGGCCGCGCCACGGAAGCAGAAGAGATGCCCCGCCGCGTTGCGAATGCAGCAGAGATGTCCTCCCGCGCAGCAGTGGCCTGGGAAAATGTCTCGCGGGCAGGCGAGGACTCTTATAGGCACATGCGTGCCCTTGTCCTTCGGCAGATGGATCAGATCTCGAGGTGGGCGAGGTTGCAGGATAACCTGAAAGCCTCGTTTGAACAGTCTTCCGGCGTCATCCGGCAACTAAATGAGAGCAATGTGAAGCTCCAGGACGAGCGCGACCTGCTGAGGGCGAAGATCATCGGAAGTTCGGAGCAGCAGGAGCAGACCACTGCCTTGTTGAAGAGGACCGGCGTCATCGTCGAGAAACTTATGGACGAGAATGCCATGCTGCGCATCGAGCGCAGAAGGCTGGTGGAAGAATCCGTCGATGCTCTCAAGCAGCATCTTGAGGACAAGAAAGAGCTCGTCGCCGCTCGCCGCGGAGACTAGTTCCCGCCGCCTGCAGCAACGCATCAAGAAAGTAGAGATCAGCGAGCCAGATCGTTGTCTTCCTTCTTCTTTTGCCCTTGTGTATTTCGGACGTTGCCGCATGTGGCTTTTTTTAGTTATGTTTCTAAATATGCAAGACAATTATTATCCATTGTCATCGTGCTTATATTCATCATGCTTGCTATAAGTCGTAGCCGATGCTATATAGGTCCGTCGGATCTTACATCAAGATCCGTGCAAAACTTTCTTTTCAGATTTTCATTTTTCTCTCTTAAATCTCAGTCCAGTGAGACATATAGCCACGTCGTAGAACAGGTGCTCGGGCACCATTAATGGAGACATTAGGAGGGAGGTGCGTGGCGGGTAGCGGTCAAAGGGCTCTCCTAGCCAATAAAAAAGGGGACGTGTGGCCGCACCTAATTGGTAAGTAGAACGCCCACGGTTTCAATAATACTTGTGTTTCCGATTTGTAACGTGACAACACTTGTTCCAAAATGACTTTGTTGATTGTTAATGTGTGCGCCTTTGCAAATCGGATAGAAATATTACCACAGCATGTTGGTGCCATGTCATGAGACCATGCCAAGTTTCATGATTTTCAGGCGTGTTTTGGAATTACAGGAATTAAAAAACCAAGTTTCTCAATCTTTCCAGCCGAGCCACGATGCCCAGATGTTTGAATTTCACTCCCATCTCTTGCATGGTACCTAGAAATTCACCCAAGGACACACATGTGATTTTTCAAACAACTTAGGTGCACCGGAGCTTGTCCTTGTAGTTCAAATTTAATTATGCGCATTAAATGAAACTCAATTAATGTATAAAAAAGGCCAAACGAACCCGAAATAATTCCAAAATTTAGCATGATACTTCTATTTGGTCTAATCTGCCTGTGTAAAAAAATTAAGGTGGGAGAAGGCAGTGTACGTATGTCGTTTCGCTGCTTGAGGTGAGACGTTCCCTCTCGGAACAACGAGCCTTCTTGAGGGAAGCTCCGGTTTGTAAGAAGCTTACACCAAAGCTTGTCCCAATTCGGCCAAAAAATTACCGCAGCATGTTGGTGCCATGTCATGACACCATGCCAAGTTTCATGATTTTCAGGCATGTTTTGGAATTACAGGAATTAAAAAACCAAGTTTCTCAATCTTTCCGGCCGAGCCACGATGCCAAATATTTGAATTTCACAGCCATCTCTTCTATGGGACCTAGAAATTTACCCAAGGACACACATGTGATTTTTCAAACAACTTTGGTGCACTGGAGCCTGTGCTTGTAGTTCAAATTTGAATTATGCACATTAAATGCCCATAAAATCAATTAATGTATAAAAAAGGCCAAACAAACCCGTAATAATTCGAAAATTTAGCACGATACTTCTAGTTGGTTTAATCTGCCTGTGTAAAATAATTAAGGCGGGAGAAGGCAGTGTATGTATGTCATTTCGCACACTGAGGTGACACGTTCCCTCTTGGAACCACGATCCTTCTTGAGGGAAGCTCCGGTTGCAAGAAGCTTATAGCAAAGCTTGTCCCAATTCGGCCAAAAAATTTACCGCAACATGTTGGTGCCATATCATGACACCATGCCAAGTTTCATGATTTTCAGGCGTGTTTTGGATTTACAGGAATTAAAAAAGCAAGTTTCTCAATCTTTCCTAGAGCCACGACGCTTGAGATGTTTGAATTTCACTCCCATCTCTTACATGGGACCTAGAAATTCACTCAAGGACACACATGTGATTTTTTCAAAAAACTTTGGTGCATTGGAGCATGTGCTTGTAGTTCAAATTAGAATTATGCACATTAAATGCCCAGAAACTCAATTAATGCATAAAAATGCCAAACGAACCCAGAATAATTCCAAATTTAAACACGTCACTCATGTACTAGTTGCATATTCACTCTACGTAAATGTTCTAGCAATTCAAACACCATCCATTCCCTCCGTAACACCATTTTGTCTTTCAAAACATAATGAAAAAATCAGGTATACCACAAATAGTTTACTAGAAAGAATCGTGTGGGATGTGATATATAATATCTTGGTGCACCGTCTTGTCTGGCTTATGTAGGAAGCTTCGTCGTCTACAGTCCACCGCCCCCGCTTGGACCACACTTGCGCGACAGTTTCTCGCGGCACCGAGCGACATTTGTTGGCCACTGCGGAAATATCTATCTCCCTGCCCCCTCCCTCCTACTAAAAGCCACATTTCCACTGTTCCCCCTTGCTTTCCAAGTTCAAACCTTCACTGCTACTTACTGGCAGCTCAGCCTCCTCGCTGGCGACCCTTCTTCCTGCAGCGCCGGTGACCCTTCTTCCTGAAGCGCCGCCTCCTCGCCGGTGACCCTTCTTCTTGCTACACGGCCTCCTCGCCGCCGACCCTTCTTCTTGCTACGCGGCCTCGTCGATATGGTCAGGTAATCCACACCCCACCCACACCATCCTCCTCCTTTCCCGTCCGACATGCCCGACCGACGGAGCGACACCTTCCATCAAAATCACTGCCCCCTCCTCCAATTAAGCACCGCCCACAACCATTTTACACGCAGTATAACGTGGAGCTGAGTAGCATGCAGCCGCACGCGCGAACGAGGTCGCTATGGCTGCCATGCGTGTGAAAGTGCGTTATATCGACTAGAGGGGGGGGCGAATAGTGATTTTTATGAATTCTTCACTGAGGAATTTGCCGATGAGGAAATTCCTTAGCGAAGAACTACTTGCAGCGGAATAAGTACTCAGAAGTAAGCATAACAGAATATAGGCATGGTCATCATGATGAAATGAAGACAACCATAGAGTACAGAAAGCGTAATCACATGATAGCTCAAGATGAAGACAAACAGACTGAAGAAATTGAACTGAGGAAATTGAGAAAGTCTTCAGTCAAAGTCTTCAAACACAGATATGAACAAACACTCAACACGAGAATGAGGAAATGAATGAGTTGAGGAAATAGAACCGATAAGGTTGGTGAAGACAATGATTTGGTAGACCCGATTACAAGCTGTTGTCTCGGTTATGCGTCTGGTTGGAAGCGGTGAGTATTTAAACTCGAGGACACAGATCCGGACACCCGGTCGGCTGAGCACGTAGCTCAGGACACCAAGTCCTCACCGTATTCTCCTTGAACTAAGGTCACACGGACCTCGTCCAATCACTCGTGGTAATTCTTGAGCGACTTCCAAACCTTCACAGACTCGGTCCTTTGGGCGATCCACAATTCCTCTTGGATGCTCTAGACCATGACGCCTAACCGTTTGGAAGAAGCACAGTCTTCAAAGGTAACAAGCGTCGGATCCACGCAGGATCAATCTCTTCAGTGATGCTCAATCACTTAGGGTTTGTAGGGGTTTGGTTTTGGGTTTTCCTCATTCGATGATTTTCGCTCAAAGTCCTCGGAGGATGGGATGCTCTCAAATGACAAGTGTCAGTTTCTCTCGGAGCAGCCAACCAGCTAGTGGTTGTAGGGGGCGGCTATTTATAGCCTAGGGAGCAGCCCGACATGATAAGACATAAATGCCCTTCAATGATATGACCGTTAGGTGGATAGGATATTTTGGGACAGCTGGCGCGCAGGACAGCAACGGTCGGAAATTTGACTCTCAAATTCCTCAGGGCTATCATGTTCCTCACTGTGTAGGCAATCCATGGCAGCAAATTCCTAACTCCTCGGTCAGAACAAATTCCTCGTGATCGGAAGAACTTCATCTCATCATTGATGAAATTGACTGAACTGTATGGGATTTCCAAAGGCTTCACTCGAAGGGATTGGTAGGTGTAGGATTTTGAGTTGAGCATCACATGGAAATTTTTCCTTAGTATTTCCTCGACCCCCTTTAACAGTTTGGTGTTTCCTATGACTCAAGAAAGAGAAAATGAAACTACGAAAACAAAAGTCTTCACGCTTCATGTTCCTCAAATGAATACCAAGTCTTCAAGGTCACACCAATTTCTTCACTTTCAAAGTCTTCAGAAAGTCTTGAATACCAAAGTCTTGATCGAAGAACTTCATTTTTAGGGGTCGACTTTCTCTGTAAATATCAAACTCCTCATAGACTTATAGACCTGTGTACACTCATAAACACATTAGTCCCTCAACCTATAAGTCTTCAATACACCAAAATCACTAAGGGGCACTAGATGCACTTACAATCTCCCCCTTTTGGTGATTGATGACAATATAGGTTAAGTTTTCAACGGGGATAAACATATGAAGTGTAAATACTAATATTGAGGAATTTGATTGCAAGATATAGAAGAACTCCCCCTGAAGTTGTGCATAGTGAGGAATTTGCTTTTGAGGCAATGCACATTTGAAGAGTTGAATCATGGAGATCTCCCCCTATATCTTGTAATTCATACACGCATTTGACATATAATATGAAGAATTTGAAATGCATGATGAAATATGGTGACTGTTGTAATTTAGCATGCGTGTATTAACATATAACGAGGAATAAGCATGCAGAGGAACACATCAAAGTATCAGAGCACCATCGGGTTTAAGATTACAACTCGATCCAATAAAAGTTTCAGAAGAGCGAGAGTTGTAACTTAGCAAAAAAAACTCCCATATAATAGACCCGCTTGAAGACTAACTCAAATTTCTCCCCCTTTGTCATCGAATTACCAAAAGGATCAAAACTGAGGACTAACGCCCCTGAAGAATATCAAGTTGATGGAGGAGCGCCAGCGTTGTCAGGGTCGGTTGTCGTAGTAGGGCATGCCGCAGTGTCGTCCAAGTCTTCATTTTCATCAGTGTCGTAGCGATGAAGAATAGGAGCTAGCCACCAAGGAAGGAACCTTGACCTTCTTGTATTTCTTCGGTGGAGGTGCAGACCGGTCAAATTCTTCCTTGAGACCCATTTTCTTGGATCCTCTGGCTGTAGACATGAGATAGAATAGCCGAATGCAGTTGAAGGTTTCATGGAGGTAGTATTGGTTTTCTTCTTTGCATTGTTTGTTGAGGTCATGTTGTGAAGAATTGAACCAAAGCGGCGCTTGATCCATTTATGATTGCGATCAACTTTTGATGAAGACCGAGGAGTAACTCATGATCGATCATCACCACAGGTCTTTGTGGCTTGAGGATTTTGCTTGGCGAGTTGTTGGCGGCAGAGTCATGTGTGGCGAGTCATCATTGGTGGAGTAGGATGCAGCCTTGCGAAATTGACCATCCAATGGACGAATGCCTTCATCTATCACAGCAGCTTGCCTTGCCTTTGTCATCGGTGAGGAAAATGTCCGTTTGAGGACTTCAATTGGAGGCAAGTAGCTGCGGTGGTTGAGTATCAGCCTTGTAATTGAGTGAAGACCTTGTCCCGATGAACCTCATAATCCATGGTGCATAAGGCTTCACTCAAATGGTGACATAGCAATATTCGCCAGAGTCCTCATGAAGAAATCATGGAAGTTTATGGGAACGCCATGAATGATATTGAAAAGCATATTCTTCATGATGCCAACGACTTCTTCATCATTTGAGTCGTGGCCTTTGATAGGACTCATTGTCTTCGTCGAGAATGCGATAGACAGTCCGAGGCACATCTGATAATTCCTTGACGAGGAATTTGGTTCGAGGGGCCTGCCACGGCTTCAAAGGCTTCATCGGCACTTGCATGTAATGATTTGTAAGCTCGGGTTCATTGTAGGCATAGAGCACCATCAAGGGAGAAGCGAGTGGGAGGGCACGAAGCAATTCGATTCTTTGGTGCCTTGAAGTGAGTATTTTCGACATCGATCCAGCACCCATGAGTTCACATCTTGAATTTCATGTGATGTGCAACGTTGCATAGAATTGAAGAATGAGTTCTTCATTCCAATCCACGAGATGTCGGTCTGAAATTCAGCAATCCGACATCGTGAAGAACACCGAGGGTGGCTCGAAGCTGGCGGAGATTCCATGTCCACGTGAGGAATGTGTGCATGATCGAAGACTTTGTCTTTGTCGAATAGCACCGAGGAATAAAAGTTGGCTTGACTAGCAATCCGAAGCGCCTCTTCCTTATGCAAGCGTAATCATAAGGGTTGTATGTCGATGAAGAAAACATGCTGCGCCAAATAAGTCTTGACCTTGAACTTTTGCTTGCGAGAATGGATCCTTTGGTTTTAGCGGAGGAGTATCGATTGAGTTGCATCACTACCTCAAGAATCGCAATCTCGGGTTCTTCAGTGAGGAATGTCTGGTTCCTCTTCATTTGCGGTCTGCGTGTTCAAAGGATCGGCGGCGGGTTCTTGACACTAGTGGCTGGAATTTCTTCATGCAGACGAGGTGGGATGAGTTTCTTGAGCCCAGTTGAGCGGTTGGTGCGGGGACTAAGGTATTTGTTGTATTGGGGTGAAGAGTGGAGGAATTGGGATCTTGACTTTCCCAAAAGTCATCATTCATCACAGGCGTAGTGCATCCAATATCCACGTCTTCATCTTCAATTTCTTCAACGCCTTGACCTCTTGAGATGTGAGCGAGGCATTGGCGAGGACACAACAAGTGGTGAAGGGATCGCATCCACTTCAATTTCTTCATCAATCTGCTCTGACGAAGCAGCAGAATGATTTTCTTCATCAGATCCACTAGGGATCACATAGTCTTCACCAAAAGGAACAAGGTCCTTTGATGGCATGGTGGAAATTGGAATAGCATCAATCGGATTTTCAAACGAGCTGGTCATAGGCTTCATCTTCTTTGGAGCTGAAGATTCTGAAGCAGCTGATGCTTTCCTTTTCTTCACTGCAGCTCGTTCTGCAGCCTTGGTCTTCTTCACATCTGATGCAGATGGAAGGATAAGAGTTGGTGTAGGCGCGGGTGGAGCTGAGGAATCTGTTTGAATTTCCTCGGTATGGCCCGATGCGGTTGCCACGACTTCTTCGATTTCTTGAGCGCACCACTAGTGGATGCCACGGCAATTTCTTCGGTAATTTGGAATGGAGTCATCAGCCTGGAACTAGCATTTTCTTGAGCTGAAAATCATCGGCCAGTCTTGGCATGTTCTTCAAGAGGGTCGACGGAGGCTCCAGCCTAAGGAACTTCTTGTTGCGTTGGAACTGCAACATTGGTGAACTTCTTAGTCAGGTTGACAAATCTGAATTTGGCTCCTTGCCAATCAGCATAATAAGCATCGAAGTCATCGCTGAGGGCTTTGATTGCAGACTGGATCTTGAGGAGTTCATCAGTTGTCATTTTGACAACGTTTTTCCTCAGGAACTTCTCTTTCTGGCCAGAGCCTTCTTGATCTGCCTAGCCTTCTCAAATTTCCATTTCTCTTCAGTGATGAAATGGGTCAGCATGTGACTTTGGCCAGGAGTCAAATGAAAATTAGGCATAGGGGTGTTTGGGTCCTTGTGCCAGAGATCAATGTAATCGAGGATCGCCCTTGGATCCAAAAGCAGTGGCACAGGTGTGCCTTTGGCTCTAGTGGCCCTAACTTGCCTGTCTCTGTTGATTTCTGCAAGTTCATCATCATCAGCTTCATCGTCAGATGGCACTTGGAAGGCAACCTGTTTCTTCTTTGGACTTGGCCGAGGACCTCGTCCGGCCATTGCCTTTGTCTTCAGCACTGTGGGGCCTGATGAAGAATTTGGTGCAGCTGAGGAACTCGCTGAGACACCAGAGGCAATAGAGATGTCTGCAGTCCTTTGACACGTGGCCAGATGCACTGGTGCTGAGGACTTTGGAGGAGCTTCTGAGGACTTTTGAGGAGGAGCTGAAGATTTGGGAGGAGCAGGAGCATCATGAGGAACTGGCCGTGAGGGCTTTGAAGATTCTGGCCGTGAGGGCATTGCTGAGGAACTTGGCCGTGAGGGCACAGTTGTTGAAGCACTTGGCTTGTCTTGTGAGCTTCTTTGCCATTGATTTTCTAGTCTTGACAGAGGCCTCAGTGGCAGCAGCAGTAGCAGCGTCTTCATTGAATTTCCTCACTGCTTCTTTGGCTTGTCTCACCAACTTGGCTTGGCGCTTGGCTCATTCTTCAGGAAAATCCTCACCACGCTTGATGCTGGTGGGGTCAGCTTCTTGGCCAGGTGCCAATGGAGCTCTTGTGCATGGAGGATTAAGTGCGAATTTCTTCATATATTTTGGAGTAACATACCTGTACTCCCTCCATTCTCTTGCCCATCTCCTTTCAATCCTCTGTATGCGCACCTTGAGGTGATTTGTGTTCTCCTTTCGAACTTAGCCTCATCGGTGTGCAATAGTCGGCATAGATGTCCTCGGGTATTTCAAACGCAGTCATGACCTCGAGGCCTCTTTCCTCCTTTACGTGGCTTCTTACCGTCGCCATATTCTTGATTGAGGAATTTGAACAATCAAACTCTCTGAAGAAGTATGCAACTTTTCTTTGAGGAACGCTGCAAATGAGTTAAGTTGATGAGAACCTAGTGATTCAGCAGTGGACATGAGTACCTGTGAACAGAGTATAGTTGCGAGGAATTTGGAGAGGTCATATGTGTTCTCAGAAGGTTTTTTTTTCAAAAAGAACAAGTTTGAGGAATATGACCAGATGAGCCTTGAAGAATTTCACTAAGCGTTCTTTGTCTTAGGTTCCAGAGTTGTATAGATCGAGGATCCACACAATTGAGGAATCTTGAAGAAAATGATGCTTAGGGAAACGAATCAAGACAGATGACTAGTGAGGTGTTTTATGTGTGAGGATTTGAAGAATAAAACACCTTTGAAGATTTTGTAGAGAAAATTTGAATCAAAGAGGGCGATAAAAGTAACTTTTAATTACCTGGATGAAGAACACAACGAATCGAGAAGTGTAGATTTGAAGCTCGTCGATTCAGATCTTCCACGCCCTAACTCGGCGGAGGAAGACAGCTCTGGCGGCGGAGTGAAGATTTCCGCGGTCGGCGCGAGTACGACGGCGACGAGGTCGAGGCAGTGAAGCTCTTCCTCACCTGCAACGATGGAGTAGCGGCGGCGCTAGGGTTTGAGAAGCTCGAGCGAGAGAGAGAGAGAGCGATCGAGCGGAGTAAAGGAAGTGAGGAAGGGGAGAGGGGGTATTTATAGTCGCAGTGAAAAACTGTTACTTAGAAGATTTAGGGACGAACGTGCCCCTGACCCTTCTCATTCGCTTGACATGTGTCACCCACGTACTGAAAAGTGGAGATCGTGTTAGATCGTGGGTGAATAGATAAGTCTATCGTGAGATGCGGAATGGTTTGAGCGGCAAAACCAAAATTTTTGGATAGGATAAGTTAAAAGTTCCGTTCGCAAATTATTCAGCTGACAAGGACACAGTGAAGATTTTGAACGAATTTCAAATAGAACGCACATGAAGAATTTGTGAATAGATTGGGTTGAGTATAGCATAGAGGGGGAAGGGTCCGATAACATTCACTTAGCAGAAAATGCAACTTGAAGAAATAGCCATAAGTGAATCTTTGTAGAGGACATAAACCCATATATATATAGCCAATGAAGAAAAAGCAGCGGAAACATTGAAGATTTTGCAAAGTTGAAGAATCTGAAAAAGCTGAAGAATTTCAAAAGCGAGGAAAAACTCAAATTGAAGATTTTCAACTTTGGTGGTGGCGTGACCCACCGTATAAGAATGATGATTTCAGACACCGCGTACAATTGTCATAGGGTTCTGAGAATCAAATTCTTCATTAATTTCTTCACACTTAGAGTGTTATTCTTCATTGATTGAATAAAAATGTTTCTTCATGTGTTGCACATCTAAGTCATCAATTTTGCGTAAGTGTCAGGATGTGTGTCCTTTTCAAAGAACATTCGAAGATTCTAAGATATTTAGCTCACACCGCAACTTGCTAAATCTCTTCTCATCCAAGGGCTTTGTGAAGATATCGGCTAGCTGTTCTTCAGACTTCACATGATCAATAAAGATGTCGCCCTTCAACACATGATCGCGAAGAAAATGATGACGAATCTGAATGTGCTTTGTCTTCGAGTGCTGAATCGGGTTGTGAGCAATCTTGATGGAACTCTCATTGTCACGATGAGAGGCACATTCTTCACGTTGATGCCGTAGTCCTTGAGAGTTTGCTTCATACACAGCAATTGAGCACAAGCAAGAACCAGCAGCAATGTACTCGGCTTCCATGATGAAGCGGTGATACGCAGATTCTGTTTCTTCGAGGACCAACGGACCAAAGATCGTCCGAGGAAATGACAAGTACCAGATGTTGACTTGCGGTCCACACGATCACCAAAGCATAGTCGAGTCGAATATCCAATGAGATCAAAATAGAGCCCTTGGGGTACCATAATCCTAGTGTTGGTGTGTGAGCTAGATATCGAAGAATATGCTTCACAGCCTTATGGTGTGATTCCTTCGGTGTAGCTTGAAATCGGGCACACATGCAAACACTAAGCATTATATCTGGCCTAGATGCACAGAAGTACAATAAAGAAACAATCATCAAGCGCTATACCTTGTGATCGAAGTCAATACCATTTTCATCAGTGCATAGATGGCCATTTGTGGGCATAGGAATTTTGACGCCTTTGCAATCTTGCATGCCGAATTTCCTCAGAACATCTTGAGGTATTTATCCTGAGATATGAATATGCCATTGCTCTGTTGGCGAATTTGAAGACCTAAGAAGAATTTCAACTCTCCCATCATAGAAATTTGATATTCTTCACTCATCATATAGGCAAATTCATCACTATAACGTTGGTCAGTACAGCCAAAGATAATATCATCAACGTATATTTGGCACACAAACAGTTCACCATCATAAGATTTAGTAAAGAGAGTAGGGTCGAGTGAACCGAGTGTGAAGCCATTCTTCACGAAGAATTCCTTCAAAGTATCATACCACGCATGAGGGGCCTGCTTGAGGCCATAGAGGGCCTTGTTGAAGTCTGAAGACTTTGTCGAGATTCTTTGGATCTTCAAAACACAGGGGTTGAGCAACATATAATTCTTCCTCAAGCTTACCATTAGGGAATGCACTTTTCACATCCATTTGATATAAAGTGATATCATGATGGTTAGCATAAGCAAGTAATATGCGAATAGCCTCAAGTCTAGCAACAGGTGCAAAAGTTTCATCGAAATCAATTCCTTCAACCTATGTGTAGCCTAGAGCTACAAGTCGTGCCTTATTCCTCACCACAAGGCCATTTTCATCTTGCTTGTTGCGGTAGATCCACTTTGTGCCAATGATATTATGCTTGCGAGGATCTGGACGTTTGACCAGTTCCCAGACATTGTTGAGCTCGAACTGATGTAATTCTTCTTGCATGGCACGAATCCATCCGGCTCGAAATGCTTCATCTACCTTAGTGGGCTCTGTGATAGAGACAAAAGCATAGTGCCCACAAAAGTTAGATAAATGTGAAGCTTTTGAGCGTGTGAGAGGACACAGTGCTTCAATGTCATCGATGATCTTTTCAACTTGCACTTCTTTTGCAACACGAGGATGAGCTGGTTGTCGTCGAGGAATTTGATCAGCATTTTCTTGACACCATTTTCTTGACATTATCTTTAGGTGCATCATTTCGGCGTTCTTCACGTTACGGAATGAATTCTTCAGCAGATTCTTCAAGAGGGAATGACATCCTCGATCGCCTTGAACTTGATAGAATCCTCGGTGTTGGTTCATCTATCACGGAAGGTAGGTGCTCTCTTTGCGAGCCATTAGTTTCATCGAACCAAGCCGTCTCTACAGTTTCAACAACCTTGTGAAGAGCGTTGTTGAAGACTCTGTAGGTGTGCGAGTCCTTTCCGTAACCAAGCATAAAACCTTCATGTGCTTTCGGTGCAAATTTAGCATTGTGATGAGGATTTCTAATCCAACATTTAGCACCGAAGACTTTGAAATAACTCACATTGGGTTTCTTGTCAGTGAGGATTTCATAGGCAGTCTTCTTGAAGAATTTGTGAAGATATACTCTGTTGATGATGTGGCACGCGGTATCAATTGCATGAATCCAAAAACGACGAGGCGTTTTGTATTCATCAAGCATAGTGCAAGCCATCTCAACAAGTGTTACATTCTTGCGCTCCACAGCGCCATTTCTTTGAGGAGTATAGGGAGCAGATAACTCATGAGTAATACCAAGTTCATCAAGATAGTCATCAAGACCGGAATTCTTGAACTCAGTTCCATTATCACTCCTGATGTGCTTGATCTTCACACCAAAGTTGGTTGACGCCCTCGAGGAAAATTGTTTGAAGACTTCCTGCACTTCATGTTTGTAAGTGACAATGTGTACCCATGTGTAAGAGAGTAATCATCAACAATAACAAAGCCATATAGAGATGCATCATTAGTGACTGCTGAGTAATGATTAGGACCAAAGAGGTCCATGTGAAGCAATTCGAATGGACGAGTAGTGGTCATGATAGTCTTTCTTTGGATGCTTGGCCTTGGTCATTTTTCCGACTTCACGGGCTCCACACAAGTGATCCTTGAGGAATTTGACATTCTCAATGCCAATGACATGCTTCTTCTTCGCATAGCGTGTGCAAATTCCTCGGGGCTATCATGTTCCTCACTGTGTAGGCAATCCGCCTTTGGCGAATTCCTAACTCCTCGGTCGAACAAATTCCTCGGCGACCGGAAGAACTTCGTCTCACATCGATGAAATTGACTGAATCGTATGAGATTTCCAAAGGCTTCACTCGAAGGATTGGTAGGTGTAATCCGCCGGCGAATTCCTAACTCCTCGGTCGAACAAATTCCTCGTGACCGGAAGAACTTTGTCTACATCATGATGAAATTATTTGAACTGTATGAGATTTCCAAAGGCTTCACTCTAAGGGATTGGTAGGTGTAGGATTTTGAGTTGAGCATCACATGGAAATTTTTCCTTAGTATTTCCTCGACCCCCTTTAACGATCACGGTGTTTCCTATGACTCAAGAAAGATAAAACGAAACTACGAAAACAAAAGTCTTCATGCTTCATGTTCCTCAAATGAATACCAAGTCTTCAAGGTCACACCAATTTCTTCACTTTCAAAGTCTTCAGAAAGTCTTCAGAATACCAAAGTCTTCAGTTGAAGAACTTCATTTCTAGGGGTCGACTTTCTCTGTAAATATCATAGTCCTCGTAGACTTACAGACCTGTGTACACTCATAAATGCATTAGTCCCTTAACCTATAAGTCTTCAATACACCAAAATCACTAAGGGGCACTAGATGCACTTACAGCGTGTCGACCACCATATCTTGGAGGAGCACCTCATCTTCGAGGCCACCGTCGACACCGCCACGCGGTTGTCTACTTTAAAATACAGTTTGTGTTGTTTTCTTGAGGCCACTGCCAGTGCCTTCTAGTGATTTGTCCTCTGTAATGTTAATATGCAATCTGATGTTCAGTTAATAGTTTGGTCCTTTGAAACATAATGTTCAGTTAAAACTTTGGTCCAACAATTGCTACATTTCATAGTACTGTTCACAAGCATTCTTTGTTTTGTTAATTGTCTTATCTTCTAGTACATGTTTCTATTCTGCAATGTCGTGCTCCGTTAACTATTTTGGTTCATTTGGTCTGCTATCCATTTAACTGTTTGGTTCAGTTGTGCAATTTGATTTTCATTTGATGTGAGTACAATTTTGTATTTTATGCATGTGACACCAATCGAATTTGGTTGTACTCAATACATATTCTCTTGATAGTATGGCAACTCTCGATTAACTTTGATCAAGATCTTCTTTATGTGTGTTGCAGGAAACAATGGGAGACACTGCGGTTTACCATCGAGGTTTGTTCAAGCGGTGTCCTTTGGCTAATAGCACATTATTGTGCGATTAGAGAATCATTCTAATATTTAGGTTTCTTACAATTTGGTCTTGCACATGTAGGTCCTGCTGTCGAGGCTTAGACCCTTTATTAAACCCATTTTGCATATGGGGAAATGAGATGTCCATGAATATTAGTCAAGTCAAGAAACTCAGAAAGATTGTTAGGATGAAGAAACTTGCGATGAATAATAGCAAGATCTTTGTTTGCACAATGAAGAAGACATTAGTCAACTATAGGATGGTACCAACTCTTTTACCTTGTTTTTACCCCTTGCGCCATTTCAAAATTTACAACAGCGACTTATGCATAGCTTTGTTTTCAGTACTTTTCAAAGCAGTTCACCGATGATTAACTCTCAAACCACCTGCATGGTCAAGAGGCGAGGAAGGTATTCATTCAACACCCACAGTACAATATTGAAGTCTTGCAGAAGAGGACGAAGGTTGGGCGGGCAATTATCCATAGCCACCGCCTAAAGTTGCAAGGACATTCAACATCACCGAAGGCTCAATATTTGCCTTCCATACGTAGTTTCGGATGAGATTCATCATCTATTTACCGTGTATGATGCTACTTTCCAAAGGTTTTTGATGCTGCATGTGAAACTTGGTGCTGTTGTGTAATGGCGTGGCGAGTGCGAAGCTATCTGATGTAATTCGATTATGAAATCCTAGTTGCTTTTATACGGATATGAAATATCTGGCGTGTTTTATAAGAAATATCAGTTTGATTAGTACATGGATTATCAATAATAGGCTAATTACCCTGCTTACTGGGTTTTCTATTGCAGACGGTTACTAAGACAACACCGTGGGCGATGAACTCAAACAACCTGCACGGTTTCTAGAAAGTAGGCGTGTTCGATCAACTAACAATCACACACGGCTTCCAGCGGCGTACTGTTTGTGTTAGGCCACCTTGCACAAACGTTTCCACACATAGAACTGTGTGTGATATATATACCTACGGAAATGTTTTTCTAGTATTCACCGTGTGGGATGTACATACCTACGGAAATGATTTTCTGGGATTCACCGTGCGGGATGTACATACCTACGGAAATGATTTTCTGGGATTCACCGTGTGGTATGTACATACCTACGGAAATGATTTTCTCAGATTACCGTGTGGGATGTACATACCTACGGAAATGATTGGGTATCGATGCCTCACCCGATCGTATATGGCCATAGCCTGGGTCCCACGAGGGCCTATCCTCGATGATTTCTGGGTCGTGTGGGAAGGACACCCTATCGCACACACTCACTTGGCGACGGTTCCAAATGTCGTCGCGGAAAGGGATTAAAAATCGTTTGTTTAGCACGTCGTTGTAGCAGTGTTTGTATATATATATATATATATATATATCTATATATATATATATATATATATATATATATATAAACACACAGACACACATACATAAACACTATTCTGATCACGGGATCGAGAATAATATTCAATCACAACCTGAACTACACGAGTAACGCTGAACTTCCCTTTATGCAGAACCCGACCTTGGGCTATCTTATAATCGTGTCTCTCGTAGCGAATTATTCTGCATAGTCGTGTTCTATGTGATATAAGTGTAATCTGCAAGCGATTTTCAGCAACTAAATACCCGTTTTAAATAGGAATCTAAGCTCATAGGCGGATTTTGCACTTTCGAATTCGTGATGAACTCGTGTTTTTTGCAATTTTACTGCCTGAGTTGTTCGACATGAACTTCCCCCTGTGCTAGGTTGAACTTCCGCGAACTTTGCCCAAATGGGGCTTGCTATATACCATTGGAAAGCTATGGACACGAGTATCATGGCACAAGTTAAATTTTTGGCAAAATGTAAGCGGTTTAAGAGCAGTTTTGAAAACCGTTTTTTCTTCATACAAAAAACGTGAATCATATTTTTGATTGCATTTCTAAATTGTTTATCAGAATGAAGCAACTAATATGGCATTGGAAAGCTGCTGTAAAACCGCTCCTTCCATATGTTGAAAGTTTTCTCTAATTCCTTATGGTTAAAGAGTAATTTGAAAAATTGTAAAATTTTGCAAACCGAACAGTCGAGTTCGTATGTTCGATGCCATTTCTAAACGGCTAATCCAATTGAGGCAAATGATATGGGGTTGGAAAGCTTACGAAAATGCGCAAATTTTGCATGTTGAAAGTTTTTTCTAATTTTCAATTGTTTAAGAGTAATTTAGCAAATGGTACAACTTCCACCGAGTTTGTATTTTCATGCTAATTTATTAACCGTAAGTCCGAATGCAGCAAATGATACGGCGTTAGAAAGCTTGAGGAAATGCGAAACTTTTCTTATGTATTGTTTCTCCTAATTCCCTACGGTTTTAATTCTATTTTGAAAATGGTTGAAAACATATTTTTGCCTTAATTTCTACAAAATTTATCGGAATGGGCAAATAATATACCGTTGAAAAGCTACGGAAAATGCGAAACTTTTTCATGTTGACAGTTTTCTCTGATTCCCAACAGTTTTCAAGTAATTACAAAAACGGCGAGATCATTCGTTCTGCCTTTATCGCGAAACAGATTCGTCAAAAATGCATCGCGTGAAGTACCTGAACTTCTCGATATGAAACCTTGAACTTCACTCTGTTTTTCACATGCTTTTTTTGCCTGTAGCTCTCCATCCACGCACCGGAACACTCATCGAAATTGAGCAAGTGATATACCGATGGAAAGCTGATGTAGACACGCAACTTTCGTGTGTTGATCATTTTTTCATACTCGCAACGGTTTTAAAAGTTTTCATGTAAAATTCATTCAGTGTAGTAGTTGAACTTCCTTTTGTTTTCAGTTGAGCTTCTGTGACGTATTTTCGCTTGTAATGTTTTCATCTATTCGTTAGTGTTACACAAATGATATTCCTTTTGTACAAATCTCTCTCACAATAATTTTTTGAACTTTCTCCGAGGAAGGACTTGAACCTATAACAATAAAACTTTTAGCCTTTACTTTTTTATTATTTTTAATACAAAATGCACACCATGTAGTACATGAACTTCTGACAGTTATCAACCTGAACTTCTCTCAGTTACGTGAATTTTTTTAAGTTTCTTTCTGAATTTTTATTCTGATTTTCTGAATCCTTTTTTATGAATTTATGAAGCGCTATATTTTTAATAGTTGAACTTTTATTTTTGAACTTCTTGTTTCCATTCTTTAATAACGAGGAAATTTTGAGTTTTCTATAATCATCGAACTTCTTCATCTTTTTAATATGGACTTCCTGGTTTTATTTCTTAATCTTTTATTATGAATTTTAGAGTGCTCTATTTTTAATAGTTGAACTTCTTGTTATTTTATTTTTGAACTTCTTGTTTGCATTCTTTAATAACTAGGAAAATCTGAGTTTTCTATAATCATCAAACTTCTCCATCTTTTTAATACGGACTTCATGGTTTTATTTCTTTTAGTAGCGGAAAAAATCCTACTTTCTGTTAGACATCGAGTTGCTCCGTTTTTAAATTTTTACAAAACGCACACTGATAGTACGACAGTTATCAATCTGAACTTCTCTTGGTTAATTGAAAATATCTTAGTTTTTTATAGACATTGAACCACTCTGCCCTTTTCAATTGAACTTCTTTCTGTATTTTTTAGAATACGAAAAATATTGAAGTTTTGTAATTAATATCGGACTGCTTTGTTATTTCAAATTGAACTTCTTGGATTATTGTTAGTAAGTGGGAAATTAGATTTTTTTAATAAATATCGATCTGCTTTGTTTTAAAAAATTGAACTTCTTGGTTTTATTATATGGTAATGAGGAAAATCTGAGTCTTCCATATATAGTGAACTACTCATTTTTTTCAGTTGAAATTCTTGGTATTTTAAAATTGGACTTTCTTTGGTTTGGTAATAAACAATGAACTTCTCCGTTGTTAAATTTAAACCTCTCTGTTTTTTGAGAAACGGGATTAATTCATTTTTTATACAATGAACTTCTATTTTTTTTAATTTGAACTTCTATGTTATTATTTAATAACGCAGAAAATCTATGTTTTGTAATAAACATCAAACCGCCCTCATTATTTAAATTTGAACTTCTATGTTTTTCTTAGAAACAGGGTATAGACTGTTAAACTTTTTTTAACTATTTGTGTTTTTTATAAACACTCGTGTTGCTTTTCACATTATTTTTTATTCTTTTTTTCTCTGAAGTAATTACGTGAACTTTTTACAACAAAATGATTGAACTTTCAGAGGATGTTTGTGCATAATTTCTATTTTTGTAAGGTCACCAGGCATTAATTATTGCCCAAAATGAAAAGGGGGTATTTTTCCACATGCCCACAGACATGTATTACTCCTACTTAACAAGAGCTAACCGAGGACACTGAAGCACATTTTGTATGGTCACACAAATCTTATCTTTTCTGTGCACCCATAAACCAAATTAATTTAAACCACCAAAAATACACAAACATTTTAGGCTTTTAGTTTTGTATTATTTTATTCTCATCTGAAACGCATTCTGTATAGTAGTTGAACTGCTCGTTGTTTTCAGTTGAACTTCGGCCACGTATTCTTTGAAAAAAATGTTTTTAAATAAGCATTAAACTACTCCTTTATTTTAATGAACATCTTGAATTTTATTCTTGAGTAACGAGGAAAACCTGAGTTTTTTATAAATATCAAGCTTGTCTATTTTAAAATTTGGACTTCTTGGTTTATTTGAAATACTTACTTTTTCCGTTTTTTGAAACTTTAAAACAATGTTATTTTTATAAAAAATAAACTTCAAAGTCATGTGTTATGTTAATTTGAACTTCTTGCTTTTCTTTGGACACGGATTTTTTTGTTTATTATAAACATTGACCTACTATGTATCTTAAATTTGAACTTCTAGGTTTAGTTTCAGAGACGGAAAAAATTGTCTACTGTTTTAACTTATAGGCTTTTTGGGTTTTGTGAAATTCTAGAGTTTATTTTAGCAAACTCTTTTTTTTTTGAGTAAAATGCCTTTTGGCTTGTTTTTTAACGCCAATTTTTCTTATCTGTTTTTTCCAACCTTCTATCATTTTGTATAAGTGAACTTCTTCAGAACATAATGTTTGAATTTCCTTGAGGTTTTCTCATCAATTATATGCATTCATTTTTGTGATATTAAAAATAACTGGCACGCTAGGGAGGGTTGAATTTTGCTGACCAAGAAGTAGATGAACCTTGTCCAACGTAATAGTTGGACTTCAGTTAACTCCAGATTTCCTCTCCAACAACATTACGCGGGCACAATTAAAGTCACAACTTAATAAATGGATTCAGCTGGCATTCAAATGATACTAAGAATTAGTGTTGGGCTGCAGTCTGAAACATGATGCAGCAAAGTGGCACGAATTACTCAGTACGTGCATCAGTGAGTTGATTAAAACAAGAATAGAGAGAGCTCGGTGTAGGTCACACTAAAATAAAGCAAAGAATATATTAAGATAGAGATCCATCAGCCACAACCAAATGCATTCACGAGAAACAAATAACTACAAAGAATAGCACCATCACATTAGAACTTCTTCATGTTCGTTCATGAGCTGGAATTTTTCCTCACTCAAACCTTTTGTACAGTTAGGCGGCGGTGGCATTGTAGCATGCAAGGCAGCAGAGGGAGAGTGGGGTGAGTGCACTGCGGCGGCCGGACCCAGGAGTGGGGCGGCGCTAGGGCCAAATCCAGGTGAGGGGGCTGTGCGGGGCCGGATCCAGGCGGGGGTGAAAGTGCAACTATCCCTAGGTGGTTTTGGTAATTCATAACAACATATAGCTCATTGAGCTAATGCTATTCCAAGACAAATATTTCAGGAAAGCTCAATGAATGGCATGGCATGGATGATGAAAGTGGATCCTCAAAATATTAAGGACAAAGGATTGGCTCAAGCTCAAAAGCTCAAGACTCTACATTTTACATTTTAGTGATCCAAGATCACATTGAGTCTATAGGAAAAGCCAATACTATCAAGGAGGGATGAGGTGTTGCTTAATGAGCCTCTTGCTTCAAGTGCTTAGTGATATGCTCCAAAACCCTCAACTACTTTCTCACATCCACATATGACCTAAACCCAAAGTCAAAATCGGTCCTACCGATTCTTTCTATCCGGCGCCACCGAGTTCAAATGTCATAGCCACTACCACAAACCCTAGGCAAATCGGTCCCACCGATAGGGATCTCGGTCTCACCGAGATGGGATTGTAATCTCTCCGTTTCCCTTTCGTAACATTTCGGTCTCACCGAAAAGAGTGAATCAGTCCCACCGAGTTTACCTGACCAACTCTCTGGTTAGCTAATTACCAAAATCGGTCTCACCGAGTTTGTATGTCGGTCTCACCGAGATTATGTTATGCCCTAACCCTAACCATATCGGTCCTACCGAGTTGTATGTCGGTCCCACCGAAATCACTAACGGTCACTAGGTTTACTGAATCGGTCTGACCGAGTTTGTTGATTCGGTCCTACCGAGTTTGGTAAATTGTGTGTAGCAGTTAGATTTTGTGTGGAGGCTATATATACCCCTCCACCTCATCTTCATTCGTGGAGAGAGCCATCGTAACAAACCTACACTTCCAACTTACCAGTTAGAGAGAACCACCTACTCATGTGTTGAGGCCAAGATATTCCATTCCTACCATATGAATCTTGATCTCTAGCCTTCTCCAAGTTGCTTTCCACTCAAATCTTCTTTCCACCAGATCCAAATCCTATGAGAGAGAGTTGAGTGTTGGGGAGACTATCATTTGAAGCACAAGAGCAAGGAGTTCATCATCAACACACCATTTGTTACTTCTTGGAGAGTGGTGTCTCCTAGATTGGCTAGGTGTCACTTGGGAGCCTCCGACAAGATTGTGGAGTTGAACCAAGGAGTTTGTAAGGGCAAGGAGATCGCCTACTTCGTGAAGATCTACCGCTAGCGAGGCAAGTCCTTCATGGGCAACGGCCATGGTGGGATAGACAAGGTTGCTTCTTCGTGGACCCTTCATGGGTGGAGCCCTCCGTGGACTCGCGCCAACTGCTACCCTTCGTGGGTTGAAGTCTGCATCAACGTGGATGTATGATAGCACCACCTATCGGAACCACGACAAAAACATCCGTGTCTCCAATTGCGTTTGAATCCTCCAAACCCTTCCCTTTACATTCTTGCAAGTTGCATGCTTTAAATTCTCTGCTCATATACTCTTTGCATGCTTGCTTGAATTGTGTGAAGATTGCTTGACTTGTGCAAAGATAGCTAAAATCTGCCAAAGTCTAAATTGGGAAAGGTTAAGTTTTAAATTGGTCCAGTAGTCTAATCACCCCCCCTCTAGACATACTTCAAGGTCCTACAAGTGGTATCAGAGCTTTGGTCTCCATTTGCTTTGATTTCCATAGCTTTTGGTGGTCATAGCCTTGGTTTCACAACCTAGGAGAGTATGGCGTCTAGCGAGGAAATTATCACCGTAGAGGTCCTTACTTTGATGGCACTAATTTTGCTAGTTGGAAGCATAAGATGAAAATGCATATTCTCGGACATAACCCGCCGTTTGGGCTATTGTGTGTATTGGCTTGCAAGGTGAATTCTTTGATGGGATAGAACCGAACCGTGAAGCTAGTGCGGATGAATTGAAGATGCTGCAATACAATGCTCAAGCTTGTGATATCCTCTTCAATGGCTTGTGCCCCAAAGAATTCAACAAAATTAGCTGTCTTGAGAATGCAAAGGAATTTTGGGATACTTTGATTGATATGCATGAAGGTACCGAATCTGTCAAGGAATCCAAGTTGGGTGTGCTCCAAAGTCAGCTTGACAAGTTCAAAATGAAGGATGGTGAAGGTGTCACTGAAATGTACTCTAGGCTTGCTCTTATCACAAATGAGATTCCGGCTTAGGAAGTGAAGAGATGACCGACAGATTCATCATCAAGAAGATCCTAAGAGCATTGGACGGAAAATATGATACCGTGTGCACATTGATCCAAATGATGCCAAATTACAAAGATCTCAAGCCAACGGAATTCATTGGAAGAATTGTTGCTCATGAGATGTCACTCAAGGATAAGGAGGAACTTCACAACAAGTCAAGTGGTGCTTACAAAGCCTCATGTGAAGCCCCCACATCATCAAGTGAGAAACAAACCTTCAATGAAGAATTGAGCTTAATGGTGAAGAACTTCAACAAATTCTACAAGAGTAGAAGCAAAGAAAGAAATTCTAAGTCAAGGTCCTACAATGACAAAAGATCTTCTAGTCGAGAGCGCAATTTCTACAATTGTGGGAGACCTGGACACTATTCCAATGAGTGTACGACACCCTACAAAAGAAGAGAAGATTCTCCAAAAAGAAGAAGTAGAAGAGAAGAATCACCACCAAGAGAGAGAAGGAGTAGAGATGATCGTTATGAGAGAAGACCCTCACGGAGAAGCAAGGATTCGGAAAGGAAGGACAAGTCATCAAAGAGCTACACAAAACGAAGACATCAAGCTCACGTTGGTGAATGGGTATCCGGCTCCGACTCCGACAATCACTCCAAGATAAGCTATCACTCCGACTCCGAATATACTCAAGATGAAGGTGTTGCCGGTCTAGCACTTGTGTCAACCAACTCCTAAGACATATTTGATTCACCAAATGAAGGAATTGGAAGATGCTTCATGGCCAAAGGTCCTAAGGTAACACACCCCGAGTATGTTGATTTTAATAGTGATGAAGATGACTTGTTAGGTGATGATGATTTACTTAATGACAACTCTAGTAATGAATACTATGATGAAACGTCAATTAATCATGCTAATCAAGATAAAACGAATGACAATGATAAGGAGAAGATTGAGCTTCTAACTAAAGAACTAAACATAATTAAGTTAGCTCATGAAACTATCTTCGAAGATCATCGAGAACTTTTAAGGGATCATGAGAAGTTACGCTTTGAAAAGCTCAATCTTGAGCAAGAGCATGAGTTCTTAAAGGCAATCAATGATGATCTCTGTAAGAAAAGTTCTTCTTACATTGCCAAGCGTTTACTCTTATCTACTTACATGCCTCAAGTCAAGTCTAGTAATAAGAACAAGAAAGATTCTTCCTCTAGTAGTAACAATAATAATGCTAAATCCAATATTGTTGCTTCTAGTAGTTCTCTTGATTCCACTAATGATTCTCTTAGCCAAGTTACACTTGAGCAAGAAAACAGCTTATTGAAGGAATTATAGAGAAAGGTGTATACAAGAGCCTTAGGGAGTAAGCAATTCGAGGAAATTATGCGCAAGCAAGGAAGGCACCGGAAGAATCAAGGTGTTGGTTTTGAACGAAAGTTCAATGCCAATGGAGTTGAGTGGGAAGAAGATCAATACCCCAAGGCGAAGTTTGTTCCTCAACAAGAGAAGTATGATCCTACTTCCTTCAAGGGAACACAAGCACAAGATGATCTTCCACCACAAGACCACAAGAACAAAGGCAAGGACAAGCTTCAAGAGGAGATTGATGCATTTGAAGAAGCACCTAAGGCCTTGGTTAAGTGGGTTCCCAAGACTACGTCAAGTTCTACTTCATCAAGTACAACTACAACTCCAAGGATTCCCATCAAGATGATGTGGATCCCGAAGAAGAAGAACTAGAGTGTTCTTGAGGGTGACTCCGTCAACATTCTTCAATCATATCATTATGGCAAGGACAAGTGCAATCAACTTCCATATCTTGCGCTAGTTCAAGGAGTCACAAACCCTCATGTTGGTAAGGCAAGGGACAAGGTAACCTAATGTTTTCATGGACATCATCTTGTGTGTGCATCACTCTATGTCTATGGATATTCTTGTTTGTTCCTTGTGGGACTAACCCATGTAGGTATTGAAAGTGCAACTCACTCCAAAGGATTGGTCTAAATGATCTACATCAACATTGAGCATCCACATCTTCAACACCTATATAAAGTCATCATCGACAAAACCCAAGGTTAGTTCATCCCTCTAAGGGGGGATCTCACATCTAGGGGGAGCTTAACTCTAAGAATTGAGTCCAAGCAACTTTAATGATGTGAACACATCAATGCATTATGTAAAAGTGGTAACCCCACTTGAGCTTAAACGATGAGTATGACTTATGATCGAATGTTCTCATTTGACTCCTAAGTCAATATACTCATATAGAGATGACCTAGTCATCACCAATTTTTTGATAGACGCTACAATTGTTTGTGCATGCTTTGTCACATATTTCATTTGTCATTTTATTGTGTGAGCATGTTGGTTGCATATTTTACTCATTCGAGGACATCCACTTGTTGTTTTGATTGATTGGTTTCTTTTTCTTTGGCCAAGTGGATGGACAAGAATGCCTAAGAACCTTCTCTAGCCATCTATGCTTTTCTCGTCTCAAACTCTATTCATGCTACATCAAAAAATTTGATCAAGTTAGATTTGAACCACTCTGTGTGAGGAGCACTCGGAGTCCCGATTAAATCATAGACTTAAACTTCCAAAACTTCTTTGTGCTTTTCGGTATGACCGATTCCTCCATTTCGGTCATACCGAGATCACTAAGTCGATCTAGGTTTTCAATCTCGGTGCAACCGATTTGAACTTTTCGGTCACACCGAGTTGCTGTAAATGTCAATAGTTATGCATCTCGGTGCCACCGAGTTGTTCCACTCGGTCACACCGACAGTGTCGGGCTATATATTCACATGGGCAAAAATTTGGAAAACTTTCTCCAAACCTCTTCGCCTGCGCATAGCTCGCTCTGCCTTCTAGGTCTCCGGATCGTCGACTTAAATGCCCGGCTGCCTCATCATTGGTCTCACTTGCGCCGTCAACGGATTTCATCTCTGCCGTTGCCACCGTAGCGAGTTCATCGCCGAACTAGGGTATGAACTCGATCACAGTGCTATCCTCGTCTGATTCTCAGCACATTGTGTTCATTATGATTCTTGAAACGATTGAAACGCCTCTATACAGTCAAAACAATCCTTAGAATAGATGCGATTTGAAAATTTAGGGTTAGGTTTCCGCCGAAACCATCTCGGACCCACCGAGTTGAAAAACTCGGTCCCACCGATTCGGCTAACGCCATTGCACTAGTAAACTCTCGGTCTGACCGAGAATTGCTAATCGGTGTGACCGATTTTAGAACTTTGTGAAACCCTAGCAGTCTCGGTGCCACCGAACTGTGACTTGGTGTGACCGAGTTCACTAGTTTAGGTTCCAAAACTGGTTTGGTATCACCGAGTTTGAAAATCGGTTGATCCGAAATGCTTTCTGTGGAAAACTAAAACTAAGTTTTTTAATCATTCTTTTGCAAAAATCTCTGCATTTTGTGATGCTCATCCACTCTATCTCATCTATAACTATTCACAGGTCGGCGATCGGTGTTTGCGGCATATGTCAGACCAAAGTGACAACCAAAACAAGTCAGAGGAGGAGATTCAGATGAGTGAGGGCACTAGTCCCTCTAGCAACTCAGATGAGGGAAGAAGAAGCACTCCCAGCAATTTGCCCAAAGCTGCCACCAGGACAAGGAAGAAGAGAACCTCAGAATCTGAGGATGAGGATTATGTGGCAGTAGAAGATGAGGCCATTTCAAAGAAGAAAGTACTCAAGAAGGAGTATAGCTCAGCTGCAGTTAAGCCAGGGCTGAAGATCAAAAGGCCAGCAGGAAGACAAGCCATGTCTAAAGCCAAAGCCTCCACTCAAGCATCTTTGGAATCCCAACCCAAAGAGCCTGCTGCAGAAGGAAAGAAAAGGAAGGAAAGGGTCAAGAAGACCATGGCCGAGTGATTGGAAAGCCTTCCATGATGGAAGAAGAAGAAGGAGAAGAGGTTGCTGCACCAGCACCCAAGGTACAAAAGGCGATGGGTGATGCTATAAAGTCAGGGCTGCAACATCAAAGCCCAAAGAAGCACCCAAAGCTGCCTCCAAGCCCAAGAGTGCACCTAAGAGGAATACCAGGAGTATACCAGCTGCTGAGAAGAACAAGGCCCCAGTGCCTGAAGTTGTTGCTGAGGAAGATGATGAAGGACAAGTCCTGAGGAAGCTCAAACCCAAGATTCCATACCACAATGATGCTCATCCTGTGGCTGAGAACATGAAGACCAGGAGAGACTCAGGGTTGAGGCTATGAAGAGAGTCAGATCCATACGCCACCAACTGAAGACCAAGCCTGAGAGATGATATAGTACTATGCATTGTCTAGGAACTTTTTGGTAACTTGTTGCCAAAGGGGGAGAAAAATGTATAGATCATAGGCTTCGAGAGAGAGAGAGAGTTTGCTTTTGTTCTCTCTTGTCTTCTTGGTTGAACTTTGTTTGCTTTTGATTGCTTGAGATACTATGCTATTATCATGAGACATTGATGATCATGTGTTTGATCATAAGCTACACTTATGCTTGTTAGATGATATTATCTTACTTATCCTTATATGATCATTCACTTTGCTTGGTGATGAGTGCATGTATTCAATCTTTATTATTTTGAGCTCCACCAAGATGTATGTGACATGGAAGAGTAACCCATGAGCCTAATTCCTTGTGCATTTGCAGTCCAAAGCAAATCTTAAACTATGCACAAATTTAGGGGGAGCTCTTGCTTATCACATTCTCAAAGCGACGATGTTTTTCAATCTTATTATCATTTGTCGAAGCTTTGATCTATATGTTGTCATCAATTACCAAAAAGGGGGAGATTGAAAGTGCAACTATCCCTAGGTGGTTTTGGTAATTCATAACAACATATAGCTCATTGAGCTAATGCTATTCCAAGACAAATATTTCAGGAAAGCTCAATGAATGGCATGGCATGGACGATGAAAGTGGATCCCTCAAAATATTAAGGACAAAGGATTGGCTCAAGCTCAAAAGCTCAAGGCTCTACATTTTACATTTTAGTGATCCAAGATCACATTGAGTCTATAGGAAAAGCCAATACTATCAAGGAGGGATGAGGTGTTGTTTAATGAGCCTCTTGCTTCAAGTGCTTAGTGATATGCTCCAAAAACCCTCAACTACTTTCTCACATCCACATATGACCTAAACCCAAAGTCAAAATCGGTCCTACCGATTCTTTCTATCCGGCGCCACCAAGTTCAAATGTCATAGCCACTGCCACAAACCCTAGGCAAATCGGTCTCACCGATAGGGATCTCGATCTCACCGAGATGGGATTTTAATCTCTCTGTTTCCCTTTCGTAACATTTCGGTCTCACTGAAAAGAGCGAATCGGTCCCACCGAGTTTACATGACCAACTCTCTGGTTAGCTAATTACCAAAATCGGTCTCACCGAGTTTGTATGTCAGTCTCACCGAGATTACGTTATGCCCTAACCCTAACCATATCGGTCCTACCGAGTTGTATGTCGGTCCCACCGAAATCACTAACGGTCACTAGGTTTACCGAATCGGTCCGACCGAGTTTGTTGATTCGGTCCTACCGAGTTTGGTAAATTGTGTGTAACGGTTAGATTTTGTGTGGAGGCTATATATACCCCTCCACCTCATCTTCATTCATGGAGAGAGCCATCAGAACAAACCTACACTTCCAACTTACCAGTTCCGAGAGAGAACCACCTACTCATGTGTTGAGGCCAAGATATTCCATTCCTACCATATGAATCTTGATCTCTAGCCTACCATATGAATCCTCCAAACCCTTCCCTTTACATTCTTGCAAGTTGCATGCTTTAAATTCCGCTGCTCATATACTCTTTGCATGCTTGCTTGAATTGTGTGAAGATTTCTTGACTTGTGCAAAGATAGCTAAAATCTGCCAAAGTCTAAAATTGGGAAAAGGTTAAGTTTTTAATTGGTCAAGTAGTCTAATCATCCCCCGTCCAGACATACTTCAAGGTCCTACAGGGGGCAGCTCCAGCATGGATAGAAGGCCGCCGACGGCCGCTGCAGCGGAGGGCAGAGCTGGGGAAGGTCGCGGTGACCCCTCTCGGAAGGTCACGGCGGCGCCCCGAGAAGGCCGCGACCCCTATCTGTGGCCAAGGGTGGCTCTGCTCGTCAGGTCCGGTGGGCGGCGGAGATCAGGCGGTGGAGGGCGGAGCGGCTGGCCGCCATGGGGCAGGGCGGCAGCGCGGTGGGAGGAACGGAGGCGGGGCGGCGGGGCGGCGGCTCGCTGGGAGGCCGGGAGCTGCGGGCCGCGGGGCGGTTCGGCGGTGGTGGCGCGCTTCGGGAGAGCGGCCGCGGTGGTGGCGCGATTCGGGAGGGCGGCGATGGTGGTGGCCTGATTCGGGGGGTGGGGGGTTAGGAACGGGATCGGGATCGAGGGGATGCGGGTCTGGGAACGGATCGTGGGCGCACGGGTTTGACTAGTTCAGGAACATCTCATCGGGCCCTTATAGGGGGCCGCGTGATCCAAATAGTTATTCTAATCCCATGATTAGAATAGCGTTGTCCTATATATATATGTGTGTGTGTGTATATATATAGAGAGAGAGAGAGAGAGGCACTATTCTGATCCTGGGATCAGAATAGTTATTTGGATCACGGCGGCCTATATAGAGCCTGATTTGGTGTTCCCAAACTAAAAAGACCCAACCCACCCCAACAACTCCCCCGACGGCCCGACCCACCTCCTCACAACCTTTCCCCGATCCACCCCACATCCTTCCCCCGATCCCGCATCTCTCTCCCACCTACCGCACACCACCGCCCCGCGCCCTCCCCACCCACCCAACACACCACCGCCGCCCTTGTGACTCCAGGAGCCACAGCCCCCGGTAGCCTCCTGAGTCGCCGCCGCCCTGCGACCCCGGGCGCCGCCGTCCCCTGCAACCTCGGGAGCTGCCGCCATCGTGCGACCACGGGCGCAGCCACACTCGGCAACCTCACGAGACGCCGCACCCGGCAACCCCAGGCATCGTCGCCACGAGCTGGATCTCCCCACCACTCCTCGGATACCGCCGCCAAGTGTCGAATCCCCAGATGCCCCTCCCCCTTACTCAGAGGCCGTTCACCGCCGCCATCTCGGGCCATTCATGTAGCGACCAGACCTCAAACAATCTGATCTCTGTGCTCAGGTGTCATCCCTGGATTAGTAATGCTGACACCACACAGTACTTGAAGGATTTATAACAGAGTAGCAATCACACACTTATTACATCGAATGTCTCAAGAGAGAACTTATTACAATAAAAATGGCTTAAGGCCATCTAATAGCGATAACAGCGGAAGGCTTGGAAGATAAGCGAGTCCATCAACTCCAATGGCATCGCTGAGTATAGAACCACGACCTAAAGGCACCTTACTAGTCGTCTGAAAAGTCTGCAACATGAAACGTTGCAGCCCGAAAACGTCGGCACATGGAATATCTTTGGCAATGTAACACATAGAGAGTAATGAAAGAATAAGCTATACTACATGCATATATGGCTGGTGGAGAGCTCAATGGTTCTGATTTTGCGTAAAGCCAATTTTTCCCTACTGCAAAGGAATAAATTTTATTTAACTATCATGGTGGTTGTTAAACATTGAGAATGGTTGACAACATCCTCAATCCCAATTAGGCATCATCATTAAAACCCAAACAAATTAATTAAAGTAACATGATGAGATTCACATGATAATCCAAGTACTAGATACTCAAAACGTCCATAACCGGGGACACGGCTAACCATGATTAGTTTGTACACTCTGCAAGGGTTTGCGCACTTTTCCGCACAAGACGCGATCTCCTCCGTTGGATTTCTCGCACTACATGGTGTTTGAGAAACGGATGACCGAGACATAGTCTTTCAGAAGCGCTAGCACCTTACGATCGGGTAGACCGTACCAACCTACATCCCCTACATCAGTTAGTCTACCACTGTAAGAGTTACGCGACTTAGTCAACTATGCTAGAGCCCATAGTAGCTTGTGGCTGCACACGGAAGTTTCTAGTATGAATAGTCTCATGATCCCTTTGAGCCTGGGTGGCGGTCCAAAAGAAACAGGAAATCCTGGAATACCAAGTTACCTCAATCCACCCAGATGTGTGTTTAAGTTGCCACCTTAGATAAACCATTTATTAACAATCTCACATCTATCATGGATACTCACCCAATCCACGTCTACTAGCATAGCATGGCATAAGAAGCAAACGTAGAAGTAACTCCCAAAGGTTTAATAGTAAAATGGGTAATAGGTACTGCCTCATCTAATTCCCATCCCACAATTTAATTAGATCCTAATCATGCAATGTTTGAGGATTGATCTAATGCAATAAAAAGCTAGGCGATGAAAGGTATGATCAAAGTGTTACTTGCCTTGCTGATGTTCCGCGAAACTTAGAGATTCGAAGTAACAAGCGGCGCACTCCGGGTACTCTATCGTAAACAAACAAACAAGCATACAATAAGTACTCATCTAATGCACAGGTAAAACTCAAATAAGAGATCTAACCAGAAAGTTCAACTTAAGAACTCCGGTTTGCAAAAAGAATCAAATCAAATGAAGCAACGAAAGTCAAATGGTGAAAGAAAACAACTTCGTTTTACTAATCTGGACTTAAGTCAAATTTTCTGAAGCAAAAACTTGTTTAAGTTGGTTAAGCGGAAAGAGAGTTTCGAGGGCGAAACTCAGGCGCTTGAATCGCTGATTAGATAAACGAGCAAAAAGTTATACTAAAACAAAAATCGGATCAGAAATCGCGATCAGAAATAATCGCGGAAAATCCGAGAAAAAGAAAAACGACGAACAGATTAACGAACAAACGTTCGTTATCTGGATCTAAACGAAGAATGCGTTCGTTAGAACAAACGAACGAGCGAATGCTCACTAAAAACAGATCTATAAAAAAACAAAACTTAAAAAAACCGCGGTTAAATAAAAAAAACCAGGCGGTTTTCTGAGGAAAACCGCCGGCGACGGCGGCTACCTCGGGCGGGTCCGTAGAATGCTGACTCGGCGTGGTAATGGCGTGGCCAGGTGTGGCCAGCTAGGGTTTAGGCGGTATGCGGGCTGGTGGGATGGCTCGGGGCCCGGCGGCTTATAAAGCCCGGCCGGTGAGTCTGGCGATTCTGACCTAAGGTCGGTTCAGATTTTTTTAAAAAAATTAATTCCGCGTAGAAAAACTAACGAAAGAAATACTAAACGGACTCCAAAAATCCCGAAATAAAATTTCCCCGACTTCTAAAATCAAGGCGGACAAAGTGAACATTTATTTGGGGCCTAAATGCAATTTTGAAAAACGCATATTTTTCCTAAATTCAAATAAAATAGCGAAAAACTCCGAAATAAAATCTTATTTGATTTTATTATTAAACCCTCAATATTTCTTTATTTTGGGAAAGTCATTTTATTCCCTCTCTCATATTTTTTTGTAATAGAAATAATTGAAGATAAAATAATTAAAATCAAATGATCCTATTCTCAAAATTTGAGAAAACTCAAATATGAAAATAATGAAATCCCCAACTCTCTCCGTGGGTCCTTGAGTTGCGTAGAATTTCTAGGATCAAAACCAAAGGCAAACAAAATATGATATGCAATGATGATCTAGTGTATAACATTCCAAATTGAAAATTTGGGATGTTATAAACCTACCCCCTTCGGATGAATCTCGCCCTCGAGATTCGGGTTGGCTAGAAAATAGGTGAGGGTGGTCTTTCAGCAAATCTTCCTCTCGCTCCCAGATGGCTTCATCCCCTGTGTGGTGGCTCCACTGAACTTTGCAAAACTTGATAACCTTGCTGCGGGTGACTCGACTGGCAAACTCAAGAATCTTAACTGGTTTCACCTCATAGGTCAAATCGTTATCAAACTGAATTGCCTCCAACGGCACGGTATCCCTTAGCGGTATATCAGCCATCTCCGCGTGGCACTTCTTCACTGAGAAAGCGTGGAACACATCATGAACTCGACAATCCTTTGGGCAATTCTAACTTGTAGGCCACTTCTCCCATACGTTCCACAACTCGGTATGGTCCTACAAAGCGTGGCGCTAACTTTCCCTTAACACCAAAGCGCTTAATTCCCGAAGTGGAGATACTCGAAGATAAACTCGGTCTCCGAGCTTAAAAAGCTGTCTCCTTGCGTTTAGAATCTGCGTAGCTCTTACGCCTCATTGGGCTACCTTGAGCCTATCGCGAATCAACTTCACCTTCCGTTCAGACTCCTTAATCAAATCCGGTCCAAACAACTGGCGGTCTCCAACTTCGTCCCACGACAACGGTGTCCTGCACCTCCTTCCGTACAAGGCTTCGAAAGGGGCCATCTTCAAAGCTGGATTGATAGCTATTGTTGTAAGAGAACTCTGCATATGGCAAGTTGTCATCCCAACTTGATCCATAATCTAAGCGCCGCGGGCTCTTAGCATATCCTCCAAAATCTGATTGACTCTCTCGGTCTGTCCATCTGTCTGTGGATGAAAAGTTGTGCTGAACTCTAGCCTGGTACCCAAAGTTTCGTGCAACTGATTCCAGAACTTTGAGGTAAGATACGATGCTCCTCGGAACTCCATGCAAGCATACGATTCTGGTCATGTATATATTCGCCAACTTAGAACTGGTGTAAGTGGTCTTTACTGGGATGAAATGAGCTACCTTTGTCAATCGATCAACTACAACCCAAATTGAGTCATAGCCTGAACGAGTCCTGGGTAATCCCGTGATAAAATCCATGCCTAACTTATCCCACTTCCATTCGGGTATCGGCAATGGCTGTAACAATCATGCTGGCTTCTGATGCTCTGCCTTTACTCTCTGGTATACATCACAAACTGCTACATACTCCGCAATATCTTTCTTCATTCTGGTCCACCAGAAAGTATCCTTCAAATCCAAATACATCTTGGTATTTCTGGGTGAATCGAATATGGTGAATCATGGGCCTCTTCTTGCGAATTAACTTCACGATCTACGGGTCATTTGGCACATAAACTTCGGTCCTCAAACCATAGGGTATCATGTTCATCCTCCACGAAATCCCTTAGCCTTTCCTTTGCTCATTTTCTCCTTTATAGAGGCAATCTCCTTGTCGATCTTAAAGCTTCTCTGATTTTATCCATCAAAGTCATTGAATCTCCAATGCTTTGCTACATAGCCTCTGGAACTATCTCCAAACATAGCTCACGAAGATCCTCGGCTAACTCCTTTGGCAACTCTCCGTCATTAGTGTATTGACATGGCTCTTACGGCTCAATGCGTCGGCTACTACATTAGCCTTTCGGGATGATAATGCAATCTCATATCATAATCCTTGATGAGTTCCAACCATCTCCTTTATGCGAGGTTTAACTCCTTCTGAGTGAAAATGTACTTCAAACTCTTGTGATCCGTGTACAGCTCACAATGGTTTCCAATGAGGAAATTTCTCCATGTTTTCAATGCATGCACTACGGCTGCTAACTCCAAATCATGTGTGGCATAATTCAATTCGTAAGGTTTCAGTTGTCATGAAGCATACGAAACAACTCTTCTCTCTTGCATAAGCACGGCTCCAAGTCCTCGACATGAAGCGTCGCAATACTCCTCATAATCATTGTTCTGATCTGGCAGAATCAACACTGATGAGGTAACCAAACGTTTCTTCAACTCCTGGAAACTAGCCTCACACTCCTCAGTCCATATGAACTTGGTATCCTTCTTCAACAACTCCGTCATAGGCTTTGCAATCCTTGAGAAGTTCTCAATAAATCTCTGGTAGTATCCTGCGAGTCCAAGGAAACTTGGATCTCTCAAGCTGTTGTTGGTGCTTCCCAATTTATTCTGATGATAACCTTTGTGGGATCAACGCTATTCCTTCTCCGGATATAACATGTCCGAGGAATCCCACTTCCTTCAACCAAAACTCACATTTGCTGAACTTGGCATACAACTGATGTTCTCTGAGCTTCTCAAGTACCAATCGCAAATGTTCTTTATGCTCCTCTTCATTCTTGAGTAAACCAGAATATCATCAATGAACACTCTGACGAACTTATCCAAAAACTCCATAAACACTTTGTTCATCATGTTCATAAAATAGGCAGGTGCGTTATTCGGACCAAATGACATAACGGTATACTCATACAACCCATACACAGTGGTAAAAGCCGTCTTAGGTATGTCACGCTCTCGAATCTTCAAGCGATGGTACCACGATCGCCGTCGATCTTGGAAAACACTTTAGCCCCTTGCAATCGATCAAACATATCATTGATCATCGGTAGTGGGTACTTGTTCTTGATTGTTACTTTGTTCAATCCACGATAATCAACAACCATCCTTAATGTTCCATCCTTCTTCAACACTAGAAGTACTGGCGATCCCCAAGGCGAAGAACTTGGGCGAATATACCCTTTATCCAATAACTCCTTAATCCAAATCTTTTGCGGGCATCCTGTATGGTCTCTTAGATATTGGTCACGTAATGCGGAAAAAGCTCAATCAAAAACTTCGATGTCTCTATCCGGTGGCATGCACAGCAACTCTTACGGAAATACATCAGGAAAATCCTTTACTCTTGGTACTTCCTCCTGCACAACTCACGATAAGGAATTTACTTGAGTCCTTTTCGGCACATGCCGTGATACATACTTGATCCTTCTTCATACGGCGTCGTAAGCAAGATTGTCTTACTAAGCGCATTCAATGTTCCCTTCATACTTTGATAACCAATCCATGCCTAATATCACATGCAATCCTTGAGATTCCAATACTATTAGGTCCGAGAAACACATAGTTACCAATCCTTAATGGTAATCGATCACACCATCGACTAGCCATATACTCTGCTCCAGGTGAGGTTACTAACATGGGTGACCTAAGGGCTTGGATTGGTAGGTTATACTTATCCACAAATCCCCTTGAGATGTATGAATGCGATGGACCAGTATCAAAAAGAACGAGTGCAGTAAATGACTTAACCAAAAACTTACCTATTATTGCATCAGGTTGAGCTTCAACCTCCTCCACGTTAACGTGGTTCACCTGTCCCCTGTTGAAAGGGTTCGGCTTCTTCCCAGAGCTTCCATTGCTATTCTGGCCTTCAGGACATTCATTGGCATAATGTCCGGTCTTATGACACTTAAAACAGATGACTTGGCTTAGGTCTCTCTTGGCTGGGGTTGATGGGGTGGTATGGTTCTGGCCGTTGCTTCCTCCATTCCCATTACCATTCTTGGAGCCATTATGGTTGTGCGAGCTACCTCCTCCATGGGTATGCTGAAAATGAACTCCCGGTTTAGGGGTAAGACGGGGTTTCTGCTGAGCTCCAGAATTGTACTTCCCCTGTCCATACTTCCTCTTGCGGTTTTCAATTTGCTACTGCTTCCCCTCAATCATAAGAGCACGATCTACCAACTCCTGGTAGTTGTTGAAGCTTTCTACCATCAACTGCATGCTCAGCTCGTCATTCGGTCCTTCGAAACTTCTCACCTTAGCTGCATCCGTAGCAACGTCATCTGGGGCATAACGTGCTAGCTTACTAAAGTCATCCACATACTGGACAACTGTCCGTCCTCCTTGGCGCAAGTTGCGAAACTCATGCTTCTTCATGGCCATAGCTCCTGCTGAAACATGGGCAGTACGGAAAGCTTGCTGAAACTGATCCCATGTGACAATATCCACAGGGTAAGTGGCTGTGAAATTCCCCCACCATGCGGCTGCGGGTCCTTCAAGCTGATGAGCGGCAAATTTCACCTTTTCCCCATCTGTGCATCCTCCAGTGGTCAACTCCCTCCTTGCCTTACGGAGCCAATCATCTGCCACTATCGGCTCGGTGCTACTGGAGAACACCGGTGGATTCAGCCTAAGAAAACGGGTTAAGTGATCAACAGGTGGTGGCGGTGGTGGGTTGTTGTTGTTGTTGTTGTTGTTGTTGTTGTTGTTGTTGTTGTTCCCCTAGTTCTGGTTCTGGACTAATAACTGCATCAAAGCATTACTTTCTTTGGATCAATTGAGTGAGCTCGGTGGGAAAGCAAATCCATTGTCACGTCTCGGAGGCATCTGAGGGTTTAGAAAAGATGAGAATTAAGAATAGAATGAGGTCTAAAGAGAAAACACTACCCAAATGCACATGAAGCAAATGCACACAAAATCACTTCATTCAATCAAACAAGGCATACAATCGGTCTATGTACATGGTGGAACACTACTACTGTTATGGTGCTCTACTAGAAAAACTGCTCCGATGAAGACTCCATGATATCTGCTCCGGCTTCGTCTTCGAAGTCATCATCACTAGGATCGGAATCGGTGTCGTCGATGAAGATGTAGTTATGCGGACAAGTGCAATCATCATCTTCTCCTCCGGTCTTGAATTCCCCATGAGTTCTTCAATCTTCTCCTTAAGGTCGCCGTTTTGTCTCACTAGAGCGATGATCTCCTCCATGTAATCCTTGCGAGTGGCCTTCAGTTCTCCTTCTAGCTTGATAATTCTAGCCTTTGCTTTCTTCAACTCCATCATGTCTGCGCACATCTAGTTCTCTTGGCGTCGAATGTGCTGGTTTAACTCCTGGATGAAGGCTGCAATGGATCTATCCTTCTTGGTGCTAACTATCTCCCATTGTTCATCTCGGCGCCCACAAATCTGGTAGATAGTATCCTTGAGGTCATCTTGGTAGACTTCTCCAATGCGTCCCATGGTGATGTGAGCTGCCATGCTCTTTCCCAGACTCCAGGTTGGTGCATTAAAAGTATATTATATGGGCTCCGTGACTGGCGCGAACGTTCTTCCTGGAACTTGAGCTTGAATCTTCCAACGCTCCTCTTCGGATAAAGTGGCGTTGTAGGTCCCGGTGAAGCTTGGTATTCCGATGTTCAGGTACTTAGTGACTTCCTTCAGGTGTCGTCCAAAGGGTGTATCTTCATCCGGCTGCGTGAACTTGATCCTCGCTTAGTCATCCTAAAAGAGTAGAAAAGATGAGGAGTCGAAATGAGAAGAGAGTAGTGATCTAGGGCTTTAGCTTAGTGGTCGTGTCTCTACAGTCGGTGTGCTCGATACCATCTTGTAGCGACCAGGACCTCAAGCGATCGATCTCGTGCTCAAGTGTCATCCACGGATCGATAATCTTGACACCACACGATGCTTGAAGGATTTATAACAGAGTAGCAATCACACACATATTACATCGAATGTGTCAACAGAGAACTTATTACAATAAAAATGGCTTAAGGCCATCTAATAACGATAACAGTGGAAGGCTTGGAAGATAAGCGAGTCTATCAACTCCAACGGCATCGCTGAGTATAGAACCACGACCTAAAGGCACCTTACTCGTCGTCTGTAAAGTCTGCAACATGAAACGTTGCAGCCCGAAAACGTGTCATCACATGGAATATGCTGGCAATGTAACACATAGAGAGTAATGAAAGAATAAGCTATACTACATGCATATATGGCTGGTGGAAAGCTCTATGGTTACAGTTTTGCGTAAAGCCAATTTTTCCCTACTGCAAAGGAATAAATTTTATTTAACTATCATGGTGGTTGTTAAACATTGAGAATGGTTGACAACATCATCAATCCCAATTAAGCATCATCATTAAAACCCAACAAAATTAATTAAAGTAACATGATGAGATTCACATGATAATCCAAGTACTAGATACTCAAAACGTCCATAACCGGGGACACGGCTAACCATGATTAGTTTGTACACTCTGCAGAGGTTTAGCACTTTTCTCCACAAGACTCGATCTCCTCCGTTGGATTTCTACTTTTACATGGTGTTTGAGAAACGGATGACCGAGACATAGTCTTTCGAAGCGCTAGCACCTTACGATCGGGTAGACTGCCAACCTACATCCCCTACATCAGCTAGTCTACCACCGTAAGAGTTCGCACGACTTAGTCAACTATGCTAGAGCCCATAGTAGCTTGTGGCTGCACACGAAGTTTCTAGTATGAATAGTCTCATGATCCCTTTGAGCACAGGTGGCGGTCCAAAAGAAACAGGCGATCTGGAATACCCAGTACCTCAATCCACCCAGGATGTGTGTTTAAGTTGCCACCTTAGATAAACCATTTATTAACAATCTCACACACTGTCATGGATATCACTCACCCAATCCATGTCTACTAGCATAGCATGGCATAAGAAGCAAACGTAGAAAGTAACTCCCAAAGGTTTAATAGTAAAAGCGGGTAATAGGTACTACCTCATCTACTTCCCATCCCACAATTTAATTAGATCCTAATCATGCAATGTTTGAGGATTGATCTAATGCAATAAAAACTGGGTAGTAGAAAGGTATGAGCAAAGTGTTACTTGCCTTGCTGATGTTCCACGAAACCTAGAGATTCTAAGTAACAGGCGGCGCACTCCGGGTACTCTATCGCAAACAAACAAACAAGCATACAATAAGTACTCATCTAATGCACAGGTAAAACTCAAATAAGATATCTAACCAGAAAGTTCAACTTAAGAACTCCGGTTTGCAAAAAGAATCAAATCAAACGAAGCAACGAAAGTCAAACGACGAAAGAAAACAACTTCGTTTTACTAATATGGACTTAAGTCAAAATTTATAGAAGCAAAAACTTGTTTAAGTTGGTTAACGGAAAGAGGGTTTCGAGACGAAACTCCAGGCGCTTGAATCGCCTGATTTCGATAAACGAGCGAAAAGTTATACTAAAACAAAAATCGGATCAGAAATCACGCTCAGAAATAATCGCGGAAAATCAGAGAAAAAGAAAAACAATGAACAGATTAATGAACGAACGTTCGTTACCTGGATCTAAATGAAGAACGCGTTCGTTAAAATGAACGAACGAGCGAACGCTCACTAAATAAATAAATCGGAAAAAACCGATCTATAAAAAAATGAAACTTATAAAAAATAAACCGCGGTTAAATAAAAAAACAGGCGGTTTTACGAGAAAACCGCCCGGCGGCAACTACCTCGGGTGGCCGGGTCCCGTGGCGGCGTGATCTTGTGAGGCGGGCGGTGGGAAGCGGTCTTGGCGGCGGCCCGCTAGGGTTTGGCGGCGGCGTGGTATGGTGAAATTTGGCTCGGTGGCAGGCGGCTTATAAAGCCCCGGCGAGAGTCCTGGCGATTCTGACAAGGTCGGTTCGGATTTTAAAAAAAAAATTAATTCCGCGCAGAAAAACTAACGAAAGAAATACTAAACGGACTTCAAAATAAAATTTCCCCGACTTCTAAAATCAAGCCGGACAAAGTGAACATTTATTTGGGGCCTAAATGCAATTTTGAAAAACGCATATGTTTCCTAAATTCCAATAAAATAGCGAAAAACTCCGAAATAAAATCTTATTTGATTTTATTATTAAACCCTCAATATTTGTTTATTTTGGGAAAGTCATTTTATTCCCTCTCTCATATTTTTTTGTAATAGAAATAATTGAAGATAAAATAATTAAAATCAAATGATCCTATTCTCAAAATTTGAGAAAACTCAAATATGAAAATAACGAAATCCCCAACTCTCTCTGTGGGTCCTTGAGTTGCGTAGAATTTCTAGGATCAAAACCAAAGCCAAACAAAATATGATATGCAATGATGATCTAGTGTATAACATTCCAAATTGAAAATTTGGGATGTTACAGTTCAACTAAGCGCCTTACCTTCTGCCTCCACCTGCCAGTATGATCCTCGTCGCTCCTTATGCATGCTCAATTGCGATTGCCGGGCGTCTGAACCCAACCGTTCGTGCCAAGCGCGGCCGAGGCTACCATCTGCCGTTCCACTACTTCCCTCTCATCTCGACACCTTGGTTCCTTCTTTGTCAACTAGCTGCGCGCCATTGACCCGAGGCCCTTCCCTCCCTTCCCGTGATTCTCGCTGCATATTATGCTTCGTCAAAATAATGGATGTTGAACTTCTTGTGTCGTACATGTTGAATCTCTGAAAAATCTGACAGGACACAAATTTGTTATATAACTGACCTAGTGTACAACCTTGTCATTCTAAATTTGCCATACTGTTGCACATTTCTTCTCTTTGTTGTCATGGTGTTGTTTCAAATGGATTTATATGGCCCAAAAAATGTGTATGTTTACAGGAAAATGGTTATTTATGTGAACAGTTCATGAATTGATGGCCAGGAAGTTCACCCGAATCACCTCCTATCCCATGTATATGGAAAAAGAAAAGGATTCAATAGTTTATAAAGATAGGAATAAAATAATGAGCACGTAGAAAACACACACGCACACTAGTACTTTCATGAAAACTATAAGTTCATAAAAAATACTTAGGGGGGAGGGGAGTTAAAAAAAGCATCAAATTTCTTTGAAAACCCTCAAAAAGAACAATGAAAACGTGTGGTCTCTCGTTAGAAAAGGAGGATAATACATTTCAGTTATTTCGCCATGGTTTTAAGTTCCCCTCCTTCAAGTACGACGAATAGAAATGTTAAAGTTCAAACTAAAACAAGCGAGCACTTTCCTACAGCCAAAGTTTGTACAAATTATTATTCCCATTGATTTTTCTGTTTTTCCAATAATTAAAAAGTTGAAATTTAAACACTGAGAAGTTCGAAGTTTTCACCGTTTCTGCAAGATTAAACCGAGAAGTTCAAAATTGAAAAAAGGTGTGGTTCTAAAAGTTTATAAAAATGGGGTTTCCCCATTCCAAAGAAACATAAAATTTCAAATTTTAATAATGGAGTAGTTCAATGTTTATTACAATACAAAACAACCAAAATTAAAAAAAATAGTTCAAAAATGTTTAAAAAAGGTTGTCCCCATTTCTAAAAACTAGAAGTTCAAATTTAATTAATGGAACGAGCCGATGTTTGTTACATAAGTATGATTTTCCTCGTTACTAAAGAATAAATCAAGAAGTTCAAAAATTACAAATGGAGCAATTCAAAAAATTTATAAAACTGGCGTTTCTACTTTTTTACTAAAAAATGGAGAAGTTCAAATTTAAATAACATAGAAGTTCAAAATGTTTATTCCAAAACCAAGATGGTCAAATTAAAAAAACCGAGCAGTTTAAAAAGTTTTTTTAGAACGCTGTTCAAAAAGTTTGTAAGCATGGAATTGCCACTATTTTTTTTAGATGTAGAAGTTCAATTTTTAATAAGTGAACGGTTCATGTGCGAAGTTCAATTTTAAAAACTCAGATTTGTTTCAAGAAGTACATGTGCACCTCCATGCACGGTTCGGAATTTATATCGTGGGACATACGACCTCCAATTACATGTTTTAAAATGGCAAAAAATTACGTCCGGCCTTCAATTGCGTGTAATATGACCTATACACAAAAATGCTACAGAAGTTCATATTGAAAACAACGAGAAGTTCAAGTATCGCAAGGAATGCATTTCAGGTGAGAATAAAAGTGTAGAAAAATAAATCTTAAAAGGTTTGTTGACAGGAGTTCAAGTGCTCTGTCCGGGGAAGTTCAAAAATTCTTGCGAGAGAGGTTCACCTTGTATTTCCATGTTCGATTTTTTTCGTATAAAAATCGAATATAATTCTTTACCCAAAATATAAAAAGGTGAGATTCAAATTGAAATAACATAGAAGTTTGGAGTTTATTAAAACTAGGATTTACCTGTTCAAAAAATAAAAAACATAACACCATTTTTTGCACTTTTAAAAGCAACTCATTAACGGAAAAAATGGTTGCTAGATGTTCAAGTGTTCGGCGAGGAAAAGTTTAAAAAATTCTTGTGAGAGAGGTTCACCGTGTATTTAGATGTCCAAAATAGATAAAAAAATATGTTGTTTTTTGTTTTTAAAAATAATTCTCTCAAATCAGAGAGAAGTTTCAAAGTGATAGCAACTGGTACTTCACGTACTATATGGTGTGTATTTCATATAAGAAAAATACAATAAAGTGAAACAAAGTGAAGTTCAAACAGACATGTCCCAGAAGTTCAACTACTTCACGCAGTACATTTCCTTTCGCATGAAGGCAAAAATCATGATCTCGCCATTTTCTAAATTACTTGAAAACAACAGGAATATTATTTGTGTAAGTTCAAGTCCTCGGTCGGAGGAAATTCAAAAAGTATTATGAGAGAGGTTTGTACAAAAGGAATATCATTTGTGTAACACTGGCGAATGGATGAAAAAATTACAAACGAAAATATGTCACAGAAATTGAACGTGAAAACGGCAGGAAGTTCAACTAGTACACTAAATGAATTTCAGATGAAAAACTTTTAAAATCGTCGCGAGTATGAAAAAATGATCAACACGAGAAAGTTGTGTGTTTACAGCAGCTTTCCATCGGTATGTCACTTGCTCAATTCCGATGAGTGGATGGAGAACTGCGAGCAAAAAATGCCCGTGAAAAAGAGAGTGAAGTTCAAGTAGACATGCCGAGAAGTTCAAGTTCTTCACGCGGTGTATTTTCGAAAAATCTGTTTCGCGATAAAGGCAGAACACATGATCTCGCTGTTTCAAAATTACTTAAAAACGGATAGGAATCAGAGAAAACCATGTACATGAAAAAGTTTCGCATTTTCCGTAGCTTTTCAACAGTATATTAGTTGCCCCGTTCCGATAAAGTATGTAAAAATTACGGCAAAAATACTTTTTTAGCCATTTTCACAATTGATATAAAACCGTAATGAATTGGGAGAAACAATATATACCAGAAAATTCGCATTTGTTCAAGCTTTCCAACGCCATATCATTTGCTACATTCGGATGTATGATTAAAAAATAGGCCGAAAATACAAACTCGGTGGAAGTTGTATTGTTTTCTCAATTACTTTTGAATCGTTCAAAATTAGAAAAACTTTCAACATGAAAAATTAGCGCATTTTCATAAGCTTTCCAACGCCATATCATTTGCCTCAATTGGATTAGCCGTTTAGAAATGGCATCGAAAATACGAACTCGGCTGTTGAATTTGCGAAATTATATGATTTTCCAAATTACTCTATAACCATAGGGAATTAGGGAAAACTTTCAACATGTGAAAGGAGCGGTTTTGCAGCATATTTCCAACGCCATATTATTTGCCTCATTCCGGTAAACGGTTTAGAAATGCGATCAAAAATACGATTCATGTTTTTTGTGTGAAGAAAAAATGATTTTTAAATTCAACCACTTGCATTTTGCCAAAAATTTAACTTGGGTCATGGTACTGGTGTCCATAGCTTTCCAACGGTATATCGCAAGCTCCATTTAGGCAATGTTGGCGGAAGTTCAACCTAGCACAGGGGGGAAGTTCAGGTCGAACAACTCAGGCAGTAAACTTGCAAAAAAATGCAATTTCATCACGACCCAAGAGCAAAATCCGCCAACGAGCGAGATTCCTATTTAAAACGGGTATTTAGTTGCTAAAACCATTTTTAGATTACACTAACATCATATAGAACACGACTAACCAGAATAATTCGCGCTGGGAGACACGGTTGCGAAGATAGCCCGAAGGTCGGGTTCCTACAAAGGGAAGTTCAGACATGTAACTCAGGAAGTTCATGTTGTGACCAGAATAATATTTTGATCCCGTGATCAGAATAGTGTTTATGTATGTATGTATATATATATATATATATATATATATATATATATATATATATATATATAGTAATATTATTCATCATCCAGTTGAAGATTAAATTATTCTTCACCCAAGATAATCTTACGATCGCCTCATAAATAAATTACGTTTGGATTATAAATAGTTACATTCATATTGATCCACTACGTAAAATTTGGTATAAGAGAATAAAAAAATAGGCTATAAGACCAAAAATATCGTATTTTATGTATGTTTTTACGTTCGTAACTTTACGTAACATAAAATACTTTTTAGGCGAGTATATTTTTTTACGTTCTCTTTTTACGTATGAAATAAGACAAAATTTACGAAACTAAAAATATGGTGCATTTTCGTTAAAATAGAGAGAGGGTGAAGAATAACTATTCCTCACCCAGGGTGACGAATAGCGCGACCCAAGAGCAAAATCCTCCAACGAGCGAGATTCCTATTTAAAAAGGGTATTTAGTTGCTAAAAACCATTTTTAGATTACACTAACATCATATAGAACACGACTAAACAGAATAATTTGCGATGGGGGACACGGTTGCGAAGATAGCCCGAAGGTCGGGTTCCTACAGAGGGAAGTTCAGACGTGTAACTCAGGAAGTTCATGTTGTGATCAGATTATATTCTGATCCCGTGATCAGAATAGTGTTTATGTATATTCCCCCTCTCCCTAATTCAAAAAAAAATAGAAAAAAAAGGAGAGGACCCCAGCGCCACCAGCCAACTGACCGGCCAGCCGACAAATAAGCCATTGCTGAGCCAGCCTTGAAACCCTCTCCCTCGGTCGCCACATCGCCTCTCTCTCCCGCTGGCCCCACCCTCTCTTTCCCTCGCCCACGCCTCACCCTTGGGAAACCACCACACCCGCCTCACGGAGACCCGGGATCCTCCCAGGTCGCCCCCTCCTCCAAGCCGACCCCCTATAAATACCCCCTCCCTCACCCCGTTTAGCCCCTCGGCGCCCTAAACCCTCTCCCTCGCGATTCCTCATGAATCCGACGCCTCCTTGCGCCATTGCCGCCCAGAGCTCCACAGACCCCAGGCTCCACCGACTCCACCCCGAACCCCCACGAACCCTCGAGCGCACTTTGTCGGACGCCTCCGTAGTCTTCCCCGACCACGAAGCCACCGCCTTGCCGTCGAAACGCCGTCGACCGCCGCCGCCCGTCGCCACCATGATGAGTCGCCGAAACTCCCTCCGTCGTCCGTCGATCTGAAACCAACAGCAGATTAGATCACCCAGAAGAATGCAGTTTCTTAAAAAGACCGGTTTAGTTACGGTTTAGTTAGCGGTTTAGTTGGACCGGCCCGATCGATTTATTTTCAGTTAGCCGCGAGCACGTTTTAGTTATTTGTCGCCCGAGCGTTAGATAGGCCCATTAGCGCCAGTTTTTCTTTTAGTTTTATTTTCGTTTCTGTTTTAACAGAATAGTTTTGATTTTGTAAAATCCATATCTTTTAGGTTACTTAATATTTTTAATTGATTCTTTTTTGTTAGTTTGCAAATTTGCTGTAGTTTCTGTAGAAAATATGTTTGGCCATGTTTAAATTATTAGAAATTGTTTTATTTTAGTTTTAGACAGATTAGTAATTCTGCTATAAAATGAGTTAGGATTATTTTATTTTAGTGATTCTTTTTGTCACTGCTTTGTTTTGACTTTGCCTAGCAGTAGGGATTTATTTGGGTATTTTAGATTTAATAAAAAAATAGTTTTAATCAAAATCATGTGTTTCTTATTTATTTAACTAGCTACTGTTTTCCTATTGTTTTATTTAGTAAATAATTTTATTTTACCTATGTCATAGGTTATTTTAGATTAGTTTCTATAGTTTAAGAACATGAACTTTTATTTACAATAAATAAAATTTTTATTTTATTTTTTCTTGCTAGAATTGTTATAGGCATAATAGGAGTTCTATAATAGCTTTTGATGTGATTCCTTTTGCTCCTAGTTTGCATGATGTTTTCCCTTCATTGAGTTAGCAAAACCCATGCTTAGGTTCTGTTAAGAAAAGTTTTAGTTGTGTAAAACTATTTCTTAGTTGATGCTTGATGTGGTGAAAACCTTGATTTGTTTTCTCAGAGTTTTTCTTTGGTAGTTTTGTTGTGTAGTTTTCCTTTGTTTTTATTTGGTGTCCCTTGATTTGCATTTTTAATTGTTGGTTTTATTATGAGTGTTAGAATTGTTTGCTAGGATGTTTGCTTATATGAATGCTATGACTATATAGATTTTCAACGGAGTGACGAATAGTTCTACCAAGTCATTATTCGAGAGTGTTGTTATCTTCATCAACTTACCGAGGCAAGTTCACTTTGACCATGCTTTCATACCTATGTTTTTATTGCATTTAGTGGCATCTTTGCAACAACCCTACAATAGTGATATTGAATTCTTGTAGTTGAGTAGTATGCATGAGGTAGGAACCCATCACCCCGTTACCAAGCCCGGGACGATATTTTATTTTAATGCTACGCCTGATGAAGCGGGGTTTGGTATGAGTGCACGAGAGTGGTGTGAGAATGGAGGATCTCGTCAATGGCGACAACTCCATGATGGAATCTGCAAGGACTGCATCTTCAAGGCCTCAAGACTTCAAGACTCGAGACAAGAATTCAATACACACTCTTTGGGTGAAGGATGGTTGGACGGGCACCACTGGAGAAACTAGTGGTTGGCGGGATGCATGGAGAAGCGCCATGACATCTTGCGGAAAGCTTCACCCAGACTCAAAGAGACGGAAGAATACTTCATGCCGGAAGCTTACTCAGGCAACCGCAAGCCAATATGGGCTCGCTTGTTTGTCCTTAGTTGTGACTCTGGCTGGGTCGGTGCTAGCAGATGTAGATCTACGGTAGGTTTGGATGAGTTCCGGACAGTGGTCAGGGGAACTCTTCGGAAGACCATGTTTCGATCATCTTGTTCTCAAACACCCTAAAGTGCGAGAACATAAAAAGAGGGATCGAATCTTGCGGGTAAAGTGTACAAACCTCTGCAGAGGGTTAAAACCTAATCGATTAGCCGTGTCCCCGGTTATGGACAATTTGAGCATCTGGACTTGGACCTATCTCGGAACTCTCAACACCGGATTGATAACTTAATTGTGGGCAACATATGATGATTTTGGGCTATGAGACATCGGTTGGCGGAACCATGTCATGATAGAAAACTCCATAGTACAGACTTCATTTATTCCTTTGATGCCGGGAAAATAAATCAGCTTTTACGCAAACAAAACTCGGACCACGAGCCACAAAGCCATATTGCATATAGTATAGTTTTATCATCTGTTTTCTCATGTTGTGATCTTGCGGTACATTCAATGTATCGACCTACACGGCTGCAACGTATCATGTTGCGTACATTTACTTCAAACAAGTAAGAGTGCAGTGCAGGGTTACGGTCTACACTCAACCTGCCGATGGCGTTGATGGGACTCCACACCCAATTACTTGTTTCGGCGAGACTTATGAGGTATATATCAGTTTTACGTTAATTATACATGTGATTGCACTTTGATATATACACTGATGTACTGTGTGTGCCAGCATACTGATCCAGGGATGGCACAACAACACAGAGGCTTGACCGTCTGAGGTCGGGTCGCTACAGATTTGTACTGTGTTTATTTTCCTTCAACCTATTATTGATATGATGCTAATTCTTATTTAAGTGAGCAGTATCAACTTTAGGTAGTTGCAAGATAACAATGGGAGGTGCTGAGGTTTACCATTGAGGTTTACACATGGTTCTTTGGTTTATAGTACATTATTGTGCAATTGTAGAGAACTTTGTAATATTTAGGCCTTTCATGTAGATCCTGATGTTAGAGACTTAGATCCATTATTCAACCAATTTTGCATATGGGAAAATGAAAGGTCCATGAATATCATCCAAATCAAGAAGTTGAGAAAGATTGTAAGGATAAAGTAATTAGCAAGGAAAAACAAAAAAAAACTCTTTCTTAGCGAAAGGAAGAAGACATCGGTCAACTATTGGATGGTACTAACTTCATTACCTTGTTTTTTGTTCCGCACAATATTTGAATATTTAGACCAATAAATCATGAATGTATTTACTTTCAGTGTTTTTCAAAACAATTCAGTGATGATTACTTATCAAACCGCGTGTATGCTCAAGAGACAGGGAAGGTATTCATACATCATCCATGTTACTATGTTATAATATTGAAGTTTTCATCAAGAGGGGGAAGGAAGGGTGGGCGATCATTCTCACGACATAGATTAGTTGCGCTAAGCTTCAACATTGCGGAAGGCACAATATTCGCTTTCCGCTTCAGCAGCTTTTCAAATAAGATTCATCTGTCTATTTGTCATTTATCATAGTACTTTTCAAAGGTTTAAGGTGTTACATGTTAATTGCTTCTGCGATACTTGTTTAATTTGATGCTTCTGTATTGTGGTACTAGCTATATAGTGTACTTCAATGCCAATTATGAAATTTGGATGGATATGAGATATATTGAGTGTTGGATATGAAATAGCGGTGAGCATTTATTGGATATGAAATGTTAATTTGCTTATTACATAGGTTAAATAACATGCCAATAAAACCTGCTTATCAGTCATTGCATTGCACATGATTTTGTGCAAAGATGTGTGCACAATAACCACTTGATGCACACACAAAAGTGACAAAAGAAATGTGTTGGATGGACGAACCAACACATGATTATGTCGTAGACAACATGTGCGATAGACCAAGTAACCCACATGTTCCTTGCCTCGACGTGTGCGGTTAATTACCACATCTCATAAAATTGTACGTTTTCAATCATGTGTGTTATAGTGTTCAAACGCAAATGTTTCTATCCGACAAATTGTCTGGGGTATATGACAGACTGTTTTTTGTGATAATTCACTCCACCGCACACCTTTACTTTTGTGTGTATCGTGTGCAACAGATGGTCCTATTTGCATGTGTGATGCACCCTCCTATCACGCATCTTCGCAAGACGACGGAGCAACTATGCGTGTTATAAGGTTTTTAACGTAAACGATGATTCAGCTAGCACTAGTGTTCGTTAATTGATCCGGACACTTCTTTAGAAAAGAAAATGGAGGAGTTAATTGAAGAATTTATGTTGAGCTTCAGAACTTGTACAACCACGTGTGATAACCGCTTGACCAGTATTTAGACAAAATAATTACAGTTGATTAGCAGCCAACAATTAAGTTTTTCTAATCTCATTTGACCTCCACACCCTCCTAGCTAGCATGTGGCCCCGCCACTATCCCAGTGTATGTGTGTGTGTGTTGGAGAGGACAAAACAATCGATGTACAGTGAATAAACCTATAGTTGGATGGTTAGGTGAACAGTGATATCACATTATCGAGTTCAACTCACGATCTTTGCATTTATCACGAATTTATTTTAGAATTTCGTGATGCGTGTTCGATTGGAGGAAAAGCGTTCCGTCGACTAGAAAGCGCCTCTGATAACTTTGTAAAATCTCGAGGATAATATCTTTGGCCTTGATCTCTCGAAGCTGCTCATAGGGGTAGGGTGTGCACGTGTGCGTTCGTAAGAGTTAATGTATGCGCATATATATGAGCGCTTGCCTCTATATTATGTTAAAAAAACCCATGTACTATACATGTGAGCCATGCAGCTATTGAATGTGCACAAGTACGGTCTTCCTTTACCTAGTATACATACCGTTTACAGAATACCGTCATGGTCAGGTTGGCTCGATCGAGTACTAACAATACTAAGCAACACACACAGTGACAACTGACAAGTCATATGGCGTGTCTAAGCCACTACTAATTAGTTGAGCCTCGTCCAGCAGGAAAGCGACATGGAACCGTTTCGAATCGGTGCAACGGGGCGCCGTCATTTTCCGGCCACTCCGGGCTGGGGCGCACTTCCGTCGGGCTGGACTGGACCACCGTCCACCCGTAGCCATCGCGTGGCCGTCGGCTGCCCGGCGTTTTGCGAATTACACGCAAGCGTATGCCGCGCGACCCACGTGGCCGCACGCCACGCGGGCCACCGCCGAGATATTGATCCGCGCCGGCGCTAGGCGCCGCTGTTGCCATCTCGCGCGTTTCGTGGGACCGATGACGTTTCTTTTTTATTGAAAAAAGTTTGATATATTCATCTTTAATGATGGCAATGTAACGAAAAGCCGAAATAATAAAAATTACATCTAAATCTGTATATCACCTAGCGACAATTATAAGCACTGAAGCGAGCCAAAGGCGCGCCGCCTTTATCATTCTCCTCCGGCACCCGTACATGCCTTTTTGCTATAAAAAATAAAAGAAAAAATAAAGCCCAGTTTGACCCAAATTTTACTGTGACTAGAAAAAGCCCAGTTTTGGCTGTGATTAACAAAGGCCAGATTTTGTCATGCTCGAAGTAAATTGCAATAGTCTAAGAATAAACTGTGTGTATAGATAGGGAATGAAAAACAAGATACTAATGAAAAATCTCAATGATTCAAACCAAAAAATGGCATCGTTTTTATAAGCAAATTTTGCCATGGTAAAAAAGATCCTTTTGAATGCAATGGCACAAAAGAAAAAATTCATGACAATTTGCATTATTACGTGGTGTCAAAGAAATGCAGATAAAAATTTGTATGGTATTTTTACTATAATACATGAAGAGACAAAAAAATATGGACGAAATTTTCCATCATGGGGAACACAAACAAAAGTTCACCATCTATTGTTAGTAGTAATTTCCATGTTTGTTAACGTAAATGTGACATAGCCTATAAAAGAAAAAAATCAAACGGTCGAAAAAGAAAATATTTGCCATGGATGTAAAGCACTTTTGCAATGGCCAAAATAAAAGTAAGCTTGCCAAGCTCCATAAAAGTAAATTTTCCTTGAGCGATAAAAGTAAATTTGCCATGTATGTTAAATTATAATTGCCTTGGCCATAAAGGTAACTCTGCCATGACAATAAAAGGTAAATTTGCCATGGCCAAATTAAAAAGGTAAAAACATTGACGTGGCAAAATAAAAAGTATAAATACCATGGCAAAAAAAGGTAAATTTACCATGCTACAAAGTAAAAATGTCATGTTCTTGAAAAAGGTAACATATTTTGAAGATAAAAAATTCATACATTTGTCGTATGACCATTCCAAAAAAGTGTTTCAAAATGTATGGGACACATTTTTTTATAAAAATGCCATATGACCAATCCACACTTTTTTTTGCCTCATGGTATGCTCATTTACTGAATTATTGTAGACTTTGTTTCTTGTTCATTTGTCATGCACAATGTACTTGAAGTAAAATTGCCATGGAAAATTGTACATGGTCCCATGAAAAGCAAAAAATTGTCATGAGCTATTAAATTGACGTGTAAAAAGTAAATTTGCCAAGAAAGTGTGTCTACCAACACAAAAAACTGCCACAAGTTGTGCCCTCTGTTTTCATGTGTAACCTGTGTGAATTGATGCAAAACTAAAAAGGATAATAGACAACATAAGTTAAAATTTTCCATAATACATAAAAGATTTACCATGGACACATGAAAAAAGGGTTGCCTCTACTTTTAACCTTGCTCTTTGTGTCTATAACTAACAAATATTACCATCCTATGCGTATTTGCCATGGCCAAAACACAAGTTAGGAAGGCTAGTATGTGCAAAACAAAAAATAGCCCCTGAGCAGAGGGAAACATTCAGTCAAAAATCATCTCATGCATTGTTCAATGGCAAAGAAAACATATTGAAATTTCCCTTGTCAATTACATAGTTGTAGAACAAAACTTAAACATCCATGGCAAAAGTATCGGAAAAGATCTGCCATGTCAGAAGACATAAAAAAACATGTTTAAAATGTTATCTAGAGAACAAAAAAAAACACTAACTCGACATGCTTTGTTTGATGGCAAATTAGCTAAATGGCAATGGAACTAACACTGTTCAATGGCAAATAAAAAAACACTAAGTTTTCGTTCATGGTAATTTAGCTAATTATGTGTAAAAGGTTAGATGGCAAATTCAGAAACACTTTCATATTTAGGCAATACAAGTTACTGGTTTTTTTGCCATGAATAATCATGGCAATTGTATGAACAGTCATGTTTTCCCCCTAAAAATGTCAAGTTGTAATCACAAAAGACAAAACTTGATATGGCAACAAATGTTGAGACATGGCAAAAAAATAGCTATTTGTTTTGTTCCCTATAAATCATGGCATTTTGCTATCTGAATAAAAATGCAGGCATGTCACACTTGATGGCATGGCATAAATTAAGGGATACATGGCAATTTTTGACAAAAAATACTGTAAAATTGTAAAGGGGGCAGGGGAAGTACGACAATGGCGATGCGAGCGTGGAGGCTGAGCGGCGCAACCCATCAACATGAGGAATAGGAGTCGAGTCGTGCATCGGCTGCACACAGCGTCGTTTCAGCTTCGCTGTAGCTCCTCCCCTTCTACGCCCCGCATCCTTGAGCAGCGGCCCATTCGGATCCTCCTCACCGTAGCTCCTCTCCTCCACATCCCGCCTCCTCGAGGACCGGCTCGTTGGCTCATCGCTGCACCTCCCCATTCCACGCCTCGGGGTCCTCAAGCAACGCCGTATCGATGTCGGCTCTGCCACTTGACCTCCCCTGCCGAGCTCCGCCTCTACATCGCGTTGGCATCGTCTTTGCCGCCAGACCTCCCCTGTCGCACTCCGCCTCTGCACTGCGACCACCATGTGACTGCCTACACCGATAGGAAGCATGGAGGGGGTGGTCGAGGCCGCCTAATGCTACATAATTTCATCAATACCCTCGACTGGGTACCTAGGGATGGTAGTCTCAGACCGGAGGTCACACAAAGGTTTTACCTAGGTTCGGGCCTCTAGTGAGGAGCAATACCCTACAACATGCTTGCTATTGCTATTCATGGTGGTGTACCTCATGCGAGGGATTACACTGCTATATCGAGTGCTACCAAGAGTCTAGTCTATGAGAAAAGATGGGCAAGAGAGCCTTCCTGCCCCCACCTTATATACATAGTGGGGGTTAGGATTTTAGAAAGAGGGAGATGCAATCTAGGTCGCTGCTAACATAGACTTGGTGGGGGCAAGACAATCTGTGATGCTTATCTGCCCCCTCCAGACTCCTTCTTGTCCTTGGGCATGTGGCGGGCCATTTGGACCTAGGGCACCTACTGCCAGGCTCCCTGTGAATGAGACACCTCCAGTGTAGTACATCGTCAGTAACCCCCGAGCGTGTGGGAGGTCCAAGTAGCTAATCCTTCAAGATCTCTAACGGGCTTGTGTTCACAACGCATGGCCTTCAAGAGTTACCTTGAGGAGTTCAGTTTTTTTAAGACTTAATTCTATCCTGACCCTAGCGAGGGCTCAGGAGGTCCAACCCACGTGGGCCGAGCCTTGTTATCGAGCCTTCTAGAGATTGAAACATCACAAGATCTCCTTGCTCAATTAAATTAGGTTTTGGGAAACCCTTTGAGGGTGTCCGCCAGCTGCACTCTGTCATGATGATAATGACTCAATATGCGCGTGCATGCCTCGCAAAGTGGGAAACCACAGGAGCCCTGGGGCAAGTGTTGCATCGTGAGGACTGCTTCTTGTGGTTTTATAGCGGTTATAAAAAGGGGAGAACAAGGGGCATCCTCCTTTATCTGTTTCCCCATTTCTTCCTCTACGCATCTTGCTCTTCTACCTACTCTGCCATTTCTTAGCTACTCGCCGCTCACCTTCACAGTCCTTGGCCTCATGCGCTCCTGTCGACATGGCCAAGACTAGGGCGAGCGAGTAAGTTGAGTTCCGTTGCGGGTCGCGAACAGTCCACTACCCCACTGGAGAAGAAATGAAAAATGGTTGCCATTGCCGATGGAAAAAAAGGAGTCGAGGGTGGCCAACGAGACCACAAGGAAGTGGTTCCCGTCAATGGTCTCCACCAACGAGCCTGATCAGCTCGTAGAGGAGAAGTCGATGGCGATGGATCCGACATGCCAAATCCAAGAAGACAATGTCTCGATGTCCCGTCATGGTGGTGAGCATGTGCTTCACCAGGAATACTCAGAGAGGGGGCCTGGCTTTGTGCTACACAACTTTTTGTGTGGGCTATTTCATTTTTACGGTTGTTAGCTACATCATATCCCGCCCAATGGGGCCCTCCACATTGTCAACTTCATCAACTTCTATGAGCTTCCTCAGAATAGCTCCTTACTTCGAGATGTTCTGCTATTTCTTCCAGGCTCGGGTTCAGATGAACGGTGGTTCTGTTTACTCCAGCGTGCAGCTCCGCCCATCCACAAAATTCTTCTACATGGATCCCCCGAAGTCTGTTTGCAAGTGGCATAAGTGTTAGTTTTATGCTTCTGGGCTCGGCGATAGTCTGCCCCCTTTGTCCATGAGCCCACGAAGAAGTTGCGCTCCTAGGCTTCGCTGGTTCGCATGTCGCCTGATGCGAATTCTTGCCAACGAATCCCCCAAGTGCTAACATCGAACCCTAATACGTCTTCGTAGTATCTAGTTTCTAAACACTTTTGCTCTTGTTTTCGCCTCTAATTTGCATAATATGAGTGAAACTAACCCGGACTGACGTTGTTTTCAGCAGAGCTACTTTGGTGTTATTTTTGTGCAGAAACATAAGTTCTTGAAGTTGGATGAAACTTTATGAAGATTCTTTATGTAATAAATAAAAAATATTGGAGCAAAGAAGTACCACAAGGGGCCACGATGCGCAACATATTCACATGGTAGCATTCATGAACTCCTTGAAATGCTCGTTGTGAAGACAATTCAAACACACGCCTCCACCTCTGGTGCAAGCTCCTTGCGAATTGGCGGCTGGATCTCCTATTTCCGGGCATGTTGATGTTGTTGTTGTTGTTGGTCGTGACGATGATGCCACCTTGTGACATCCCAGCTTAATGGGAACGATAGAATAGTCATACCAACTAGGTGCACCTTCATTTCTAGGAGCCCATCCAAAAGGAACCTCAAAGTTAAGTGTGCTTGGCTTGGGGCAATTTGAGGATGGGTGACTAGGAAGCTGATCCCAGGTGTGCAGGAGTGAGGACAAAGTGATCAGGAAAGACTAGTGTTGGTCTGTGGACCGGTTTAGATCTTGGGCGCAATGGCCAGGAACTAGTAGGTTTGGTTTGGCGTTACAATTGGTATCACAGCCTACCCTCGTGGTTACAAGGACGTGTGCGAGTCAGTGATGCATACATGGGGCACATGTGCATGCTGGCACTGACACGCACAGGAGTGTGCCAAAAGGGAATGTTCCTGCTGGGCGATGGGGCGTCCAAGTGTGCTTGGCTTGAAGCATTTTGAGGATGTGTGACTGCCTGGAAACTTGATCCCGGGTGCGCACGAGTAAGGAAAAGGTGTTCAGGAAAGACTAGTGTTGGTCTGTGGGGCCAGTTTATATCCCAGCCGCAACATCCAATAACCAGAGGGTTTGGTTGGGGCATTACGCACCTAGACTTGTGCAACAGTGGATGTTGATCCTAGACCTCCAAGGCCTTGCTCGGCCCGCCTCCTGGCACAGGGAGGCAGGCGTCGTGGGCGCTAATGAAGCCTCGCTGACACCCGATGACTCCAACGAGAGACCCACCTCAGAGACAACCGGTCGTTCCCTTCTATGCTCGGTGACTCCGACTAGAGCCCCAGACTAGAGACAATCGGTCGTTCCCCGCTTCGATCAAAAGCCAATGACATAGACTCAGGGCTCGACACTTTTTATCAACTCTACGACAGTGATGGACGAGATGCCCTTGCAATTGGAGGAAGGAGAGGGGGAAGCGGGAACGAGGAGGGGTGACAGCCGAGTCTACGGTAACAAATAATGCAGGAAAGATGGACACAATCGCCGGAGTGGTTGACGCCAGGACTGTGGGGAGAAGAGGGGAGCTTCTCCCAAATGATCGATGAGGCAAAAATATAAACAAAAAAATTCAAGAAACAGTCGTGGGAAAAAAATATATAATTTGGAGTTTGTGATGATCTACAGCCAGATTCCTTAAACGCCCCCTACGTGTCCGGGCGGACAGCCCAGCCAGTGACTGGTCACAAAATCGCGACCTAGCCACAACCCTCATATCGGCTCTATATGTCCAGGCTGACCGACACCCCTCATATCCATTACATATCTAGTGTGGATATGGGGAGGCTCGCATGCCCCTGGGGTCTTCACCACGTCGAACATAGCCCACGTTAGCCCACCCTAACCCCACATATATTTGTCTCTATCCGCATCCTAGACGAAACACTAGCCAGTCCACTCCGCTCACAAGCTCTTGTTCTACAATCTCTGGCCTTCTCCAGCATGGCGGGCAGCCGATCTGATTCCAAGATCTGATCCGTCGACCTTGTCCAATGTGGGGAAAAGGAGGAGATGCCCGTTCGCATGGCTCTCCACTGATCCCGGGAGAAGAGCGTCCTATCGCGGTCCGAGCCGATCTGGTTGGAATCCATTGCATCATCCACCGAGGTTGGTGGCTCAAGGCACATGACCATGGCCTCGTTGGATGCCGCAACCATTGGTTGCCGGCACAACCTCTTTAGTGGCGCCACATCCTACCGCGTCGGGCTGCGAGTTGGTGGTCAATGCTGGCATGGTTTACGTCCCAACCAGGAAGGAGGAATGATGTACCCACCGTGCGAGGAGCAAGGCATGGGAAGCAGCGACAACCCTCAAGGTCGAGGCCCCAGAGGCAGAGTCACACGCCAGCTTGGGCAGCAATGAGGAAGCCCTCTGTGCCAGCATCCTCGAAAAGTGGCAGATGAGGATGGCAGGTGTCCTCACAAGGGAGCAAATTCGAGCGGTTCGTGCCATGGTTGGGTTGTCCCCCCCCCCCCCAAAGAGGAGGGAGCCAGTGAGGGGTCGGACAGCTCCGATAGTGAGCAGATCCATTTTTCGTCTATTCTGGCTTAGATCTATTATGCGTCTTCGATCGCTACTTCCGTAACAAACACAAGACGACAAGGGCTGCAATGGGTGAAGTTTCTCCATATCTCTAGTATTTTGACTAATACTTCCATGACAAAGACAACAAGGGAAAGGTCAGTCATGTGTGAACTTTCTCCATACCTCTAGTATTTAGAGCTTGCCAATTTTTGGTAGTCTAATGGCATATAGGATGAAGTAGGAGCATGCCAATATTTGGTAGTCAGGTGACATGTATGATGAAGTATAACAATATGCTATGTATGTATGTGATCAAGATACAGTACATGAGTTTTAGGATGCGTTTGGTAGCCCGCATAGAGGCCAACCAGGCCCGCGGGATGAAAATGGGCTATTTGATAGCCTGCTTTCATTGCTTGGCCCGCATAGCACGAACCTCAAAGCACCTCTTAGCCAAGCCCGCTAGGAACGGCCGAATCGGTCGCTTCCAGCTAGCCAGGCTGAGAAGAGCCAGATCAAGCGCAAGTAGTGGTCCCTGTTGCACAAGAGGATACATGAGGGATGCGAACAAATGTACATCCTATATGTGCTATCTTCTCCTACCTCCATTAAACTCCTCTCTAAACCCCTTCTTCCTTGTCCCTTTCGATCTACACAACGATGCTTTGAATCAAGATAAGGTCTATATAAAAAATATGCACATCGATGTTACGGTTCCATTCAAATGACCCGTTCATAGTTTCATTGAAAGCACAAGTGCTCCCTGGTGATTTTGGTAGTTAATGTCAACATATTTCTTGTTGGACTAATAGTTTTATCTAGTGCATTTCAGACAAGTTCAACAATGGCGTGGCAAAGACAAGAGGATGCGGAACCCCTTCAAATGCTAAGGACAAAGATTGGCAAAAGCTCAAGACTCTTCATTTCTATTTTAGTGATCCAAGGTCACATTGAGTCCGTAGGAAAGCCAATACTATGAAAAGGGGATGAGGTGTTGCTTAATGGCCTACTTGCTCAAGTGCTTAGTGATATTGCTCCAAAACCCTCAGCCACTTTCTCCATCCAAATATGTCCAAACCCTAAACTATTCTTTCTATCCGGAACCACCGAGTTCATATGACATAACCACTGCCAGAAACCCTAACTGTTCGGTCTAACCGATACGTTTCTCGATCTCACCGAGATGGCCTTGCCAGCGCTCTATGATCTATTGCATTCGCTTCGGTCTCACCGAGTTTATGCAATCGGTCTCTCCGAGTTGGCTAGACAGATTCTCTGTTGCTTATTTCTTCACTTGGTCCCACCGAGTAGATGCAATCGGCGCCATTGAGATGATGTTTTCCCTAAGCCCCAGCACATCGGTCCCACCGAGTTGTTCCAGTCGGTCCTGATGAAGTCATGTACCTAGGGTAGGGTCATGGACCTGTCTAAGACACCCTCCCCAAGGACATCTCTAGAAGAAATTACCTTTCAGCCGACCAGGAAGGGTTCCACTCGACCAACTGGAAGGCGCTCGACCATGAAGCCAAACCACTCGACCACCAGGAGATCTAAAGCCAGTCTGCACGCAAACGGTCAGTCATTAAGTAGCTTTATGGTCATCATAGAACTTTATGTGGGCGTTACCAGTAACCCCCTACCTTAATGTACCTTTAACTCTGCATAACTAAGGGCCGGAGGGGTCTGGCGAACTCTATATAAGCCACCCCCCTCCTCACTGCCGGGGGTTCGCACCTTTGTAACTCATACACGCATAGTCCAGTCGACCGCCTCCGGGCTCCGAGATGTAGGGCTATTACTTCCTCCGAGAAGGGCCTGAACTCGTAAAACTCGTGCGTACACAACTACTCCATAGCTAGGATCTTGCCTCTCCATACCTACCCCCCATTCTCTTTGTCGGGGCTTAGAACCACGACAGTTGGCGCCCTGTGGGGCAGGTGTCTTAGCGACTTGTTGGAGAAGTTGCATTTTTCGATCCCATTCATCATGGTTTGGCGGAGTTTTGGTTGAGAGCCGCGAGATCCGTCTCGGCGCGCTCACGTTCATCGCCGACGACTCCGCTTGGTTGCAGGAGGCTCCACTCGACGTTGACGCACTCCCCGTCCGCGGGGCGACGCACTTTCGCGCGTGCGTCCGCGGCGTCCTCCTGCGGCAGCCGTCGACCCAGTATCGGTCGGCTCTTGTGCCGTCCTCCCTCCTGGTCTCGCGCCGGTGCAAGCGCTTCGATCGATCGAGACTTCAGCGGTGGGTGAGGCACGCGGTGGCCCGCCAGTCGGCCACTCCCCAAGTCGCGGCAATCGAGCCCGACGAATCTCTCTACGGCCTGTTCGATCTGTCGACTGGCTCCGCAGAGACTGCATCCGAGTGCGACAGCAGCGACCCAGCGGCGGAGGTTCTGATGGTCGACGGACCTCGCAGTCCTCCTGGTTTCCCCCGCACCGACGGAGGCGTTGGCGGAGGCGAGCCGGCGCAGGCTCACGAAGAGTACCAACCCGAGCCCCTCACGTCGCTGCAGAGGGAGGAGCTCCGCCACCGGAACATGGATGTGCTTCACACTCCTATCGTTGGAGAAACCCCCGAGGCCCGTGCCTTAGAAGATGCGTGTTTGGCCAACTTGGCTGAGCGCACTCGACTGGAAAATCTCCAGCGAGTGCTCGATGAACGAAGCGACAACGGGCCCCGTCGTCCGATCGGCGTCAACTCTTTCCACAACCGACTCGGTATACCGAACTCCCATTCAGAATCTAGCGATTTGCAGCCCGTATAGCGAGTCCATTCAGCCTTCCGGTCGGAGGTCGGCGAGGCTTACTCGGATCGAAGATTTGCTTCGGGCAGCAGGTGATCAGAATTCAGCTGTCTCGCAGTCGCGGAATAGGATTCACAGTAGATCCGTCGTTGCGAATACAGTCCAGTTGGCACATAGCCCAAGATCGCCCCCGAGGCGTGAGGGACATGGAGGCCGGCGTGATCAGTATGAGGACCGATTCGATCGTGATGATCGACGTCGAGTGCCCACTCCTCCCCCAAGGGGTGGGTCATATGCACCTCAGCAGCAAGATGACAGACGCCATCACAGTGTTGGGCGAAGAATTCCGGTCGACCCCAGGGAACCAGGCTTTGATGCGAGATCCGTCATCGTTCAAGGTCTGTTCGACAGGAACAGAGCTAACCGTGGAGGTCATGAGAGAAATGCACCCATCAGCAGCAGAGTACATGTCTCAGGACCAGAGTGTTTTAGCAGAGCCATCAGAGCCGCGGTGATTCCTCCAAACTTCAGGTTGGCGACTGGAGTCAGTAAGTTCACCGGTGAGTCTAAGCCAGATACTTGGCTTCAGGACTACAGAGTGGCTGTTCAGATCGGCGGCGGCAACGATGAAGTGGCCATGAAACACCTGCCTCTTATGTTAGAGGGATCGGCTAGAGCATGGCTGAATCAGTTAGCACCCAGCAGCATTTACATTTGGGAAGATCTAGCCCGAGTGTTTGTCAGGACTTTTGAAGGGACTTGCAAGCGACCAGCAGGGTTGACAGAGTTGTAATCGTGTGTGCAGAAGTTGAATGAAACTCTGAGGGATTACATCCAGAGATGGATCACTTTTCACCACACAGTAGAGAATGTGTCTGATCATCAGGCAGTCTGTGCCTTCAAGGAAGGAGTCAAGAACAGAGAGTTGAGTCTAAAATTCGGTCGGACAGGAGACATGACTCTGAGTCGAATGATGGAGATTGCCACCAAGTACGCCAATGGTGAAGAAGAGGATCGTCTCCGGAGTGGCAAGTACAAGTCAGCCGCTAATGAAATCGGTGGAGGGAACTCCAGTCGGAAACAAAAGCGGAAAGCCGAGCCAGCTGCTCCTGGAGAAGCCTTGGCTGTGACCCCAGGAAAGTTCAAGGGGAAACCCAAGGGGCCTTGGAACCCCAATAAAGTGAAAGACCAAGATGGAAATGATGTGTTGGACTTGCCATGTCACATTCACACGAAGAAAGATGAAGAGGGTAAACTTATTTACCCAAAACATACCACTCGACAAAGGCCGACTCTTGATTGATGGTTCCAAGGGAAGCAGCCCAAGGACAAGGAAAAGGAATCGGACAAAGTTGAGGACAAGGAAGATAGTGACGGTGGGTACCCTCGTGTCAATTCCACTCGATGATTTTCTTGACGCGTTGAAAGCAAAAGTCGATTGGAAGTTATCAACCATGAAGTGAATATGGTCGCTCCAGCGACACCCAGTTACCTGAAATGGTCGCAGACCACCATCACATTCGACCAGTCTGATCACCCAACACACATAGCCACCCCTGGGAGGCAAGCGTTGGTGGTCGACCCGGTCGTCGAAGGCACTCGACTAACTAAGGTTTTGATGGATGGAGGCAGTGGCCTGAACATTTTGTATGCAGAGACGTTGAAAGGGATGGGCATTCCGATGTCCAGACTCAGCACCGACAACATGAGCTTCCATGGAGTCATTCACGGAAAGAAGGCTGAGTCACTCGGCCAAATTGCTCTCGATGTGGTTTTGGTGACTACAAGAATTTTCGTAAGGAAAAGTTGACCTTTGAGGTCGTGGATTTTCGCAGCGCTTATCACGCTATCACAGGAGGCGGCATATGCACGTTTCATGGCTCAACCATGTTATGTGTACCTCAATTTGAAGATGCCAGGTCCCAAAGGTGTGATCACTATCACCGGCAATCGGAAAAAGCGGAAGAGTGTTTCGGAAAAGGCTCTAAGATCGCTGATGCTCAGATGGCAGTGGTCGAACTGCAAGAGTACCAGAAAACTGCAGACCCGAGTGGTTTGTTGCGAGCCAAGAAGCCCGCCACGAAGTCGGCATTTCAGTCGTCCGGGGAGACAAAACCGGTTCTTATTCATCCGACTGATCCCAATGCTGCTCCGACTCACATCTCAACTACACTTGATTCCAAATAGGAAGAAGCGCTCATCCAGTTCCTCCGTGAGAACTGGGACATCTTTTGCATGGAAGCTGGCGACATGCCGGTGTTCCTGTGAGACCGGCTGAGCATCATCTGCGAAGTCGACTCAAAAGTTAAACCTGTCAAAGAACATCTTCGACGGTCCGCCGTCCAGAAGAGAAAGGCCATTGGCGAGGAGGTGGCTCGGCTCTTAGCAGCAGAGTTTATCCAAGAGATTTACCACTCCGAGTGGCTCGCCAACGTTGTCATGGTCCCTAAGAAGGACAATTCACTGCGCATGTGCATCGACTTCAAACATATCAATCGGGCCTGCCCGAAAGATCATTTTCCTCTCCCCCGCATCGACCAAATAGTCGACCCGACTGCGGGATGTGAGCGGTTGTATTTCTTAGACGCATATTCCGGGTACCATCAGATCCGTCTGTATGGACCCGCCGAGATCAAAACAGCTTTCATCACTCCATTCAGGTGCTTCTGTTATGTCACCATGCCATTCGGCCTCACGAATGCCGGAGCCACGTTCATGAGGATGATTCAGAAGTGTTTACTCACTCAAATCAGCCAGAATGTGGAAGCATACATGGATGACATTGTGGTCAAGTCACGGAGAGGTTCCGACCTGTTGATCGACCTTGCTGAAACATTTGCCAATCTTAGGAGGTATGATATCAAGCTTAATCCATCAAAGTGCACATTCGGAGTTCCTGGCGGAAAGTTACTCGGTTTTCTCGTTTCTGGACGAGGAATCGACGCTAACCCAGAAAAAGTTGGAACTATACTCCGAATGAAACGCCATGTGCGTGTGCACGATGTCCGAAGCTTCTTTGGATGCTTGGCGCTTTAAGTCGATTCATCTCTCACCTCGGTGAAAAGGCATTGCCTCTTTACCGGTGGTGAAGAAAGTCGGAACAAGTTCGAGTGGACTCACGAAGGCTGATGCAGCGTTTGCGAGCTCAAAGCTCTGCTCTCCACCCAGCCGGTGCTTGCTGCCCCAATCAGCAAGGAGCCGTTGCTGCTTTACATTGCAGCCACAGGACAAGTCATCGATCTGATTACTATTCGGCGGGAAGAGGAAGGAAAGGCCTTCAAAGTTCAGCGCCCAAAGATATTATCTTTACGAAGTATTAACCCGTCAAAGCAAAGATACCCTCATTATCGAAGCTTGTGTATGGGATTTATATGACGGCCGAAGAAGGTTGCTCACTACTTCTCGATCATTCCATTACGATCGTCGATGGCCCCATTATCAGAGATTATGCACAACAGAGATGCAACTGGTCGAGTGGCGAAATGGGCGATTGAACTTCTTCCCCTTGATATCAAGTTTGAGGCAAAGAAAGCCATCAAGTCCCAAGCAATAGCAGATTTCATCGCCAAGTGGATTGAACAACAGTTACCGTCTCAAGTTCGCTTCGAACCTTTGGACTATGTTATTTAGCGGTTCCAAGATGCTGAATGGTTCGGTCTTTGGGGTAGTATTGGTTTCCCCCCGAGGAGATAAGCTCAGATATGTGCTCCAGATTCACTTTGATTCTTCCAATAATGAAGCAGAATACGAAGCACTGTTGTATGGGTTGCGTATGGCCATTTCACTAGGCGTCCGTCGCCTCATGGTTTATGGCGACTCAGATCTAGTGGTTCATCAGGTGATGAAGGAGTGGGACGTCAGAAGTCCAACCATGACTGGCTACTATAATGCAGTGAGGAAGCTAGAGAAGAAGTTTGAGGGGATAGACCTCCATCATATACCCCGACTGAAAAATCAAGCTACTGATGATTTGGCGAAAATAGGGTCCAAGAGGGAAGCCATTCCCAGTGATGTGTTTTTGGAGCACATCCGCACACCATCGATTCAAGAGGATCCTTTCACCGAAGAAGCTCCACAGCCAAAAAGTGCCACTGATCCGGCTGAAGTTGAGGTCCCAGCAGTGGTCGACCTGATCATGGAAGTCGTGGTCATCACTGCCGACTGGACAGTACCGTACATCGCATATATTCTGAGGAAAGAGCTCCCGGAGAACGAAGAAGAGGCTAGACAGATCGTCCGCCGATCCAAGGCCTTCTTGTGATCAAGGCGATTATTCGGAGAAAGCGTGACTAGAGTCAGCGAAGTGCATAACGCCGTAAGAAGGTCGATAATTCTTGATGATATCCACTCGGGGACCTGTCGTCACCATCGTCCTCTCGAGACCATCGTGGCTAAAGCATACCGGCGGGATTTTACTGGCAGCGAATGAAATGGCAAAGGAAATAGTCGACAAGTGTGAAGGATGTCGGTTCTACTCCAATATGTCACACAAACCAGCCTCGACATTGAAGACCATTCCACTCGTCGGCCTTTCGCTGTTTGGGGTTATATATGGTTGGACCATCGAGAACTGGCAGAGGCGGTTTCACTCATTTGCTTGTGGCGATCGACAAGTTCTGAAGTGGATCGAAGCTAAACCTATCAAGAATCTTGATCGTGCCTTTGTTATCGGTTTTATCGGAGAGTTGATATTCAGATATGGAGATCCGCACAAGCATCATCACCGATAATGGGTCAAACTTGATTCCGACAAGTTCAAAGCCTTTTGCACCTCTCGGGGCACACGAGTCGACTATGCTTGATTTGCTCACCCCTAGTCGAATGGACAAGCGAGCGAGCAAATGGTCTAATTCTCAAAGGATCGAAACCTCGATCGATGCGTGATCTCAAGCATGCAGCAGGAGGCGTGGGTCGACGAACTTCCGTCGGTTCTTTGGGGATTAAGGACCACTCCTAATCGGTCGACTGGGAGAACTCCGTTATTCATGGTCTATGGAGCTGAAGCAGTTCTGCCTAGCGATCTGCTCCACAATGCGCCCCGAGTCGAACTCTACTCTGAAGCTGAAGCGGAGCAAGCCCGGCAAGATGCAGTCGACCTCCTTGAAGAGGAGAGAGAGATGGCCCTGATCCGCTCGACCATCTATCAGCAGGACTTGCGTCGGTTCCACGCCAGAAATGTGAAGAGCCGAGCCTTTAAAGAAGGGGATCTGGTCCTCCGAGTGGATCAACAGAAACCACACAAGCTCGCTCCCACTTGGGAAGGTCCCTTCATCGTCACCAGAGTTCTCCACAATGGAGCTTACCATCTTTACAACATCGAACGCCAGATCGATGAGCCTCGAGCCTGGAATGCGGAGCAGCTCCGCCCCTTTTACACTTGGGAACTCACTCGGGTGAGATGTAATAGAAGTACCTCTATAGTTTGTTTATCAAAGACAAGAATGTTATAATTTTCCCAGTGATTGTTATTACTTTTTTGTTTACATAAGAAATTTCCCCCAGTGGGTGGCTTAGCCGCGAACCTGTTTCACCTAAGTTTGTAAAAAAAAATCCCTGCCGAGTGGAGAACCAGCCTCCCACTCGGGGGCTTAGCTGCGAATCCGTTTCGCCCAAGTATTTGAAAACCCTGCTGAGTGGAGAACCAGCCTCCCACTTGGGGGCTTAGCTGCGAATCCGTTTCGCATAAGTATTTGCAAATCCTACCGAGTAGGAGCCAGCCTCCCAGTCGGGGGCTTAGCTGCAGTCCAAGTACTCGCCTAAGTATTTGAAAATCCAACCGAGTGAGGAGCCAGCCTCCCACTCGGGGGCTTAGCTGCAGTCCAAGTACTCGCCTAAGTATTTGAAAATCCTACTGAGTGAGGAGCCAGCCTCCCACTCGGGGGCTTAGCTGCAGTCCAAGTACTCGCCTAAGTATTTGAAAATCCTACCGAGTGAGGAGCCAGCCTCCCACTCTGGGGCTAAGCTGCAGTCCAAGTACTCGCCTAAGTATTTAATACAATGTGCACTTTGCAAGGACTGACGAGGTACAGGTCATTTGTTGCCTTTCCCTTCAAAGCTATGACACAAAAATCCTCCTTGGAGGCTTAGCTGCAGTCCGATTGCTACGCCTAAGTTGGAAAAATCCTACCGAGTGGAGAGCAAACCTCCCACTCGAGGGCTTAAGCTGCAGTCCGATGCTAGCCTAAGTTTGAAAAATCCTGCAGTGGAGAGCAAACCTCCCACTCGGGGGCTTAAGCAGTCCGATGCTACTTCTAAGTTTGAAAAATCCTACCGAGTGGAGAGCAAACCTCCCACTCGAGGGCTTAGCTGCAGTCCAAGATGCTAGCCTAAGTTTGATAAATCCTACCGAGTGGAGAGCAAACCTCCCACTCGGGGGCTTAAGCCTGTAGTCCAAGACTAGCCTAAGTTTGAAAAATCCTACCGAGTGGAGAGCAAACCTCCCACTCGGGGCTTAGCTGATCCGATACTCGCCTAAGTATGAAATCCATCCCGATCCGCAAGGACGACGAGGTGCAGGTCGATTGCTGCCTTCTCCTTGAGCTGCGCCACAAGTACAACGTCGCTTCATCCCGATCCGCAAGAGACTGACGAGGTGCAGGTCGATTGCTGCCTTCTCCTTGAATTGCGCCACAAGTACAACGTCGCTCCATCCCGATCTGCAAGGACGACGAGGTACAGGTCGATTGTTTCCTTCTCCTGCGCTGCAAGAGCAACAAAGTGTGGGTCGATGGATCCACCTCGGCTGCATCTCAAGCATTGAAGCATAATCCGAGTGAAGAGCAAAGTTCACTCGAAGACAAACAAAAGCATATTTCTACGATAAGTAAAGTTTGGATAGCATCCTAAGGATGCAGAAGTACCCATGCCTCAAGCCTGTTAAAGTTTATCGATTCTGAGGATCACTTTCGGCATTCCGAGGCAAATTTAAGACGAGTCATAGAAGTTTTTACTCCTCGGGCGGAGGGATGGAAGGCGCTGACGAACTGGTCCAGTCAATCCCATCAGCGAAGTCGGGTGGCAGCACCAATGAAGGTCTCCATGAAAGATCGGAAGTCGTACTTCTTGGTATTGGCAACTTTGATGGACGCCAACCTTTCCTCTCGCGCCTCCTTGCAATGAACGCGGACCAGGGACAGAGCGACATCGGCACCGCATCTGGCAGAAGACTCCTTCCATTCCTGCACTCGACTTGGAATATCATTCAGTCGAGTCATTAAAGGCTCGAGGTCATTTTGAAGTGTTTCGCCTAGCCAGAGTGTTGAGTCGATCCACGACACCGCAACCTTCAGACGAGCGAGGTAGTCCACCACAACAGCAACACGAGATTCCAGTCGGAGCACGTTCATAGCAGCTTCATCTTTCACGGGGGAGTTAATGGGGTCCAGACTTGTCTCCACTCGACTAGTCTCCTCCTCGAAATTCTGACAGAATTCTGCAAATACGACTCGGGTTCAAGCTAATGGTTCTATGATGAGTCGATGATGACAAGTCAGTCGGATAAGAGGAATTACCTTCAAGCATGAGGAATAGTACCTTGGCGAGCCCGCCGGATAAGCCTCTAGATCATTCCTCTTCCCCACCAGCTCACCAAATTTTGTCGCTCAGAGCTATCTTGTTGTTCTTCAGTCGGCTAACCTCCTTGTTAGCCGCATCAAGAGCAGCTTTCAGATTGGTGTTCTCTTCTTCAAGTTTTTCGACTGAAGACAGCTTCTCTTCCGCGAGCTTGGTCTTGTTCAAAGCCGTTTGTTGCGCCTCGGCAAGGCCATGATCCTTCTTCTTCAGAGCCTCCTCCATTTTGTCTGCAAAATAACAGTGAGGTCAGAATTAGGAAGGGACAGAAAAACAAAAACAGTCGTCAAGATCTCACCACCCATACCTTTTGCTTCGTCTCTCGCCTTCTGCAAGTTCTCCTGTGCAAGCTTCAAGTCAAGGTTGAGCTGGATCTGTTTGTTCTCCAATTTAGTGTATCGAGCCACAAGCTCGCAAGATTTCTGCAAAGAATTAGTCGACAAACGTCACAGATGGGTTATTTCTGAGTGACCAAGAAAAATTATTGCGTTTCTAAGACTACAGCCGAATCAAAATATTCGACAGTAGTCTCGAGGACTACACCCAGTGGGTGCACTTAGCATGCCCCCACTGATCCTGCCAACTCGGTTCGATCAATCGACCGAAAGAGACAAAAAAAAGAGAAAGGAGTTCTTCAGACAACGGTCGACTGCCAACAGTCCACCATAGTCTCGGGGACTACACCCAGTGGGTGCACTCAGCATGCCCCCACCGGTTTCAAGATTCCACTCGACATGGTCCGACCAGACCGAGTGAAGTTATCAAAGAGATACGAAGTATAAAGACTACGGTCGACTGCCAGCAGTCCACCATAGTCTCGGGGACTACACCCAGTGGGTCCACTCAGCGTGCCCCCACCAGTCCGAAAATTCACTCGACACACCCACTGGGTGTACAGATACGAAGGTCTTTAGAAAGAAGAGTTTTCAGGTAGCATATCCTAACAGAACAAGTGGTGATCAACTAACCTAGACGTTGCTCTGAAGAGCTGAACTGGCATCATAGGCCGCTTGGCTGGCTTCCCGGACCACCTTCATTTGCTCCATCATGAGCCCCGCTTGGTGTATAGCCTCCTTAGCAGCACCCACTTGGTCCTCCGGGACGTGGTGCGTGGCGAAAAGGGAAGGCGGATCAGCGATCGGCGTTGAAGGCGGATACTGCCGGCACAAATGAAAGACACAGAAGTCCGAGTGGTGTTACCACCCTCATGAACCAGCGCCTCGAGCATCGATGCAACTGGCGATCCCCGGCCAGTGCCTTCTTAGTCCTCCTCCGCCTCAAGGGCTCCTCCTCATCATCATCAGGGAGATCAATGACATGAGGAGGGACTACAGGAAAGATTCTAAGTTAAAAACAGAAATCCAATCGACTAAAAGCAAAATTGCAGCGATCGTACCAAGGTTAGAGGTAGCAGCATCTTCCATCTCCTGGTCTTCATTCCTGACTGAGGTCTCGGAGGTGGCAGCGCTGCAGATTTCAGAAATCAGTTAATCAATCAACAAGTGGACCAAAAGTATGATTCGCGCTGAACAAAAAGCTCAAGTTCTGCTGTACCCGGAAATAGTGGGGATAACCATCTTCATCTTGGGCAAAACCTTTATCGGCTTCGACGGCGTCGCTCGAGGTTGCTTTGGTGCTTTTTCAATCGGCACCGGAGAGGACGTCCTGGGACGTTTCTTCGACTGCCTGACAGGCGCGATAGCCTTGCCGCGCTCGACCGCGGGGTCATGGGTGAGCTTGGACCGCCTTTCCGTGTGAGGAGGGTCGACTTCTTCCTCCTCTTCCTCCTCCTCCTCTTCATCGGAACTGTCGTCATCTTCGTCTCCCCCATCGTCAGACTGCCATTCCTCCTGGCTTTCACCTCCGCTCCCTTCTTCCTCCTCAACTGGTTCCTGCACCCCGTTGGGCATCGAGTACATCTCAGAGGTGACCTGGAAGAAGACAAACAAGATGAAAGTCAGTCGACCAATTTAAGCAAACAAGATGGCGTAAGCAGAGTTGGAGTCAAAGATACGGGATTGAACCTTGTCGGGCTCGTACGATTGGTCGAGTGGAGGGATCCTCCGGGCTCCTCGGGGGTTATCTTTGTTCCCAGTGATGGCGGCCATCCATCTCTCCAAAGGTGGCATCCTCGACCTCCTCCGGGTGGACCCGAGTGGTGTCTTGATGCAGAATACATCCACATCGGATGGTCTCGATCTTTGAAGTGGATGGATGCGCCCGTCGAAGAAAAACCTCTAGAAGATCCATACCACCACCCCGTCACGAATGAGCTGGACTACACGCACGACCAAAACCTTGACCTGAGCCTTCTCCTCCGGGATCACCTTCAGAGAGGATGGCTTGCTCACTCGGTCCATGGAGAAAGGAGGGAGTCCAGTCGACTGCCCTGGCGTCGGCTGGTCTTGGCAGTAGAACCAGGTCGACTGCCACCCTCGAACCGACTCAGGAAGGATCATGGCTGGAAAAGAGCTCTTACCTCTCATTTGGACCCCAAGACCCCCACACATCTGAATCACTTGGGTTCTCTCATCACTCAGGTTGGCCTTTTTCACCGTCTGAGAGCGACAGGTGAAGATGTGTTTGAAGAGGCCCCAATGCGGCCGACAACCCAGAAAATTCTCACACAAAGACACGAAAGCGGCGAGATACACGATAGAGTTGGGCGTGAAGTGGTGGAGTTGTGCCCCAAAGAAGTTCAGAAACCCTCGAAAGAAAGGGTGGGGCGGCAAAGAAAACCCGCGATCGACGTGAGTGGCTAAGAGGACGCACTCACCCTCCTGAGGCTGCGGCTGCACACCATCCCTGGATGCCTCGCTGATCCATGAGGGATCAGTCCTTCGTTGGCCAGGTCGTCGAGATCTACCTGGCGGATGGTTGAGCGAATCCAGTCGCCCTGGATCCAGCCCTGCGGCAAACCGGCCCGCGACGAGGATCCGCCCCGACTGGTAGCCCTTCCCTTCGCCTTCGCCGTCGCCTTCTTCACCCGTTCCAAAGCCGCCGTCTTTTCTTTCACCATTGTCACCGACGGAACGCGCGAGGAGCAGAGGTTCGGAGGTGGAGACAGGCGTGGCGGATGAATCTGAGGAAGAAAGGAGGAAAGGGGAACGCACTGTTCAAAAAAACCTCAACCCTGGACCTTATATGAGGTTACTTCCGAGTGGTCGACCCGGTAGGCCAAAGGCGATCCTGTCAAATCCCATAGCGATCGCTGCGCGATACGTGGCGAAAAAGGTGGCGCGGAGATCAAGGCGCTCTTGCCTTATCCCGTCCGATTACTGCGGTTCTCTCTCCGTCCCGCTCGTTTCCCGAAGATTCAAATCCCGCCAAATCCACGCGCCGCAGAGCAAATCGTCAGACAAAAGATTTCCTCCATCCTGTCATTTGGAAATCACCAAGTACGGAAAACACACTCAACGAATACAAAGAATGGATCAAGGCGACTGAAAAAGAAGTTGATGCCGTCACTTAAAGTCCATTTGATCCAAGACAAGACACTATTGCAGCACAAGAATGAGTCGGGAGTATGTTCAACTCCTTCCCCACTCAAACCTCGATCCATTCGGGGGCTAATGATGAAGTCATGTACCTAGGGTAGGGTCATGGACCTGTCTAAGACACCCTCCCCAAGGACCTCTCTAGAAGAAATTACCTTTCAGTCGACCAGGAAGGGTTCCACTCGACCAACTGGAAGGCACTCGACCATGAAGCCAAACCACTCGACCACCAGGAGATCTAAAGCCAGTCTGCACGCAAACGGTCGGTCATTAAGTAGCTTTATGGTCATCATAGCACTTTATGTGGGCTTTACCAGTAACCCCCTACCTTAATGTACCTTTAACCCTGCATAACCGAGGGTAGGAGGGGTCTCGCGAATCAGTATATAAGCCACCCCCCTCGGTCGGGGTTCGCACCTTTGTAACTCATACACGCATAATCCAGTCGACCGCCTCCGGGCTCCGAGATGTAGGGCTATTACTTCCTCCGAGAAGGGCCTGAACTCATAAAACTCGTGCGTACACAACTACTCCATAGCTAGGATCATTGCCTCTCCATACCTACCCCCCATTCTACTGTCAGGCTTAGAACCACGACAGGTCCCACCAAGATTCCTAACATTCACATTTTTGAACTGATCGATGTCACCGAGTTGAACCATTCGGTCCCCCTCTTCTCCATTTGTGAGAGAGACATCAGAACATGCCTACACTTCCACCATTCAATTTTGAGAGAGAACCACCTACTCATGTGTTGAGATCAAGAGATTCCATTCCTACCATTTGAATCTTGTTTTCTAGCCTTCCCAAGTTTCTTTCCACTTAAATCTTTCTTCCACCATAGCCAAATCTGAGAGAGAGAGAGAGGGAGAGTTGAGTGTTGGGAGACTATCATTTGAATCACAAGAGCAAGGAGTTCATCATCAACACACCGTCTATTACCTTTTGGAGTGTGGTGTCTCCTAGATTGGTTAGGTGTCGCTTGGGAGCCTCTGTCGGGATGTGGATTTGAACCAAGAAGTTTGTAAGGGCAAGGAGATTGCCTACTCCGTGAAGATCTACCCGAGTGAGGCAAGTCCTTCATGGGCGATGGCCATGGTGGGATAGACAAGGTTCCTTCTTCGTGGACCCTTCGTGGGTGGAGCCCTACATGGACTCGCGCAACTGTTACCCTTCGTGTGTTGAAGTCTCCATCAACGTGGACGTACGATAGCACCACCTATCGAAACCACGCCAAAAATTTGACGCGTCCCCATTGCATTTGCACACTCCAATCCCATCACTTTACGTTCTTGCAATTTGCATGCTTTACTCTTTCCGCTGCATATACTCTGGTCATGCTTGCTTGAAATGTATTATGATTTCTTTAACATGTGCTAAACTCAACATTAACTTGAAGAAACTAAAAACTGTCACTTTTGCTTGTTAAGGGTCTAATCACCCCCCTCTAGACCCCTCTTCTCGTTCCTTTCAATTGGCATCAAAGCTTTGGTCTTCATTGCTTTGGTTTAATCACCATTGGAGGAAAATGGATGAGTCTATGTTTGGGAGTATTAGACGTAGGGTGCCTATTCTTGATGGGGAGTTTTATGGTTCATGGAAAAATGAGATGCTTGAGATTTTCAATGAATATAATTTGAACAAGTACATTCTTAGCCATTATGTGCCTCCTATTGATCCTTTGAATCCTACCCCCGATGAGTATATTGACATGATTTGCAATCTTAGGACTATTGATCTTATCATTAGAGGATTGCCTAGAAATTTGCTTGTGTGCTTGCCTACTTTCGAATGCGCATATATGATAACCCACAAGTATAGGGGATCGCAACAGTTTTCGAGGGTAGAGTATTCAACCCAAATTTATAGATTCGACACAAGGGGAGCCAAAGAATATTTGCAAGTACTAGCATCTGAGTTGCCAATTCAACCACACCTAGAGATTAAATATCTGCGGCATAGTGATCAGTAGAAAAGTAGTATGATAGTTTTGATAATAGTGGTAACAGTAATGGTAACGGTAACAGTGATAGCAATGATTATGTAGCAAGTGAAATAGTAACAAGAGCAGTAGTAACTTAGCAAGAGCAATATGTAGGAAATTCATAGGCATTGGATCGGTGAATTCGTTGGATGATATTTCATCATATAACAATCATAATCTAGGGCGACACAAAACTAGCTCCAGTTCATAAATATAATGTAGGCATGTATTCCATAAATAGTCATACGTGCTTATGGAAGAACTTGCATGACATTTTTTATCCTACCCTCCCGTGGAAGCGGGGTCCTTAAGGAAACTAAGGGATATTCACTACAAAAAAAAGACACATCCGTGACATTTTGGGCCGAACGAATTTTTTTTCTGTCATACATATGACACTTCTATGACGATAATTATGACAAAACCCGGTATCATCATAGATGTGGTGGGCTCCTACTTCTATGACAAAAAATCATGACAGAAAATGGGCTTTTCGTCCTGGCGGGCCGGAGACGCAGCTACATGACATTCTTTGGGCCGTCCATGACGGAAAAAACCATGGTAGAAGCAAGGGGAGGAAAATTTCGTGGAGTTCTGGTTACGGTGGGAGGTCGGGGCGGCGATGCATGTTTCTCTCTCGTACACGTATGCGCGCGTGTGCGAGGCGTTGGCTCTAATCAACCCGGCGAGGCGCTGGGCTCTAATCGAACCCGGCGATTGCACCGCAGGCTACGCGTTCTTGAACCCGAGCGATCGATCGATGGTCGTTAATCGAACCCCGATCGAGCGATTCTTCGCTATCGCTGCTAATCAAGCCGATCGATGCTGCCTCTGGGATGAATAGTGAGTGTTGCGGGGGGTTGGATGAATAAAGGAGCGGTGGAGTTGCCTCTCGATGAACAGGACCCCGTCGTGTGGTCGAGGGCTGGATGAACAGTAGACGATGGAGGGGTGCCCGTGGAGGGGTGATTGAACAGGCCCCCGTGGTGTGGAGGGCTGGATGAGCAGTGAGCGGTGGAGGGTGGTTGAGCAAGAGCTGGGAGTAGCACACGGTGGAGGCTGGATGAGCGAGGAGCCCGTGGAGGCTGGAGGAGGTCGGCGGTAGCCCGTGGAGGCTGGAGGAGGTCGACATCGGAGATGAAACAGATCCCATGGAGTCCTGCTTTTGCGGTACACCACACCCCTCCCGATGAACAGGACCCCGTTTGACAAAGGCGCTCCAACACAAGTCCGCTTCTCCGCTTTGTCAGACGCCACACCCCTCCCGATCAACAGGACCCCCGTTTCGGCCGTAGGAGGTCTCTTTCATCCGTTTTGCGGTACGCCACACCCCTCCCGATCAACAGGACCCCCGTTTCGACCGTAGGAGGTCTGTTTCCTCCGTTTTGCGGTAACGCGGTAGTAGGTGATACCGGCGAAAGGGGGAAACATCCGGGAAAGTATCCCCAGTGTTTCGCGTTTTCGGACAGATGAACCGGAGGGGGAAAGTTGTGTGGTTGCTATGCTAGGAATGTGTGGCGGACGAACGGGCTGCGTATCCGGATCCGTCTCGTCGTTCTGAGCAACTTTCATGTAGAAAATATTTTCATCCGAGCTACGATTTATTTTATATTGATTTTTAAAGATTTAAAATATTTTAGGATTTATTTAATTATTTAAATAAACATTATCCAGAATAGTGTATGTTGACATCATCATGATGTCACCATGACGTCAAGAGTCAACATAGGTTGACTGGGTCAATCTGACGTGTGGGTCCCGCATGTCATTGACTGTTAACTTACCTAACAGATTAATTAACTAAACTAGGTGATTAGGTTAATCTAATCAGGATTAATTAAGTTAATTAATTCTTTAATTAATTAACTAATTAATATTCTAATTATTTATTTTTTTATTAAATCTTTTTTTAATTTCGTTCTAGGGCCTGGGCCTCATGTCATAAACATGTGGCCCCTAACGGCCGGCACAGCGGGTTACGGCAGCGCAGGCGAAGGGCGTGTGAGCTAAGGCGCAGGGCGCTGGGCGCGAGGCGAGCCCGAGGCTGCTCGGGCGAGACATGGACGAAGCCGCCCGGCGCCCACGACGCCGGCCAGGAGAGGCGGCGGAGGGCCGTGGGTGGCGCGGTGGTGGAGCGCGCGGCGGGAGTGCGAGCGCACGTGCGCACGACGGCTATGGCCGCGGTCATCGAGCGGGAACCCAGGGGAAGGACGAGGAGAGGTGTTCACGGGGGGTGCGTACGGTCCAGGGCAACGGGGGGCGAGGAGGAGGACGGAGACGATGCGGCGGAGGGGAAGCAGGCCGACAGTGAGGTTCCGGCGGCGGGGTGGACGTAGGCGATGGCGTCCGCGAGTGGCGGCGCAGTGGCTCCGGGCGACAGCGTGGCGCCCGAGGCGCGTCGGGGGCGGGCGACGGTGGTGGGGGCACGGGGATCAGGCGCAGGGAGCTCCTCTCCCTGGCGCGATGTGTGTGTATGTGTGTGTGTGCGCGCGCGCGCCTGTGAGGTGGAGGGGATCGATGGGAGATATGCGGTTCGAGGGAGTGGGGAGTGGGGAGGGACCGCTAGGGTTTCGGGACAGGGGGGTTAAGGGGAGTGGGGTGAGGCCGGATGGGCCAGGTGGGCTTGCCGGCCGGTAGCTGGTCCGGTTGGCCTGGGGAAGGTCTTTTCTTTTTATTGTATTTTTATTTCTTTCCTTTTCTTTCTATTTATTCTTTTCTGTTTTATTTTATTTTAAAGTATTTAGGCATTTTGTAAAAGCGTGGTTTCTTCACCATACATACCTAAGCATTAATTGGCACACTCCGAACATTTTAGTTTTAATGTTTGAAAACTTTTATTGTTTGCCTCAGTTTTAAATTTGAAATTCAAACTAGGTTTCGAACTAACGCGAGTTTATCCACAGTAACCGAGGTGACGTGGCATCATTAGCGGGGATCACTGTAGCTTAATTATCCGGGTGTCACAATTCTCCTCCACTAAAAGAAATCTCGTCCCGAGATTTAAGAGGGGAGTAAGGGGGAAAGTTCTGGTTACGATATTCTAACGGATCTTCTCGAAGAAGTTAATCCCTTTCGTTGATGTCTTCAATTCTTTATTCCAAAGCATCATGATGAAGTTGTCGTCCTTTCTTCGGGGAACTCCATCGTACTTACGAATAGATAAGGGGCAGCTCTACAATGATAGGATGTTATATGGGAAATTCATCTGGGGGTATCCCAAGAATGAACATATGAGTATCTCTCTAGTTGAACAAATGACACACATCGAGAGCAAAGTAAGACGGTGCAATAAGAAGTTTCAAGCGGATAGGCAATCGTTCATTGCACGAAGCGAGTAAAGGGGTTCAGAGCAACGAGAATAAGTATTGTGTCCGATACTAGAATAGAGCAACAGGCAAGTGTCCCGTGAATTACATACAAAGTCAAGCACGAGGAATAACTTTGACAACAGGTTGTACAGGAGAGTCAGGTTTCGATCCTGTGGAACTGTGGGTTATGGGCCCACCATGTGGATTAAAAGTAGAAAGGGGGCTGACATCTCGTACGATCACGATAGCAAGGCATGTCAGAGAGTAGCATGTCAGTTATGTCGGCAACAATGTCGGTACCAAGGGCGAGGGACGAAGAGAACCATTTTCCTTCTCGTTGAAACGAGGCGGGCCAAGAGGCAAAGTTCTCATCCATCGGCGGTTACCGAAATGTCACCAACAATAGAAACAGGGTCTCACTGGCAGAGTTGTACATCGAGATGTTTGCACAAGCAGGGAATTATTACTGCTTATATCATATAGATCATAAAAAGGTTTAAACAAACCAATGGAAAGGGGAAAATGTCTATCAGATTTAGTTAGAACAATGGAAAGAAAAATGTGTTTAGACACATTTTTCAGGGGTATATCCTTCCCAAGGATAAGCAGAGCATGATATCCATGACAGGATATAACATAGAAAACCCTTTAGGAATGGGGAGAGAAATTTTATACCATTACCCATACAACGGTGTTGGATAATCGATAAAGAAAATTTAGCTTGTGCTTCAAATGTTTTTATTGAAATTGAAGTACCACAGACATGCTTCGAGATAGCATTGACATGGTCTTCAAGCAAAGCTCGGACTTGGATACGAAGGATCCATCAGGAACAACTTGTAGAATAAGTTTTACAATTTCCTCATGGAAGAATGGATAGCCTCGCTAAAAGGAAAATTATAACAATAGTGCCCCCGGCCAGGTGTGCTAGGCACGACATCACCTTACCGGGACACATAAAAATCAATGTTATAACTCTTGGAAATAAGTTACAACCATCATATCTGATCGAGATTCAGATCTGATTGGCAGGATATCTCAGACTCGGGATGCCTGAGAAGAAAAGGTGCAACACAATTGACGAGTTGACATTGTAAGATTTTTAGGAAATGAACTATGGAAGCGAGTTCCGAAACAAGAGTTCATCATAAATCCAAGGAGAGATGAGGAGGTGGGCGATGGATTCAGCAACATTTCGTCAAGATTTCCAAAAGGTGGATTTCACAATTATGTGAACAAGGAGATAACATTTGTCGGATCAAATGATATAATGAGGTATGCTCGAGGAAAATATACACAGTTAAACATTGGATTTGAAAGCGATGCTCAAATATGGGCTTAGGTAGCATGATCAATGTTAGAATGGTGATTCGATAACCAATGGTCTAAGAATGAATTATCAACCATTAACTTCAAAGCAATAGGGTTGCTTGAAGTTTTAAAGTCGCACATCATAACTCAATTGTCGATTTTTCGGTTAGAAACAACACGCGGACCAAGGAATGAACGGAGATGGCAAGAAGTATTACTAGTATCAACAATTCTTAAAGAGATGGCGAAATTCTCACGAATTTCTTGACATAAAAGATGGTAACTCTTCCAAGGTAAAGAAGAACAACTGCTGGGTAGCAAGGATCTCAAGGTATAACACAAAACACGAACAAGTTTGTGTTGAACAGAAGGCAATAAAGTGGTCGATGATAACACGAATCATCGAGGGGCAAGGATGGTATTACCCATCAAGAATTCGATATATATCTTGGAAGAGCTTAGGATGTTGATGATGATCACGACACAGTTGTCGAGAGATTTCATGAAGATGTATCAAGTCAATAGGAATGATGAAGCGAAAGGTTATTGGAACCACTGGTACCACACAAACTCAAAATCTAGCTTGTTGTTCAAGGCGAAATGATATGACGAGGAAGAGCGACGTAAGCTTAGCTCATCATCGAAAATTGTGCTCCGGAAAGAAGGACCAGGTAGCACGGTTAAAATTTAGCACGATAACGATATAGTCGATCAGGCTAGGAAAGACTTAAAGGATTAATAAACTCGTAAGCAACGAAAATTACTTAGGGTTATCGAACCGAAATGCGGAATCGGTGTTCTTGATTGACGACAACCCAGAACCCGAGAAAATTGGAATTAGTGAGAAATAATAGCTGATGAAGACTCATAAGAAGCAACACAGTTCTTAGATATTCTCGAGATACCCGAGGGTAATACTCGACGGTAGATCAAGGTAGAGGTTGGACTGGTGTATTGACTTGCAAAAGACAAGTGCTTTAACTTGCCCGAGAAATGGGATCAAAGAGAAAATATGGTCGGAACCACGATTGCATAGGATTAATTCACAGATACCAGATGATATTATATCAACGAAATAGATATTATAACAAGAAGCTTCTATGGTAGGTTCCACATCGTGTCCATGGGCATGAACACAAATTTCAAGGTCGACTCCCACTTCTTCAATGTATAACCTTCCATTCACCTCTCACTTTCGAAGAAGTTGTAGTGTTGAAATTTTATCTAGCAAAATACCAGAAGAGTATGACTCGTGAAAACTTTCGAGTTCACACATATTAAGGAAGGCATAGGTTCAACCCGTTAGGGTATCGTGGAAACATATACCACAATCTTCAATAGTACATACCACCAGCTCGAAAACAGAGCATGGTTGAGAAAACAGAGGATACAAATTACCAAAGGCTTTATATATCCGTGGAAAGGCTCACAAGGTTATTTGAATATGAAGGACACTGTCGGATAATAATCCAACAAAGGACTTGATAGTCCACAAAGGATCTGATGTGAGTATCGGTACTCAACCAGAAAAGGAAAGAATGCAAATGCATCAGGTTATAGAATCATCTGACTAATTCGAAGCATAAATGTAAAGGAATTATGAATCCAAATCAAAGGATCAGAAGTAGGACGCTACGATCAAGGATGGATAGGTTGAATAGTCTTAGGGGCACAATTTGACGACAATATAATTGGCGAGAACCAGCTCGAGACACGGAATGACGTCACGAGCCAAAAGGAAGAATCTAGTATTCTCATCGATGATCACGAGCATTCGCAACATATTGAATCAAGGAACTCAAAATGATAATGACAAAGGAAGCGAATAAGATTACCAGACTTAAAATTAATCATAATGCAAGTAAGCAAGAATTTCAAGAGCAAAAAGGCTCCTGAGGATTTTCGGAAGATCGAATGGTATTTTGAACACTTCTGTGAAATACTTGAATCAACCGGGAATGAGCGGATACTCGGTAAGTGCGAGAATTATCCGTAGGGGTATTCAGGTGACAAAGAACAACAAGGCAGTAAGCTCAAAGAATTCTCGGAACAACAGAGAGAATTTCGGGGTATCTTGTAATAACAAGATCAACTAGGAAACATGGTATGAATGGCGAGTATACGTGGTTATCCATAGGGGTTTATCGATGGAAGGGAATTGAAAAAGCGACGCCTTAAAGTCTCAAGAGAACATCAGAGAGTATCTTCGGATTCTTCTGGTGGAGCAGACGGTCATCTGGAGTGAGGGGCTCTCCGGGAGAAAGTCTTTTGAGAACCTAAAGTTAGTCTTTTTAGCAAAATCATTTAACCCGAACAGGGGAGAGATTAGAGTCCCAGAGTAAAGATTGAGGAGTAAAAGATTCTAATACGACCCAATGGTGACGTGGGCCCATAGGCCACAAAGCCATGTTAGTAAAGGTTTTGCAATGACTAGACTCAACTTCGGCCAAGGAGTTGGAAAGGGAATTCATACAGGCAGTCGGCTCTGATACCAACTTGTGACACCCCCGATTCAATCGTACACTAATCATGCACGCAAACGTGTACGATCAAGATCAGGGACTCACGGGAAGATATCACAACACAACTCTAAAACATAAATAAGTCATACAAGCATCATAATACAAGCCCGGTGGCCTCAAGGGCTCGAATACAAGTGCTCGATCATAGACGAAGTCGGCCGGAAGCAACAATATCTGAGTACGAGACATAAGTTAAACAAGTTTGCCTTAAGAAGGCTAGCAAAAACTGGATACAGATCGAAGAAGCGCGAGGCCTCTGCACAGGATCCTCCTAACTACTCCTGTTAGTCGCTAGCGGGCTGCACGTAGCGATAGGCACCTCCAGCGTAGTAGGAGTCATAAATCGGCGGGCGTCTGGCTCCTGGACTCCGACATCTGTTGCGACAACCGGAAAAAGAAAGGAAAGGGGGAAAAGGGGGAGAAAGCAACCGTGAGTACTCATCCAAAGTACTACGCAAGCAAGGAGCTACACTACATATGCATGGGTATATGTGTAAAGGGGCCATATCGGTGTCTTGAACTGCAGAATGCTAGAATAAGAGTGGGATAACTAATCACCGTCAAGACTACGCTCGCAGCCTCCGTCTTGCAAAGATGTAGAAGAGAGTAGATCAAGTCCTTCAAGTAGCATCGCATAGCATAATCCTACTGGCGATCCCTCCATGTTGCCTGTTAGAGAGCGATCACCGGGTTATATCTGGCACTTGGAAGGGTGTGTTTTATTAAGTATCCGGTTCTAGTTGTCATAAGGTCAAGGTACAACTCCAAGTCATCCTGTTACCGAAGATCACGGCTATTCGAATAGATTAAGTTCCCTGCAGTGGTGCACCACATTACCCGACACGCTCGATCCCATTTGGCCGGACACACTTTTCTGGGTCATGCCCGGCCGCGGAAGATCAACACGTCGCAGCCCCACCTAGGAACAACAGAGAGGTCAAGACGCGGTCTAAACCTAAGCGCACAGGGTGCAGGCCCATCGCCCTTAGCACACCTGCACGTTGCGTACGCGGCCGGAAGCAGACCTAGCCTAGCAGGCGTTGCAGTCCAATCCGACACGCGCCGCTCAGTCGCTGACGTCACGAAATGCTTCGGCTGATACCACAACGCCGATTGCCCATATCTTGTCCCACGTGGCGGTTAGTGCGTATAAGGTTAATGACCCAACTCACATCAAATACCAAGATCTCGTTAAGCGTGTTAAGTATCCGCGAACGCCAAACAGGGCCAGGCCCACCTCTCTCCTAGGCGGTCTCAACCTGCCCTATCGCTCCGCCACAAAGATCCACACAGAGGGCCGTTGGGACAAAGGTCCTTTCAGCCCCCAATCCGTGAATCCCTCGCGGGTGCTCCTCGAGCCGACCCGACTTTAGTCACCACATGTATCATGTATAAACTATATAGTATATACCCGTGATCACCTCCCTAGTGATCACGGCCCGATAGTATAGCAAGGCGGACGGACAAGAATGTAGGGCCACAGATGGAGTACTAGCATCCTATACAGTAGTAGCAAGGACATGCTATGCATCAGGATAGGATTAACGGAAAGCAGTAACATGCTACACTATTCTAATGCAAGCAATATAGAGGAGAATAGGCGATATCTGGTGATCAGGGGGGGGGGGGCTTGCCTGGTTGTTCTGGCAAGTAGGAGGGGTCGTCAACACCATAGTCGAACTGGGCAGCAGCAGCGTCGGTCTCGTAGTCTACCGGAGAGAAGAGGGGGAAGAAAGAGTAAATACAATGCAAACATAAGCATGACGATGCATGACATGACAATGAGCGGGTTTAGGTGTGCCCTAACGCGGTAGTAGGTGATACCGGCGAAAGGGGGAAACATCCGGGAAAGCATCCCCAGTGTTTCACATTTTTGGACAGATGAACCGGAGGGGGAAAGTTCTGTGGTTTCTATTCTAGGGATGTGTGGCGGACGAACGTGCTGCGTATCCGGATCCGTCTCGTCGTTCTAAGCAACTTTCATGTAGAAAGTATTTTCATCCGAGCTACGATTTATTTTATATTGATTTTTAAAGATTTAAAACATTTTAGGATTTATTTAATTATTTAAATAAACATTATCCAGAATAGTGTATGCTGACATCATCATGACATCACCATGACGTCAGCAGTCAACAGGGGTTGACTGGGTCAATCTGGCGTGTGGGTCCCGCATATCATTGACTGTTAACTAATTTAACAGATTAATTAACTAAACTAGGTGATTAGGTTAATCTAATCAGGATTAATTAAGCTAATTAATTCTTTAATTAATTAACTAATTAATATTTTAATTATTTTAGTTATTTTCTTATTAAATCTTTTTTTTAATTTCGTTCTAGGGCTTGGGCCCCTCATGTCATAGGCACAGGGGTCAGAATGCGCCGCACAAAGTGTTACAGGCGAATGGCTAAGGGCGGCGAAGCTAATCTGACGCAGGGCGCTGTGGCGCGAGGCGAGCCCGGAGGATGCTCGGGCGAGGACATGGACGAAGCCGCCGGCGCCCACGACGCCGACCAGGAGAGGCGGCGGAGGGTCGCGGGTGGCGTGGTGGTGGAGGTAGTGGCGGGGCTGGCCGGAGCAGCTCATAGGGAGGGGCAGTGAGGCGAGGCACGCGGCGGGAGTGCGAGCGCGCGTGCGCATGATGGCTATGGCCACGGTCGTCGAGCGGGAACCCAGGGGAAGGAGGAGGAGAGGTGCTCACGGGGGGTGCGTAGGGTCCAGGGCAACGGGGGGCGAGGAGGAGGACGGAGATGATGTGGCGGAGGGGAAGCAGGCCGGCGGCGAGGTTCCAGTGGTGGGGTGGACGTAGGCGATGGCGTCCGGCGAGGTGGCGGCGCGGTGGCTCCGGTGACAGCGTCAGGGCGCCCGAGGCGCGTCGGTGGTCGGGGCACGGGGATCGGGCGGAGGGAGCTCCTCTCCCTGGCGCAATGTGTGTATGTGTGTGTGTACGCGCGCGCGCCTGCGAGGTGGAGGGGATCGAGGGGAGAGATGGGGTTCGAGGGAGTGGGGAGTGGGGAGGGACCGCTAGGGTTTCGGGACAGGGGGGTTAAGGGGAGTGGGGTGAGGCCGGATGGGCCAGGTGGGCTTGCCGGCCGGTAGCTGGGCCGGTTGGCCCGAGGGATGTCTTTTCTTTTTATTTGTATTTTTATTTCTTTCCTTTTCTTTCTATTTATTCTTTTCTGTTTTAATTTATTTTAAAGTGTTTAGGCATTTTGTAAAAGCGTGGTTTCTTCACCATAAATACCTAAGCATTAATTGGCACACTCCGAACATTTTAGTTTTATTGTTTGAAAACTTTTATTGTTTGCCTCAGTTTTAAATTTGAATTCGAACTAGGTTTCGAACTTACGCGAGTTTATCCACAGTAACCGAGGTGACATGGCATCATTAGCGGGGATCACTGTAGCTTAATATCCGGGCGTCACATCATCTCATTGTTAGCATTGTTCTATTCATTCCCTCAAAAAAACCATTGTTCTATTCATGCCTCGCAGAGAACGTGACACGTGCGGCGAAACACCCGAAGCAAAAGATGAAACACAGGAGCAAAAGAAGAAGGAAGATTATCACCCCAAATGATCTAATTCGCCATGAGTCATAATCGCTTCTTCATCGCCTCCACGACCTCCATCTCCTTGCGCTGCCTCCTCCGCCATCATCTTCATTCTGTCCATGACACGGGATTTCTCGACGCGAACCTTCATCATCTGCTCCACGGTCGCATTACATTACCTTGACAAAGCAGCCGGGTGCTTTCGGCGCGAGCTTCGCCAACTCCTCCTTCGCTCCATGACGAGGGCCTGCAGCATCTTCATCGAGGAACTACTATTCTCATGCAGCTTCTTCCAGCCGGCTTTCTTCACCTTCAACAGGTCGATCTCGTGGCAGAGCTTCGCATTGTCCTCCTGAAGTCGCAGGATTTCGCCAGTCGTGTTCTTCTCCGAGGCAATGCTCTTCTTCAGCAGCATCACCAAGCCAGCGGTCAACTCCCCCTGCTGATTGAGATCAGCGGGCATGTCGTCGAGGCTCTCCTTCAGCAACTCCATCAAGCCTTGGATGAACTCCTTCTGCTTATTGAGGTGCTTATTGAGCTGATTGGGCATGCCGTCGAGGGATAACGACTCTAGCTCTGCCGGCTCGGCATGTTCGCCTCCACGGCTAGGGCGCTCCTGGGAGCCATCGCCTGCCCGTGAGAGATCTTTCGAGGTCTCTGCGTGGCAGCGAGCCCTTTCTTTTTTTCCGCACCCTTGCTTGCCGCTCCCTTGTTACGAGTAGTTCTCGACCTACAGCTCTGCTCACCGGCCATGGCAACGACAGACGAAGAAGAAGCACTTATGAGGAGGAAAGGTAGAGTAATTTTTGGTTAGGTAGTTCCCTTTATAACCTAAGTACTAGCACTAGTACTAATACCGCATAGTGGGAACACGTTCAGGTTTGGTAATGCATACTAGTAGGTGTGAGCAGGCTTTCGAATGTGATGGGAACAAGGTAAAGATTAATTGATGGTTTTGGTTTCGAGGCCCGAAACGGCTCCCGATGAGTTTAGCGGAACATAAATTTCAAGTACTACACTGCTCAAATTAGTAAATATTATGTTACTATCAAAAATTGGCACAAAATACGAAGGAGACCAATGGAAGTACTACTAGCAACCCATGATTTAACTACTCGCATGCGCGCAGTGGAGTAATAATGTCTTTCTTCCGCCCTCACGTCCACTCAATTTGCATGCGCTCTATTAATTGACCATCAATGAAGTGAACGACTTTAAACGCGTCAAATTATCACATGGGGTGGATCTTGGTACAAAATTGCGTCCGACCATGTACCTGTGTGTGCGTGCGAGGGAATGAGTGCGTGCGTGGCGGGTGCATGCACATCTTCGCTTCGTGCATGTACCGCCAGTATGGCTCAGGGAGGACGAGTACATTCTTCTGGAACCAGCAGGACATCACTGTGATCAATCCATGTAAGGAGGTCGCGACAATGCCTCCACATGTCCCATATGGCTTCATGAACTGTAAGAGAGACACTGTGTAGCGTGCCATTGGTCTAATTTACGTGTTTTGCACATACTCGAAGTACTAGTAAGGTACACGTGCATTGCACGCATCAGATTTTGCAACCAAACTATGAATAAATACCACACTATAGCATGTAAGCTCTGAGTCATATATGCCTGATGCAGCCCTTCGTTTAATTCTTATAGTTCATTTCATTCAAAATCAATTTGTTTTTATAAAAAAGCTAAGAACGCGGGAATAGGAAAAACATGGGATTATAGTGGAATGTCGTCTTGAATCCTACAGGATTGTACGAGTGTTTGATTGTGCATAGAAAGTACGCAGAATTATTTCAAAGAGGTTTGAGTGGATGGGATGTTTCCTATGAAATCTAGTGCAAATGAATCATATGGAAAAATTCCTATGGTTTACAATCCTACGAATCAAACAACCAAGATAGGAAACATTTCTAATGATTAGAATCCTCCAAAATTCCTTTGAGAATCCTTTGAATCAAAGAACACCTTAATCTATTTTATGATTCATGGAATTGTGCGTTGTAAAGCATAAAGTAAAAACAAATAATGGCAATTCAACTAGAAAAAAAGTTTGGGCAGTTATGATACGGAAGATTCTAGAACAAAAGAGAACCACTTTGTTGTTTTGAGGTTTGTGCATTATGCTTAAGTTCAACCATGGAGTCTCGCTAGATCGTACATGTGGCAAAATCCGTGGGGGCTAGAGGATGGTGCGAGGGGCCGAGTGGAGGGAGACTATGAAGGAATGCACAAGTGCGAGATCGATATTTAGAGAGAGGGCGAACACGCATACTTGTTGCAGTGGTGGAGCCATGAAAAATAAATGAGCTAGGGGCCAGCATTGCTAATCCCTTATGAGGAGGGTCAATTCATGAACTTAAACCATTTTTAGCAGCAATTGTCTAATGATCACATTCATATTAGCCTCAATATATAGTGATGTTAGGGGGGTGGGGGGCAGGGCCCTTCATCGCCTGTCTTCGCCATTGTGCACGCTGCTTGAGAGATGAAGCGGAAGGCATGGATGATGAGAGGGGGACGTTGGATATATAGTTAATGTGGGTGTATTAGCTATATATGTTAATCCTATATAGAGAGGTATAGATTGATCGATGTGAACGTGGGAAAGAGGGTGAGACCTCACTGGATATATCGATTGATCAGTTTGTGTGGAAAACTATGAAAGACCTAGCTATATACACACATACATAGAGGAACATCGATCGTTGTGCATGCACGTGTGAGAGATAAAGAATGCCCGATATGATGGAGAGGGGGGGGTGTGTGGGTGTGTGCCTTCATGGGAGACCGGCCTGAAGAAAAAGATTGCATGCGTGTGATGGATAATGCCGACTGGTAGTGTGTGTGCATGCATGCACGAGAGAAAGTTAGTGGTACAATTATAAAGAGAAGACTAACTTGTGTGGGTGTAAAAGAATAGGTGAGGTCATAATCAATGTAAAGTTGAATTCAAATATTTGAATAAGAGATCCTGATGTTTGAAACCCATGCATGCATGAATATAATGGAGATCTGCAAGCAGGTGGTTTGGAAATGAGCATGTTGTAATGTATACACATTGAACAAGGTCGACTGATTTGAATTTGAGATACCGATGGCGTACATCATTTGGCCACGTCGCATCCGTGCATGGACACACTATTCTAACGGAGATGATGGGCGGCTTTCATCACATATCTATATATATACCCCTATATATATTATATTTTATATTTTTTATACTGTGCGGGTAACTTTAACTTTGAAAGATGGTCGTTGGATGAGGCGAATCGATGGTCCAAAGATGGAAAATTTGAGCACCATCGTCGTTGGATATCATCTAGATTCCACCAGATTTTGCCACATGTATAATCTAGAAGACTCCATGGTTGAACTTAAGCATAATGTACAAACATCAAAACACAAGAACTTCTTATTTGTTCTAGAATCTTCCGTATCAGAATTGCCCAAATGTTTTTCTGCATGATTTGCCATTATTTGTTTTTACTTTATGTCTTACGACGCATAATTCCATGAATCTTAAAATAGATTAGCTTTCTTATAAAAACTAGATGATTTTGAATGAAATGAACTATAAGAATTAAACGAACATCTACATCATGCATATATGACTCAAAGCTTGCATGCTATAATGTCGTATTTATTCATAATTTGGTTGCCAAATCTCATGCGTGTAATGCACGTGTACCTTACTCTAGTCTAAATGGTGTTTGTGTGTGTGTTGTGCGTGTTGAGGTGCAAATTGTCTTATTTTTTGGTACACGTTAAGCTTGTTCTTCCGAAATTTCAAGCCGCACCTTGTTATGCCGAAAATTCAAGCTAGCATTTCTATCTATCGTGCTGCGAAACTCCCGCCTCTTCAACCCGCGCCTTGTTAGCCCGAAATATTTAAGATATATCTTTGTCTTGTTGTGCTCCGACAACTCCCTCCATCTCAACCCGCGCCTTGCTATTCCGAAATTACAACGCGCGCGAAAACTCCCACCTCCTGTGAAATCCCGACACGCGAAATGCCCGTGGTACCCCTGAACCCGCCTCAAATAGGTGGGGGTACTTTCGTAACTTACCCCACATTTCGGACAAGCGTGTCTCTAAGCCATGGTTCCCCACTGCCATCCCATCCGCCCACCAATTCATACACCGAGGCTGCGAAAACCCGCGACGAAACCCCACACCCAGCTCCGTCCGCCACCTAGCCGGAGCCTCTTCCCCGACGACGTCGTCCACAGCAACACCTCGACGTCCCTCATCCACCGTACCGGATGAGCATCTGCCGTCGATCTCATCGTCCCGCCGGTTCAGCCACCCCGTCCTCCACCTCCAAGGAGCTGCCCCGACGTTCCCCTCGTATTTTGCACCACCTCCATTCCCACACCGCCGTCTTCACCTGCACCACCGGAAGAGCATCATCATCACCGTTTCCTCGGATGAAGCTGCGGCCTAATCGGCGCCACCAAAGAGGTTGTACACTAATCGCCGCATTTTCTTGATTTGATCTCACGGTGCTGCCGGCGCTCGGTCCCGAGCAGACACGGCGCGACTCCATCCACGGCGGCATCGCCGGCCACTTCCTCCACGGCGTCGCTCCCTCGGCGGCGACGTCCACATAAGTAGGAGTTGCTGCTGCTCTAGCTCTCCCTCTTGGTCCCCTGCCTGGTCTGCTCTTGCTATTGCTCTTGCTCGCGTTGCTGCTCTCTCTCTTGCTCTTGCTTGCGATGCCGCACCGATTTAGCTACACTTCAGTCGACTGAATCGACTTTTGTGTCAGTCGATTTTCAGGGGGTGGGGGGTGGGGGCTCGCCGGGGTGAAGGAAGAACCAACCGCAGCGGGGAGGGGGGCTCGCCGGAGAGGTACCCCACTATCTATCTTAGGGTTCAGGATGGGGGCGGTGGTCGCCAAGGTGGCGGGCGTTAAGGGCGGTGGGGTGGGGATCGCCGATGAAAAAGCTCGGCACGGGGGGGCCTAGAGGGATGGCCGGGGCAGCGGCGGACCGACGGTGGGGAGTATTTTTGGCGGCGAAGGGCGGGCGACCGCCGACATGAGCGGCCAGGCTGCTGTTTGGCCGGTGGTGGTCAAGTGCTCGAGGTGGAGGTTGAAGATGAACCGCAGCTCTTGATTTCAGATCCAACGGCTGCAAAATCGACCACCAGAGATGAAAAAGTCAGTCGACCAACGTGTAGCCTCACCTTGCTAGTGCGTTCAGTTTCGACAGCAAAATTCAGTTTCGACAGCAAAATTCAGTTTCGACAGTTAAGTTCAGTTTCAACAGTTAAGTTCGGTTTCGACAGTTAAGTTCAGTTTCGACAATTAAGTTTAGAGATGAGCGGCTGATGTATTTTACATCTAGCACTTTGTGGTTATGTATTTTACGTCATGTATTGGAGATGCTATTAGAATTCCACTTTGTTAACGTTGTTTGTTGTGTCTCTTGTCCTGCTTCAGCCTCGGTGTCATACAACTCACCGGAGCTGCTCCAACACGAAACCCTCCATCATAGCGGAGCAGTACCTCGGGCTCCATCTCCAGACGCCTAACATCTTCTTCCCCTCCTCCGACAGCAAAGTTAGCCGGAGCATCCTCACCGCCAACCCAATCACGCCGAGATCGACATGGCTTCGCCAAAGAGGTTGTACACTTGTTGCATCTCTTTTTACTCTAGATGTTATATATATTGTCCATCGAGCACTCGTAGTAACGGGAAATACGATTATTTTATCCTACTATATGACAAGCGTTGAGGTACCGTGCAACTTAGCTATCCATGATGGACTCTCTTGAATGCCATCATTATTTATCTCTGCGCGTTTGAGCTGTGCATTTGTCGATGGGCCTGGGAGTTGAGCTAGTATGGCAGTGGCCTGGGTCCAAAGTAATAGAAGTAGCATAAAAACAATTTTTTTGGATTTTCCTTGCTCAAGCCTACCTACTAGAATCGCCAGTGCTTGAAAGGAAAAGTGAATGAAAAACATCGAAATTGGAAAGTTTCCTATGGTACTACTTTTCATGAATTTGGTGCAAAGGAATGGAGCAAAAGAAAACTGTAGGATTTGTTCCTATAGTGTCTCCTTGAACCATAGGAATTCTAATTTCCACTTCTCCTCCTTTTCATATTCCTATTCATCAAGCACAAGCCTAAGAGATAGTAGCATAATAGCATTATAACCGTACATTTTCTTGTGGTTTGACTTAATCTCACCATGCTTTTTTGCATCCTGTGATCTTCCAATTGTTGTGAGTCAAACACCCAGTTAGCGTAAACTCGTGTTTTAAATTCTCTGTTTTGCACGTGCATTCCTATCCTATTCCTGTCTATATCCTATCCCTGTATTGTTAGAATCCTCAAATTCAAACAAGCCCTTACTCAATTACTTCTGTTACAGATATGTGTCAAAGAAAAACTTGTGTGGTTTGTCCTGCTCCTGCAGCACTGTGTTCCACCCCAGCTCAACTGCTCCAACGATGGAAGGATTCACCACAGCAGGGATCCGCTCTCCAGACTGTCTTTCGCCGCTTCAGATCTTCTTCCCCGCCGCCGGCAGCCACGGCAACTTCATTACCATCATCAACTGAGTAGATGACCTTGAGGACTACACGGGTCCGCAAGAGAGGTCGCACTCTTCCGTTTCTGCTTATGTTATGCGTCACTTAATATGATGATATGCTACATTATCGTCGTGTTCACCTATTAGACTCCGAGTCAGGTCCAAACTAATGCTGAAACTTGAGTTTTTAAATAGTTGTGGGGTACATATTGGGGCAGCAATCAGTACTATCATCTACTATCTGGTTAATCTCCGGTGTCTACTATGAGTTTCATGTTGGGTGCAAACAAACATTAAAGGAGTCATTATCTTTATTTTTTAACTAAAGCTATTATCTGCCTACTATCATTGGTTTTGGGTCTATCCATAGTTTGCTACAATCACTCTGGATTTGTGCATGCACTCCTTAAATAATCTCACTATGTTTTATTCCTATGCATGCCAGTTATTGTACACAATGGAACTGATCATGTAGAGCAAAAGAGACGAGCCTTGCATGGCAATAAAATTTCATGCAGACGTCGTTCCATGGTGGGCGGAAAGGCAGCCCCTCCACCCATTTCGGATCGTAATCAAGAGGAAGATAACTGCTCGAGGGGATTACAAGGAGAAGACCACTCCTATTTACCCCATGAGGTCTTCGCTCTAACTTGGCATGCCGATGTTGGTAATATCATGCATATGGTGCCTTGCATTGCTTACTGTATACATTAAAGATGTCATCTGCTTAGTTTAGACATGCTTTGTGTCAATGCCATCTGTTTAGTTTCTTTATCGTATATGTGAATCATGTAATGCCATCTTGTCTAGCTAGGCATAATATATGTGAATTTTGCAATGCCACCCTGGTTAGCCAGTCATCTTATATGTGAATTATATCATGCCATCATTTTTATTACGTGTTAAATTTGTCAACAATTTTAGTACATTCAATTACTCTTCCTGTGCATCAGCCATTCGACACGGTCATGGAAAAATCTGGAGCGGAAACAAGGTCTTCAGAGCGGAATAATGTTATCTCGACGGGCGCATGTCTTGTCTGGTTACCGATAGCTCCTCGGAGGAGGATTCAGAGATAGATGAACAGTCATATTTCCCCGAGGTGCATGCCCTAACTTGGCGAGGTTATGTTGCTCATATCGTTTGTATTGTATCTTGACTTGCTATGTCATTTTCTTAGTTTAGACATGCTTTGTGTGAATGCCACCTGTTTAGTGTCTAATTACCATATATGTGAATTATGCAATGCCATCTTGTTGCAAGACATTATATATGTGAATTATGCAATGTGGTCTTGTTGCAAGGCATTATGTATGTGAATTATGCAATGCCATGCTGTTTAGGCAAGCGTCATATATGTGAATTATATCATGTCATCCTTTTTTTGTATTTCTCATTGCTTTTGTCGACAATGTTTGTATATTCAACTGCTCTTCCTGTGCATCAGCCATTTGAATTGGTGATGGAGAAATCTCGAGTGAAAACAAGGTCTTCAGAGCAGACAATGCTACCTGTCAAGCAGATATCTTGCTGATTCTGAATAGCTCTTCCTAGGAGGATTCAGAGGCAGATGACCAGTCCTATCATCCCCCTGAGGTGTATGCTCAAACTTGGCAGGGTTATATTACTCATATAATGCATATGTTGTATTGCAATGCTTAGTTTTTACATCATATACACAATATTGAATGCCATCTCCTTAGTTGACACATCATATATGCGATTTCCCTCTGCTCACTTCCTTAGTATATAAATCATATATTTGAATTATGTCATGCCATGATGTTTACATAGACATCATGTATCTGAATTATGGCATGCCAACCCATTTTCTAAAGACATAATATAGTTATATCCTCTCATCCTGTTTACATAATCATCATATTTTAAATTATGTCATTCTATCCGTGAATTATATCATGCCATCATGTTTCCATCGACGGCATGTTTGTGATTTATGGCATGCCAACCACTTTAATATACACATCGTATAGTTATATCATGTCATCCTATTTACATAGTCATCATATTTTGAAGTATGTCATTTTATCCTGTTTAGTTAGCCATCATACATGTGAAATTGTGTCATGCTATCCTGTTTAATTAGCCATCATATATGTGAAATTATGTCCTGCTATTCTGCTTGCTTAGACAACATAAATGTGAATTATTTCATGCCCTGTTTTCTTCCCTACTATCCATTGCACCTGTCTATCTTACAATGTCTGTACATTCAATTACTTTTCTTGTTTATCAGCCATTTCAATTGGAGGGAGTGATGGCAGTATCTGTGGGAGTAAAAACACGATCTTTAGAAAAGATCGTGTTGCCTGTCGATGCAGATAGAACCACTGTTGTACTTGCCCAAGAACCAGGCCCACCACACATAACCCACACTCATGCAGATTGTACCCCTACCCAGTTGGACAGAGAACCAGCTACACCCCTTCTAACCCCAACCCCAGCAGATAGACACCCAGTTCCCGTTGACACAACACCGTCTCCACCACAGAGCACCCAAACACGGCAGCTTAGTAAGGCAACCTGTAGTGCCCAAATCACGAGGACCACCACTCCGAACTCAAGTCAAGCTTAAAGCGTAAGAAGAATTGTTCTCGTGTCGGGTTCCGTAGCTATGGTTCATACTACTTTGCTCTTGCATCATCAGATTTCTTGATACCAACTAATTTCAAATTTGAAGTATGCAATTGAAACTCCAATGGTGCAACAGGTATGTTTTAAACCTGTTTCTTCAACGTGTTTGTTGTTGTAACTTGCTCTATGTTGATTTCAGTTTCAATTGAATAAACAGTTATGTTCTCATGCCATTCACATTACAAGTGTTGTTATTGTTGTGTAGTTTCCCACAATTATATTCTGTCTATGCTGCTTTGTCTTAAATAGATATGATTCGAATCAGTATCTATCTTGATTTGGCAACATAAACTAGAATGATATAGACCATACAAAGGACCATACTACATAGATATATGTTTGTTTCATGTTGTTATCCTGTCCACCTTACTACTGAACTGGTTTACCAAAATGAGTTTCATATACTACATTGTAAACCTGAGATGTGCTTGTTTGTTTCTCTTTTAGAACGCAGATAAAATATTGGAGAAGAGTACCCTGTTATGCAATGGTAAAGGAAGTAATGCAGATAAGGTTCAAGATAGTGAGACATCCCTATTGGTCTCCAAGAAAGCTGATAAAAACTATATTGAAGACACTGAGACAACCCCAAAGTCCTGTCTTGATGTAGTGTTCGAAAGCATCGGGTTACTACCACTCGGGCACTAGCTCTTCGAACTTCGTTGCACGAATCGGTTTGGCTTCTTGAGTCTCAACTTCAAGTTGAAAGACATCGATCGAGATGTTATGCGACAGAAGTCAAGGATGAGGAAGTCCTCGCAGAATTCAGATGCATACTTTCGGTGCAACAAAGAAGCTACGGAGGACTTAAGCGCCAAACAAGAGAAAGTTAATAAGCTTGCTAAGCATCTTGCCAACATTATGGGTACCCGTGATATTGTTTCTTGAGCTCTTCTCAAGTGGTTTCAGCCTGGACTTGTTTTGTCGCGGCGTTTATATGTCATGTGTTCCCTATATTTGCACTGGTGGCGAACTTTGATGCCCAGTGGATGTAATATGTGTAATAGCCGTGATAGCCTAGTGTAAGTTGCTTGCTTATTTATTTCCTTATTGTCTTGTTTATTTGTTCGCTTGTAGTCGCGCAGTTCTTTTTTCGCGGTTTGCTAGTGGCTGCAATAACCTATTTTTTAAAACTAGGCCACAATAACCATGGGCTAATATTTACTGTAGTGACACTGGGCCTCCTACAGGCCGTAGAAACAGTGGTCCTTCTACGGGCCGTAGAAACAATGGGCCTTTTACGGGCCTTAGAAAGCGATGGGCCTTCTACGGGCCGTAGAAACAATGGGCCTTCTACGGGCCGTATCATCAATGGGACTTATACGGGTCAGATGATCGATTGGCAAACATGGGCCAAAGAGACAAGATTCGCCGTAAGCGGGCTAGAGTTGGAATCGTCTGCTCATGGGCCGACCATAACGGGCCATCGTTAATAGGCCGATTTGATGATGCTATGAAAACGCCCAACGATTAACGGACCACAAACGGGCCGATCAGAATCAAGGGCTGAATTTGGCCCACAAGCGTAAAATGACAAGAACGGGCCGTAAGTAAACGAATCTTTGGAAAATAGCCCAAGAATAAATGGGCTCGTAAGGCCAAAAGATAACATGGGTGGAAACATTAGCGGAATAACGGGCCGTTAATGGGTATAAAGTGATACATCGTTCTTTATGGGCCGCCACCACGGGCCGTTAATGGGTGTAAAGTGATACACTGTTTATTACGGGCCAGTTTCACCACGGGCCGTTAATAGGCCAAGAGTTGCATAGGGCCTCATGTGGGCCGAAAGACGTCATGGGCCATACATGGGCCAGAAGTGAAAACGGGATGGAATCATATTGGATGGCCCAGATGACGCTACTTGGCCTAATTCGAATAGGGCGTAACGGGCCTTGGGTTAGCGGGCTGTAAATGGGCTATATGCGAACAGGCCGTTAACGAAGCTTTCCATGGGCCGCCCGCTACCTTTTGACCAAGTCAAATGGGCCGCCTTTTCACATGAATGGTCTGCATTGGGCGTGCCACGGTCGACGTATCATAGGCGCCTTCATCCAATGAGTGGATGACATCTGTCCCGGCGATTAGCCGACATCGTGTTTCCTCCGACCAATGATGATTTTACACGTGGAAAATCCCCATTGGTCGGGGCTGTTAACGGGTTATCGGATCCAAAACCCGACCCGATAGCTTAACGGCGTTCGCTACGGTGGATGCCACATGTCGGTCACCCTTGACGAAAAGCACTTCTCGGCGACGCGATTTATCGTCATGGAAGTGGACACTTCCGTGATGATAATTTTGGTAATGTCATGGAACACTTCTACGATAGCACAGGTATGACTATCTTGATTCTGTCATAAATTTGTCATGGATGTACATGCATGACAAAAAATGCGACCTACTGTGACAAACACGTATCATCACGGAAGTGTATTTTTTTTGTAGTGATTAAGGCCTCCTTTAGTAGATAACCGGAACAAGGCATTAACACATAGTGAATACATGAACTCCTCAAACTACGGTAGTCACCGGAAAGTATCCTGACTATTTTCACTCCGGGCTTTACGGATCATAACTCATAATATGTGAATATGAGTTGCAAGATCGGATCTAGAACATAGATACAATGGTGATAACATAAACGGTTCAGATCTGAAATCATGGCACCCAGGCCCAAACTGACAAGCATTAAGCATGTCAAATTCATAACAACATCTCAGAACATAATGGATACTAGGGATCAAGCCCTAACAAAACTAACTCGATTACATGATGAATCTCATCCAACTCCTCACCGACCAGCGAGCCTATGAAGGAATTACTCACTCCCGGTGGGGAGCATCATGGAATTGGCGATGAAGGAGAGTTGGTGATGACGAAGATCAAAGATCCCCCTCTCCGGACGCCTGAACGAACTCCAGATCTGGCCTCCCGATGAAGAACAGGAGGTGGCGGTGGCTCTGTATCGTGAAACGAGATAATTCTTCCTCCCTGATTTTTTTCTCCCAATATAGATATTTATGGAGTCGGAGATAGGGTCTGCGGGGCCACCAGGTGGGCACAACCCACTTGGGCGCGCCTGGAGGGGGGCACGCCCTGGAGGGTTGTTCTCACCCAGGGGCCCCCCTCCGGTGGTTCTTGGCTCCAGTATTTTACTTTTATTCTGAAATAAATCTCCAAAAAGTTTCGTTCCATTCCGAGAACTTTTATTTCTGCACAAAAACAACACCATGGTAGTTCTACTGAAAACAACGTCAGTCCAGGTTAGTTTCATTCAAATCATGCAAATTAGAGTCCAAAACAAGAGTAAAAGTAGATACGACGGAGACATATCAACTCCCCTAAGCTTAAACCTTTGTTTGTCCTCAAGCAATTCAGTTGATAAACTGAAAGTGAAAAAGAAAAACTTTTACGAACTCTTTTGCTCTTGTTTACATAAATAAGCTTAAGTAGCACCCAGGTTTTCAGCAAAGATTATGACTAACCATGTCAATAATAACTCATAAAAATTATATTAACTCGTGTCAATGACATAATCAACTAGCGAGCAATAATAAAATATCTCAAATGACAACACCTTGTCGTAACAATCATGATATAATATGATAATAGTGGTATCTCACCGCCATTTCTGAGACCACAAAACATAAATGCAGAGCACCTCCAAACTTCATGCAGCGACTAAACATTGTAATTCATGGTTGAAAAGATCCAGTCATGATGCATCCAACATTAACTACACACAATTTATGAGGATGACAATAGTGCTCTCAGAATCTGGCGCTTATTTGAGAAGGTGATGACTCAACATAAAATAAATAGATAGTCCCTTCGCAGTGGGAAGCAGGGATTTGCAGTGGTGCCAGAGCTCAGTTTTTAAAACAAAGGTAAATGAAATTTTGGGAAATTCACCCTTCCTGTTTACGTCACGACCAAAAGTTATCAATATCTTCCATGCTAAACACATTCGTGGTGGTTCCCAAGTGATAAAAGTAAAGGTTTACTCCCCCTCCACCAACAATCACAATCCCCGGCTAGTCGAATCCACGGGTACTGTCCATACCAACAACAATCCTGGGGGAGTTTTGTTTAATTATTTGCAATTTTTTATTTCGGGGCTGGGAATCCCTATTACCGCCCCTATCGTTCAAGGACGAGTGAATAAACACTCATCATGAGAATTACCTGCTTAGCATGGAGGATACCGACTACCCCCTGTCGCTCTATGAACAATCTAGGCACACAAAAACAGATATTTATTTGAAGTTTTTAGAGGTGGCACATGCAAATTTAGTTGGAACGGCAGGGTAATAGCGCATATAGGTAGATATGGTGGACTCATCTGGAATAACTTGGGTTTTAGGATTTTGATGCACAAGTAGTAATCCCGCTTAGTACAGGCTAAGGCTAGCAAATAGGTTAGGAAGCAGCCAGCTAGAGAGCGAAAATGGTCATGAACATGCATTATGCATAATGAACATTGGATACTAGCATGAGTAGGATATGAACACCATGAACATAAATATCATAGAGGCTATGTTGGTTTTGATTCAACTACATGTATGAACATGTGCCAAGTCAAGCCACTCGAAACATTCAGAGGAGGGTATCATATCATCATACTACATCACAATCATTTTAACGCAATGTTGACACCCAAGATGAATCATTATCCACTCCTAGCTACTTAAGCATGGCATGAGAAACTATAATCTCTAATTGTCATTGCAAACATGTTTGATCATAATATGTTGAATCATGGATACTAGGTTAAACATATTTACAAAAACAGAACAACTTGAGTTCATACCCGTTTCTCTCTGCCACAGCTAGTTCATCAAATCGTCATTATTGCCTTTCACTTGCACAACCGAATGATATGTAAGTAATAATAGTGCAAGAGTGTCGTGGACTAAGCTGGAAGCTGCGTACATTTTATTCAAAAGGATAAGACAAAGCAATTTGATCTCTTGTTAGATCAACAATAATACATATGAGAGCCACTCAACATTTTCATCGTGGTCCTCTCCTCGGTATGACTCAATAAAAAAGAAAAGAATTTTAGAGAAACACACTGAAATATTTTTGGAGTTTTTAGTTTTTCCCAGAGAAAGCAAACTAAAGAAAGAAAAACAAAAATGAGAAAAACTATTTACACAGGAAAGCTGTCAACAATTAAAAGAAGAATTGAGGAATCTTTTTGGGTTTTCAATTAATACTACAACTAATTAAACTAGAAAGAAAAACTGAAAAGAAGCAGGAAATATTTTTGGGTTTTCTCAAAGTTTTTCAAACACACAAGAAGAAAGCGAGAAAATAAATATAGCATGGATAATACAATGAAAAAGTTGAACACCGACAACTGGAATGAAATGTATGAACATGAATGTAATGTCGGTGGGAATACGTACTCGCCCAAGCTTAGACTTTTGGCCTAGCTTGGTAATCACCATCCGCGGCCTGCATAGTAGTCAGAATGGTAGCTCATGGACGCTCTTGGTGCAACCACCTCAGCCCGCCGATCAGCCGCGACCTCCGCATTGTGCGCACGAGCCTCACTCTCAGAAACATAATATCTTCCTTTGCTGTGAAAATCAAAGAGAGCGGACGCAGGCAAAAAGGTATACACAATGGATTCTTTATTGAACCGCAGGTTATAGGTATAATCATTGATGTTGCCCTTGAGGAACTTATGGCACTTCATGCCTCAAAGTCTAAGTACTGAGTAAGTAAGATAGGGTCATTAGGCCAAGGTGACTGATACGTCTCCAACGTATCTATAATTTTTTATTGTCCCATGCTATTATATTATCTATCTTGGATGTTTTATATGCATTTATATGCTATTTTATATGATTTTTGGGACTAACCTATTAACCTAGAGCCCAGTGCCAGTTTTCGTTTTTCCTTGTTTTTGAGTTTCGCAGAAAAGGAATATCAAATGGAGTCCAAATGAGCTGAAAATTTAAGGTGATTTTTTATGGACCAGAAGAAGCCCCCGAAGCAAAAGAGTTGAGCCAGAAAAACCACGAGGCCTCCACAAGGGTGGAGGGCGCCCCCCCTAAGGCGCGCCGCTCTCTCTTGTCGTTGCCTCGTGGACCCGCTGACTTGTTCCTGACGCCAAAAATTCCTATAAATATAGAAACTCCCAGAAATAAACCTAAATCAGGAGTTCCGCCGCCACAAGCCTCTATAGCCACAAAAAACCAATTGGGAGCCTGTTCCGGCACCCTGCCGGAGGGGGAACTATCACCGGTGGCCATCTTCATCATCCCGGAGCTCTCCATGACGAGGAGGGAGTAGTTCACCCTCGGGGTTGAGGGTATGTATCAGTAGCTATGTGTTTGATCTCTCTCTCTCTCCCTCTCTCATGTTCTTGATTTGGCACGATCTTGATGTACCGCAAGCTTTGTTACTATGGTTGGATCATATGGTGTTTGATGGAGTCCCGGATTAGGGGGTGTCCGGATAGCCGGACTATAGCCTTTAGCCGGACTCCTGGACTATGAAGATACAAGATTGAAGACTTCGTCTCGTGTCCGGATGGGACTTTCCTTGGCGTGGAAGGCAAGCTTGGCGATACGGATATGTAGATCTCCTACCATTGTAACCGACTCTGTGTAACCCTAGCCCTCTCCGGTGTCTATATAAACCGGAGGGTTTTAGTCCATAGGACGAACAACAATCATACCATAGGCTAGCTTCTAGGGTTTAGCCTCTCTGATCTCGTGGTAGATCTACTCTTGTACTACCCATATCATCAATATTAATCAACCAGTAGTAGGGTTTTATCTCCATCGAGAGGGCCCGAACCTGGGTAAAAACATCGTGTCCCTCGTCTCCTGTTACCATCCTCCTAGACGCACAGTTCGGGACCCCCTACCCGAGATCCGCCGGTTTTGACACCGACATTGGTGCTTTCAGTGAGAGTTCCTCTGTGTCGTCATCTTTAGGCCCGATGGCTCCTCCGATCATCAACAACGATGTGCTCCAGGTGAGAATTTTCTCCCGGACAGATCTTCGTATTCGACGGCTTTGCACTGCGGGCCAATTCGCTTGGCCATCTGGAGCAGATTGAAAGCTACGCCCCTGGCCACCAGGTCAGATTTGGAAATTTGAACTACACGGCTGACGTCCGCGGAGACTTGATCTTCGACGGGTTCGAGCCACAGCCAAGCGTGCCGCACTGTCATGAGGGGGATGATCTAGCTCTACCGCCGAACAGTGTCCTGGAGGCCGCACCAGTGTCCGCTCCGACCTTTGGCTCAGAGCCGATCATACGATCGAGGACGGGTGGCTGGACACCGCCTCGGGCTGCGATCTCTATGGCGATTGAGCCGTACACCTACCCCTCGCCCTTTGGCGGCTCAGAATCTCAAGGTTTCGGACTCCTCTCCGGACTCCGAGCCTTCCGCGCCCCTAATCGAATCCGATCGGGCGCCGATCATGGAATTCATCGCCGGACATCTTTCAAAGACTCGCCCTTTGGCGACATCCTCGAATTCACTACAGTCTCTCTCTTTATCAGGAGAGCCCTGGCCGGATTATGGCCAGGAAGGTTGGGATGCGGACGACGAAGAAATTCAAAGCTCACCCACCACCCACTTCGTAGCCACTGTCGATGATTTAACCTACATGCTTGACTTCGACTCTGAAGACATCGACGGTATGGACGATGATGCAGGAGACGACCAAGAACCAGCGCCCACAGGGCACTGGAAGGCCACCTCGTCATACGACATATACATGGTGGACATCGCAAAAGATGGGAATGGCGATGGAACAGCGGAGGATGACCCCTCCAAGAAACAGCCTAAGCGCCGGCGTCGTGGCGCCCGCTCTAAATCCCGCCACAAAGAAAAGCGATGATTCCGCACGGGAGACAATAACACCCCGGACAAGGTCAAGATAACCCCTCCGGCAGGATTCAGCGCAGAGGATGGAGAAGCCATCCCTCATGAGAGAGCGGCAGAAAGAGAGGTAGAGGACGATAATTACATGCCTCCCTCCTCAAGATGAGGCAAGCCTTGACGACGACGAATTTGTCTTGCCCGAGGATCCCGTCGAATAAGAGCGTTTCAAACGCAGGCTCATGGCCATGGCAAGCAGCCTCAAGAAAAAGCAGGAACAACTTAGAGCTGACCAAGACTTGCTAGCCGACAGATGGATCAAGTTCTTGCGGCGAAGAGTATGAACTCGAGCGCCCCTCCAAGAGCTACCCAAAATGCAGGCTGCTACCCCGATTAGAGGAGGAAGCACCCAAACCTACATCATCAACGCATGATACGGCTGACTGGCCACCTCGTGGCCGCGATAGAGAGGCCTCTCGGCCCTCAACTCAAGCCGCACTCCGGCGCCGCTCAAAAAATACCAAGGCGCAGGGAAATGCGCCAGACCTGCGAGATATATTGGAGGACAAGGCAAGGCAAACAAGATCAATCTACGGATCACGTGGGCACCCCACGACACGTGACGATAACCGTCACGCTAGATATGGCAACTCCGGCCGGGCCGAACACAGTAGACAAAGCTCATTTGAGCTGCGTCGTGATATAGCCCAATACAGAGGCGCCGCACACCCACTATGCTTCATAGATGAAGTGCTGGATCATCAAATCCCTGAGGGTTTCAAACCCGTAAACATTGAATCATACGATGGCACAACAGATCCTGCGGTTTGGATCGAGGACTATCTCCTTCACATCCACATGCCCCGGGCGATGATCTACACGCCATCAAATACCTCCCACTCAAGCTTAAAGGACCAGCCCGGCATTGGCTTAACAGCTTGCCGCCAGAGTCAATTGGTTGTTGGGAAGACCCGAAGCCGCATTCCTCGACAATTTCTGTGGCACATATGTACGACTACCGACGCCGATGACCTAAGCCACATAATTCAGCAGCCGAGGAATCGCCGGACAATTCTCGACACGGTTCCTAACCAAGAAGAATCAAATCGCCGACTGTCCGGATGCAGAGGCCCTTGCAGCCTTCAAACACAACATCCGCGATGAGTGGCTTGCCCGGCACCTAGGACAGGAAAAGCCGAAATCCATGGCAGCCCTCACAACACTCATGACCCGCTTTTGCGCGGGAGAGGACAGCTGGCTAGCTCGTAGTAACAACATGACCAAGAGCCCTGGTAATTCGGATACCAAGGACAGCAATGGCAGGTCGCGTTGCAACAAGCACAAGCGCCGCATTAACGGCGATAATGCTGAGGATACGGCAGTCAATGCCGGATTCAGAGGCTATAAACCCGGTCAGCGGAAAAATCCAGTTAAAAGAAATACTCCGGGACCGTCCAATTTGGAACGAATACTCGATCTCTCGTGCCAGATACACGGCACCCCCGAAAAACCAGCCAAACACACCAACAGGGATTGTTGGGTGTTCAAGCAGGCAGGCAAGTTAAATGCCAAAAACAATGACAAGGGGTTGCATAGCGATGACGAGGAGGAGCCCCGGCCGCCGAACAATAGAGGACAGAAGGGCTTCCCCCGGTAAGTGTGGACGGTGAACATGATATACGCAACCCACATACCCAAAAGGGAGCGGAAGCGTGCACTAAGGGATGTATATGTGATGGAGCCAGTCGCCCCAAAGTTCAACCCGTGGTCTTCCCGCCCGATCACTTTTGATCGAAGGGACCACCCCACTAGCATCCGCCATGGAGGATTCGCCGCATTGGTTCTAGACCCAATCATTGACGGATTTCATCTCACTAGAGTCCTAATGGACGGTGGCAGCAGCCTGAACCTGCTTTATCAGGACACAGTGCACAAAATGGGCATAAACCCATCAAGGATTAAACCCACGAAAACGACCTTTAAATGCGTCATACCAGGTGTAGAGGCCAACTGTACAGGCTCAGTTACACTTGAAGTGATCTTCGGATCCCCGGATAACTTCCGAAGCGAGGAGTTAATCTTCGACATAGTCCCGTTTCGCAGGGGCTATCACGCACTGCTCGGACGAACCGCATTTGCAAAGTTCAATATGGTGCCGCACTACGCATATCTCAAGCTCAAGATGCCAGGTCCTTGAGGAGTCATTACGGTCAATGGAAACACCGAACGCTCTCTCCGGACGGAGAAGCATACGGCGGCCCTCGCGGCGGAAGTACAAAGCAGCCTCTTAAGGCAATTCTCGAGTCCGGCTATTAAACGTCCGGACACCGTCACGCGCGCCCGGAGTAACCTACAACAAGACCGCTGCACGCTCCGAGCATGCATAGCAATGCGCCCAAAGCCCCATCCCTCGCGAAATTGCGAAACCAGTACTACGCGTACATAATTACGCTCTGGAAATACCATGGGCATAGGGGAAGGGGCACGACCACAGCATGCCAAGAATGCGGCTCAACCGCACCAGGGGCTCCTGATTGTGTCATTCTTTTCTTTTCCTCTTTTTTTACTTTCAGGACTCCGTTCTCATGAAGCCCTGTCCGGCAGTAGAATCGCCGAACACACGATGCATCAGCCAGGGAAGCAGAAAGCTACGTCGAGTATCCAGGTGGTCTCTATTACGAAAGATACCTGTTTTACACACCATCCCGGCTTACCCTCGAGGGGAACATGTTAAAAGTCCCGTCCGTTGCTTATCGCACTATTTGTATCGCTCGCTTCATCGCAGCCCTTTTGAATAAACAATACATAGCTTCTGCCTATTATATTCCCTTTTTTCTATATATGTTCATTTATGACATTGTGCAACCGTACACTTTGGTACGGGCAATACACCAGGGGCTTAAGTACCCCACAACATGGTGTGATAAGTCCGAACACTTTCACAAGTGCGGCACCCTGAACTTATAGCATTATATGCATCGGCTCCGAATCATGTCTTGGGTCAATAGTTGGGTTTGCCCGGCTCCCATGTTTTGGTACCTTATGTTCCGTTATATCGGCTAAGGTAGCGCTGGGAGAACCACTGCGATTGTGCCCCGGTTGAGCTGGGTTAAGCACCTCAGTGGAGAAAGCTAAACTGACCGTCATGATAGGGCGAGAGCCAGTCGCTGTTTGAGAGGTTTTCGAGTCCCTAAAGACTTATGCCGCTTAGAGCGAGGAGTCGGCATTGTCCGGCCTAGGCGTGGATAGCCCCGAACTCGGTCTTCCGAATACCAGGCTTCACGAAATTTAAAATTATAGAATTCTATGGCTAAGTGAGAGTGTTCAAGCATTATAGTCCGGTTGCCTTGTTCATTGCGTTGAGCGCCTCCCTCGAAGGACCCAAGAATGGGAACAAGAGCGCTCAAGTTTATCCCGAACACCCCAAAGACTCGTGGCATGGGGCTGAAGTCGACGACTCGCCATCTCTCAAATTTAATACACGGCCGCACAAAAGGTAATATTTTAAATTCAAAAGTGTTGCTTAGCATATGAACAAGTTTTCAGCGTCTGTGATAACAAATGCGAGTCTACTAAAAACTACATGTTTGGAGCATTCATCCGCTATAAGGTGGGCACCTCAGACGCCCTCATAATACATTTCGGGCTTGCGATGCTCCTTGTGCGGTGGTGGTCCGTCTGTCACAAGCTTCTCAGTCATTCATCTTTCCCCAGTGCACCTTAGCACGGCAAGGCCCCTACGGGCACCTTCGATGCAGACGGAGCGCTGACGACCTCAACCCATGGACAAAGGCGTCCACCAGCCGCCTCACCAGCCCAAGTAGCTCCTGTGCATGGCTTCCTTAGGCCACAGCCGGACTATGAGGCCTTTCATGGCCTATTCGCCCACCTTATGGAGCTCGACCAGCCGCTTCAACTGGTCGCTTAAGGGCACTGGTGTCCGCCTCGATATCGAGACCAGAACACCTTCTCCGTCGAGCTTCCCTCCTCGGCTCGGTAGAATGCGGTAGCATCAGCCACACTGCGCGGCAGATCTGCGAATGCTCCTGGAGAGCTCCGGATTCGTGTAAGTAACAGATAATTCACTTTCACATGCTTGCTTTGCATATAGAATGCCTTACCCGCCGCTATCTTCTTCATCGCCTCAATTTTCTGGAGGGCTTTTTGGGCTTTGGCCTTCGCGGCTTTGGCGCTCTCAAGGGCCGAGGCGAGCTCGGACTCTCGAGTCTTTGAGTCATGCTCCAAACTCTCGTGTTTTTCCACGAGCCCGAGCTCTTGCCGCACCTCCGCCACCCGCGCCTCCTGCTTCTCTCGCTCGGTGCGCTCCGCGGCCGCATTGCTTTCGGCCTTGGACACCGCTTCCTTCAGAGTCGCCACCTCGTTCGTGGCCCCTGCAGTATTCACGTTATTCCTGTCATCTTGCAACCACATCTTTTAAATACTCCCATAAGGTATTACTTACCTTCCTTGTCCTCAAGCTGCTTTTTGGCAAGTCCGAGCTCGTTCTCGGACCGCTCGAGGCTCTGCTTCCATGCATCAACCTCCGCCAAGGTCTTGGCAGAGGTCAGCAGCAACCTCGCATTCCCATATTGACATACTTATGTTGGACTCCTCACAGATATCTTTTAGATCCTCGGCTTGGCTTTTCTTTCCGAACACCAAACCGAGCATCGGGGCTACCGTCTCACGCGGTAATATTTTTATATATCTTAAATACATACCTTAAAGCCTGTTAGAAGGCTGGCACGAACTTTTCAGCCCGCTCTTGGCGGATCGAACTTTTCTCGGATCACCACACTCATAACAGTGCGGTGCTCCTCGTCGATGGAAGCGCCGTTAAGCGCCTCCATCAAATCATCCGGTGCCTACGGTTGGACAGAGGTCACCGGCATCGCAGTCTTGCCCTTCTTACGAAGGGGTCGCCTGCCGGACTCCGGAACCACTGAAGGTTCCGGTACGGAGTCCGGCACAGGGCCGGACTGGAAGCCCTTCGGAGTTTTATCCCCTTCGCGCCCGGAGTCCGGGAGGTCGCCTTGCGGTGCCTCCTAGGCCACTTCCTCCTGGCTGGGCCCCTTTTGGAACTCCACCCCGGCGTCATCCGCGGAGGGAGGAGACGAGGCGGTCGGAAGTGAGGTGCTATCCACATCCGACGAATCCAGGGAGCCGCTCGACGAAGCGTCAAGCCCGTCTTTGGGCGGGCTGCATGGTTATACTCGGTGTTAGAAGATGTTGTGCGACAAATGGAACGCCATGAGTTATTCTGGTGTCCGGACACTTACGATTTCGCCAGGGGCTTGGTCCTTGGTGGCCACTCCTCTCCGCCGTCGTCGGCGTTGGTGGTGTAGTCCGGAGGGAGGGTCCTTCCCTTCTTGGACCCTCCGGCCTCCCCAGTTGGAGCGGCCTTCCTTTTCTTCTCTCCCCCCGCTGGGGGAGAGGCCTCTTTTTCCTCCTCCTCGTCTTCACGGGAGGAGTCCGCCTCGGAGTCATCAGATGATGAGTCCGACAACACCTGGCGCCAGGAACTCCTTCGGGTCCCCGTGGCCTTCTTCTTAGCCTTCTTCTCCGACCACGTAGGTGCCGGAACCAGCAGCCCCTAATCGGCGTCACTGGTCTTCGGCAAGGGAGCCGGACAGTCAACCTGTCCTGGACGTCTTCTGCCACCCTGTCAAAGGTGAGGGAGTTTTAGATCCCGCATAGAGTCAAACTATGAAAAAAGAGTCCCGTAAGGGTAAAATAAGCTTAGCTCGCTGGCTTGATGTCATGAGCTGAATCCGCGATCTTCGGTGGCGGATGCGGAGCCTCGGCGCCTTGAACAGCACCTTCCGTGCATCTTCGCACGTAGTGTCAAGAGCCGGCTCAAGGTTCGGTCTTTGTGCGGATCAAACTCCCACAAGTTGAAGGCCCGTTCTTTGGCATGGGAGGATCCGACGGATGAGCATAACCTGGACTACGTTGACAAGCTTGAGCTTCTTGTCCACCAGGTTTCGGACGCAGGTTGGGAGTCCGGTCAGCTCTTCCGAATACCCCACGTCAGGCTCGTCTCTTTCCATGAGGTGAGCCGTGTAGGGAAGCCAGATCGGAATTCGGGGGCCGCCGCCCATTTAGAGTCGCGTGGCTCAGTGATGTAGAACCACCCCGATTGCCACCCCTTTATGGTCTCCACGAAGGAGCCCTCGAGCCATAGGACGTTGGCCATCTTGCCCACCATGGCACCTCCGCACTCTGCTTGGCGGCCGCCCACTACCTTCGGCTTGACATTGAAGGTCTTCAGCCATAAGCCGAAGTGGGCTGGATGCAGAGGAAGGCCTCGCACACGACGATGAACGCCGAGATGTTGAGGATGAAATTCGGGGCCATATCATGGAAATCTAGGCCGTAATAGAACATGAGCCCCCGGACAAATGGATGAAGTGGAAACCCTAGTCCATGGAGGAAGTGGGGGAGGAACACCACCCTCTCATGGGGCCTGGGGGTGGGGATGAGCTGCCCCTTGTCGGGGAGCCGATGCGCGATGTCGTCGGACAAGTATCCGGCCTTCCGCGGCTTTTTGACGTGCCCCTCCGTGACGGAGGAGGCCATCCACTTGCCTCCCGCTCCGGACATAGTTGGAGAAGGTTGAGGTGGGATGTGCGGACTTGGGTGCTGGAGCTCGAGTGCACGGAAATGGATAAGCAAAGGAGGAAGAAGGCGTGTGTGAAAAAGTGGATTGTTATCCCCTTATATGGACGAACAAAGCTATTCGTCCCCACCGGCCTGATAAAACTCGCTTATCTCCCAAGCGCCGTAATCAATGGCGCGGTTGGGTTACCCACGCCCGTATTGATGAGAATCCCAGAATAAGCGGACACAATCTCTGCTTTGACAAGACGTGCCAAGGAAACCGCCTCGCTAAACGCGCTGAGGTGGGATCGTAAAACGATTCGAATAAAGGCTTGGCGTGGTGTGATGTCACGTCATGGAATACGTCAGCAGATTGAACTTGTGTAAATATTATTCTCTCTACGGTGATATGTGGAACTTATTTTGCAGAGCCGGATACTATCCTTGTGTTCAAAATCTTCTATAAAGTATTCGGAGGAGGAACCCACCTTGCAATGCCGAAGACAATATGCGCGTCGGACTCGTCGTCATTGAAGCCTGGTTCAGGGGCTACTGAGGGAGTCCCGGATTAGGGGGTGTCCGGATAGCCGGACTATAGCCTTTGGCCGGACTCCTGGACTATGAAGATACAAGATTGAAGACTTTGTCCTGTGTCCGGATGGGACTTTCCTTGGCGTGGAAGGCAAGCTTGGCGTCTGGATATGTAGATCTCCTACCATTGTAACCGACTCATGTAACCCTAGCCCTCTCCGGTGTCTTTATAAACTGAGGGTTTTAGTCCGTGGGACGAACAACAATCATACCATAGGCTAGCTTCTAGGGTTTAGCCTCTCTGATCTCATGGTAGATCTACTCTTGTACTACCCATATCATCAATATTAATCAAGCAGGAGTAGGGTTTTACCTCCATCGAGAGGGCCCGAACCTGGGTAAAAACATCGTGTCCCTTGTCTCCTGTTACCATCCGCCTAGACGCACAGTTCGGGACCCCCTACCCGAGATCCGCCGGTTTTGACACCGACAGTGTTTCTCCCCCTCTATCTTCTCGCGATGAATTGAGTTTCACCTTTGAGGTTTCACTATTATCGGATTGAATACTATTATGGATTTGAGAACACTTGATGTATGTCTTGCGTGGGATGCCCGTGGTGACAATGGGGTGTTCTATTGATTCACTTGATGTATGTTTTGGCACTCAACTCACGGATTCCCGAGGTGACATTGGGGTAATCTATGCATAGGTGTTGATGCACGTTTTCGTCCTTGTTTCTCCGGTAGGAATCTTGGGGCACTCTTTGAGGTTCTTTGTGTTGGATTGAATATTATAAATCTGAAGTTGTTTGATGCATATCGTATAATTGACCCACAGATACTTGTGGTGACATTGGAGTCTCTAGGTGACATTAGGGTTGATTGATGTGTGTCATATGGTGTTATTTTACTACGAACTCTAGGGCTGTTTGTGACACTTATAGGAATAGCTCAATGGATTGATCGGAAAGAACAACTTTGAGTTGGTTTCGTACCCTACAACAAATTTCATCTCATGTTCTCCGCGATAGGAACTTTGGAGTGACTTTTTTCGCACGTTGAGGGATTGCCATATGATCTAATTATGTTATCATTGTTGAGAGAACTTGCACTAGTGAAAGTATGAACCCTAGACCTTGTTTCCAAGCATTGCAATACCGTTTTTGCCCACTTTTGTTACTAGTTACCATGCTATTTTTATATTTTCAGATTACAAAAACCTATATGTACCATCCATATTACACTTGTATCACCATCTCCTCGTCGAACTAGTGCACCTATACAACATACCATTGTATTGGGTGTGTTGGGGACACAAGAGACTCTTTGTTATTTGGTTGCAGGGTTGTTTGAGAGAGACCATCTTCATTCTACGCCTTCCACAGATTAATAAACCTTAGGCCATCCACTTGAGGGAAATTTTCTACTGTCCTACAAAACTCTGTGCTTGGAGGCCCAACACGAGTCTACAAGAAAAAGGTTGCGTAGTAGACATTAGTGAAACACCCAGCTCCTTTTCCACACGTGAAGCATAAATCCCACCATAAAATTATCCACTACCAGCGTTGTGTTGCAATCTGCATGCAACAATTGCTCTGAGGTTATAACATTGGATACTGGTGAGGCCAGTATGTTTGAGGCGCAAGTCAGGAGCACATAGCGTGCTATAATCTTGTTTGCCTATGATGCATTTACCATTAAACAGTGCAAAGTATTGGATTGATGGAAAGTGAATACTTTTTATTCTACCTTGTGTCACTCCTCTATCCTCTCCATAACAAAGGCTAGATAGGAATGTCTCCTACTGAGACCTTAGTAGTTCGTCTAGCGAACCCAAAAATGGAATTTTGCAGAAATTAGAAAATGTCTCAAGAGGCAAGGTAAACGGATGGTCATACATTTTAAACGACACTCTAGACTCACGAGGATGAAATTAAAATTCTATAGTAAACGATTCTGTGAGGTTGAGATGCTGGTTGCACTTATCTTCAATGTAGGGACCGAGCTCGACATTGTGAACATATTGCTCAAATTCTTCTTTAATACCTGCACTCACCATAAAATCGTTGCACAACCATAAGCAGGATTTGATAACAGCCTCATGTATTGAACTTGCACTTGGTTCAACATAAGACCAACGCATTGATCCACTACTAGATGATGCCTCGGAAGAACCTCCTCCTCGAAGAACTCCTAAAGAAATTCATCTAATTCCTATAAATAAAATTCTGAAACCGCAAAAGTTTTGTCAACAAAACTTCACAAGATTGATAGTAACTACTCATAACCATGCATAGAGGCTATATCAAGCATTCAAACTACTTAGAACTCTAAGAATTCAACATGCAAGCTCATCTACAGCAGCACCAAGAGTAGCTAATTATTCCAAATATAATCCGCTAAAGCAAAAACTAATTGGGGCAATGGAGGAGTCACATACCAAGTAGCAATCCCCCAAAACAGTTTTGGAAACAGAGCTTCAAGCAAAGAGATCGAAATATGTGGGTTTAAGAGCAACAACATGAGAGAGAGAGAGGGAGAGAGCAATGGTGATGTTTTTTCTGGAGGTAGGAGATGACATGGGCTAAAGAGATAAGTGAGGGGGGCCACGTGGGGACCACAACCCACCAGGCGCACTGGGCCATCAAGGCGCCTGTGTGGGTGTGCCCACCTGGTGCACCCCCCCCCCCTCTGATGTTATTTGTACTAAAAATTCAGAAATATTCAGAAAAAAATTTATTAAATTTTCATGGCATTATGAGAACTTTTATTTTGGGGTCATTTTTTAATTGCACGGAAAATCCAGAAAACAAGATAAACATAGCATTTATTTTATTTAACTAAGAAAATCAGAGAACAAGAGGAAAGGACAGAAGGTAGTGCCTACTAAATTCATCAACTTCATACCTCCCAAAAATGATCCATTAATAAGGTTGATCAAGTCTTATTAACAACCACCTTTGATTAGCATGAAACCGAAGAACTTTCGTGAAACACTAAGTTACCTCAATGGGGATATGCATGTCCCCAACAATAAGTATATCATATTTCTTTTGGGCAGTAGCTAAAGGTAGTTGAAAACTTCCAATAGTAAGTGTCGGAGATTTTTCAATAAACATTAATACCATTCACTTGGAAATGTTTCTTCGGAAAGTGCACCGTGTGCTCATTACCATTGATATGAAAAGTGACCTTGCTTTTATTGCAATCAATAACAGCCCATGCAGTATTCAAAAAGGGTCTACCAAGGATAATCGACATGTTGTTGTCCTCGGGCATCTCAAGTATAACAAAGTCAGTTAAGATAGTAACATTAGAAACAACAACGGCCACATCCTCACAAATACCGATAGGTATGGCAGTTGATTTGTCAGCCATTTGCAAAGATATTTCAGTAGGTGTGAGTTTATTCAAATCAAGTCTTTTATATAAATAGAAAGGCATAATACTAACACCAGCTCCTAAATCACATAAAACAGTTTTCACATAGTTTCTTTTGATGGAGCAAGGTATAGTTGGTATTCCCGGATCTCCAAGTTTTTTAGGTACTCCGCCTTTAAAAGTATAATTAGCAAGCATGGTGGAGATTTCAGCTTCCAGTATTTTTCTCTTATTGGTGATGATGTCTTTCATGTATTTTGCATAAGGGGCCATCTTTAAAATATCAGTCAAGTGAGTGCGCAAAAAGAATGGCCTAATCATTTCAGCAAACCGTTCAAATTATTCTTCATCTTTCTTCTTAGTTGATTTAGGTGGAAAGGGCATAGGTTTTTGAACCCATGGTTCTCTTTCCCTTCCATGTTTTCGAGCAACAAAGTATCTTTTATCATATCTTTTATTTTTAGGTTGTGGGTTATCAAGATCAACAGTTGGTTCTATTTCAACATCATTATCTGGTTCTTTACCTTTGTCTAGTTGAGTCTCTTCATGAACATCATCATTATCGCTAGGTGAATGTTCATTACCAGATTGAGTTCCAGCATCAGAAATAGAATCATCATTATTATCAGGAGGTTTTTCTACTTCAGGTTCACTAGAAGCATGCAAAGTCCTATCATTTTTATTTTTATTTTTATTTTTAAAAGGACTAGGTGCATCAGTGTTAATTCTTTGAGAGTCTTGTTCAATTCTTTTAGGGTGTCCCTCAGGATAAAGTGGTTCTTGAGTCATTTTACCTCATCTAGTTACTACTCTAATAGCAAAGTCGTTTATATTATTGTTCATTTCATCAAGCATAGCAACTTGTTCTAACTGGGTAAGAACCATAGAGGCATGTTTTCCTACACCTCTAACATCATTGGTGATTCTAAATAACAAGTCGCTCAAGCGAGCAATCATATCAGATTTGTATTTCAATTGTTTCATAACATTTGCATTGAAGTGATCTTATTTTCTAATGTGGTTATCAAACTCATAAAGTCATTGACTAGGATGCATATTATAAGGATTGTCATTTTCATCAAATTTCATTAAGGAATTTACCTCGAGCACCATTGGTGGTGGTGTGTCAAGTCCATGTATTTCTTCAATAGGAGGTAAGTTTTTAACATCCTCTGCTTTAATACCTTTTTCCTTCATAGATTTCTTTTCCTCTTGCATATCTTCAGGGCTGAGATATAAGATACCCCTCTTCTTCGGAGCGGGTTTAGGCGGTGGTTCAGGAAGAGTCCAATCATCATAATTTTTTAATATATTATTCAATAATTCCTTAGCTTGTTCAATAATTTGTTCCCTGAAAACACAACCAGCACAACTATCTAGGAAGTCCCTATAAGCATCGGTTAGTCCATTATAGAAGATATCAAGTATTTCATTTTTCTTAAGAGGATGATCAGGAAAAGCATTAAGCAATTGGAGAAGCCTCCCCCAAGCTTGTGGGAGACTCTCTTCTTCAATTTGCACAAAATTAAATATTTCCTGTAAGGCAGCTTGTTTCTTATGAGCAGGAATTTCCTTTTCAGAGAAGTAATAAATCATATCATGGGGACTATGAACACAACCAGGGGCAAGAGTATTATACCAAGTCTTAGCATCACCCTTTAATGAGAACAGAAATAACTTGAGAATATAATAGTAGTGAATTTTCTCATCGTGAGCAAATAGGGTGGCTATATCATTCAACTTAGTAAGGTGTGCACAACAGTTTCAGTTTCATAACCATGGAAAGGATCATATTCAACCAAAGTAATTAACTCTGGGTCAACAGAGAATTCATAATCCTTATCATCAACAAAGATAGGTGAAGTAGCAAACTTAGGATCACATTTCATTCTATCATTCAAAGATTTTTCTTTTAGTTTGCATAGTAATTTCTTAAGATCATCCCTATCATTGCAAGCAAGAAAGTCTCTAGTTGTCTCCTCATCCATAACATAACCTTCAGGTATCTTAGGCAATTCATATCTAGGAGAGCTAGGTATAATAGGTGTTTCAAGATTTTCAGTTTCAAGTACTTCATCAGTTTCAATAATTTCATCAGTTTCGGCATTTTCAATATCTTTAGCTCTAGCAAGTTGTTCATCAAGAAATTCACCTCGTGGCACATTATCATCAAGCAAGGTACTAGCATCATAAGCATTATCCATAGAAGAAGTAGCAACATCAATAACTTGCGACATATCAAGATTAATAGCATGTGGTGGTGTTGCAAGTTTACTCAAAATAGAAGGTGAATCAAGTGCAGAGCTAGATGGCAGTTCCTTACCTCCCCTCGTCTTAGAGGGAAATATCTTAGTCTTGGTATCCTTCAGATTCTTCATAGTGATAAATAGATAATAATCCCAAGTGACTCAACAAATATAGCTATGCTCCCCGGCAACGGCGCCAGAAAAAGGTCTTGATAACCCACAAGTATAGGGGATCGCAACGGTGTTCGAGGGTAGAGTATTCAACCCAAATTTATAGATTCGACACAAGGGGAGCCAGAGAATATTTGCAAGTATTAGCAACTCAGTTGTCAATTCAACCACACCTGGAGATTAAATATCTGTAGCATAGTGATCAGTAGTATGATAGTTTTGATAATAGTGGTAACAATAATGGTAAAGGTAACAGTGATAGCAATGATTATGTAGCAAGTGAAATAGTAACAGTTGTAGTAGTAACTTAGCTAGAGCAATATGTAGCAAATATTTAGGCATTGGATCGGTGAATTCGTTGGACGATATTCATCATATAGCAGTCATAACCTAGGGCGATACAAAACTACCTCCAGTTCATAAATATAATGTAGGCATGTATTCTGTAATAGTCATACGTGCTTATGGAAAGAACTTCCATTGCATATTTTGTCCCACCCTCCCGTGGCAGCAAGGTCCATAAGAAAACTAAGGGATATTAAGGCCTTCTTTTAGTAGAGAACCGGAATAAAGCATTAGCACATAGTGAATACATGAACTCCTCAAACTACGGTCATCACCGGAAAGTATCCCAACTCTTGTCACTCCGGGGTTTATGGTTCATAACTCGTAATAGGTGAATATGACTTGCAAGATCGGATCTAGAACATAGATATAATGGTGATAACATAAACGATTCAGATCTGAAATCATGGCACCCGGGCCCAAAGTGACAAGCATTAAGCATGGCAAAGTCATAACAACATCAATCTCAGAACATAATGGATACTAGGGATCAAGCCCTAACAAAAATAACTCGATTACATGATGAATCTCATCCAACTCCTCACGGCCAGCAAGCCTATGAAGGAATTACTCACTCCCGTTGGGGAGCATCATGCAATTGGCGATGAAGGAGGGTTGGTGATGACGAAGATCGAAGATCCCCCTCTTCGGAGCCCTGAACGGACTCCAAATCTGGCCTCCCACTGGTGCGCGTCGGTCCTAAACAAACGGTTTTTAACCCCTTTCAGCGACGACATTTGGAACCGTCGCCAAGTGAGTGTGGGCGATAGGGGGGGTCCTTCCCACACGACCCAGAAACCGTCGGGGATAGGGCCCCTATAGTACTCCTACTCGTTTCTGCTCGCATTGCCATCACATTCGGTATTCTGTGGTGCTACGTTTACGATGCGCGGCCCATCACAAATGATTCACTATTATAGAACGTGTATGATGCACGGCCCATCACAAACGGTTCCCCATTAAGAAGATTAACTAATCATCGTATGAGTGTCGGACAGGATTACGAAACGTCGGACCGTCATAACATCGCCGTACACGACAACTATCAAACACGCTATTCTGTGGTGCAACATTTACGATGCATACTTCATCAGAAACAGTACATGGTTGAGAATCGTGTACGATAAGGAAACTAACACAAACGTTTAGTTTGCCTGAACCGTTTGTGATATTGTCTGACATCGCACACGCTTTGCAAATGGCAACTCTGTGCATGCTTGCACACGTTTCCTCTCTATGAACCGTCTCTGATTATGGTGCATATCGCAAACGTTTGTGTTTTACCAACCATGTGTGCCGTAACAACCTGGAGAGCGTAATTTCACCGTAATTTAATTGCTGCTTTTCCAAATTTTACCGGATTTGGATTTGAATTTGAATGTATGCTACGGCTTTATTCATATCCATCAGGTTCAAACAACCAATGCATTATTCGATTCATAGGTACATATGTTCAAGAATTACATAAGAACCAAATAAAGAATGATGAACCACGGTTGTATACTTGTACTATTAAAGACGGTAAAGAAAGAGGCGAAATATATTCTGGTTGCTAAACAAGGTGAAGCGGAATGCCCATATTGTGCCCTCCTCCATGCAGAAGGCACGCATGACTCTAGTCCAACCCCTTGTGATGGCCGACCGCCCATCCTTCACGATCTTCATGAAAAGATCTAGATAATCATCGTGTTCTGGTAGAAATACTTTAACCTTTGCATGCCCACCAATCATGTAGTTTGAGAGGTGATCTTGAGTAAATTGCTTGGCAACCACTTCAAAGGAAAAAGATTCAGACATTGTAATCTAACACAAATCTTTATGGGCAGTAAAAAGAAGGCTGCAGAGTTCTTACTTACCATCCTGCGGTTCATTGTTGTCTTCGATAAAGTGTAAACAAATAGTTTAATTGCCATCTTTGGACCCATTTTACTAACAATCTTTATCAGCTTCCTCACTTCACTACAAAAAAAAGACACATCCGTGACATTTTGGGCCGAACGAATATCTTTTCTGTCATACTTATGACACTTCTATGACAATAATTGTGACAAAACACGGTATCATCATAGATGTGGTGGGGTCCTACTTCTATGACAAAAAATCATGACAGAAAATGGGCTTTTCATCCTGGGCGGGCCGGAAACGCAGCTGCATGAAATTCTTTGGGCCGTCCATGACAGAAAAAACCGTGGTAGAAGCAAGGGCGAGGAAAATATCGGGGTGTTCCCGGTTATGGTGGGTGGTCAGGGCCGAGCAATGTGTGTTTCTCTCGTACACGCACGCGCGTGGGTGCGAGGCGTTAGGCTCTAACTGAACCCGAGCGAGGCGTTGGGCTCTAACTGAACCCGAGCGATTGCACTGCAGGCTACGCGTTACTGAACCCGAGCGATCGATGGCTGTTAACTGAAGCCGATCGAGCGATTCCTTCGCTACTGCTGCTAACTGAAGCCGATCGATGCTGCCTCTGGATGAACAGTGAGCGTTGCTGGGGGGTTTGTGTCGTGGAATTGTCACGGCAGATGTCCTGGTGAAAGGACTTAGTCGTGAGGCCAACGCATCTATGTAGTAGCTTGAGAAGGGTTGATCGGAATCGAGAGACGCAACACACAAGACAAGGGTTTAGACAGCTTCGGGCCCCGGGAAACATCATCTGGTAATAACCCTACATGCTGTTTGTGGCTAGGTCTCATTATGCTCATCAGGGAGACGCCGTAAATCCGGCTCTCCTCTAGTTGTGTCTAGCCCTAGAGATTGTTTCTTGCCTCTCCCTCTTGGGGTGCCCCGCCCCTCCTTATATAAGCTGAAGGGGCGGGTTACATGTAGAGTCCAACTCGGACTTAAGACTTAACCTATTTTGACGTCTTATCATGGGCTTCTCACCATGGGCTTCTTAACGTCTTGGGCTTCTTACAATCTGGCTTACAATCTGACTTACGGTATGGCTTACGATCTGACTTACCATTTGGCTTACCATCTGGTTTAACATCTACCGGCTTAACTGTCCGGCTTATATGACTGTGTCTGCCAGGTTACATGACTGTGTATGTAGGGTTACATGACTATGTCTGCTAGGTTATATGACTGTGGCTGCCGGCTTACAATGCTTAACTGTTCCCGCCGGCTTATAGTCTGCCAGGTCACCAATGAAACATCAAGTCCCAGTCGGGTCATATCTCCGGCCGGGTCATACCGCGAGGTATATCCCCGACATTAGCCCCCAGTTTAATTTGGATTTATCCATGTAAAACTGATCCTGATCATCCTTAACTCCTTGTTATTTCCTTCTTCAAAAATCCGGGTCAATAAGCCAACTTCATAATCAATTTGCTGACGTTGGTTTCTCACAGAGAAAGATTGAAGAATAACTCATTTGACTCAGCTCCCAATGCTTAAAAATATTGGTCTTGAAATACTCATGTGACCTTCAACCGGCTTAAAGATGAAAAAACTTGTCGGGTTTATAAATAGATGATGCCAAGTCATAATTGTTACCGATGCCGGGTCAAAACTTAGAATTTTGAAGATTTCTCTCCCTCATATCCATATTACCTGTAGCCCCCAAGTCTTGAGCAGAACAAAGTAATGACTTAATACTTGCTTCAACAAAAATATTATCACTTTGAAGAAATCCATGTTGTTTATCTCAATCACTAGTCAAAACTGAGCATTCCACATATGTAGCCCCCAAGTGTCGGGTTGTCATGCTTGCGATAACCTGGGACTTGAAATTGCTTTATGCTTATAAAAACTTCAACCAGTGTAGCCCCCAAGGGCCGGGTCATTATGCAATAATGAGCAGGGACTTTATATATTCTTCATTGAAAATAATATCATATGATGTAACCCTTACCATGGTGCTTGAACCCACGTCCAAAAGGTTAAGAGCTTTGTGCTTTAACAATTGAGCAGTGGACCCTTCAATATAATAGATTAAAACTTGTGTACCTTGAATTGTTGACTAGAGCAATTGGTAGCCTCCAAGGGCCGGCTCACTACAATGTGATGAGTCGGGTCTTCAATAAGTTGATGAAAATTGACTTTACATTAGCCCCCAAGTGTCATGGTGCATGCTTGCAGCGACATGAGACTTGCACATTTGATGTAATCTCAACTTGAATACTGTAGCCCCCAAGTGCCGGGTCGTAAGCCTGCAGCGACTCGGGACTATTCCTTCCATTGTAGAATAATCAATCCATTGATAAAATAATAGCCATTGCGCTTAAAGCGACTTTGAAAACCTCAATCATAATACCGGTTATTGGTAACCATAATAAAAATCTAGCCGTGTTGGCTATTAAACATTTGAATAATATAATCCGGTTTAGAAAACCAGTTCCTGTGATATTGAATCATACTGCCAGTTTAGGATACCTGTGCAGTAAGGGTGATAACCCAATCTTTAGAAGCCAAAAACTTCCAAATGTTTATGATTGTCATATATGGCGATTTATCATCCATAGTCAAGCCGGGTTAAATTGAAACCACTCATATACACTTTCGATATGATAAAAAAAGCTTCAAGTAAAATCCAAAAATTGTTTGCAAAAAGAGACTTAAAATTTTTTGAGGCTTCTGATTCGAATACGATCAAAATACCGTTCCAAAGGGGTTAAGCTAAGATTCGAATACGATCGTATAGCCCCTAGTGGCTTTGGCGTTGCCGATCAAGAGGGTAACGACAGCTGTGTTCTCTTTGGTTCGAATACGACCTATGTTTGAACAGGAAGCCCCCAAATGACCTTGAGAGTTGTTTAACGACGCTGATTCGAATACGATCCATGTCGGACCCCAAGGGGTTGAGCTATGATTCGGATACGATCAAGAAGCCCCCTAGTGGGTTTGGCAGTGTGCCAATCAAAAGGGTACCAATAGCTATGTTCTCTTTGGTTCGAATACGACCTATGTTTGAACAGGAAGCCCCCAAATGACCTTGAGAGGTTTTTAACGACCCTGATTCGAATACGATCCAAGTCGGACCCAAAAGGGATCTTCATTTTGAGCCGAAAATTTACTGACGGCCTTTAAATTTGCACCAATGTGGCAGTAGCCTCGGGTCCGGTTTATTTTTCCCTCCAATGACCCGGAGTTCTTAATTTTACTGAAAACCGGCAACATTTGCTGAGTCATGTCATCATAGCCCCCGAGTATCAAGAGAACTCAAGGAGTTGTCATGTGATTCTCCACAGTTGACCATGATATAGACCGGTTTGAGTCCTGCATGGGAGAACTTGCAAACCGGAGTAATTGTTCTTTTAAAGAAAGCAATATGTAATATAAAATATACTGGATGAATTTCACCTGATATGTCAGGCTAGTGATTATCCACCGCAAAGTTGATGATCACCATGGTGAAGCTGAAATCAGTCACGGGTGAGCCATCCGCGTTAGTGTGAGCCAGTGCGGACGGACGAGTCAATCGCCAGCGCGGGCGGGCGAGTCAACCACGTCATGTTGATCTAGTAGGGGCGGCGATTTGCACACATATTCATCGAGCAGCACGACATGGATAAACGCTAGTGCAAAGATAATGTTTGGCACACACCCCTTTGCGACACCTTTGTAATGAATAGTGGTCCTGCGAGAGAAATACCACGAACCCAAAGTAATTTCTCTTAAAAGAATAAAACATGTATTGATGAAATTCATAAGAAAAATAGCACCTTGTATTTTTTTGTTGGATGACCATGATGGATAACGCATAACACCGCTTTGGCTTTTGACAGAAGAATTGCTTTGAAGTGAGTAAAGACAGTGATTGGAGACTGAAATCTGCCAACACGTCTCATTTGGTTCCCTTGGAAATCGTGCCATGAGAGAGGAGCAATAATACTGATTCTCCTGTCTTCAAGTTCCCAGGATGATTAAGGTCCCTATATATAGCTTCTTTTGACCGCGACTTACTTGATCGTGAAATCTTTTGCGTGAACAGTGGCATGATTGACTGATGGAACTTTGCTTCTGCCCCACTATTGCTTTTATCCTCACGTGCATGTGTAGCAGACTTTTATTCGTTTTCCTCATCATCAGGATATCCACGCAGATTGATAAACCAGTCTTTCCAGCATCAAGCAATATAAAAGTGCCGAAAATTATGACTGAAACAAAAACCGGCGAGCTTCAGAAAACAAACGTAATGGTTTGAAACGACGACGAGTGACATGGAAGGAGGCCGTAGCTGCTTGAGTTTATGTTGCAGACAGTCCATGGCGGTTCGACCACATCGTACTAACGGGCGGCTCATGGCCGTGAAGACGGCGACTGTGAGGCAACATCGAAGTTGACTTGGAAACAAGGCGGGACCGTCCGCGACCCGGATCCACACCCGTGGCCATCTTTTTGCCGAAGGGGCTGGCGACAGTGACTCGGACGACGGCGACTCTGCCGCGGGCGACTCGTGAGCCGGCGGCGAATCGGACGACGGTGGTTTCGCCGGCGACTCGTGCTCTGGCGGACGGTGACTTCGGATGACGGAGGTTTCTACTGCTGAAGCGATCCGTGAGCAGTGGCGACTTCGACGACGATCGCTTCGCTGCGGGCGACTTCGTGAGCAGCGGCGACTTGGGACGACGGTGGCTGCGGGCGATTCGTACACTGGCGACGGTGACTTCGGATGAGCGGAGGCTCTACTGGCGGCGATTCGTGAGCCGACGGCGACTTCGACGACGGCTCTACTGGCGACTCGTGAGCCGGCGGCGACTCGGACGACGGTGGCTCTGCCGCGGGCGATTCGTGCTACGGCGACGGTGACTCGGATGACGGAGGCTCTACCGCGGGCGATTCGTGAGCCGGCGGCGACTCGGACGACGGCGGCTCTGCCGCGGGCGACTCGTGAGCCGGCGACGGTGACTCAGATGACGGCGGCTCTGCCGCGGGCGACTCGGACGACGTCACAGGGCCAGCCGCGGCGCGAGAGGCCAACGGCGGAGGGCACGAAGCCAGCCCCGGATGGGTGCAGCGGCAAGGTTGAGCACCCGGTCGTGGGCGTGTTGATACCTTGGTGGCGGCCGTTTTGAGAATGTTGGCCGGGCGAGGCAACCGGCGGTGGCATGGCGGTTTAAACATAGGAGTACTACGGAGGACGGGGGACCCGGCTCAAGGCCGCAGCCACGCACGACAGAGGCGGAGAGCAGGGCCGGCTGGTCGTAGTGTGGAGGACGGCGGTGCAGGCATGTTGAGAACGAGGCCGGCTCGGCGCGGCCTCTGCTAAGGAAGTGAGGCGCGCGAGGGCGTGATTCGCTAGGCGCCAAGGACCGGGTCACAGCCAGCGGGCGGTTCAACGGCGGCCACGGGGCGGCGGTTCGAGGGTGCCGAGGCGAGCGACTGGAGCGGCAAGGGCAGCATCAGCGGAAGTAGTAGGCCGGCTTGCAAAGTCAATGAACCCCGCTCACGGCGACTTGGCGGCGGATCAACGGCCGCTCGACAACGGACGCGGGAGTGCAGCAGAAACCGGGACGCTGGGCCACAATAGGCGTGGGCGTGCAACTTGATGCTGATGCAAATCCTTTCAAACTGGTTATTTTTCATCCTAAAAAATTGCAAACTTCTCGATCCCTGGGGGAGATCCTTCCAAGAACTCATCACCACCATGCGCGTGCCCCACGGTGGGCGCCAACTGTCGTGGAATTGTCACGGCAGATGTCCTAGTGAAAGGACTTAGTCGTGAGGCCAACGCATCTATGTAGTAGCTTGAGAAGGGTTGATCAGAATCGAGAGACGCAACACACAAGACAAGGGTTTAGACAGTTGGGCCCCGGAAACATCATCTGGTAATAACCCTACATGCTGTTTATGGCTAGGTCTCATTATGCTCATCGTGAGACGCCAGAATCCGGCTCTCCTCTAGTTGTGTCTAGCCCTAGAGATTGTTTCTTGCCTCTCCCTCTTGGGGTGCCCCGCCCCTCCTTATATAAGCTGAAGGGGCGGGTTACATGTAGAGTCCAACTCAGACTTAAGACTTAACCTATTTTGACGTCTTATCATGGGCTTCTCACCATGGGCTTCTTAACGTCTTGGGCTTCTTACAATCTGGCTTACAATCTGACTTACGGTCTGGCTTACGATCTGACTTACCATCTGGCTTACCGTCTGGTTTAACATCTGCCGGCTTAACTGTCCGGCTTATATGACTGTGTCTGCCGGGTTACATGACTGTGTCTGCAGGGTTACATGACTGTGTCTGCTGGGTTATATGACTGTGTCTGCCGGCTTACAATGCTTAACTGTTCCCGCCGGCTTATAGTCTGTCATGTCACCAATGAAACATCAAGTCCCAGCCGGGTCATATCTCCGGCCGGGTCATACCGCGGGGTATATCCCCGACAGTTTGGATGAACAGTTCCCGGTGGGGGTGGATGAACAGGACCCCGTGGTGTTGCCTCTGGATGAACAGTGAGCGTTGCTGGGAGGTTTGGATGAACAGTTCCCGGTGGGGGTGGATGAACAGGACCCCGATCGTTCGAGCTGGTTGGGGCTGGATGAACAGGGCCCCGTGGAGGGAAGGATGAATAGGACCACCCCGTGGAGGGCAGGATGAATAGTAGACGGTGGAGGGCAGGATGAACAGTATCCCGTGGAGGGGTGGTTGAACAGGAGCCCGTGGAGAGGGCTGGTTGAACAGTAGGCGGTGGAGAAGCGCGCGGTGGAGGCTGGATGAACAGGAGCCCGTGGATGAACAGTCACAGGTGGAGGCTGGAGGAGGTCGACGGTGGATGAACAGTAGCCCGTGGAGGCTGGAGGGGGTCGACAGTGGAGATGAACAGTATCCCGTGGAGTCCCGTTTTGCGGTACGCCACACCCCTCCCGATGAACAGGACCCCCGTTTCGACCGTAGCGCTCCAACACAAGTCCGTTTCCTCCGTTTTGCGGTACACCAGACCCCTCCCGATGAACAGGATCCTGTTCCGAACGTGGCCGGTCGAACACAAGGCCGTTTCCTCCGTTCTGCGGTAAGCCAGGCCTCGTTTCCATCGACTATTCCATCCAAGCCCTCCCGATGAACACGACGACGCATTCCGTTCCGACCTAGCCGGTTGGCTCCCCATGAACATGACGACGACGCTGTTTCTCCGTCCCGACCCAGCCATGTACACGATCCTTGGCCGTACGTATGCGCGAGTAGGCGTTCGAGACCCTGCCCAGATGTAATGCGTGGGTCAGATTTTCTTTCTTGCACATCGGCACCAGACGACGTGTACATGCTACGTGCGCGCCTCTACATCGACCAGTATGTATGTACACGTTCGTGACCAGAATGAAAACGCTACGTACGCTTCGACCAGGTGGGTCCCGACTGTCAGGCACTTCATTGCCTGCGAAGATGTAGCTGGTGGGTCCCAGCAGTCAGCGGGGCGAATCATTTTTTCGCCCGGACGCACTTCCTTGCGTGTGAAGAAGTAGCTGGTGGGTCCAAGCAGTCAGGGGGAAACATTTTTTTCGCGAAATACAGAGGCCCGTCCGGTGGGTCCCCGCTGTCAGGTGGAGGAATAATTATTTTCGCGTAATAAGGAGGCACTTCCTTGCTGTGGTCGTGGACCCATCTGTCAGCCTCTCCACGTATAGTCCACGTCCGATGGAAGCCGTTCCTTGACCACGTTGACCACGCCGCGCCGAGAGCACCAGGGCGGTGGACGACGGCAAGGCCTAGGAAGGGGACGACGCGGAGCCGGGGAAGACGCGGCAGTGGATGCCCACGCATACAGGAGTACAAGGGTTCACTGGTTCGCTGCGGTGTGAGGCTGCCGTCGCCGCAGAATAACCGGGGGTGTGGGTGAGTAGAGGGATGGCCTAGCCAGCGGTGGGAATGGTAGGGGCGGTGAGGCCTCCGCGGCAGCACAGCCGGCCACGGGAGGTAGGAGCATGCGGCACGACCGGCGCTGCTTTGGGCGGCTGGAGCAAGAAGACCAGAGGTTGAAGAAGCACTACGGCCATTGGATGGACATCATACGGTCACTGGAGCTAGAATCGTTCATATTGACTAAGTTGACAAAGCACTCCGTCCCCGTCAACTTAGTAGGCCCACAAGTCAGCCTCCCACCAAGGTGGGTCCCAACTAGCACGAGGAGTATTGATTTTTTTGTGCGTAATAAGGAGGCACCTCCGGTGGATCCGAGCTGACATCGGGGGGAACTTTTTTTCGCGAAATACGTTGGCCCGTCTAGTGGGTCCTAGCAGTCAGGGGGGAAACGTTTTTTCGCCAAATACGGTGGCCCGTCTGGTGGGTCCCTGCTGTCAGGTGGAGGAATAATTATTTTTCGTGTAATAAGGAGGCACTTCCTTGCGGCTGCCGTGGACCCAACTATCAGCCTCTCCATGTACAGTACTCTCCTGATGGAAGTCGTTCCTTGACCACATTGACCACGCCGCGCCGAGAGGACCAGGGTGGTGGACGATGGCGAGGCCTTGGAAGGGAACGACACGGAGGCAGGGAAGACTCAGCAGTTGTTTCCCACGCGGAGGGGAGTACGACTGTACGAGGGTTTACTGGTTCGTCTGCCGTCGCCGGAGAATAAAAGCAGGTGTGGGTGAGTAGAGGGATGGCTAGGCCAGCGATGGGAGTACAGTGGGGTGGTGAGGCCTGCGCGGCAGCACAACCGGCCGCGGGGAGGAGGGAGCAGGCCATCCCGCCGGCGCTTGTTTGAGCGGCTGGAGCAGGAAGAGCAGAGATTGAAGAAGCACGACGGCCATTGGATAGACATCCAACAGTCACTGCTTGTGCGTCAACCTTTTTTTAGGAAAGCCTCAAATCTGTGGAAAACAGCATACAACCCATCTGCCATTAATTCTAAGAATTTACAACCCATTTGCTAATTCCTAAAGTTTTTTTGGAGCCCATATACTTTTTGTTAGCATTACAGCCCATATTGTGGCCACGGTTAAAAAATTATACGAAATTTTGCATATTTCAAAAGTGTCCGAACTATTTTTAATCCCGAAATTTCGAGTCACATTCAAACTGATTTTAAAAATAAATGTATATCAATATAAAATCCAACAAATTGTCCATGCATAAAAATTAATGCAATTTAAAATCTCAAAATGAAAAAAAGAAATTTGAAACTAATTGCGGTTTGATGTGTTTTAAAATGTACAACCCATTTCTCATTACTGATAGGCCATTTTCTCGGCCAGCCGAATGAAGCTCTCCTCGTCTTGAAAAATTTGCAGCCCAACAGGCCTGACAAAGCGACTTACTTGGCAAATCACAAAAAGACTGGGTTGTGGCCGTGGACCCAGCTGCGGTCGTCGACCCAGCTGTCAGCCTCTCCATGTACAGTACTCTTCCGATAGAAGTCGGTCGTTGACCACATTGACCACGCCGCGCCGAAAGCACCAAGGTGATGGACGACGGCGAGGCCTAGGAAGGGGATGACGTGGAGCCGGGGAAGACGCGGTAGTGGATGCCCAGGCGGAGAGGAGTACGAGGTTCACCGTTCAGATCTTGATTGTGAGGTCGTCGCCGCCAGAATAACAGGGTGTGGGTGAGTAGAGGGATGGCTGGCGGCGGTGGGAGTAGTAGGGGGCGGTGAGGCCTCCGCGGCATCACAGCCGGCCACGGGAGGCAGGAGCATGCGGCACGACTGGCGCTGGTTTGGGCGGCTGGAGCAAGAAGACCAGAGGTTGAAGAAGCACTACTGCCATTGGATGAACATCGTACGATAACTGGAGCTAGAATCGTTCATATTGACTACGTTGACAAAGCCCTCCGTCCCCGTCAACTTGGTAGGCCCACAAGTCAGCCTCCCACGATGCTGGGTTCCAGCTGGCAGGGGGATTATTCATTTTTTGTGCATAATAAGGAGGCACTTCCTTGCGTGCGAAGATAGCTGGTGGGTCTGACCTGTCAGCGGGGGGCACGTTTTTTTCACGAAATACAGAAACCCTTCCTGTGGGTCCCAGATGTCAGGTGAAGGAATCAAAGACTTGAGAAGGCGTACAGAACAAGTTAGTGTGTTGTTGGGTTTTAGAAAAAAGAGAGACGTGCTCCTGTAGCTGGTTCGAATCCAAACCTAGACTATGACTATATATGGTGCTATGCTACTCTGCAAGTAATGAAACTGACATATCCAACGTTCGCTTCTCCTCTTCTCTACTTACTCTTCCTAGCATCAGAAGCTCTGGCCGCAGCAACCATGTCCGATGGCTGCTCGTCCACCTGGTCTTCAGCAGGCAACAACCAAATATGCGCCAAGTCGCCACCCGTACCATCGCCTGTGGGTCTCATCACACCCCTGCCGGCAAGCGCACCGCAGCCGGTTGCTCATCACAACCCGCTGCCGTTGGTGTGGTGCCACCGCTGCAAATCACGCAGAGTCATCCGTCGCATCACAACCACGATCCTCAACCCTGGCCAAGTCTTCTACAAATGCCCGAAAGTGTTGTTCTGCTGCTTTTAGTTGCTGGTTTTTTAATAGTTTGGTTGATGATCTTCCAATTTGATACGTGCAGAAAAGGGAAGATTTGTGTGATTTGTATTTCTGGGAAGTTGCTGATGTGGGGGAGTGCAACTACGCTAATTATTTGGTTAGCCAAGGAATCCTAATACTAGCAGGTTGGGGTGTTGGACAAGTAACTGAAGGAACGACACAAGAGGAAGATGCAGAGCAGAAGGTTAAAGATGCAATTCCTCTGATCATGGCCAAGCAACAGCTGCTGAACGGCCTTGACAGCAATGAGGAGATGAAAGAGCTTGTGAAGATAATGGGGAAAATCGATGTGCTCTCTAGGATGATTGTCTCTTTTTTTGCAGTGTATGTAGCACTCGTGATGTATTCAGTGGCTATGACATGAGCACTTTGCTGAAACTAGTAATGAATGAAACCTGTGTAGCAGGCTGGGCGTAGTGTTGTGAACATCTAATGATTTCTATTAACGGAAATAAGGGGGTATCTCCAGTCATCGCTACGTGCAAATGTGTCTTCCAAGAAAAATATCTGTGTTGCTTGATTTGCCAAAATAAAAGGCTCATTAGTCTGGTACGTGATACGTCTCCAACGTATCTATAATTTTTTATTGCTCCATGCTATATTGTCTACTGTTTTGAACAATATTGGGCTTTATTATCCACTTTTATATTATTTTTGGGACTAACCTATTAACCGGAGGCCCAGCCCAGAATTGCTATTTTTGCCTATTTCAGAGTTTCGAAGAAAAGGAATATCAAATGGAGTCCAAACGGAATGAAACCTTTGGGAACTTGATTTTCTCACCGAACATGATCCAGGAGACTTGGACCCTACATCAAGAAAGAAAGGAGGAAGGCACGAGGTAGGGGGCGCGCCCACCCCCCAGGGCGCGCCCTCCACCCTCGTGGGGCCCCTGTTGCTCCACTCACGTACTCCTTCCTCCTATATATACCTACGTGCCCCCAAACAATCAGAAGGGGAGCCAAAAACCTAATTCCACCGCCGCAACCTTCTGTACCCACGAGATCCCATCTTGGGGCCTGTTCGGCTCACGAGGGGGCATCCATCACGGAGGGCTTCTACATCAACACCATAGCCTCTCCAATGAAGTGTGAGTAGATTACCTCAGACCTTCGGGTCCATAGTTATTAGCTAGATGGCTTCTTCTCTCTTTTTGGATCTCAATACAATGTTCTCCCCCTCTCTTGTGGAGATCTATTCGATGTAATCTTCTTTTTGCGTTGTGTTTGTTGAGACCGATGAATTGTGGGTTTATGATCAAGATTATCTATGAACAATATTTGAATCTTCTCTGAATTCTTTTATGTATGATTGGTTATGTTTGCAAGTCTCTTCGAATTATCAGTTTGGTTTGGCCTACTAGATTGGTTTTTCTTGCAATGGGAGAAGTGCTTAGCTTTGGGTTCAATCTTGCGGTGTCCTTTCCCGGTGTGATGAGGGCAGCAAGGCACATATTGTATTGTTGCCATCAAGGATAACAAGATGGGGTTTTTATCATATTGCATGAATTTATCCCTCTACATCATGTCATCTTGCTTAAGGCATTACTCTGTTTTCTTGAACTTAATACTCTAGATGCATCTTTGGATAGCAGTCGATGAGTGGAGTAATAGTAGTAGATGCAGGAAGGGGTCGGTCTACTTGTCTCGGACGTGATGCCTATATACATGATCATACCTAGATATTCTCATAACTATGCTCAATTCTGTCAATTGCTCAACAGTAATTCGTTCACCCACCGTAAAATACTTATGCTCTTGAGAGAAGCCACTAGTGAAACCTATGGCCCCCGGGTCTATCTTCATCATATCAATCTTCCAACACTTTGTTTATTTCCTTTGCTTTTACTTTGCTTTTATTTTACTTTGCATCTTTATCACAAAAATACCAAAAATATTATCCTATCATATCTATCAGACATCACTCTCGTAAGTGACCGTGAAGGGATTGACAACCCCTTATCGCGTTGGTTGCGAGGAGTTATTTGTTTTGTGTAGGTACGAGGCACTCGCGCGTAGCCTCCTACTGGATTGATACCTTGGTTCTCAAAAACTAAGGGAAATACTTAGGCTACTTTGCTGCATCATCCTTTCCTCTTCAAGGAAATCCAATGCAGTGCTCAAGAGGTAGCAAGAAGAATTTATGGCGCCGCTGCCAGCGAGTCTACGCAAAAGTCAACATACCAAGTACCCATCACAATCCCTTATCTCCCGCATTACATTATTTGCCATTTGCCTCTTGTATTCCTCTCCCCCACTTCACCCTTGCCGTTTTATTCGCCCTCTCTTTTCTATTCACCTCTTTTTTGCTTGCTTTTTGTTTGCTCGTGTGTTGGATTGCTTGTTTGTCACGATGGCTCTACCTAGATTTTGTGATCTTCACCTTAAAAGGTTAGAAGAGATCGAAAGCAACGTCAGGAGTTTTATGGTTTTGCAATTTGAGCATAATAATTTCTTCAGAAACGAGCTTAAGGAACAAAAAGGTTTTATGAGTTATATGAATAAAGAGCTCGATGATATGTCTAAAGAATTTGATGGTTTAAGATCCCAAATTGCTCATCTTGAGAAGTTGACTGCTGAAATTTCGGATAAACAGGCTACGTTAGTTAATAAGATGGCCGCTAAACCGGATTCCTATGAAAATCAAGATGAAGATCTAAAAGTTATTGATGTGTCCCCTATTAAATCTTTGTTTTGCAATATGAATCTTGATAATGATGGGACTGAATATGATCCACCCTTACCTAGAAGGCGTTCCAAAAAATTCGGAGTTTTTAGATCTTGACGCTAAAATTGATAAAAGTGGGATTGAAGAAATCAAAACCCTAGATGTTGCTAAACCCACTATTTTGGATTTCAAGGAATTTAATTATGAAAATTGCTCTTTGATTGATTGTATTTCCTTGTTGCAATCCGTGCTAAATTCTCCTCAGGCTTATAGTCAAAATAAAGCGTTTACTAAACATATCGTTGATGCCTTGATGCAATCTTATGAAGAAAAACTTGAGTTGGAAGTTTATATCCTACAAAACTTCATGATGAGTGGGAACCAACTATTAAAATTAAGATTAAGGATCATGAATTCTATGCTTTATGTGATTTGGGTGCTAGTGTTTCCACTATTCCCAAAACTTTGTGCGATCTGCTAGATTTCCGCGATTTTGATGATTGCTCTCTAAACTTGCACCTTGCGGATTCCACTACTAAGAAACCTATGGGAAGAATTTATGATGTTCTTATTGTTTCAAATAGGAATTATGTGCCCGTAGATTTTATCGTTCTTGACATAGATTGCAATCCTTCATGTCATATTATTCTTGGTAGACCTTTCCTTAGAACGATTGGTGCAATTATTGATATGAAGGAAGGGAATATTAGATTCCAATTTCCATTAAAGAAAGGCATGGAACACTTCCCTAGGAATAAAATAAATTCACCATATGAATCTATCATGAGATCCACTTATGGATTGCCTACCAAAGATGGCAATAGCTAGATCTATCCTTGCTTTTATGCCTAGCTAGGGGCGTTAAACGATAGCGCTGGTTGGGAGGCAACCCAATTTTATTTTTAGTTTTTTTTGCTTTTGCTTCTGTTTAGGAATAAATCTTTGATCTAGCCTCTGGTTAGATGTGTTTTTATGTTTTAATTAGTGTTTGTTCCAAGTTAAACCTATAGGACCTTCTTGGATGATAGTTATTTGATCTTGCTGTAATTTCCAGAAACTTTCTGTTCACGAAACAATTGTTAAAAATCACCAGAACGTGATAAAATAGTGATTCCAATTGCTGCTGATCAATAAAAAAAATTCCTAGGTCTTACTATTTTGGCTGATGTTTTGGAGTTCTAGAAGTTTGCGTTAGTTACAGATTACTACAGACTGTTCTGTTTTTGACAGATTCTGTTTTCCGTGTGTTGTTTGCTTATTTTGATGAATCTATGGCTAGTAAAATAGTTTATAAACCATAGAGAAGTTGGAATACAGTAGGTTTAACACCAATATAAATAAATAATGATTTCATTACAGTACCTTGAAGTGGTCTTTTGTTTTCTTTCGCTAACGGAGCTCACGAGATTTCTGGTGAGTTTTGTGTTGTGAAGTTTTCAAGTTTTGGGTGAAATCTTTTGATGGATTATGGAAAAAGGAGTGGCAAGAGCCTAAGCTTGGGGATACCCATGGCACCTCCAAGATAATCTAAGGACACCAAAAAGCCAAAGCTTGGGGATGCCCCGGAAGGCATCCCCTCTTTCGTCTACTTCCATCGGTAACTTTACTTGGAGCTATATTTTTATTCACCACATGATATGCGTTTTTCTTGGAGCGTACTGTATGATTTGAGTCTTTGCTTTTTTAGTTTACCACAATCATCCTTGATGTACAAACCTTTTGAGAGAGCCATACATGATTTGGAAATTATTAGAATACTCTTTGTGCTTCACTTATATCCTTTTTGAGTTATATAGTTTTGCTCTAGTACTTCACTTATAACTTTTAGAGTGCGGTGGTGGATTTGTTTTATAGAAACTATTGATCTCTCATGCTTCACTTAGATTATTTTTAGAGTCTTAAAATAGCATGGTAATTTTCTTAAATAATCCTAATATGCTAGGTATTCAAAAATAGTAAAAACTTTCTTATGAGTGTGTTGAATACTAAGAGAAGTTTGATGCTTGATGATTGTTTTGAGATATGGAGGTAATAATATTAAAGTCATGCTAGTTGAGTAGTTGTGAATTTGAGAAATGCTTGTGTTGAAGTTTGCAAGTCCCGTAGCATGCACGTATGGTAAACGTTATGTAACAAATTTGAAACATGAGGTGTTCTTTGATTGTCCTCCTTATGAGCAGCGGTCGGGGATGAGCGATGGTCTTTTCCTACCAATATGTCCCCCTAGGAGCATGTGCGTAGTGCTTTGGTTTTTGATGACTTGTAGATTTTTGCAATAAGTATGTGAGTTCTTTATGACTAATGTTGAGTCCATGGATTATACGCACTCTCACCCTTCCATCATTGCTAGCCTCTTTGGTACCGTGCATTGCCCTTTCTCACCTCGAGAGTTGGTGCAAACTTAGCGGTGCATCCAAACCCCGTGATATGATACACTCTTTCACACATAAACCTCCTTATATCTTCCTCAAAACAGCCACCATACCTACCTATTATGGCATTTCCATAGCCATTCCGAGATATATTGCCATGCAACTTTCCACCATTCCGTTTATCATGACACATTCATCATTGTCATATTGCTTAGCATGATCATGTAGTTGACATAGTATTTGTGGCAAAGCCACCATTCATAATTCTTTCATACATGTCACTCTTGGTTCATTGCATATCCTGGTACACCGCCGGAGGCATTCATATAGAGTCATACCTTGTTCTAGTATCGAGTTATAATCGTTGAGTTGTAAATAAATAGAAGTGTGATGATCATCATTTTCTAGAGCATTGTCCCAAGTGAGGAATAAAAAAGAGAGAGAGAGAAAGGCCATAAAAAAGAGAAGGCCCAAAAAAATGATGAGAGAAAAAGAGAGAAGGGACAATGCTACTATCTTATGCCACACTTGTGTTTCAAAGTAGCACCGTAATCTTCATGATAGAGAGTCTCTTGTTTTGTCACTTTCATATACTAGTGGGAATTTTTCATTATAGAACTTGTCTTGTATATTCCAACAATGGGCCTCCTCAAGTGCCCTAGGTCTTCGTGAGCAAGCAAGTTGGATGCACACCCACTTAGTTTCTTTTGTTGAGCTTTCATACATTTGTAGCTCTAGTGCATCCGTTGCATGGCAATCCCTACTCCTTGCATTAACATCAATCGATGGGCATCTCCATAGCCCATTGATTAGCCTCGTTGATGTGAGACCTTCTCCTTTTTTGTCTTCTCCACATAACCCCCATCATCATATTCTATTCCACCCATAGTGCTATGTCCATGGCTCGCGCTCATATATTGCATGAAAGTTTATAAGTTTGAGATTACTAAAGTAAGAAACAATTGCTTGGCTTGTCATCGGGGTTGTGCATGATGAGAACATTCTTGTGTGACGAAAATGGAGCATGACTAAACTATATGATTTTGTAGGGATGAACTTTCTTTGGCCATGTTATTTTGAGAGGACATAATTGCTTAGTTAGTATGCTTGAAGTATTATTATTTTTATGTCAATATGAACTTTTATCTTGAATCTTCCGGATCTGAATATTCATAACACAATTAAGAAGAATTACATTGAAATTATGCCAAGTAGCACTCCACATCAAAAATTCTGTTTTTATCATTTACCTACTCGAGGACGAGCATGAATTAAGCTTGGGGATGTCTGATACGTCTCCAACGTATCTATAATTTTTGATTGCTCCATGCTATATTATCTACTGTTTTGGACAATATTGGGCTTTATTATCCACTTTTATATTATTTTTGCGACTAACCTATTAACCGGAGGCCCAGCCCGAATTGCTGTTTTTGCCTATTTCGCACTTTCAAGAAAAGGAATATCAAACGGAGTCCAAACGGAATGAAACCTTCGGGAACGTGATTTTCTCACCGAACATGATCCAGGAGACTTGGACCCTACGTCAAGAAAGAAAGGAGGAAGGCACGAGGTAGGGGGGCGCGCCCACCCCCCAGGGCGCGCCCTCCACCCTCGTGGGCCCCCTGTTGCTCCACCGACGTACTCCTTCCTCCTATATATACCTACGTACCCCCAAACGATCAGAAGGGGAGCCAAAAACCTAATTCCACCGCCGCAACCTTCTGTACCCACGAGATCCCATCTTGGGGCATGTTCCGGAGCTCCGCCGGAGGGGGCATCCATCACGAAGGGCTTCTACATCAACACCATAGCCTCTCCGATGAAGTGTGAGATCTATTCGATGTAATCTTCTTTTTGTGGTTTGTTTGTTGAGACCGATGAATTGTGGGTTTATGATCAAGATTATCTATGAACAATATTTGAAACTTCTCTGAATTCTTTTATGTATGATTGGTTATCTTTGCAAGTCTCTTCGAATTATCAGTTTGGTTTGGCCTACTAGATTGGTTTTTCTTGCAATGGGAAAAGTGCTTAGCTTTGGGTTTAATCTTGCGGTGTCCTTTCCCAAAGGATGATCGGGGCAGCAAGGCACGTATTGTATTGTTGCCATCGAGGATAACAAGATGGGGTTTTTATCATATTGCATGAATTTATCCCTCTACATCATGTCATCTTGCTTAAGGCATTACTCTGTTTTCTTGAACTTAATACTCTAGATGCATGCTGGATAGCGGTCGATGAGTGGAGTAATAGTAGTAGATGCAGGCAGGATTCGGTCTACTTGCCTCGGACATGATGCCTATATACATGATCATACCTAGATATTCTCATAACTATGCTCAATTCTGTCAATTGCTCAACAGTAATTCATTCACCCACCGTAAAATACTTATGCTCTTGAGAGAAGCCACTAGTGAAACCTATGGCCCCCGGGGTCTATCTTCATCATATCAATCTTCCAACACTTTGTTTTTACTTTGCTTTTACTTTTCTTTTATTTTACTTTGCGTCTTTATCACAAAAATACCAAAAATATTATCCTATCATATCTATCAGATCTCACTCTCGTAAGTGACCGTGAAGGGATTGACAACCCCTTAACGTGTTGGTTGCGAGGAGTTATTTGTTTTGTGTAGGTACGAGGGACTCGTGCATAGCCTCCTACTGGATTGATACCTTGGTTCTCAAAAACTGAGGGAAATACTTACGCTACTTTGCTGCATCATCCTTTCCTCTTCAAGGAAATCCAACGCAGTGCTCAAGAGGTAGCAGTACGCTGCCTTGACATTGATGGATTTGAAATAATCATCAGCTCTGGGTTTTGCGATCCTGGAAAACAGGTTATACCAACGACAGCACAATAGAACCACACACCAATGATCCTCGAATCGAGATATATCGCAACCGAACAATGTCTGCTATGTTAGCATACATTTCAGTTGTCTCTTTGTCATAATGTGATACGTGCTCATGATGGCACTGTTTTGTGTCTTCCTGCCTTCGTCTCGTGCAAGGGTGTTGTAGCGCACATCTCCAACAACGCAAGATTCATAATGTCTCACCCGAGTATCAGGACCCATTGCTAGTGAGTAAAGGGCATCATCAACTGCCTGCCCATCGTCCCGCATCTTCTTAACCTATGGTTAGAAAATAGACAAGTTGATCATCTTATGTACTCAATATATTAAAAAACTGACAGTGCAATTCAAAAGCTTACATGGCTCTTGAACCATTTCGCAAATCCTGCCATAACCAGTTTGTCAATGTTTCTTGGATTTTGCGGCAGTAACTCCTTTTGTAGATGCTGCACAACATAGTGATCGCGTCAAACATCTAAATATATAAGAATGTGCTGCAAGTTTAGTAGATTGCGATGTATAAGCTGCAGTACTTAGCACTTACTTGATATAAGGTAGTATCTCAGGACAGTTATTCAACACATACCAAACATTTTGTCCAAATCTTTAGGTTTGTCCTCTTGTCGACTCTTCCGTGTAACTCGAACGGAATAATCGAAAACATTGAGCCCGGGATTGTCTTCATCCATGTCTTTGCTAAGCTGATCAGTTGTTTTAATGTATTTTGAGCAGAATGTCAACACTTCTGTAGCAATGTAGGCCTCTGCAATGGAACCCTTGGGTCTAGCTCTGTTCCTAACATAGCCCTTGAAAGTGCCTATCTGCCTTTCAATAGGGTACATCCAGCCATACTGTCTTGGACCTCTAAGTAGTGCCTCATCGTAGATGAATAGCCAAATGCACCATCACATCAAAGAAGGCCGGAGGATATATCTTCTCAAGGTCGCATAGGATAGTTGGTATCTTGTCTCTAAGACGCTCCAAAGCATCTATCCCGATATTTCTACTGCAGAGTTCCTCAAGAATTGTCCCAACTCAAGAATCGCTCAGTATAAGTCGTATGGCCCAATCCTCTAAGGATAACAAGTAAAACCCTTTGAAGTAGGACGTGGCAGTCATGAGTTTTCAACCCTTGTACCTTGTATCCATCTGCACTGACTCTCCTTTCAGGGTTGGAAGAAAATCCATGTGGGAATCTCACACGTGATAGGACCTTGCAGAATTCTTTTCCTTTTACCTTGTCCAAGACGTACACGGCTGGTGCCATATCCCGTGGTTTACCTTCATCTTGCACCTGCAAATCCTTTCTTGTTCATCTCCACCGTCGACCTCCTCCAGCCTCCACGGGCTCCTGTTCATCCAGCCTCCACCGCGCGCTACTCCACCGGCTACTGTTCAACCACCCCTCCACAGGAACCCCTCCACCATCTACTGTTCATCCAACCCTCCACACCACGGGGTCCTGTTCAACCACCCCTCCACGGCCACCCCATCGTCTACTATTCATCCAGCCCTCCACACCACGGGGTCCTGTTCATCCACCCCTCCACGGCCACCCCACCGTCTACTGTTCATCCATCCCTCCACACCATGGGGTCCTGTTCATCCAGAGGCAACGGCACCGCTCACTCTTCATCAAATCGATCGGCTTCAGTTAGCAGCAGTAGCTAAGGAATCGCTCGATCGGGTTCGCTTAATCACCATCGATCGATCGCCGGGTTCGATGAACGCCGTAGCCTGCAGTGCAATCGCTCGGGTTCAGTTAGAGCCCAACGCCTCACTCGGATTCAGTTAGAGCCAATGCCTCACACGTGTACGAGAGAAACGCGCATCACTCGGCCCCCGACCTCCCACCGTAACCGGGAACTCCCCAAAATTTTCCTCCCCCTCACTTCTACCACGGTTTTTTCCGTCATGGACGGCCCAAAGAATGTCATGCAGCTGTCTCCGCCCACCCAGACGAAAAGCCCATGTTCTGTCATGATTGTTTGTCATAGAAGTAGGAGCCCACCACATCTATGATGATACGGGGTTTTGTCACAATTATCGTCATAGAAGTGTCATATGTATGACAGGAAAAAAATTCGTTCGGCCCAAAATGTCACGGATGTGTCTTTTTTTTTGTAGTGTTTGGTGGCAGCTATTTGTTTCTGTTTGGCTTGTTCTGCAGCTCATGTAGCATGGGATACCATGTCGGTACAATTTTCCGCTGGACTTTGACCTTCTATTGCACCATCAGTACCAGCAGAATCTGCAGGATTGTTTCGCTTCCCTTTCCCCCGTCGTTACGCTCTTGCTTCCTCTTTCTCTGTGCCATGTTAAGTCAAGCCGACAAGAAAAACAAATAACAATTTAGTTCTTCAGAACAAATGTACTTTGATGTAAGAACATGGTGTGATAGACAGATATTGTATGTTCTAGAAATAGGAACACGTGTCTTAGTCACAAGTATAATGTGTAAAGTAAGCAGATGCAATTCAACAAAATTAGAAGCAATACAAGCTAGACATCATACATAACATGCAACCACATATAACAGGCCAAGTTAGAGGGAGCACCTGTGATGGTGCACTAGGGAGACGTGCTCATCACCAATGTAATCCACGTTGAGTGTCTATGCATGTGTTGTCTTGGAAATCATCTTGGGGGGATGGAGGAGTAGAATATGTAGAGGCCCTCCATTTGGAAGGAGCACCTTCATCTGCTGCCTTGCTAACTTCCTTCCGCTTTATTGATTTTGAATTGTCAAGTAAAACCGACAAGAAAAAGCAATAAAATTCACTCTTGAGAACTCATTCGTGCATGATACTGACAATCACTACTTTGATGTAAGGCAAACACATGATTCCAGGATGGAATAATACGGAAAACAGGACGGCATGGCATATTCACAACTGTTTGTGTAAACTGAGTAGAAACCATTTGACCAAATAAGAAGCAATGCAAGCTAGACACCACGTGAAAGATGCAACCAATATGACTCTGCCAAGTTAAAAGTGTCCCATCATAAATGGCATTTCAACAAATTAGAAGCAGCGCATGCTATAAATCATATCAAAGATGCAACTAATATCACAATCGCATATAATCAAGGTGTCTCGTCATATTGATTTATGCGGGATACAAAAAACAATAGTTTTATGTGAGGACATGCTTAATAGATGATATACTATGTACTAAATACAGAAGGCATGTCACATTAACAGTATAATGTATAAGCTAAGCGTAATAGCACATGCAGCTTTAACCAGATTGGAAGAATTACAATCTAGACACCATATGCAACATGCAACCACATATCACACCGCCAAATTAGAGCAAGCACTGCGATGCTAGTGTAGAAATGCGGTAATCAACTACTGAGCTACGCTCACTATCTTCATCTAGCCTTGTTGTTTCTTGAGAATGATGTCGGAGGTCGACGCTGCATTCTTTAAATGGGGAGTATTCCGCTTATCCGACCGCCTCATCATAAGTGATTGATGAGGGATACACAAGAACATTAGTTTGATGTAAGAACATGGTTAATACGGATGTAATAGTATGTACCAAAAACAGTAAAGGCATGTCATATTCAAAGGTATAATGTGTAAGCTAAGCGGATGCAATTTAACCAAATTGGAAGCAATACAAGCTACACATCCTACCGGAGTGGTGAGCATGATCATCTAGGACCCGAGAGCCTCTGTGGGAGGCAGGTTGCTTCGCCACCATCGCGCTTTTTAGTTGGCTTCCGTGTGATGCCTCTCTTTGTCGGGCTTGTCATCGGCTCGCCAAAGGCCCTGACTAGCTATTTGTCTTCTGGTGCTCACAGGATGGTGGTTCATGTAAAAAATATCTTTCCTTATCTTAATAAAGACCGACTTCGGCCTTTTGAATACAAGCTAGACACCATATGGAACATGCAACCACATATGACACCGTGAAGTTAAAGCAAGCACCTGGGATGGTGGTTCATGGCGAGCGAGATCATCAACTCCAGAGCTACGTTCCCCGTCTCCATCTGCTGACACTACACCCTTTATAGTCTTGAAACGTGTCTGGCTTAGCCGTGTACCACACTAGAGCGACTTCTATCTTATCTTTTCTGCTTCTGTCAAGGCAGGGTCTGAAATACCCTTGCATAAAAACACAATAATGAGAGTACGGGAGAAGTGTGTGCAGAACTAGTGCACTGTAAAAGTAGCAGATAGCAGGTGGCTGAAAAATAAATGACAGGAGACATATGATAGCTCTACAACATTGCATGGCAAACAAAATTAGATTCTACTCCGTATGATTTTCTAATATATGAGCACAGGAAATGCAGGTACTCCTCCAGCACACCACCACATGTGCTCATGTCAAGATAACAGTCGACTGAAAAATAAATTGGTCAGTCGATTTTTTTTAATGAACCGTCCGATCTATAAGGAACGGGCAGATGGCCTTCGTCTACCTCCCACCAGTCACTTTTGACGATCTTTCTCGAACCACCAGCGACCACCGGCCCAGACCCCTGCCTCCGCCGCCCCGCCCTCCCCTCGACCTCACACCACCGCCGTGCTTGGCAGCGCCCCCAGGCCATCCCTTTAATCCCGGCCTACCTCCAGATCGGGCGCCAGTAACTCTAGGCCCCACACGCCTCTAAGATGAACATCGAGGCGTTGCTTCCCCGGCGTAATAGGCGGACTAGCGCCTGTTACGCCGGGGAATGCTTCATAAAAAAGCGGAGAATCTTCGAGCAGAAGTTATCCAAGTCCTGTCCATCTGTTAAACATACAAATTAGTTCTTCTACTAGATGTTACAGGAAAAAATATATGCTTTTTTATGAAGTCCAGAAGAAAATAGCTAGGTCGATGTCTAAATCTATGGCAAGATATTTGGACGAGCAGATCTAAGTAACGAAATATATGTAAAGCTAATTCAGCAAACAGATTTGAGTGCTAAATTATGGCAGGTTGTTTCAAGAAATAATGAGGCCGAGCACACAACCATCGAACTATCGAAGGCCATCGCATCAACAAAGATCGAGTATAAAATGGTGTAGAGCTATTTCACCTAACAGATTGGCTACTAGACCATGGCAATCTACGTCACAATAAATATATGGCAGGATATTTTAGCAACTAATCGGCCTTGGCATGCCATCTCAGCTAATCAGATAGAGTGCAGAACAGGGCAAGGAAGCTTCTTAAGCAGATCATATTGACTGTAAACTACTTCGGCAGACAGAGATTAACAGCGTCTATCAGCTAACATGCAGCGCTACACCGACATGCACGTGGCCTCAGTCTAGAATGCACGTACCACTGGAGAAGCTGACCGCCGTGCGTCTCCACACGAACGTCGCCAGCGGTGGCGGCGCTGACCATCGTGCGCCTCCACAAGAACGTCGCCAGCGGTGGCGGCGCGGCTAGAGGACGGCAGTCTACGAGAGCGTACTGTGGGAGCGAGAGGATCGTCGTGCGTCCCTCAATGAACCACGGTGCTGACGTATCGGCGTGGCAGGGAGGGCGGCTTCGGCGGAGCGAATGGAGTGGAGGGGATGGGGGAGGGGTTTGGGGAATATTATCGGCTAGTTGGCCGAAGGGCGATTGGATCTAGGATTTGGGGAAATTTTGGGGTGGGGGGGGGAGGATTTTCGCGCGGTGGGCGGGGGGAGTTTGGCGCATGGTCGGTTTCTCCAAGTGCAGTCCCACGTGTCAGTGAAGAGGCAAGCCGAAGCGCGTTCCGTTTGCGTGAGCCGTGTCCAGGACCGAACGTCTGTGGGGTGCAATGCGACCGCGACAAGGGTGCTGTGAGTGTACCGCCTTTTTTTCCTTTTAAACTAGGTTCTTCGCCCCCTAAAAATAACTGGTTGCTTCGCGTGATCCATCGATACTACTACTAGTAATCTGGTAATCCCGACTAAAATGGCGCGGTCGGGTTTTTTCCCGCGCGATATGCTAGGAGGTTGGCTTAGTTGGGTTTTTTAGGACGAGTAATGCTACACCTACGTAGTCCCAGTTACGTAATTAACATAATGTGAAACGTGTGAGCTGTTGATTGTAGATTGGGGGAGGCAGGGGCCCACCACCATGAAAATCAGGGGAGGAGAGAGAGAGGCAATTTACGTTAACCCTTTCGTAGGTTCCCGTAGATGTAGAAAAATGTGAAATGCGTGAACGTGCATTTGCAGATAAGGCCTTTCCTCATTCATCCTTTTCTCCCACAAGATCTTGATCTTCCGTGCAACGCACGGGCATATTGCTAGTACTCCTACAATATACTATATTATTGTGAAAGTTCATATACACCGGCCGAGATTAATGCAAACACGGTAGATTTTCATTACATTTCAAACTTTTATAGGATAGAAAAATAAAAGAAACCCGACCCTAAACCTATTCTATGGCGGCGACCGACGTCCTCCATCTGCGATCTCCATGTACGGGGGCGGGGTTCAAGACCCGTGAAGTGAAGGAGCGGTCTCTGGCGAGGAAAAGTAGAACACTGGAGACGGACCGGCCAGTTGGCACACCATGCCCTGCCACCTCCCATGCCCTACTCATCCTCGGAGGAGTCCCCGACCTTGGCGGTGCCGGACGTTGACGGCGGCAAGTAGGACGCGTGGTCGACGGTGCTCCGTCGTCGGCCACAGCGTGGCCACCGCTTGTGCGGCGACTTGAGCGAGGGCGGCGACCTCGAGCTCCATCCCCGAAGACAAGCTCTCCTGCAGAGCATTCGCGCTTGCGGTCATGGCGGATGTGGTGCCAGGTAGGAGGACGATGCGCTATGGTGTGGAGGTTAGCTGGGCGTTGCCGCTTTAAGTAGCGCATTCCGGTGAGGCCAAGCGTCCTGGTGCGTCATTAAGTCGCCGGAGTTGGTTCCTCGGGCACCGAGCCTCTTAACGACGGCATACGGACGGACGGCATGAATGCGGGCAGCTGGCGCCGTGTGTGACGCACCGCGCGACGGCGTGATGACAAGGGTTTTGGGTGTGCCAGGGTAGTCAGTTGCGGTCGTGGCAACGTTGGAGATGCCCTTTGCTCACATGCGATCGACGCATGTCATTGAAAAAGCAAGACGACCCGGCATGGTCTCAGGTCCTGAGGATGCAGTTGGCCGCTACACCACTCCGGACGCTGGCCCCAAAGGTGCCCGTGCATCCTCGACGAGCCGGGTGTTGGGGTGTGTTTGGATTGTGGCCAAAGTGCACCTTACCAAAATTTTGGTCATGACCAAAAGATTGGTCTTTGTTTGGATGGTTGCCATTTCTTTGGCATGCCAATGAACTCTAGCCAACTCTAGTTCATTTTTCTTGCCAATGTCAGCCAAATCATGGGCAACCAATACCTCAACCAAAATTTTGGCTACCCAATGCTTTGATGGGGCAACCTTGGGCACAAACCAAACATACTAGCTGTTGGTCGTGCCACAACACTAACACCACCCTCGGCACACTAAAACCGACCGTGTCTAGTGACGATGAGCGTGTCGCTCACCGCGGTCGCCGTGTCCAGAGGCGGTGCTGGAGCTGCACCACGTTGTTGGCCCCCACGACCCACATGAATGGTTGTCGGTGGCAAGGAGGTCATGGGCCAGCTCCTCCATTGGACTAGTTTTCGCTACGTCGTCCCGACAGGTGTGCCCCACATGTCGGTTTCCCTGTTTTACCGGCCATATTCGAGCGTTAGTGCTCCACGTTGCGCATTAGGCCTTTCACTATGTAGGCCAAGCGAGACAACTTATTGTTTATTTGAGCCGGTCAAGTATAATCAGGTGGCGTTTGCTTATTTCTCATTCATCTCCAACCCTCTTGTCCGTCGATCATGTCGCCCTCCGGTCGATTCCATCCTCCCGCATGCCTCATTTGAACATTCTGCCGAGTATCATTCGCATGTGGGCCTAGACCATGCTTGTATTTCCAATGTTTATTTGTAATTTATTCGACATGAATACAAACAAACGGTTCGTTCGAAGTTTCACTTTGCCTCCACTACGTGTTGCTTCGCGTCTTAGTTTTGGCATCCCATTCGGTTCATGCATGCCCCGACACATGTTGATTTAGATCGATTTATGTTCGGAGATCAACTGCGTGTCGTGCAAGGAGATAAAGGTTTGGTTTGTTTCTATGATAGAAATGACCCGCAGGGGGGTCTGTGTGGATCAGAGGGAGTATATTGTACGTTCATAAGCGAAACGAACGTATTGTACCCACCCTAGTCCTCTTTCAATCGATCTCTGGACCATGAGATGAAATCGAGAGAGAACGAGTGGAGGCATGTGTGATATCTAAGGCGGATTCAAAATTTTGAACCGGTGATCATAGCATCCGCAAATCATATATAAAGGGTATTCAATGTTCGCTTGCTTTTGAACGCATAATATACTCCCTCCTATCCTTTCTAGTTTACATATAAGTTTTATGTGTAGTCAAAGTATCTCTACTTTGATAAAAAAAAGTATCAACATTCAACAACGCCCAATCAATATTGTTAGATTCGTACGTACTCCTAGATTTGTACTCAAGACGGTTTCCAATTTGTTTTCAACCACGTGAATGTGCTTGTCCTCGCGCATGCTCTTCCTACTAGGATTTTGCCACGTATAGCCAGTCCAATAGTAACTTTTTAAGCTCCCAGTCCAATAGTACTACTGGAGTACTAACAACATCTATACTAGGGTATGCAAAGGTTTATAGTTGTACGTCCTCCTTCCATTTATATAGGGCCTATGTGGAGGAGAGAGATGTGAAAAAGTAAGGGGAGTGAGCTCTCATGCAAGAGCCTAGCTATATATGCATTCCTAGTTAAATACGTACAATAAATATGAAGAAAGAGATGGAGAGGAGATGGAAAAAAGTACTAATACAATAGCCAACCTTATATTTTTTTGCGAGAAATAGCCAACCTTATAGCCCACACTACTGTATGAGTGCATATAATAGATCATGGCTATAGATGACATGGCAGTTCCTTATAGCCATCGACTGGCTATATTACTAACCATGCTCTAATGCGTTTTTCAAAGCCGCATTTGACTATTGACAAGATTAATAGTACATGAGATGTATAATGTGAAAATTATATCATTGGAAGCTCCTTTCACATACGTATCCCTGCCTTACCCTCTCTTTCACTCACTTACTGGCGGATCCCATGCTTGCTAGGCCCCGCATGTCAGTTACTCAATGGGTTCGGCCACGTTAGGGGATCCTCATCCGTAGTATACTCCCTCTATTTTTATTTACTCCGCATAAAATGACGCGGGCAGGGGAGGGGGAAGGACGTCAGTTTGCTCTCAACTGCGCTCCCACAAGCGAGAAAAAACGCAATATGAAGCGTGTTCCATTTGGTGAGCGACGTGGAGGGTCCAGCATGCCGGGCTGCAACACGAAGGCGACAAGAGCGATGTACAGTCAAAACCGTTTGACTGGTCGTCACCGGAACCACTATTCACACCAGAACCTTCGCTGCTCGGCCTACGCCAGCCACTGCCCTAAAACCACACCTAATCTCTAGCCCCTTCCCCCACCTTTCGATCCCCTAGCCCGCATCAAGCGTCCCCTAGTTCACCGGAAAGCCATGGTGCGCCGCAAGATCACGTACTACAAGATGCTGACACCGGAGCGTCGCGCAGAAATCACGGCGGTGGTCGGCGCCAGAGACCTTCGTTCCCAAGCTCGCTTTGCGGCGGGCCACTCCCCGAGTTCTCTGGAGCCAAGCTACGAGGAGGAGGAAGCCGATCCAATGTTCATAGCAGAGGTCGCGGCACAGAAGGCCCCCGATGGGTATGAGACGATGGACGTCGACTTCGTGCCGGCATCCGAGTCCCCCATGGTGCAGGCGGACCAGCGGTTCAACCTGGCGATAGTAAAGGAGGACCGGGAGGCAGAGGCTCAACTCGATGTCGAGCGCGCGCATGCCGCTGCCATCGAGGCTCTCCTGCAGGCGGAACCGGATGTCGTGGATGTGAACCGGGCGGCGGAGGCTCAACTTGAGGCGGAGTGCGTGGATGCTGCTGCCATCGAGGCCCTCCTGCAGGCGGAACCGGACGTCCTGGACTTGAACCGGGCGGCGGAGGCTCGACTCGACGCGGAGCGCACGGATGCCGCTGCCATCGAGGCCCTCCTACAGGCGGAACCGGACGTCCTCAACTTGAACCGGGCGGTGCTCTCATCCATGCAGAGCGCCCACATGCTCCGCGTGAACGAGTAGCTGGAGGTCGAGGACAACCTCGGTGCGGAGACACACGTCGGCAGCTACGGCTGGTTCGCGCCGGCAGCCAAAGACGACGAGGCTGTCTCGTTCCGCGAGCAGTGATAGTTTTTCTTTATGTCGTTGTTTTTATGGATCTTTTGCTGTGTAAAAACATATATTGTTATGCAAGTCGCCTGACTTGGGTCAGTCTACCATTTCAGGCGGTTGGATGAATATCCTACGTCTCCTAACCCTTCTTCCTCACCTCTTCTTCTTCCCCAACAGACCACCGCACGGGTCGTACGGATACTCCCCAACATGCAGTTGGATAAACATACTCTATGAACGAAAATTATGTGTCAGCAGTAGGATGGCTGAAATTGGTTTGTTCACATGCGACAGCACGTGTCACTGAGGGTGCGTTCCCTTGGTTGGGTTTGCGGCGTGCAGGAGCGACTGTGCATGTGAGGGTGCGGTGCTACCGCGGCGTGCAGGAGTGACCGTGTGAGGGTGCGGTGCGACCGTGACAGCCGTGCGCAAGTGTACCTCCTTTTCAGTTTGAAAACTTTAGGCAAGCTTGGCAAAAATGTGTGGCGAAGTATGGCAACGCAAGGAACAAGATAAGTACGTAGTACTACGTGCTAGGAGTACTAGTGTTAAAAAAAGAAAGATGGGGTTTTCTTTCGCGGGATTAATCGATACAAATCCTCGTTTCACGTGTCAATTAATGTGTACTTTTTTATCCAAAGCCCAAAGAGCTAACCATCTCACTCCTCATCGCTTGATTAATGCAGCGCCATGCAAACCAACCTTCTCACTTCCGCATGCATGCAAGGGATATTAATGTCCTTGGTTGCTAGTATGAGGCAAACCCCATAAATTTTGCTTCGATTAGTGTTAGTGGACTTCTGCAAATTGTAATTTTGATATACTAGCCTTGTGTACAAAAAAATGGAGGTAGTAACTATATTTGACTTCCTTCCCCATTGCGGTGACGTCGACGATATCTCGAAGGTTGTGGTTTGAACACCATTGAGGGAGACCACGGTAAGTCGTTCGCAAGTGCCGCCTGCAAGCCGAGACAACCGCCGTATTTGCATCCAGGAAGTCTGTTGAACCAAAGGACGCATAAATGTACTAGTACTACTCGTACACAATAGCGCCGTCCGGCCCAAATTTTAGTGCGGTGAGATGGTTTCTCGAAGAAGACGATGGAGAAGCGGAGTCAGCGAAGAGTGAAATGATGGTTGCTTCATCTGTGCTTTGTGATTTGACGCCTCACTGCTTTGTGATTTGTGATAGAAGGGACAGGGGAGTAGACTCTGTCCTCTATACTGTACATGCTTCCAAGAACGGGAGAAAGAGGAGAGACGTTGCATTTTTCTATTCCTTCAATCAATCAATCAGGGAGCTTCGGTTCCATCCTTTTGGCTTTGGCAACACCGTCCACAATGGTTCCCACGATGCCAAAAGCTATTTTCACATTTGGATACACATTGTGGATGCCCTTAACCGCACCACTTGGTTTTGCTCCTGTGTGCTATCTATACAAATCTCAATTATATTGATCTAAAAAATTATAGAATCAAGATTAGTAAAAAGGAGGTGATTTTTCCGCGTGGGTGGCGGGGGAGGTTTCTTATTTTTAGAGGACGTTGTCCTGGCGGTTTGCTAACATGCGGTCCCACGTGTCAGTGCTTTACCAAGCCGACCCGCTTCCCACATGAGGCAGAACAACGGCAGAAGCAACACGTGGTTAACTTGAAGAAGATGAGGGAGAAGCGGATTCAGCAACGAGTGAAATGATGGTTGCTTCATCCCTCCAACTTCTTTTTTTAGCATTATTACTTCGTCCCTCCAACTTAACTGCCAGAAAGGTGCAGCTTTGTGATTTGACGCCTCATTGCTCATTACTACACCGACGCCATGACTGGGTGCTTCACCCTGGCTGCTCTGTACCGTATTCCGGTATGGCACGTGGACCCGGTAGCTTGATGCCCCACATGTCAGTGAAAGGGACTAGAAGATTTATGAAAGCGAGCGCTCCACTCTTACGACGGAGAAGTACACGACACGACGGCCCAGTGAACTGTCACTTGTACTGTATATAGTACTATAGTTTTGCTGTTTCGCACAATCCATCGATACAAACCCGATTAAACAGGAAAGGGAGGGATTTTTCTCGCGCGGTATATGATTCTGGCCATACATTTCAAAGGCAATTTTAAGTATGCAAACTGAATAATTAAGTAACAATATGATATCTAGTAAAACTAAAAACACATATGATTTATTATGTTAGAGTGTAGTAGTAGTGTTGTATTGCATAGTTGTTAGATGTAACATGCGAGCGTGTAGAGATGTAGTTTTGGAGGGCCTATAGAGAGAAAAGCGTGTCGTTCACCGAACTTCAGAATAAGCTGATTACGGTCACTATATAAGTTTTGCGGTGATTATACAGTCACTTGCTCACGGTTCAGCACCGGATTGCACTCTGTTGACCGGCCAAATAGTTTGCATGGCACCATGTTGACTAGTTAAATTGACCATGTTCCTTGTGGGTCCCACTGTCGATTCGCATAGGGAAAAGGTCGATAAACACAAATTTACGCAGCGCGACAAGACTCCACCCGTGCGAGGGAATCACCTGGTTGTGTATGTGTCTGCTGGGGCTGATGTGTGCGCATGCACGTGTAGGTTGAGCACTTGAGCGTGAGAGTGTGTGTTGGTCGTGTGGTGTACTGGTGTCTGCATGCATGCGTGCGTGTGTGCGTGTGAGTGTTGCGTGCGTGTGTGGCTGCGTGTGTACATGTGAGTGTTGTGTGCGTGCGTGGGTGCATGAGTTCGTGTGAGTGTTGCGTGCATGCAGTTCGTGTGCATGCGTGCGTGTGTGTATAATCACCACACCATCTCCTGTGTGTTAAAACAGACGGCTCAACATACCAATACAAGGCCACCTTGTCCGTTGTGCCCATGGGTCATGACTTGAACCACCGTCCAATATTTTTTGTCGTTTGTTTTCATTCTTACTAGCAAGATGCCCGTGCGTTGCACGTAACATCAAGATGCATTTGTATGACTAGTTTATCTTGTGAGAGAAAAGGATGAGCGAGGAAGGCCTTATTTGCAAATGTGGAGAGGTGTGTGGGTACATCTTAGGCAAAATTGTCATAGTTTCTTTCCTATCCGAGGATATAAGTCGGATGACCTATATTAGGATGGCGGGCACACCATCATCACCAACTCTGTTTTTATAAGAGTGTATTTTATCCCTACTCTTATAAAAATCATAGTCGGTGATGATCATGTGCCCGCCATCCTCAAGAATATAGGCCGTCCGATCTATATCCTCGATTTCTTGGATAGGAAGGAAACTATGGCAATTTTGCAAAAAGATACCCACACCCCTCTCCATACTTGCAAATAAGGCATTCCCTTGTTCATCCTTTTCTCCCACAAGATAAACTACTCATACAAATGCATCTTGATGTTCTGTGCAACGCATGGGAATCTTGCTAGTATTTTATAAGAGTGTAGATGTAGAGTAGATACAAGCCGACAGGTGGGCCTGATGGTAGTGAGATAATGTGATGCAACACTAGAGGTGCCATGTGGAGCGTTTAACTAGTCAACTAGTCGTGTCTTGAGCAAATACAGAGTTGTACGGTGAGCCCGTGACTGTATAATAACCACACAACGTAAATGATGATCGTAATGAGTGGATTCTGAAGTCCAATGTATGTATCGTGCTTTCTCTTCAAATATAATGATCTTCACTGTATATATCGCGAGAGAAAGATGAAACATGCGTGAATGTGTTGGGGGCTTACTTTTAGAGGACCTGGAGATAGTTTGTGTGCGTACCTGAAAGGGGCGTAGAGGGGGGTATGCGATGGAGAGAGAGATGCTCTTCATTTATCTTTATTATGAATACCTTTATATATAGTATAAAAATTATACAAATTCACAGTGCAGAATAAATATCATTGTGGGCACCATGCAATGCAAGTGTTCATACTCCTCCATATAACTTTGTAATGTTGTATATATGTAGAAATTCTAAAAAAATTGGCCACACTTTATTCAAAAGGAATGTTGTATGCAAAATAAATGTGAAGAGAGGGCTTTTTAGATCAATGGGGTACGTGATGTAACATGTGTGAATGTGTAGTTGATGCATTTGGCAGGGCCTAGAGAGGTATGTGTGTGTATTACGTATTCGAGAGAGGCATGGATAGAGGGGCCGACATGGGGGGCGTGGGAGAGATAGCACGAGAAATGAGAGTGGTCTAGAGAGAGAAAGACGAATATGACATCATGGCGAGAGATTCCCTTGAGTGTGTATATGCAAGGGGGGAGTGGATAGAGGCACCAGGAGAATATATTTTTTGTGTGTGGTGTCTGTGTTGGTATGTGTGGGTGTGAGAAGATAATGAGACATGGGGGCAGAGGGTGTATCACCGCGTGAGGTCCGGTGGGTCGAGGTGAGGCCCTTCATTCGGTTCCGTCCCGCGCCACATTGGTCGGCCCGTGACGCATTTAGGGAGACCCATGGATGACTAGTCGTACAAGACAATGATAGCATAATTGTGAAGGACTCTATGTCCACTGACAAAGCCGGCTAGGATTTGTAACCCTGGGTTCTCGGACTAAGGTATACCCTTTATCTCTGATATTACTATTCATCCAACCTAACTTTAAGGGGCATCCTACAGAATGCTCTACTAGAATCATACTCGTCGATTAGGAAGAGAGGTGTGAGACAATGCGTGAGAGACATGCCTAAAGATAATGTGCGTACAGGAGACACGTAGGCAGGTCTATGTATATAGAAAGGGTTGATGGGGATTGTGTGTGTGTATGCTTGCGAGAGGAAGAGTGCTTGCGATAAAGGTTAGTGAAAACAGTCGTAAATGGTTATGAGAGGGAGGGAGGGTTATATCGAGAGCATGCGCGCGAGAAAGACACCTCGGGAGAGAGTGTGTGAGCATGTGTGAGAGACCACCGATGGAGAGTGAAATAGCACGTACAAGACTGTTGTACACATTGATTAAAGATATAAATTGTATCAAAATATTAGGATGGGATCATGATATTTGCAATTCGCATAAGGAACGGTCATTGATCCATCAGACATCTATATTCTATCGAATTTGAGCATGTGTATGTTATTATTTGACACAATTGATCCACATAGTTAGTATTTTGAACTCCAGACAATTCATCGCTTTAGCAATCGAATATAAACGTGAGTATAGTTCATGTTATGTGTGTAAAGCACATTATACATACAAAAGTTACACAATGAACATTATAAATAGCTACCTATGAACTAGCATACATTTGAATTCAACTTAAGGTGGTTTTAATAAATCAAATTCAACATGAAGTCCATTCAATTATTTGAATTTGATATCATGGCGTTTGTAAATCATACCTAAATTATGGGGGCACCAATCTTTGCTCTGATTTTGTAGATAATAGCAATGTAGTCGTGTACAAAATAGATTCTAATTTAGCTCCACCATTCCAAAATAATTGTAGTTATAGGATTTTCAAGTGTCAAAATTTCAAAAAGAAGCGGATAATTTAATGAGGTTTTCAAACATACAAGGTCAAATTTAACGTTGTCTATTTAGGTCAATCCTCAAAGTTCAAGAGTACTCTAAACGTGAATGCTTGTGTTTCAAAATTTCTAAAGAAGCACCAAAAGAGCCTCTACTCGCCCGAAACCGCGTGAGACCAATGTTTGGTAGTACAAGGAAATTACTTTTCTAATAACTCCAACCCGTGAAACCTACCGGCCCAACATCCAAAGGTCTAAACCGGGGTAGGTTTGTAGCTTCATCTAGACGCCACGCAACCACCTCCGAAAAACATTCATACACAATGGCCGCCTAAGCACACATGCGCGTCAAATCGCTTCCTCCCACTATTTGGGGACACCTGGGATTACCATCCTACCCCCGACCCGCAGTAGGTCCGAAATTTAAGAGGGGGGCAAAGTTTGAACTTTCCCCAAATTCCAAACAAGCGCGTCCCATCTTCTATTCAAAAAGCCAAAAACAAGCGCGTCCCAGACCGAAACACGGTCCCCCCGCCGCCCACCCGTCCAATTCCCCATTCGTACTCTGTGGGCGCAAAAAACCTCTCCACCAGCCGCGCCGGCGTCCTCCGTCCGCCACCCCATTCCACCCATCAACCGCTGCCCTCCTCCATCACGCCGGAGCCGATATCCCGACGTCGTCATCCACCGCAACCTCAACCGCAACGCCCTCCACGACTAGTAGTTGAAGCCGAGGCCGAGCCGTCCGTACCCGAGCCAGTTCAACCACGCCGTCCTGCGCCTCACCGCTGCCGCTCCAACTTCGCCACCCTCCACCGCACCGGAGCTGTTCCTGCTATGTCGTCCTTCGCCGCCTCGGATCTGCTTCCCCTCCGCCGACATACGGCCACGGCAACACAGTCAACAATTTGGCCATGGGTTTGTCCAAGAATCCTCGGTTCTCCAAAACATCGGTTCCCCCGGGAGAAAAAAGAAGATCGCCGCGACATATGGAGGAGACCACACTGGCAACCGTAAGGGTACTCCTCTTCCCTTATCGTGCAAATCTTACGTGTCTGCTTGCACGGTATTCATCCCACAGAAGACACTAGTTGACTGCTTTTTCTTGATACTAGATGTTCCTAGAAACTCGCGATGCACAAGGTTTCTCCTCATATACTATTTCACCTTAGCTAGAGGTCCGTCGCCCCCCTGAATTTCAATTCCTGGTCAGTTGATTCCCAATTAATGGGAGCATTCAACTGTCGAGGGGGTTGTCACATCAATGGAAGCATTCAGTTGATACCCAGGTGTGTCAAATCAATCCTAAATTTTAAGGTATCTTTCGTCTTGCCTTCAATATTAAGAAGTGTGCCGGTAATGTTGTCACATATATTTTTTCTCGATGTGCATCACATCAAGATTATGCCGCAGATCCAAATCTTTCCAATACTCCAAGTCCCACAAAGTGGACCTGCGGGTAAACAATAATCTCTCTTCTGCCATGCCACGCCTCCTTTTCCCGCTACCATTATCAGGATGGTTTCCTGGTGTAATATGCTTGACCTTCTCTAATTCCACTTGCAACTCATCGGCGGTGAGCCTCTTTGGCGCATCATGGATTTCATGCTTTGCATTGAACACATGTCTTCGGTATTTTCTAGGATGCGGCTTGTCCTTGGCAAGGAAACGGCAGTGTCCAATGTAACAGATCTTGCTAAGTATTGTGTATGACAATGATTCCATCACAAATAACACATGCATTGTAACCATGTGTCGCTCGCCTGACATAGTGCCCAAAGCCGGATAATCATGGATGCACCAAATTATAACAGCACACGTAAAAATCAGCTGGTGGGCTGCTATATAGGTCTCCAAAGTGAGAACACCCTCCATAGCTATTGAAGTTCCTCCACAAGAGGCTCCATGAACAAATCAAAATCCTTTCCGTAACTTTTTGGACCTGGGATGAGCAAGGCCATCATGTAGTTTGATTCTTTGGTGCGTATATTTGGAGGCATGTTGTAAGGGATAACAAGCACCGCCACATGCTATATGTGGTGCTCGTGGCCAAATGGGTTAAATCCATCTGAAGCTAAGCCAAGTCTAATGTTTCTCGGGTCAGCAGCAAACGTTTCGTGCTTCTGATTGAAGCTTTTCCACTCACTAACATGAGATGGATGGCTCATTACATTCTGATCTCTGAAATCCTGGTTCCTAGAATGCCATAGTACATCCTCTCTTGTTTCAAAGATCATGAAACAACCTCTCGCAATCTTGGTGTAATTGAAAATGTCTCGTAACATTATGAGGAATCCTCTTCACAAAGATCGCCATCTTTCCATCTTGATGATTTGTGTTTCGGGCATTCACTTAAGTTGGCATAATCCTTCCTAATGTAACACAATTATTCTTACAAACATGGATCATATCATATCCAATTCCAACCGCATCGAAGGAAATTCTTCATTTTCTTTGTAGGTGTGTGGCAGCTCAGACGCATCTGGGAAAGCTTTTCGGAAAGCAGCCAACATCGCATCGAATGATTTGTTGGTCATCCGCTCAGATGTCTTAACCTGAAGAAAGGTGACCATAGCTGAGAATACTGACAGCTTATTTCCTGGGGTGACAACCACGTTGCATTGTTCCAACATGCGGGCCCACCATTTTTCTTCTGCAGGTGAAAGTTCACGGAATGCACGAGCATTTTGTAGCATTGTTTCAATGTTGGTCAAACTCACTGGCTCCGCCACCACCTCCTCCTCCTCTTCCACCTGAGCATCAGGCAGATCAAGAAGGTGATCTGCTGCTTCCACGTAGTCAATAACATTGACGTTCACAGCTTCACCATGATGAACCCACCTAGTATATGTGACCGACATCCCATACAATTGTAGATGATTTTGCACAGTTGAATGGGGTCTTGTAACTGAATTCATACAACTACTACACGGGCAGAGCACATCTGATTTCGGACCACCATACTTAGCTCTGATAAAGTTCATGAAGTTTTCAACCCCCTCGACATATGCAGCGGAGAATCAATCCTAAATTCGACGGTAGCCCGTGGAGGCTGGAGGAGGTCGACGGTGGAGATGAACAGTATCCCGTGGAGTCCTGTTTTGCGGTACGCCACACCCCTCCCGGTGAACAGGACCCCCGTTTCAACCGTAGTGCTCCAACACAAGTCCGTTTCGCGGTACGCCACACCACTCCACCCCTGTTTCGACCGTAGGAGGTCCGTTTCCTCTGTTTTGCAGTACGCCACACCCCTCCCGATCAACAGGACCCCCGTTTCGACCATAGGAGGTCCGTTTCCTCCATTTTGCGGTACGCCACACCCCTCCCGATCAACAGGACCCCGTTCCGAACGTAGGAGGTCCGTTTCCTCCGTTGTGCGGTATGCCATGCCTCGTTTCCATCGTCTGTTCCGTCCAAGCTGGTTGGCTCCCACGGGTTCCGTTGCCTCCCGATGAACACGACGCATTTCGTTGCCTCCCCATGAACATGACGCACTCTATTGCCTCCCCATGAACACGATGACGATGCTGTTTCTCCGTTCCGACCCAGCCATGTACACGAGCCCTGGCCGTACGTATGCGCGAGTAGGCGTTCGAGACCCTGCCCGTATGTACGTACGTGGCCGTATTTTCTTTCTTGCACCCTCGCCGTTATGCGTGCGTGTACATGCTACGTCGGCGCGCCTCTACATCCACCAAGATATATGTACGCATTACCGTTCATGACCAGAATGACAACATTACGTATGCTTCGACCAAGTGGGTCCCGACTGTCAGGCACTTCCTTGCGTGCGAAGATGTAGCTGGTGGGTCCCAGCAGTCTGGGGGGCGAATCGTTTTTTTTTCAGATGCACTTCCTTGCGTGCGAAGATGTAGCTGGTGGGTCCCAACAATCAAGGGGGCGAATCGTTTTTTTGCCCGGACGCACTTCCTTGCGTGCGAAGGTGTCGCTGGTGGGTCCCAGCGGTCAGGGGGGCGAATCGTTTTGTTTTTTTGCCCGGACGCACTTCCTTGCGTGCGAAGATGTAGCTGGTGGGTCCCAGCAGTCAGGGGGAAATGTTTTTTTCACGAAATACAGTAGCCTGTCCTATGGGTCCCAGCTGTCAGGTGGAGGAACATTATTTTCCGCGTAATAAGGAGGCACTTCCTTGCTGCGGCAGTGGACCCAGCTGTCAGCCTCTCCACGTACAGTCCACGTCCAATGGAAGTCATTCCTTGACCACGTTGACCACGCCGCGCCTAGAGCACCAGGGCGGTGGACGACGGCGAGGCCTAGGAAGGGGACGACGGGGAGCCGGGGAAGACGCGGCAGTGGAAGCCCGCGTGGAGCGGAGTACGGGGGTTCACTGGTTCGGCTGCGATGTGAGGCTACCGTCGCCGCAGGGCCTGGCCAGCAGTGGGAATAGTAGGGGGCGGTGAGGCCTCCGCGGCAGCACAGCCGGCCACGGGAGGCAGGAGCATGCGGCACAACCGGCGCTGCTTTGGGCGGCTGGAGCAAGAAGACCAGAGGTTGAAGAAGCACTACGGCCGTTGGATGGACATCGTACGGTCACTGGAGCTAGAATCATTCATATTGACTAAAGTTGACAAAGGCCCCCGTCCCAGTCAACTTAGAAGGCCCACAAGTCAGCCTCCCACCATGGTGGGTCCCAGCTAGCAAGGGGAGTATTCATTTTTTTTGTGCGTAATAAGGAGGCACTTCCGGTGGGGCCGAGCTGACAGCGGGGGGAACGTTTTTTTCGCGAAATATGCTGGCCCGTCCGGTGGGTCCCAGCTGTCAGGGGGAAACATTTTTTTCACGAAATAAGGTGGCCCGTCCGGTGGGTCCCCGCTGTCAGGTGGAGGAATAATTATTTTGCGCGTAATAAGGAGGCACTTCCTTGCGGCCGCCTGGACCAGTGTCGGCCTCTCCATCGCACAAGATTACTCTTCCGATGGAAGTCGGTCGTTAACCACGCTGCGCCGAGAGCACCAGGGCGGTGGTCTAGACGATGGCGAGGCCTAAGAAGGGGACGACGCGGAGCCGGGGAAGACGCAGCAGTGGAAGCCCGCGCGGAGAGGAGTACGAGGGTTCACTGGTTCGGCTGCGGTGTGAGGCTGCCGTCGCCGCAGAATAACAGGGGTGTGGGTGAGTAGAGGGATGGCCTGGCCAGCGGTGGGAGTAGTACGGGGCGGTGAGGCCTCCAAGGCATCACAGCCGCCACGGGAGGCAGGAGCACGCGACACGACCGGGCGCTGCTTTGGGCGGCCGGAGCAAGAAGACTAGAGGTTGAAGAAGCACTACGGCCGTTGGATGGACATCGCATTTATCACTGCAGCTAGAATCGTTTATATTGACTAAGTTGACAAAGCCCTTGGTACGCGTCAACTTAGTAGGCCCACAACTTGGATTTGGCAGAGAACATATAGCCCATTTGCGATTTGTAAGAATGTACATCCCATTTTCTATTTCTAATGGAATTTACTACAGCCCATTTACAGTTTATTAAAAATACAGCCCAACTTCTAGCGAGGACAACGATTAATAATTTCAAACAACCGCTCAAAACAGAATTCAAAATAAATTCCCACATTTTGATGGGATCCGAAATATTTTTATCCGAAATTTCTAGTCAGGTTAAATATAATTTCAAAATAAAGTTGTATTACGTTAAAATCCAACGAAATATTGCGCGCGCAACAAGTAATGAAATTAAAATTTCCAAATTCCAAAAATAATATATTTTTCAAACTAATTACGTGTTTCGTGCATAGTAATTGCCGAGTTATCATAATTACATCCCATTTATTATTTCTTAAAGTCCATTTTATTGTTAAGCCTAATGCATACCTCCTAGGAAACATTGCAGCCCAGCGGGGCGGATAACAAGTTGACCCGGATATTGTCTACAACTGTCGGCCAGTTGCATTGCTGATGTTGAAAAAAGGCACGTAGTACAAAGACAACCTAACATGGTTACTCAGCCCACATTCAGCGACGCCGGAAAGGCCCAAACAAGGCTTCTGTACAACATTTTGAAGTCACTGAGCTCAGTTAATAACTTCAGAAAAACGTTAGATTAGAGTTGAACCTAATTAAAAGCTGTCACGAGCAAATAAATAATTCAACGGGTCCCACTTGTGCGTGCGCGCGCGCGCGCGTGTGTGTGTGTGTGTGAGAGAGAGAGAGACCCATCGGTCGATGCTCCTAAATACATCTTTCAGCCATATGCATTGCTGATGCTCAGTAAAAACTTATATAGTTGACACAATCATATAGAACATCAAGCACACTGAACTTGCATACAAAAATTTCACGCAGGCGGCACAATCAGGATGGAAGCAATGGATCTCTACGGGAAGGGCTATGTTGAAACCAACGAAGTCGTACATAATGGTTCATCGTCTTTATAAATGACGGGGAAATATCTTGAATGTTGTGCAAAGAAAACAGACAGACAACACAATAAGTTCTGCTAGTACATTAAGTTGACGTACAGCCCTTTCTAAAAAAAAGTTCATGTACAAAATTAGAACAGGTCACAATCAAATGTACTGGCATATCAGTGCTTCAGACCCATAGCTCGGATTTAACTAGTACTATATGACAAAATTCAGTTGTTACCTCAAACTACAGCACATCTAGGCAGCCAGCCCTGCCTCTTCTCCCAAAGAAGCAGTAGCCTCCGCCGCGCGATGGAGTAGGCCCTGTGCCATCCATCGTTCCGAGCAACACGGGGAAAGTATGATGTTGACTCCTGTAATGGACGTCGTCGTCGGACCACAGCACCAGCGGGCGGCGGCAGGACTTCGATTGATGGATTGACCACTTCTTCGACATGCACGAACACTCGACATGGTACATCCCTAACGTGGTCCGTGGTGGCCTTGGTGGCGATTTAATAGTACAACCCCGATTCCTGCACCGGTATCTCAACACCAATCACCTTCGGTATGGTGGACGGCTTCTTCATCCATGCCATAACCGTCAGAGCCCAGCTGTCTGGAGGAATAAACATACTTACGAGCTCACCTCCAAGGTCGTTGATAAGCTCGTTCATGGACTCGCTGTTCCAAGCACGTCGAGGCATGCCGTGGAAGGTAAGCTTTGTTAAAAACTCAAGCTCAGAGGGCACCGAGCCCCATCCTGGGTGCCACCGATCAAAGCTCACCAGCCATCGCAGAACAAACGCTGGGAAGATTCGAACACACGACTGCAGTCGAAAGTTGTCCGGAACCTGACGAAGAAATCAGCCGGTGGCGGACAGACTTCGACGAGCAAGTCACTTATTTGGATGCCGTGTGCAATGCCAAGAGCTTTGACAAGGTCGTCCGGCGAGACGGGAGGCCGGTCGCCGTTGATGGTAACAGTAAGCAAGGGACGCAGATGTTTACCCAGGTTCGGGCCCTCTCGATGGTGGTAAAACCCTACTTCTTGCTTGATTAATATTGATGATATGGGTAGTACAAGAGTAGATCTACCACGAGATCGTAGAGGCTAAACCCTAAGAGCTAGCCTATGATGGTATGATTGTAATTGTGATCGGCCTTCTAAGGACCAACCTCTCCGGTTTATATAGGCACCGGAGAGGGCTAGGGTTTACATGGAGTCGGTTACAAGGAAGGAAATATAATATCCGGATCACCAAGCTTGCCTTCCACGCCAAGGAAAGTCCCATCCGGACACGGGCCGAAGTCTTGAGTCTTGTATCTTCACGCTTCAATAGTCCGGACGTTGTACACAGTCCGGCTGTCCAGATACCCCCTAATCCAGGACTCCCTCAGTAGCCCCTGAACCAGGCTTCAATGACGATGAATCCGGCGTGCAGTATTGTCTTCGGCATTGCAGGGTGGGTTCCTCCTCCGAATACTCCAAGGTAATTATCGAACACTCAAACCGTGTCCGGATCCACAATATGATCTTCGCATGCCACCGTAGAGAGAACGATGTTTCACAAGTGTAATCTGTTGACAACTCTTTAGACAACGCGACGTGTCATTACGGTCAGGTCATTATTCGAACCGTCTTCCCACAACCATCCACAGCGCATACTGCGAGGCGGTTTCCTTGACACGTCTTGTCAAAGCAGAGATCGTGCCCCCTTATCACGGGATTCTCATCAATACGGGTACGGGTAGTCCCACCACATCATTAATCGTGGCGCTTGGGAAGCAAGCGATTCTCAACGGGCAAATGGGGAGGCGCACCACTTTTGTCGCCTCTATAAAGGGATAAGATTTCCTCATTTTTACCTACGCCTTCTTCCTTCTCTGCCCACTCTTGCCCCCTCGAGCTCCAGCGCCCAAGCCCAAGTCTCCTCCGCACAGCTAGACATGTCTAGAGCAGGAGGCAAGTGGGTGGCTTCCACCGTCGAGGAGAAGCACATCACAGATCTTTGGGCGGCCGGATACTTGGTCAGCATGAGACATAGCGCACTGCTACCGGATCTTGGGAGGTCATTCCGACCCTGTGACCCCACGAGAGAGTCGTGTTCGTCGCCCACTTCGTTCGTGGACTGGGATTTCCACTCCATCCCTTCGTCCGCGGGCTCATGTTCTACTATGGGCTAGATTTCCATGATCTAGCCCCGAATTTCGCCCTCAACATCTCGGCGTTCATCGTCGTTTGTGAGGCTTTCCTCCGCATCCGGCCTCACTTCGGCCTGTGGCTGCAAATCTTCCGTGTGAAGCCGAAGATTGTACGCGGACAACAAGCGGAGTGTGGAGGGGCCATGGTGGGCAAGATGCCTAACGTCACATGGCTGGAAGGCTCCTTTGCGCAGACCGTAAAAGGATGGCAATCGGGGTGGTTCTACATCACCGAGCCGCGCGGCGCCAACTGGGCGGCGGCCCCTGAGTTCAGATCTGGAATCCCTATGCGGCTCACCTCCTGGGAAAAGAAGGGCCTGTCCTGGGGCGATTCCACGGAGCTGGCCGGACTCCAGACATGCATCAAAAGCATGAAGGACAAGAACATCAAGCTTCTCAATGTGATCCAGGTCATGCTCGTTCGCGGATCCTGCCTCGCCAAAGGCGGGCGGTAAATCTGTGGGAGTTCGTCCGGCCAACACCAGACGCCTCCGGAAGTTTCACGGCATGACGCACAAAGGCGCATGGAAAGTGTTGTTCAAGGCCTCCGAAGTATCTCCTCCCACATCCGAGGACCGCGGACTTCATGCAGCGCGGCCACCGAATCCGGTGAGTTTTGGGACCACCACTGGGTTTAGTTTTTTTCTTCCAATACATTCATGGGGTAGTTTTAAGTATACATATATATTTGCTTCAGGATTATGTGAAGACAGCGGAGCGGATTGACAGTCCGGCTCCGTTGCCGGAAGATCCAGCAAATGCTCTCTTGACAGAGATGCTAGTCCCGGCACCGTGCAAGGTGCCGGAGAAGAAGGCCGAAAAGAAGGCCCCGGGGACCAGGAAGGGTCTCCGGCGAAAGGTTGCGTCCGAAGCCTCGTTCGAAGACGACGAGGCGGACTCCTCCCACGAAGGGGAGGAGGAAGAAGAAGACGCCCCATCCAGGAAAGATGAGGGGCCCGGCGAAGCGGGCCAGGGGGCCGGAAAAGGCCCTCGGCGCAAGGCCGTTATTCCTTTGTTGTCCGATGACGACGAGACACATTCCTCCCGCGGAGGCGGGGGGAATAAAGAAGAAATTCCACCTCCCCGCACTAGGGGGAGAAGAAGAGAAAAGTCGCCCCGGAGGGGAGGTCAAGGCCCAAGAAGGGGAAAACATCCTTCCGGACTACTTCCACCACGGCCGCCACAATGATGAAGGGTGGCTGCCCAGGGGGAAGCCCCTGGCGCGATCGTAAGTGTCCGCATTCTACCGTGGTTTTAAGTCATAGATGTTTTAATAACGCCGAGTATATATGCAGTCCAGCCAGGGCTCATCCGGAGGAGTCGTCCTCGGACGGGTCTCTGAGCGCTTCAGAGATGAACTCACTCCCGACGGCCACCACTCCTCAGCCTGCGGATGACACGGAGGTGTTGTCCCGAAGGTTCCCCGAGCAGGGGGAGGCGACCCTGGAGACGCCCCAAGGCGGACTTCCAAATGCCGGACATGCGGGGTTCAAGGTCCCCGCAGATCACGCCGATGAGAGCCACAACAAGGCGGACTCTCGACCGAACACTGCTCCGGAACCCCCAACAGTTCCGGACTTGTGCGGGCAGCCCCTCGTTAGGGAGGGCGAGCCACCCGTGCCGAGGACTTCCGGCGCATCAACGGCGCCGGATAGCCTGGTAGAAGCGCTCCGAGGCGCCTCCATGGAAGAAGAGCACCATACTCATGAATGCGGTGATTCAAAAGGTTCTGTCCGCCAAAAGCAGACTAACCGAAGCCTGCACAAGCCTTCTGACGGGCTTTGAGATAAGTAAAAAATGTATGAAATTACCACCCGATAGGTAGTAGCCCCTGATACTCTGGTTGGTGTTCTGAAAGAAAAGCCAAACGGAGGGTCAAGTATAATCCGCAGGAGTCTAATAATAAGTATTGTTGTGAATGAGCAGGTTGTGCTGCTTGCTGCCGCTGCCAGTACTGCCGAGGTTGCCAAACTGAAGCGGCACCTGGAGCAGGCGCAGGGAGAGCTCGTCCTCACGAAGAGGCAGCTCGAAGAGAACAATGGTAAGTAATTCCCGCTCTTATGCGTTTAAGGATAGGCAAAATTGACGAGTCTAACACCTAAGTGTCGTGACCGTGTAACAGGGGCCACCGCCGAATTGGCGTCCCTTGTAAGTGCATCTAGTGCCCCTTAGTGATTTTGGTGTATTGAAGACTTATAGGTTAAGGGACTAATGTGTTTATGAGTGTACACAGGTCTATAAGTCTATGAGGAGTTTGATATTTGCAGACAAGGTCGACCCCTAAAAATGAAGTTCTTCGACTGAAGACTTTGATATTCTGAAGACTTTCTGAAGACTTTGAAAGTGAAGAAATTGATGTGACCTTGAAAACTTGGTATTCATTTGAGGAACATGAAGCGTGAAGACTTTTTTTTTCGTTGTTTCATTTTCTCTTTCTTGAGTCATAGGAAACACCATACTGTTAAAGGGGGTCGAGGAAATACTAAGGAAAAATTTCCATGTGATGCTCAACTCAAAATCCTACACCTACCAATCCTTTCGAGTGAAGCCTTTGGAAATCTCATACAGCCTCAGTCAATTTCTTCAAAGGATGTAGACCAAGTTCTTCTGGTCGCCGAGGAATTTGTTCTGACCGAGGAGTTAGGAATTCGCCAAAGGCAGATTGCCTACACAAGTGAGGAACATGATAGCCCCGAGGAATTTGAGAGTCAAATTTCCGATCGTTCTTTGTCTTGCGCCAAATTGTTCCAAAATATCTTATCTACCTAAAGGTCATTTCATTGAAGGGCATTTATGTCTTATCATGTCGGGCTGCTCCCTAGGCTATAAATAACCGCCCCTACAACCACTAGCTGGTTGGCTGCTCCGAGAGAAACTGACACTTGTCATTTGAGAGCATCCCATCCTCCGAGGACTTTGAGCGAAAATCATCGAGTGAGGAAAAACCCAAACCCAAACACCTACAAACCCAAAGTTATTGAGCATCACTGAAGAGAGTGATTCTGCGTGGATCCGGCGCTTGTTACCTTTGAAGACTGTGCTTCTTCCAGACGGTTAGGCGTCATGGTCTAGAGCATCCAAGAGGAATTGTGGATCGCCGAGTGACCGAGTCTGTGAAGGTTTGGAAGTTCCCTGAAGACTTACCACGAGTGATTGGACGAGGTATGTGTGACCTTAGTTCAAGGAGAATACGATGAGGACTTGGTGTCCTGAGCTGCGTGCTCGATGGATCGGGTGTCCGGGACTGTGTGTCCTTGAGTTTAAATACTCAAATTACCGCAACTGCATCGCATTCAAATCATTGTCTTCACCAACCTTATCGGGTTCTATTTCCTCAACTCTTTCATTTCCTCATTCTTGTGTTGAGTGTTTCATCATATCTGTGTTTGAAGACTTTGATCAAGACTTTCTCAATTTCCTCAGTTCAATTTCTTCACCGCTTTGTCTTCATCTTGTGTTATCCTGATTACGCTTTCTGTACTCTGTGCTTGTCTTCATTTCATCATGATGACTATGTCTGTATTCTGTTATGCTTATTTCTGAGTACTTATTCATTGCAAGTACTTCTTCGCTAAGGAATTTCCTCACCGCAAATTCCTCGTTGAAGAATTCATAAAAATCGCCTATTCACCCTCCCTCTAGTCGATATAACGCACTTTCAATTGGTATCGTAACAAGGTACTCCCTTGTTACGTGTGATTTTGGTTTAACCACCGGAGTTTTAGTTATGTCGACCGCAGTATGATCAAGGTCTCTGCCGCTGTCCTACCTTCGATGGGACGGACTACCTTTATCGAAGAATAAGATGCGAATGCATCTTGAGGCAATTGATAACGATCTCTGGTATGTTGTGGAAAATGGTGTTCCCACTGTCTAACCCTCACTGAATGCTACCGATGTGAAGAGATTCAAGCAACTCGATTCTCAAGCGAAGAATATCATATGTGGTCATCTGAGCAAAGGATAGTATGGAAGAGTGAGTGCTTTGGAAACTGCTAAGCTTATCTGGGATAGGCTGTCCAAAGTAAATAAAGGAGTCTCAAATCAGCGTGACTCTCGAGTTGATGTTCTTCGAAATCTCTTCAACCGCTTCAAAAGACTCGACAATGAAAATGTTCAACAAACCTTCGATCGCCTCACTGACATCTCAAATGAGCTTCAAGCACTTGGTGAAGAAATTGTTGAGATCGCTTGATTCCTCATTTGATACTCTGGCACTGATGATACAAGAACGTGCTGACTACAAGTCACTTGATCCCGCTGATATCCTCGAGAGGCTAAATATGCATGAGTTCCAACTTGCTGAAAAGAGAGATCTCTATGGTTCGAGCTATGGCAAATCACGTGCCTCAAGGCCAAGGTCGTCTGAATCTGAATGTGAAGATTCCGTAGTAGCCTTGGTGATCCTCAAGAATTGAGCCAGAGCTAGCACCGCCGTGAAGAAGTTCCGTAAGTTCTCAAGACGTGGTCGCTTTGGAAAATCCTCAAGGAGCAGTGATTCCTCATCCAAAGGACTATAAGAGAAGGCTATGCCACAAATGCAAGAAACCTGGTCACTATATTCAATATTGTCCTTAGTGGGAAAAGGAATTAAAGAAGAAGAAATACAAGGATTACAGTTCTGATGACGCTAAGAAGAAGAAGAAATCGTCAAAATCTTCATCATCAAAATCCTTGAAGTCTTCATCTCACAAGAAGAGCAGCTCCAAGAAGGCTCGGGCATTCATTGGCAAGGAAATGGACTCAAGCTGAATCGAGGAACATGAGGAAGAGGAGGCATCCGAGGAGTTCGAGTCCGTGTGGCGAGTCTGCTCTCGCCATCGTGATTCGCCGCCAAGTCCATCTTCAACTCAAGAAATTGACCTCACCAACAAGGCTGATGAAGATAATGATGACTACGCCCCACCTATTGCTTCATGGCAAAGGGTGCAAAGGTACTCAAATATACCTCCTCCGAATCTAGTGAGAATGAATCGATGAAGATCTCAAGCCCAGCTACTCTAAACTTGCTAAGATTGTCAGAAACCAACAAAGGGCTTTTGAAAAGGTTCAAAACATGCTAGACAAAAGTGATGATATGTTGGGTGAAGAAATGGATCGCACTAAAGCCCTCGATCGAAAATCTTCAGAGACTTCAGTCTAGGTTTGACAGCCTTCAAGGTCATCATAACACTCTCTTATCTGATCATGAGAAGCTTTCTTATGAATTTCTTTAAAGAAAGCAAGATCTTGAGAAGCTAAGAGTGTGTTATGAAGATCTTCAGAAGGAGCGCGATTCATTACTTGCTCAACAAATCAGCACTTCTCAGGAAGAATTTGTTCCTCCATGCTTAAAGTGCATTGAACGTGAATCGCTAATTCTTCACCGAATGTTCAAATGCTTCAACTATTACAAATTCTTCACCTGCCTCTGCTATCACTAATTCCTCATCCGAGGACATTGCTAGTATCACCGACAATGCAGGGTTGAAGGAATTGTACATGACAGGCATGTACAAAAGCCTCAAAGGGCATCGACTCTTTGTGATGTGCTTAAAAGCAGATCCTCAACAGAACCCTATGTAAGAGGGTATTTCCTTTGAGAGGAAACTCAATGCTGATGGAACATATTGGAAGCCCCGAGCAAAGACTCCAAAGACCTCATGGGTTGCTGCAGAGGGTCCTCCAGTTGATCCATCTAACTTATCTGACTTTACATGTGAATCTCCTCATTCTTCTGATGAGTCATTTGACTCCAACTATAAACTGTTCAAAAATCAGAATGGTGAAGTATTTGCTAGATATGTTGGCACTAACTGCAGGAACGGTTCTCCTTTGAAGAAAATCTGGGTTCCCAAAAGGTGCCTTGAAAGTCTTCAGGTGAATGTCCTCATGACACCACCTGTGAAGAATAGGAACCCCAGATCAAACTCTTCATATGGACCAAATTCTTCATATGGATCCAAGTCCTCATACGGACAAAATTCCTCACGTGCATCAAATTCCTCAAAGGGATCAAAGTCCTCATATGATTATCATCATGCTAACAACTCTGTTTCGCAGGGTAGAGCTAAGGGCTATGAATATGTGCATTATTCTTCAAACCATTATGTTCATAAGTCCTCAAGAATTTCTCTGCTTATTCATATGCTTACCCTAACCCCTCTCATGTGAAACGAAATGGATTGACTTCTATGCCACCATTCTCATATGGAGCTCGCAGAGTGATGAACTCTTTGCCACCCCATCAGATGTGGGTGGTGAAGAAAAAGAACTAATCTCTTCTGCAGGGTCGGGTCTCCAGACGTGCTTTAACGTCTGAAGAATTTGCTGGGGGCCTGACAAAATTGCCTGAAAGGACGCATGATAATCATGAAGAAATGAACTTTCATTTCACACGTCCTCCTACTACTATATCTGTTTTACTGCTTGATGAGTACAAGACGCCTCGTCACTTCTGAATTGAGGCAATTTACACTGCGTGCCACATCATCAACAGAGTATATCTTCACAAATTCTTCAAGAAGACTGCCTATGAACTCCTCACTGACAAGAAACCGAATGTGAGTTATTTCAAAGTCTTCGGTGCTAAATGTTGGATTAGAGATCCTCATCACAATGCTAAATTTGCACCGAAAGCACATGAAGGTTTTATGCTTGGTTACGGAAGGACTCAGACACCTACAGTAGTCTTCAACAATGTTCTTCACAAGATTGTTGAAATCAGTAGATGTGTGGTTCGATGAAACTAATGGCTCACAAAGAGAGCACCTACCTTCCGTGATAGATGAACCAAAGCACCGAGGATTCTATCAAGTTCAAGGCGACTAAGGATGTCATTCCTACTGAAGAATCTGCTGAAGAATTCATTCCAGAACGTGAAGAACGTCGACCTAATGCACCTGAAGACAATGCTAAAGAAAATGGTGCTGAAGAAAATGTTGATCAAGTTCCTCGACGACAACCAGCTCATCCTCGTGTTGCAAAAGAAGTGCAAGTTGAAAAGATCATCGATGACATTGAAGCACCAGGTCCTCTCACATGCTCAAAAGCTTCACATTTATCTAACTTTTGTGGGCACTATGCTTTTGTCTCTATCACAGAGCCCACTACGGTAGATGAAGCATTTTTGGAGCCTGTGTGGATTCAGGCCATGCAAGAAGAATTACATCAGTTCGAGCTCAACAATGTCTGGGAACTGGTCAAATGTCCAGATCCTCGCAAGCATAATATCATTGGCACAAAGCGGATCTACCGCAACAAGCAAGATGAAAATGGCCTTGTGGTGAGGAATAAGGCACGACTTGTAGCTCAAGGCTACACACAGGTTGAAGGAATTGATTTCGATGAAACTTTTGCACCTGTTGCTAGACTTGAGACTATTCGCATATTACTTGCTTATGCTAACCATCATAATATCACTTTATATCAAATGGATGTGAAAAGTGCATTCCTCAATGGTAAGCTTGAGGAAGAACTATATGTTGCTCAACCCCTGTGTTTTGAAGATCCAAAGAATCCCGACAAAGTCTTGAGACTCAACAAGGCCCTCTATGGCCTCAAGCAGGCCCTCAAAGTGGTATGATACTTTGAAGGAATTCCTCGTGAAGAATGGCTTCACACCCGGTTCACTCGACCCTACTCTCTTTACTAAATTTTATGATGGTGAACTGTTTGTGTGCCAAATATACGTTGATGATATTATCTTTGGTCAGACCGACCAACGTTATAGTGATGAATTTGCCTATATGATTAGTGAAGAATATCAAATGTCTATGATGGGAGAGATGAAATTCTTCTTATGTATTCAAATTCGCCAACAACAAGAATGGCATATTCATATCTCAGAGAAATACCTCAAGGATGTTCTCGAGGAAATTCGCATGCAAGATTGCAAAGGCGTCAAAATTCCTATGCCCACAAATGGCCATCTATGCAAAGGATGAAAATGGTATTGACTTCGATCACAAGGTATACCGCTCCATGATTGGTTCTTTATTGTACTTATGTGCATCTAGGCCAGATATAACGCTTAGTGTTTGCATGTGTGCCCGATTTCAAGCTACACCGAAGGAATCACACCATAAGGCTGTGAAGCATATTCTTCGATATCTAGCTCACACACCAACACTAGGATTATGGTACCCCAAGGGCTCTACTTTTGGTCTCATTGGATATTCTGACTCTGACTATGCTGGTGTTCATGTGGACCGCAAGTCAATATCTGGTACTGGTCATTTCCTCGGACGATCTTTGGTCTGTTGGTCCTCGAAGAAACAGAATCATGTATCACCGCTCACTACGAAAGCTGAGTACATTGCTGCTAGTTCTTGTTGTGCTCAATTGATGTGGATGAAGCAAACTCTCAAGGACTACGGCATCAACGTGAAGAATGTGCCTCTCTATTGTGACAATGAGAGTGCCATCAAGATTGCTCACAACCCAGTTCAGCACTCGAAGACAAAGCACATCAGATTCGTCATCATTTTCTTCGCGATCATGTGTTGAAGGGCAACATCTTTATTGATCATGTGAAGACTGAAGAACAGCTAGCCGATATCTTCACAAAGCCCTTGGATGAGAAGAGATTTAGCAAGTTGCGGTGTGAGCTAAATATCTTAGAATCTTCGAATGTTCTTTGAAAAGGACACACATCCTGACACTTATGCAAAATTGATTACTTATATGTGAAACACATGAAGAAACGTTTTTCTTCAATCAATGAAGAACAACACTCTAAGTGTGAAGAAATTAATGAAGAATTTGATTCTCAGAACCCTACGACAATTGTACGCGGTGTCTGAAATCATCATTCTTATACGGTGGGACACGCCACCACCAAAGTTGAAAGTCTTCAATTTGAGTGTTTCCTCGCTTTTGAAATTCTTCGCTTTTCAAATTCTTCAACTTTGCAAAATCTTCACTGCTTCCGTTGTCTTTCTTCATTGGCTATATATATATATATATATATATATATATATATATATATATATATATATATATATATATATATATGGGTTTATGTCCACTACAGCATTCACTTATGGCTATTTCTTCAAGTTGCTTTTTATGCTAAGTGAATGTGATCGGACCCTTCCCCCTCTATGCTATACTCAACCCAATCTATTCACAAATTCTTCATGTGCGTTCTATTTGAAACTCGTTCAAAATCTTCACTGTGTCCTTGTCAGCTGAAGAAATTGCGAATGGAACTTTTAACTTATCTTATCCAAATTTTCGGCTTTGCCGCTGAAACCGTTCCGTATCCGACGATAGACTTATCTATTCACCCACGATCTAACACAATCTCCACTTTTCAGTACGTGGGTGACACATGTCAAGCGAATGAGAAGGGTCAGGGGCACGTTCGTCCTAAATCTTCGGGCGAACAGTTTTTCACTACGTCTATAAATACCCCCTCTCCCCTTCCTCACTTCCTTTACTCCGCTCAACCGCTCTCTCTCTCGCTCGAGCTTCTCAAACCCTAGCGCCGCTGCTACTCCATCGTTTCCGGTGAGGAAGAGCTTCACTGCCTCGACCTCGTCATCACTGGTACCAGCGCCGCTGAAATCTTCACTCCGCCGCCGTAGCTGTCTTCCTCCGCCGAGTTAGGGCGTGGAAGATCTGAACTGACGAGCTTCAAATCTACACTTCTCGGTTCGTCGTGTTCTTCATCCAAGGTAATTAAAAGTTACTTTTACTGCCCTCTTTGATTCAAATTTTCTCTACAAAATCTTCAAAGGTGTTTTATTCTTCAAATCCTCAAACACAAAACACCTCACTAGTCATCTGTTCTTGATTCGTTTCTCTAAGCATCATTTTTCTTCAAGATTCCTCAATTGTGTGGATCCTCGATCTATACAACTCGAACCTAAGACAAAGAACGCTTAGTGAAATTCTTCAAGGCTCATCCGTCAAAATCCTCAAACTTGTTCTTTTTGAAAACCTTCCGAGAACGCATATGACCTCTCCAAATTCCTCGCAACTATACTCTGCTCACGGTACTCATGTCCATTGCTGAATCACTAGGTTCTCATCAACTTAACTCATTTGCGGCGTTCCTCGAAGAAAAGTTGCATACTTCTTCGTAGAATTCGATTGTTCAAATTCCTCAATCAAGAGTATGGCAGACGGTAAGAAGCCAAAGAAAGGAGGAAAGAGGCCTAAGGTCATGACTGCTTTTGAAATACCTGAGGACATCTATGCTGACTATTGCACACCTGATGAGGCCAAGTTCGGAAAGGAGAACAAAAATCAGCGCAAGGTGCGCATAAAGAGGATTGAAAGGAGATGGGCAAGAGAATGGGGGGAGTATAGGTATGTTACTCCAAAGTATATGAAGAAATTCGCACTAAGTCCTCCATGCCCAAGAGCTCCATTGGCACCTGGCCAAGAAGTCACCCCACCAAAGATCAAGCGTGGTGAGGATTTTCCTGAAGAATGGGCCAAACGCCAAGCCAAGTTGGCGAGACAAGCCAAAGAAGCAGTGAGGAAATTCAATGAAGACTCTGCTACTGCTGCTTCCACTGAGGCCTCTGTCAAGCCTAGAAAATCAATGGCAAAGAAGACCGCTCACAAGCCAAGTGCTTCACCAACTGTGCCCTCACAGCCAAGTTCCTCAGCAATGCCCTCACGGCCAGATTCTTCAAAGCCCTCACGGCCAGTTCCTCATGCTGCTCCTGCTCCTCCAAAATCCTCAGCTCCTCCTCCAAAGTCCTCAGCTGCTCCGGCAAACTCCTTAGCACATGTACATCCGCCACGTACAAAGGATCGCAGGCATCTCTATTGCCTCTCGTGTCTCAAATGAGTTCCTCACCGCACTAAACTCTTCATCGTGCCCCACTGCTGAAGACAAAAGCAACGGCTGGTCGAGGTCCTCGGCCAAGTCCGAAGAAGAAACAAAGTTGCCTTCCAAGTGCCATCTCGACGATGAAGCCGATGATGATGAACTTGCAGTAAATCATCGAGATGTATAAGAAAGGGCCGCTAGAGCCAAAGGCACACTGTGCTAACGCTTTTGGATCCAAGGGCGATCCTCGATTACATTGATCTCGCACAAGGATCCGGACACCCCTATGCCTGATTTTCATTTGACTCTCGCCAAAGTCACATGCTGACCCATTTCATCACCGAAGAGAAATGGAAATTTGAGAAGGCTAGGCAGATCAAGAAGGCCTGGGCCAGAAAGAGAAGTTCTCGAGGAAAACGTTGTCAAAATGACAACCGATGAACTCATCAAGATCCAGTCTAAAATCAAAGCCCTCAGCGATGACTTCGATGCTTATTATGCTGATTGGCAAGGAGCCAAAGTCAGATTTGTCAACCTGACTAAGAAGTTCACCAATGTTGCAGCTCCAACGCAACAATAAGTTCCTCAGGTTGGAGCCTCTCGCTCAGCCTCTTGAAGAACATGCCAAGATCACGATGATTTTCAGCCCACTTTGAAGAAAATGCTAGTTCCAGGGCTGATGACTCCATTCCAGCCGCTGAAGAAATTGCCAGGGCATCCACTAGTGGTGCGCCTGAAGAAACTGAAGAAGTCAGGGCAACTGCATCAGTTGCGCCTGAGGAAATTCAAACAAATTCCTCAGCTCCTCCCGCGCCTACACCAACTCCTATCCTTCCATCTGCATCAGATGTGAAGAAGACCAAGGCTGCAGAGCGAGCTGCAGTGAAGAAAAGGAAAGCATCAGCTGCTTCAGAATCTTCAGCTCAAAAGAAGATGAAGCCTATGACAAGCTCGTTTGAAAACCCGATTGATGTTGTTCCGGTTTCCACCATGCCATCAAAGGACCTTGTTCCCTTTGGTGAAGAATATGTGATCCCTAGAGGATCTGACAAAGAAAATCATTCTGCTGCTTCGCCGGAGCATATTGATGAAGAAATTGAAGTGGATGTGATCCCTTCACCACATGTTGTTTCCTCGCCAATGCCTCAGTTCACAGCTGAAGAGGCTAGCGTTGAAGAAATTGAAGATGAAGACGTGGATATTGGATGCACTACGCCTGTGATGAATGATGACTTTTGGGAAAGTCAGCATCCCAATTCTCCACTCTTCACCCTAATACAACAAATACCTCAGTCCCCTGCACCAACCGTTCAGCTGGGCTCTGAAGAAACTCATCCCACCTCGTCTGCGGCATGAAGAAATTCCAGCCACTAGTGTCAAGAACCCGTCTGCTGATCCTTTGAACACGCAGACTGCAAATGAAGAGGAACCAGAAAATCCTCAGCCTGAAGAACCTGAGATTGCAGATCCTGAGGTAGTGATGCAACTCACTGACACTCCTCTACCAAAACCAAAGGATCCATTCTCGCGCAAGCAAAAGTTCAAGGCTGAAGACTTCTTTGGTGAGCATGTTTTCTTCACTTATTACAACCCTTATGATTCTGCTCGCATAAGGAAGAGGCGTTTCTGGACTGCTAGTCAAGCCAACTTTTATTCCTCTATTCTATTCGACAAAGACAAAGTCTTCGATCATGCACACATTCCTCACGTGGACATGGAATCTCTGCCAAGCTTCGAGCCAGTCCTCAGCGTTCTTCACGATGCTGGATTGCTGAATTTCTGCACTGACATCTGTGATTGGAATGAAGAACTCATTCTTCAATTCTATGCGACGCTGCACATCATAGGAAATTCTGAAGATGTGAACTCTTGGGTGCTGGACTGGATGTCGGAAAATACTCACTACAAGGCACCAAAGAATCGAATTGCTTCATGCCCTCCCACTCAGTCCTCCCCTTGATGGTGCTCGTTGCATCTACAATGAACATGAGCTTACAAATCATTACATGCAAGTGCTGATGAAGCCTTTGAGGCCAGGGCAGGCCCCTCGAACCAAATTCCTCATCAAGGAATTACTGTATGTGCCTCGGAATGTCTATCACATTCTGACGAAGACAATGAGTCCTATCAAAGGCCACGACTCAAATGATGAAAAGTCGTTGGCATCATGAAGAATATGCTTTTCAATATCATTCATGGCGTTCCTGGCCAACTTCCATGATTTCTTCATGAGGACTCTCGCGAATATTGCTATGTCACCATTTGAGCTGAAGCCTTATGCACCATGGATTATGAGGTTCATCAGGACAAGGTCTTCACTCAATTACAAGGCTGATACTCTGAACTATTGCAGCTACTTGCCTCCAATTGAAGTCCTCAAACGGACATTTTCCTTAGCTGATGACAAAGGCAAGGCAACTCACAGATAGATGAAGGCATTCGTCCATTGGATGGTCAATTTTGCAAGGCTACATCCTACTCCACCAATGATGACTCGCCACACATGACTCGCCGCCAACAACTCGCCAAGCAAAATCCTCAAGCCACAAAGACCTGTGGTGATGACTGATTGTGAAGTTACTCCTCAGTCTTGATCAGAAAGTTGATCGCAATCATAAATGGGTCAAGCGTCAGTTTGGTTCAATTCTTCACAACATGACCTCAACACACAATGCAGTGAAGAAAAACCAATACTACCTCCATGAAACCTTCAACCGTACCTGGGTTGTTCTATCTCATGTCTACAGCGCAGAAGATCTGAAGAAAATGGGTCTCAAGGAAGAATTTGACTGGTCTGCACCTCCACCGAAGAAATTCAAGAAGGTCAAGGTTCCTTCCTTGGTGGCCAGCTCCTATTCTTCATTGCGTGACACTGATGAAAATGAAGACTTGGACGACACTGCGGCAGGCCCTACTACAACAACTGACCCCGACAACGCTGGCGCTCCTCCATCAACTTGATATTCTTGCAATCAAATTCCTCAATATCAGTATTTACACTTCATATGTTTATCCCCGTTGAAAACTTAACCTATATAGTCATCAATCACCAAAAACGGGGAGATTGTAAGTGCATCAAGTGCCCCTTAGTGATTTTGGTGTATTCAAGACTTATAGGTTAAGGGACTAATGTGTTTATGAGTGTACACAGGTCTATAATCTATGAGGAGTTTGATATTTACAGAGAAGGTCGACCCCTAAAAATGAAGTTCTTCGACTGAAGACTTTGATATTCTGAAGACTTTCTGAAGACTTTGAAAGTGAAGAATTGGTGTGACCTTGAAGACTTGGTATTCATTTGAGGAACATGAAGCATGAAGACTTTTGTTTTCGTTGTTTCGTTTTCTCTTTCTTGAGTCATAGGAAACACCGTACTGTTAAAGGGGGTCGAGGAAATACTAAGGAAAAATTTCCATGTGATGCTCAACTCAAAATCCTACACCTACCAATCCTTCGAGTGAAGCCTTTGGAAATCTCATACGCTTCAGTCAATTTCTTCAAAGGATGTAGACGAAGTTCTTCCGGGTCAGCCGAGGAATTTGTTCGACCGAGGAGTTAGGAATTTGCCAAAGGCGGATTGCCTACACAAAGTGAGGAACATGATAGCCCCGAGGAATTTGAGAGTCAAATTTCCGATCAAGGTCGTGTCAGCGCCAGCTGTTCCAAAATATCTTATCTACCTAAAGGTCATTTCATTGAAGGGCATTTATGTCTTATCATGTCGGGCTGCTCCCTAGGCTATAAATAGCCGCCCCTACAACCACTAGCTGGTTGGCTGCTCCGAGAGAAACTGACACTTGTCATTTGAGAGCATCCCATCCTCCGAGGACTTTGAGCGAAAATCATCGAAAGTGAGGAAAAACCCAAACCCAAACACCTACAAACCCAAAGTTATTGAGCATCATCAAGAGAGTGATTCTGCGTGGATCCGCGCTTGTTACCTTTGAAGACAAAGTGCTTCTTCCAGACGGTTAGGCGTCATGGTCTAGAGCATCCAAGAGGAATTGTGGATCGCCGAGTGACCGAAGTCTGTGAAGTTTGGAAGTCGCCTGAAGACTTACCACGAGTGATTGGACGAGGTCTGTGTGACCTTAGTTCAAGGAGGATACGGTGAGGACTTGGTGTCCCGAGTTGCGTGCTTTCAAGGATCGGGTGTCCGGATCGTGTGTCCTCGAGTTTAAATACTCAACCACTCCAACCAGACGCATAACCGAGACAAAGCAGCTTGAACTGGTCTACCAAATCATTGTCTTCACCAACTTTACTGGTTCTATTTCCTCAACTCTTTCATTTCCTCATTAGTGTGTTGAGTGTTTCATCATATCTGTGTTTGAAGACTTTGACTGAAGACTTTCTCAATTTCCTCAGTTCAATTTCTTCAGTCTGTTTGTCTTCATCTTGTGTTATTCTGATTACGCTTTCTGTACTCTTTGCTTGTCTTCATTTCATCATGATGACTATGTGTGTATTATGTTATGCTTACTTCTGAGTACTTATTCCGCTGCAAGTAGTTCTTCGCTAAGGAATTTTCTCACCGGCAAATTCCTCAGTGAAGAATTCATAAAAATTGCCTATTCACCCCCCCCCCTCTAGTCGATATAACGCACTTTCATCCCTGAAGAAGGCGCTGTCCAAGGCCGAAGACAAGGCGGCCTCGGAGTGTAAGGAGCGCAAAAAGCAAAGTGCTAGAGTGGGCGAGGTACAGCAGGAGCTCCGGGACCTCGGCAAGAAGTGCGAGTCCGTGGAGCATAATCTGAAGATGAAGGAGGCCGAGCTTGCGAAGGCCCTTGTGAATTTGAAAGATGCCAAGGCCGGAGCCGAGAAAGCACAACAGGAGATCTAGGAGGCCAAAAAGATAGCAGCGGGTAAGAAATTCTTTATGCAAAGCAAACATGTGGAGGAGGCGTTTCTTTTACTTACTCGAGTTCGGAGCTCTCCAGGGCATTTGCAGATTGCTACGCAGCGTCTCGTGACGCTGCGGAGTTCTACTGCGCCTGTGGAGGGGAGCTCAACGGAGAAGCTGTTCTGGTCCCAGTATGCTGGGGCCGATCATCCGATGCCTCTGAGCGACCAACTGAAGCAGTTGATCAAACTCCACAGAGCGGCCGAACTGGCTATGAAGGACTTCATAGTCCGGATGTGGCCTGGTGAGCTCCTGCCCAGTAGCTAGTTTGGCCTGATCAAGCGGATGGTGGATGCCTGCCCGCGGCTTGAAGTGATCAAGCGATATGTTTGCATCGAAGGTGCCCGCCGAGCTTTTGCCCGCGTCAAGGTGCATTGGGGCAAGCTGGATGCGGAGAAGCTGGTCCAGGACGGGCCGCCGGAGGGTAAAACGCATCGCCATCCCGAAATGTACTACGATGGCGTGATGAAGGGTGCTCGTCTCATTACCAATGAGTGTACGAAGGACGCCATATTGGAATGAATTCACTTCTGTCATGTTTGTAATTAAAGACGAAGTTACTTGCGCTATGTAGCTCTTTTGTTATTTAAAATATTACCTTCTGTGCGGCTGTTTACAAAATCCTGAAAGTAGGCCAGTCGTCAGCTTCCGCCCCCACGTGACTAGCACTTGGGTGTTCGTGGAAAACCCGGACACTCTTTATCCAAATATTTGGTCCCTTAAGGAGGTGTTCGGCGTAGCGAACAAGGCAATCGGACTATGCGGCTTTATAACTTTCACTTAGCCATAGAAGTCTACAATTTTAAATTTCGGCGAAGCCCCTAGAATCCGGAAGGCCGAATTGGGGTGCTATACACGCCTAGATCGGACTAAGCCGATTTATCGCCTAAAGAGGAAAATCTTTAAGGATTTTAAAACCTTTCGAACAACGACCAGCTCTCGCCACATCATGCCAGTCAGTTTCGGCTTTCTCTACTGAGGTGCTCGTCCGGAAGAACCGGGACACAATCGCAGTAGTTCTCCCTGCGCTACCTTAGCCGATGTAACGGAACGTAAGGCACCAAAACAAGGGAGCCGGGCTATCCCAACTGTAGACCCAAGACATGATTTGGAGCTGATGCATATAGTGCTATATGTTCGGGTGCCGCATCGCTGAAAGTGTTCGGACTTTATTTGCCATATTACGGGGCGCCATGAGAAGCCCCTGGCAAACCGGCCGCACCAAAGTGTACGGATGCAATATCAAATAAACATTTATAAGAGAAAATATGCTCAAATAAGAATAATAAGTTGACGCTATATGTAATCTCCCATTGACGAAAAATACGTTTAAGCGTACATTTACAATGGATGCGTTAAGCTGAGATAAAATAGGAGTATTTGACATGTCCTATCCAGGGCCAGGCTGTGTTCAGATAGATAAAGCAGGTATAATGATCGTAAATAGAATCCACCTGGGTGTTTCCTTCTGTGCACAACGTCTGTTGCCTCCTTGCATGTCTCTTCCCTATAAGTCCGACAATTCGGCTTTTTTGAGGATGTCAGCCAACTCGGTGTCCTGAAAGATAAGAGGTAAAGAGTATGAAATTATTTGGCGGTTACCCGCGCTATTGACTGAGTCGTTGATGCGCCTCCGCCTATGCCCATGGTATTTTAAGTGCGTAATTGTGCGCACGTGGCACGAATGCTGCTTTGATGGGGCTTAAGCAGAGGCCGGACTGCTAGTCGCTCTCTTGCGTGCCTGACGATCCTGTTGCGGGGTGCTCCGGACTCGCTTGACTGTGCTCGAAGTTGTTGTCGCCGGATTGGTTTGTTGGAGAAGGCCGCATTGTACTTCCACCACGAGGGCTGCAGCATGTTCTTCTGTTCGTAGGGAGCGGTCCATATTTCCGTTCACCGTTATGACCCCGCGTGGTCCTGGCATCTTGAGCTTGAGATATGCGTAGTGTGGTACCGCATTGAATCTGGCGAATGCGGTTCATCCGAGCAGTGCATGCTAACCACTGCGGAAGGGGATGATATCGAAGATTAACTCTTCGCTTCGGAAGTTATCCGGAGATCCGAAGACCACTTCCAATGTTATAGAGCACGTATAGTGGGCCTCTACTCCTGGAATTACACCTTTAAAGGTGGTTTTAGTGGGCTTGATCCTTGAAGGGTCAATGCCCATTTTGCGCACTGTGTCCTGGTAAAGCAGGTTCAGGTTACGCCACCGCCCATAAGGACGAAGCGTGAGGTGGAATCCGTCAATGATTGGGTCTAGGACCAATGCGGCTGAGCCGCCGTGACGGATGCTAGTAGGGTGGTCCCTACGATCAAAGGTGATCGGGCAAGCTGACCAAGGGTTGAATTTGGGGGCGACTGGCTCCATCGCATAGACGTCCCTTAATGCCCGCTGCTCCTCGCTTGGGGATGTGCGTGGCGTAGATCATGTTGACCGTTTTCACCGGGGAATTTCTTCTGTCTCCCGTGTTGGACGCCGGGCTCCTCGTCATCGTCATTGTGCAGCCTTGTCCTTGTCTTTGGCGCTTATCTTGCCGGCCTGTTTGAATACCCAGCAATCTCTATTGGTGCGGTTATTGGCTTGTCCGGTGCCATGGATTTGGCACGAAGCGCTCAAAGATGCGGTCCGCATCGGATGGTCCCCGATTATTTCTTTTGAACGGCTTCTTCCGCTGACCGGGCTTGGATCCACCGAATCCGCGTTGATCGTCGTGTCTTCGCGATGTCGCCGTTGTTCCGCCGCTTATCTCTCATTACGCCGTGGCTTGCCGTTATTGTCGCGCCATCCGAATTGCCGCACCGTGGCATAGTGCTGCCGCGGGCCAACCAATCGTCCTCGCCAGCAAAAGCGGGTCATTAGTGTTGTGAGAGCTGCCATGGACTTGGGTTTTTCTGGCCGAGGTGTCGAGCGAGCCACTCATCATGGATATTATGCTTGAAGGCCGCCAGGCTTCACCGTCCGGACAGTCAACTATTTGGTTCTTCTTAGTTAGGAACCGAGTCCAGAATTTTCTGGCTGACTCTCCGGGCTGTTGAGTAATGTGGCTCAAGTCGTCGGCGTCAGGTGGTCGCACATATGTGCCCTGGAAGTTGTCGAGGAATGCATCTTCCAGGTTTTCCCAGCTGCCAATGGAATTTGCTAGCAGGCTGTTTAGCCAGTGTCGGGCTGGTCCTTTGAGCTTAAGGAGAAGATATTTAATGGCGTGCAGATCGTCTCCACGGGCCATGTGAATGTGGAGAATAAAATCTTCGGTCCATACTGCGGGGTCTGTTGTGCCATCGTAGGATTCGATGTTTACGGGTTTAAACCCTCTAGGAATTCATGATCCATTACTTCGTCAGTGAAGCAGAGGGGGTGCACGGCGCCTCTGTGCCGGGCTATGTGGCTACGCAGGTCGAATTGCTCTGGGTGGCTATATTCGGCCCGACCGGACTTGTTGAAGGTGTGTCCGGTGTGACGATCCTCGTCGCATACCGAGGCGCGCCCCCGTGATCCGAAGATCGATCTTGGCTGTCCTGTTTTGTTGCCCCGGGCCGTAGTATGTTGGCGTGGGGGTGTTGGCTGGTATGCGGACTGGTATGCCGTTTTATCCTGGCCACGAGGTGGCCGGTCAGCCGTATGGTGCTCGAGTCTGTATTCCTCGGCTGCCAGGACTTCTGTCCATCTATCTGTGAGCAAATCTTGATCAGCTTGGAGTTGCTGATGTTTCTTTTTCAGGCTCCTCGCAGTGGCTATAAGCCGACGCTTGAAGCGCTCCTGCTCTACGGGATCCTCAGGCACGCCGAATTCGTCGTCGCCGAGGCTAATTTCATCTTCGGAGGGGGGCATGTAGCTGTCCTCCTCCGGGTATTCGTCCGTCGCCTGTTCTTCTGGGCTGACCTGCTCATCCTCCTGTTCTGCCTGCTCGAAGGCGGGCTGATCAGGGTTGTATTCTTCTTCGGCACCATTCAGATTGTTTTCGTCTCCTGGGCCGGTATTGGTGTGGCGGGGCTTGGAGTGGTGCCGACGGCGCCTATTCTTTGCTTTTTTCCCCGAGGTTTTATCCTCCGTTGCCTCATCGCCATTTGCTTCCTTTGGAGTGTCCACCATATATATATATATATATATATATATATATATATATATATATATAAATATATATATATATATATATATATATATATATATATATATATATATATCATAAGAAGAGGTGGCTGTCCACCACCCAAAGGTGCGGTGGTTCATGTTCTTCTCCCTGCATCGTCAGTCCATACCGCTGATGTCTTCAGAGTCGGGTTCAAGACTTGCTAAGTCATCGACCGTGGCAATGAAGTGGGTGGTGGGTGGCAACGAATTCCTTCGTCATCTACCTCCCACTCGAGCCGGACATAGTTCGCCAAGAGCCTCCGACAAAGAGAGAGACTTTAATGAGTCCAAAGATGTTGCCAAAGGGCGAGTGCTGGAAGATATCCGCAGCGGTGAACTCCGTTACCGGAGCCCATCCTGGCCCTACGGGCTCGGGAGTGTGCGGACTGGAACCAACGTCTGGATACGAATCCAGGGGTTCGGAGTCGCGGGCCACCATAGAGGTAAGACCCGTGTTCGGCTCCACCGCCGATGAGGGCGCGACCTGGGGGGTGGGGTCCATCCCTCCGTCCTTAGGCAGCGCAGCCTGCTCCGGATCTAGGTCCGGAGACACTACGGGGGCGATACCCTGGGCTTTTTCCGATGGCAGGTCTAAGCCGTGCTCGTCGAGACTGTCCGGTGCTCCTGGCATAGGCCCAAATCCATCGAAGATCAAGTCTCCGCGGATATCCGCAGTGTAGTTCAGGTTTCCGAACCTGACCTGGTGGCCAGGGGCGTAGATGTCGATCAGCTCCAGATGGCCAAGCGAGTTGGCCCGCAGTGCGAAGCCGCCGAACACGAAGATCTGTCTGGGGAGGAAAGTCTCACCCTGGACAGTGTCCTTGATGATGATTGAAGGAGCCATCGAGCCTGACAGCGACGACACATAGGAACTCTCAATGAAAGCACCAATGTCGGTGTCAAAACCGGTGGATCTCGGGTAGGGGGTCCCGATCTGCGTAAGGCGGCTGATGGTAACAGGAAGCAAGGGACACAGATGTTTACCTGTGTTCGGGCCCTCTCGATGGAGGTAAAACCCTACTTCCCGCTTGATTAATATTGATGATATGGGTAGTACAAGAGTAGATCTACCACGAGATCGTAGAGGCTAAACCCTAAGAGCTAGCCTATGATGGTATGATTGTAATTGTGATCGGCCTTCTAAGGACCAACCTTTCCGGTTTATATAGGCACCGGAGAGGGCTAGGGTTTACGTGGAGTCGGTTACAAGGAAGGAAATATAATATCCGGATCACCAAGCTTGCCTTCCACGCCAAGGAAAGTCCCATCCGGACACGGGCCGAAGTCTTGAGTCTTGTATCTTCACGCTTCAATAGTCCGGACGTTGTACACGGTCTGGCTGTCCGGATACCCCTAATCCAGACTCCTCGCTACCATCAGCACTTTGTCGACAAATCTGGTCATCAAGCACCGCCATGCCATCGTTGAGCGACAAAGACGCAATGATCAAGGCGGATTTGTCCTCGGGATCTCCGCTCGGAGATCCGCGTTGATTGGCGACATGATAGTGCGCTTGAGTACAGGGAGTACAGGAGGGGATTTTGGTAATCGGAGTAGGAATCGAGATTCCAGAGGTGGAGGAGGGCGGGAGACTGGGGATGAAAAGGTAGCATGAATTTCGAGCACGCGCCAATATTCTCTCGGCGCGCAAGCGCACAAAAACACCGGTGGCGCCCACATGTCGGCCTAAGAGTCCTTTTTCTTTCTTTTTTGGGGAGCCCGGCCTTTTTTCAGGATCTTTTGAGAGCCCGTCCCGCGAGTCATAATTGACCTGTTTGGCATTGCGTTACTACTCGGCCCATATTCAACGACACCTCACTGGCCCAAACAAGTGTACATCATCGAAAAGACAAGTGAGCTCAAATTATATAACTTGAAAAGGAGATATACTCGAACACCGGAGAATGGTGATGCCCTCATTTAGCCCACCGGTAGTTCGAGACAATCAACAGTTCAAACAATGATATATACAACATTCAAACACCGACTAGTGACTACTATCGACATAAACAAAGAAGACATGATAGTTCATAAGAAGTCTTGCTACACCACCAAAACGCACCCATCTGCGGCCTTTCAGGACTCTCGTGATCCGCATAAGAATGACATTCTAAATAGAAGCAACTATTACATAGAAAGAGTGACATAGACGAGGATGACCAAATGACAAGGAATATGCATAACAAAAGAAAGAACTACCCATCCGTAACCAGCAACAAAGACAACAAAGTCATTCAAGAGATGATCCAACACCATCATAATTTGCAGCCCCGCTTCAAATAATTCAAAGGATCCGGAGACACCAGTACTCCACCCTTTCGATGCAACAACCCAATTACCTATCAACCTAAAGGCTTGAACCACATCACTGCCTGTCGTAATTTAGACATCCAAGGATCAAAGTTAATCCGGATGCCTTTGTCATTCTCACCTTCTTTTGGCTGCAGGCTGTATCGTTGACAATCAGGGGAGTTTGCCCCCGAACTCCTAGGGCTCGCCGTGTAGACACAGTTTTCCATAGCAAACAGAGCCTCTCTGCAATCAAGGTCCTTGCCAACAGCGATCTCCTGGTTAATCGGATAAATGAGTCCGAGAAACAGAGAGTGTGAACCAAGGCTGTTTACCCGCCTCCCACTAAAAAATCCTAAAGGCCCCAACAAGTCGGGTATCCTGCTCATAGACGTAATAACCATCGTCCGGATACTCACGTATTACGATGCTTGTATACAAGTGGGGTTTTTGCAATATAACTTTTCGGCTCATGTGTCCAAATGATCATCAGTCTTTTTTTGTCAGTCGTCTGATCGAGCGAGGAACCAGTTGTGCTTCCCTGTTTTTGGCAAAGGTGGTGTGATTACAAAGGGCAGTAACTGTAGGGACACTGCATTATATCAAAAAGGACAGGCATTGTTAATGTAAGATCAGCATTGTTCAGAGTATGAGTCGGATAATGCAAGAAACGGCATTGATATGTCCCTGTTGGAACTGGGAGGAAAATACATGGAAATGTATACTGGGTTCGAAAATATAGAAGTGCCATGCATGGTTATACTCATGTTATCTCGCAATCGATTCTTCACAGGAAACTACCATGTCATGCATGTTATGTAATCATGTTCTGTCCTCACAAACAAATTCTTCAAGGTAACTAAGAGACCATGCATTGTTATATACTCGTGTTCTGTGGGCAAATTTTTTGTGAGGATATTATTCTAGCCATTGATTGCTGAAGGGCGAATATAGGTGTGTACACATGGTAAGCATTGCAGGATTTCACTACTTCCAAATATAGAGTTCTTCATATGCACATTTATTTCCCTAATGTATGGTTAGATGAAACCAATAGTGTGGTGCATGTTTCTACATCATGAAAATGAGGAAACTAACATGGCCATTGATACACACTCATATTTAGTAGTAGTATATAGATTACTGTAAAATAAGGATAATATCCATATATTCCTAACCGGTTGATTATTCAGGTACAAATTGGCTGTAATGACATGGTCACAATCGCATGAATTAACTCATTCCAAATATAGCTGATTTACGGCGTCTCTAATATATTGCCATAGTTCTACTCAAATTCTGCTCAAACAGGGATGTGACCATCATCACAAAAAGTTCAAAACAGTGTCATGGCGTCATCATTAACATGAGATGAAAACAACTTACACGCTACCGTCTCAAAGAATATGTGGTGCCATCTGCTTTGTCGATCGTGTAGATGATGCCATTGTGTTCAATAGCATCACGTATGTGTATCAGCTTTGACGATGATCCACTGCGAGCCGAGTTGTCTCCAGCTAAAGAAGGCACCGGCGTAAAGATAGGCGAGTCCGCGGTCGAACAAGGCAATTAGCTTGAAGTCTGCGTAATTCACATGTTGTGTGGGCACTTGGCAGATTACAATCTTCCGCAAAACAAGGTCCGTCCAGCTGACATAGTAATCTAGATGACTTGGACCGCGATGGTAATACTCTATATAATCGAACGGAGGAAGGATAATCTCATGGGAGGTCTGGAAGTTCACGAGCACCAACTTTTTACCGTCTTCTCTGAAGGCAGCCATCCAGTGGGAGTTCATGTCGACCAAAGACATACCTGCCAAGAAGTTTCTAAGATGGTGATCGGATCGATGTCGAGGGAAATGATGTACGGCGACACACTACATACCTGTAAAGAAGTTTCGCTAATGGAGATCGGATTGAAGTCGAGGGGCATCATGCACGCCTCCGTATCATGGTGAGCCAATCTCGCAAGACCAGATAGCAGCAAGCAGGGTGTCTTGAAAAGCTTAGGCCTCACTTCGACGATCGCCGTGTGCATGTCCCTTAAACATGCAGCCAGCCACAGGGCGGTCAACATATCCATACACGAACAACAGAGGTCGAGGATTTCACTGGGGAGATTGCTCCAATCGCGGCTCATATGGATGCTGCGCGGTTCGTGTTCGGCCATGGTGGAGTTTGGAAGGGGGCTTGATTTACGGGGGAGAAGGATGTCGGTGCTGGAGCAGCTAGCGAAGGAATAGTGGTACTAGGGGAGGCGAGTGAGGCGACGGTACACGGGGGCACAGTGAGATGGAGAGGAGACGGAGACGGAGAAGGAAATGGAGATGGAGTGGTGCTATGGGAGCGGAGAGGGAGACGAGGCGAGGCGCCAATGTGCTGTACAGCGGCGGTGACAGACTGCACAGTGCATAGGGTGAGGCTGACTTTGGTAACCCGAACACGCCTACCGCCTTTGGACTAGTGTCAGGCGCAGGGTGTTGTCACTTCACTATGAGGACCGGATGAATAGTATTTTGACCATCAAGTGTACTACAGTTGTACTACTACTACTAGTAGGAACATGAGTACTCCAGTATTGTATAGCGGAAATACGTCTCTCGTGCTAGCATGCCTGTTCACTTCATCGTTCAGGTATCATTCATATTGCAAGCAGAACCAAATTCTCGTGCCTGCCACGATGCATGCAGTGGTCGTTCTGGTGCATCAAGGATGGCAAAGATGATTCCATACTTGAGAAGAGGAAAAATGGAAAGGTAGAACGCGGCAGCAGAGGAAGAGAACGCTGGCTAATGAGGCTGGGAGGGGATTGAGCAGGAAGTTAATTCTCCACGCCTAAAGGTTTTGGGAAAACCTGATTTTCATAAGGTGACTTATACTCACCTAAACGGAGGGAGTATTCCTTAACCAGAGAATGTTGTGTCTCCCACTCACGCGCTCAAAAAAAAGCTACGACACATTTTTTTATCTGTTTGCATAGGTCCCACCTATCAGGAAGGATGGGCACGTACACGAACAGGTACGACTCCTCAGTCTACCCGCATAGCCTTTTCGTTTAGTCTACCTAGCCGTCTAATCAACTGCATTCACGCCACTTCTCCCATTTACTTCTCCATCGGGAACCAATTCGCATCGGCTTCTTCACCTCCCCTTCGTCTTCATTTGCATCCAAACCCCACTGCATTCACATTGTTTTAACCTCTTTAAATAATCATCTACTACTTCAGTTAGACTAGCCATCTAATCCTAATTCTCCAAACCATAGCCTTCCGTTCTAGCGGTTCCATATGGCGAAAGAGATCGAGATGTAGGTGAGGGAGTCCCGGATTAGGGGGTGTCCGGATAGTCGGACTATAGCCTTTGGCCGGACTCCTGGACTATGAAGATACAAGATTGAAGACTTTGTCCCGTGTCCGGATGGGACTTTCCTTGGCGTGGAAGGCAAGCTTGGCGATACGGATATGTAGATCTCCTACCATTGTAACCGACTCATGTAACCCTAGCCCTCTCCGATGTCTATATAAACCGGAGGGTTTTAGTCCGTGGGACGAACAACAATCATACCATAGGCTAGCTTCTAGGGTTTAGCCTCTCTGATCTCGTGGTAGATCTACTCTTGTACTACCCATATCATCAATATTAATCAAGCAGGAGTAGGATTTTACCTCCATTGAGAGGGCCCGAACCTAGGTAAAAACATCGTGTCCCTTGTCTCCTGTTACCATCCGCCTAGACGCACAGTTCGGGACCCCCTACCCGAGATCTGCCGGTTTTGACACCGACATTGGTGCTTTCATTGAGATTTCCTGCAATCGTCATCTTTAGGCCCGATGGCTCCTCCGATCATCAACAACGATGTGCTCCGGTGAGACTTTTCTCCCCGGACAGATCTTCAGATTCGGCGGCTTTGCATCGGGCTAATTCGCTTGGCCATCTGGAGCAGATTGAAAGCTACGCCCCTGGCCACCAGGTCATATTTGGAAGCTTGAACTACACGGCTGACGTCCGCGGAGAGTTGATCTTCGACGGGTTCGAGCCACAGCCAAGCGCGCCGCACTGTCACGAGGGGCATGATCTAGCTCTGCCGCCGAATAGTGTCCTGGAGGCCGCACCAGTGTCCGCTCCGACCTTTGGCTCGGAGCCGACTGCGCCGATCGAGGACGGGTGGCTGGACACCGCCTCGGGGGCTGCGTCTACGGCGATTGAGCCGTACACCTACCCCGTCCTTTGCGAAGCTCGTAACTCCAAGGTACCGGACTCCTCTCTGGACTCCGAGCCTTCCTCGCCCCCGCCAATCGAATCCGATTGGGCGATGATCATGGAATTCACCGCTGCGGACATCTTTCAGCACTCTCCCTTTGGCGACATCCTAAATTCACTAAAGTCTCTCTCTTTATCAGGAGAGCCCTGGCCAGATTATGGTCAGGAAGGTTGGGATGCGGACGACGAAGAAATTCAAAGCCCACCCACCACCCACTTCGTAGCCACTGTCGATGATTTAACCGACATGCTCGGCTTCGACTCCGAAGACATCGATAGTATGGACGATGATGCAGGAGACGACCAAGAACCAGTGCCCACAGGGCACTGGAAGGCCACCTCGTCATACGACATATACATGGTGGACATCCCAAAAGATGGGAATGGCGATGGAACAGCGGAGGATGACCCCTCCAAGAAACAGCCTAAGCGCCCAAGGCCAAGAAATAAGAACTCTAAATCCCGCCACAAAGAAAATGGTGATTCCTAAGACGGGAGACAATAACACCCCTGGACAAGGTCAAGATAACCCCTCTAGCAGGATTCAAATACCGGAGGATGGAGAAGCCTGCCCTCATGAGAGAGCAGCAGAAAGAGAGGTAGAGGACGATAATGACATGCCTCCCTCCGAAGATGAGGCAAGCCTCGACGACGATGAATTCGTCGTGCCCGAGGATGCCGTCGAACAAGAGCGTTTCAAACGCAGGCTCATGGCCACGGCAAGCAGCCTCAAGAAAAAGCAAAGAATAGCTTAGAGCTGACCAAGACTTGCTAGCTGACAGATGGACTAAAGTCCTTGCGGCCGAAGAGTAAGAACTCGAGCGCACCTCCAAGAGATACCCAAAACGCAGGCTGCTACCCCGATTAGAGGAGGAAGCACCCAAACCTACATCACCAGCGCATGATACGGCTGACCGGCCACCTCGTGGCCATGACAGAGAGGCCTCTCGGCCCTCAACTCAAACTGCACCCCGGCGCCGCTCAAAGAATACCAAGGCGCGGGGAAATGCGCCAGACCTGCGAGATATATTGGAGGACAAGGCAAGGCAAACAAGATCGATCTACGGACCGCGTGGGCGCCCCACGACACGTGACGATAACCGTCACGCCGGATATGGCAACTCCGGTCGGGCCGAACACAGTAGACAAAGCGCATTTGAGTTGCGTCGTGATATAGCCCAATACAGAGGCGCCGCACACCCACTATGCTTCACAGATGAAGTGATGGATCATCAAATCCCTGAGGGTTTCAAACCCGTAAACATTGAATCATATGATGGCACAACAGATCCTGCGGTTTGGATCGAGGACTATCTCCTTCACATCCACATGGCCCGCGGCGATGACCTACACGCCATCAAATACCTCCCACTCAAGCTTAAAGGACCATCCCGGCATTGGCTTAACAGCTTGTCAGCAGAGTCAATTGGTTGTTGGGAAGACCTGGAAGCCGCATTCCTCAACAATTTCCAGGGCACATATGTGCGACCACCAGACGCCGATGACCTAAGCCACATAATTCAGCAGCCGGAGGAATCGGCGGAACAATTACGGACACGGTTCCTAACCAAGAAAAATCAAATCATCGACTGTCCGAATGCAAAGGCCCTTGCAGCCTTCAAACACAAGATCCGCGACGAGTGGCTTGCCCGGCACCTAGGACAGGAAAAGCCGAAATCCATGGCAGCCCTCACAACACTCATGACCCTCTTTTGCGCGGGAGAGGACAGCTGGCTAGCTCGTAGTAACAACATGACCAAGAGCCCTGGTAATTCGGATACCAAGGACAGCAATGGTAGGTCGCGTCGCAACAAGCACAAGCGCCGCATTAACTGCGATAATGCTGAGGATACGACAATCAATGCCAGATTCAGAGGCTCTAAACCCGGTCAGCGGAAAAAGCCATTTAAAAGAAATACTCCGGGCCCGTCCAATTTGGACCGAATACTCGATCGCTCTTGCCGGATAAACGGCACCCCCGAAAAACCAGCCAATCACACCAACAGGGATTGTTGGGTGTTCAAGCTGGCAGGCAAGTTAAATGCCGAAAACAATGACAAGGGGCTGCATAGCGATGACGAGGAGGAGCCCCGGCCGCCGAACAATAGAGGATAGAAGGGCTTCCCCCCGCAAGTGCGGACGGTGAACATGATATACGCAACCCACATACCCAAAAGGGAGCGGAAGCGTGCACTAAGGGACGTATATGCGATGGAGCCACGCCCTAAAGTTCAACCCGTGGTCTTCCGCCCGATCACTTTTGATCGAAGGACCACCCACTAGCATCCGCCATGGCGGATTCGCCCGCATTGGTTCTAGACCCAATCATTGGACGGATTTCATCTCACTAGAGTCCTAATGGACGGCGGCAGCAACTGAACCTGCTTTATCAGACACGGTGTGCAAAATGGGCATAGACCCATCAAGGATTAAACCCACGAAGACGACCTTTAAAGGCGTCATACCAGTGTAGAGGCCAACTGTGCGAGGCTCAGTTACACTTGAAGTGGTCTTGGATCCCCGGATAACTTCCGGCGAGGAGTTAATATTCGACATAGTCCCGTTCACAGCGGCTATCACGCCTTTGCTTTCGGACGAACCGCATTTGCAAAGTTCAATGCGGTGCCGCACTATGCATATCTCAAGCTCAAGATGCCAGGTCCTCGAGGAATCTTTACGGTCACTGGAAACACTGAACGCTCTCTCCGGACGGAGGAGCATACGGCGGCCCTCACGGCGGAAGTGCAAAGAAGCCTCTTAAGGCAATTCTCGAGTCCGGCTATTAAACGTCCGGACACCGTCAAGCGCGCCCGGAGTAACCTACAACAAGACCGCCTGGCACATTCCGAGCACGCATAGCAATGCGGCCCAAAGCCCCGGCCCTCGCGAAATTGCGAAACCAGTACATAATTATGCTCTGGAAATACCATGGGCATAGGGGAAGGGGCACGACCAAGGCATGCCCAGAATGCGGCTCAACCGCACCAGGGGCTCCTGATTGTGTCATTCTTTTATTTTCTTCTTCTTTTTTTACTTTCAGGACTCCGTTCTCACGAAGCCCTGTCCAACAGTAGAATCGCTGAACACACGATGCAACAGCCAGGGAAGCAGAAAGCTACGTCGAGTATCCAGGTGGTCTCTATTAAGAGCAGTATACCTGTTTTACACACCATCCCGCGGCTTACCCCTGGAGGGGGACATGTTAAAAAGTGTCGTCCCTTGCTTATCGCACTATTTGTATCGTTCTGCTCTTACTGCAGCCCTTTTGAATAAACAATACATAGCTTCTGCCTATTATTGAATTCCCTTTTTTCTATATATGTTCATTTATGACATTGTGCAACCGTACACTTTGGTACGGGCAATACACCAGGGGCTTAAGTACCCCACAACATGGTGTGATAAGTCTGAACACTTTCACAAGTGTGGCACCCCGAACTTATAGCATTATATGCATCGGCTCCAAATCATGTCTTGGGTCAATAGTTGGGTTTGCCCGGCTCCCATGTTTTGGTACCTTAAGTTCCGTTATATCGGCTAAGATAGCGCTGGGAGAACCACTGCGACTGTGCCCCGGTTGAGCTGGGTTAAGCACCTCAGTGGAGAAAGATAAAACTGACCATCATGATAGGGCGAGAGCCGGTCGCTATTCAAGAGGTTTTCGAGTCCCTAAAGACTTATGCCGCTTAGAGCGAGGAGTCGGCATTGTCCGGCCTAGGCATGGATAGCGCCCCGAACTCGGTCTTCCGAATACCAGGGGCTTCGCCAAAATTTAAAATTATAGAATTCTAAGGCTAAGTGAGAGTGTTCAAGCATTATAGTCCGGTTGCCTTGTTCGTTGTGTTGAGCGCCTCCCTCGAAGGACCCAAGAATGGGAACAAGAGCGCTCAAGTTTATCCCGAACACCCCAACACTCGTGGCATGGGGGCTGAAGCCGATGACTCGCCATCTCTCAAATTTAATACACGGCCGCACAGAAGGTAATATTTTAAATTCAAAAGTGTTGCTTAGCGCATATGAACAAGTTTTCAGCGTACAGGATAACAAATGCGAGTCTACTCAAAAATTACATCTTTGGAGCATTCATCCGCTATAAGGCGGGCACCCTTCAGGACGCCCTCATAATACATTTCAGACTTCCGATGCTCCTTGCGTGGTGGTGGTCCGTCCGTCACAAGCTTCTCAACGTCCATCTTGCCCCAGTGCACCTTAGCACGGGCAAGGGCCCCACGGGCACCTTTGATGCAGACGGAGCGCTTGACAACCTCAACCCATGGACAGGCGTCCACCAGCCGCCTCACCAGCCCGAAGTAGCTCCCAGGCATGGCTTCCTTAGGCCACAGCCGAACTATGAGGCCTTTCATGGCTTGTTGGCCACCTTATGGAGCTCGACCAGCTGCTTCAACTGGTCACTTAAGGGCACTGTGTCCGACCTCGATATCGAGACCAGAACACCTTCTCCGTCGAGCTTCCCTCCTCGGCTCGGTAGAATGCGGCAAAGATCGGACACACTTGGGCAGATCTACGAATGCTCCTGGAGAGCTCCGGGTTCGGGTAAGTAACAGATAATTCACTTTCACATGCTTGCTTTGCATATAGAATGCCTTACCCGCTGCTATCTTCTTCATCGCCTCAATTTCCTGGAGGGCTTTTTGGGCTTCGGCCTTAGCGGCTTTGGCGCTCTCAAGGGCCGAGGCGAGCTCGGACTCTCGAGTCTTTGAGTCACGCTCCAAACTCTCGTGTTTTTCCACGAGAGCCTGGAGCTCTTGCCGCACCTCCGCCACCCACGCCTCCTGCTTCTCTCGCTCGGTGCGCTCCGCGGCCGCATTGCTTTCGGCCTTGGACACCGCTTCCTTCAGGGTCACCACCTCGTTCGTGGCCCCTGCAGTATTCACGTTATTCCTGTCATCTTTTGCAACCACATCTTTTAAATACTCCCATAAGGTATTACTTACCTTCCTTGTCCTCGAGCTGCTTTTTGGCAAGTCCGAGCTCATTCTCGGACCGCTCGAGGCTCTGCTTCAATGCATCAACCTCCGCAGTCAGTGCGGCAGAGGTCAGCAGCGCAACCTGCATTCCCATATTGACATACTTATGTTAGACTCCTGCATATATCTTTTAGATCCTCGCCTCGGCTTTTTCTTTCCGAACACCAAACTGAGCATCAGGCTACCGCCTATGCGGTAATATTTTTATATATCTTAAATACATACCTCAAAGCTTCGTTAGAAGGCTGGCACAGCCGTCAGCCCGCTCTTGGCGGATCGAACCTTCTGGATCACCACACTCATAACAGTGCGGTGCTCCTCGTCGATGGAAGCGCCGTTAAGCACCTCCATCAAATCATCCGGTGCCTCCGGTTGGACGGAGGTCACCGGCGTCGCAGTCTTGCCCTTCTTACGAAGGGGTCGCCTGTCGGACTCCGGAACCACTGAAGGTTCCGGTGCAATCCGCACAGGGCGATCGAAGCCCTTCGGTTTTATCCCTTTGCGCCGGAGTCCGGAGGTCGCCTTGCGGCGCCTCCTGGGCCACTTCCTCCTGGCTAGGCCCCTTTTGGGACTCCACCCCGGCGTCATCCGCGGCGGGAGGAAACGAGGCGGTCGGAAGTGAGGTGCTATTCACATCCGACGAATCCAGGGAGCCGCTCGACGAAGCGTCGAGCCCGTCTTTGGGCGCTGCATGGTTATACTCGGCGTTAGAAGATGTTGTGCGACAAATGGAACGCCATGAGTTATTCTGGTGTCCGGACACTTACGATTTCGCCAGGGGCTTGGTCCTTGGTGGCCACTCCTCTCCGCCGTCGGCGTTGGTGGTGTAGTCCGGAGGAGGGTCCTTCCTTCTTGGACCCTCCGGCCTCCCCGATTAGGCGGCCTTCCTTTTCTTCTCTTTCCCCGGGAGAGGCCTCTTTTCCTCCTCCTCGTCTCGCTGGAGGAGTCCGCCGAGTCATCGGACGATGAGTCCGACAACACCTGGCGCCGAACTCCTTCGGGTCCCGTGGCCTTCTTCTTGGCCTTCTTCTCCGGCACCACGTAGGTGCCGGAACCAGCAGCCCGGCTAATCGGGCGTCCGCTGGTCTTCGGCAAGGGAGCCGGACAATCAACCTGTCCGGACGCCTTCTCGCTAGTCCTGTCAAAGGTGAGGGAGTTTTAGATCCCGCATAGAGTCAAACTATGAAAAAGAGTCCCGTAAAGGGTAAAATAGCTTACCTCGCTGGCTTGATGTCGCGAGCTGAATCCGCTGATCTTGGTGGCGGATGCGGAGCCTCGGCGCCTTGAACAACATGTTCTGCATCTTTGTACGTAGTGTCAAGAGCCGGCTCAAGGTTCGGTGCTGTCTGGATCAAACTCCCACAAGTTGAAGGCTCGTTCTTTGGCATGGGAGGATCCGGCGGATGAGCATAACCTGGACTACGTTGACAAGCTTGAGCTTCTTGTCCACCAGGTTTCGGACGCAGGTTTGGAGTCCGGTCAGCTCTTCCGAATTACCCCACGTCAGGCCTGTGTCTTTCCATGAGGTGAGCCGTGTAGGGAAGCCAGATCGGAATTCAGGGGCCGCCGCCCATTTAGAGTCGCGCGGCTCGGTGATGTAGAACCACCCTGATTGCCACCCCTTTATGGTCTCCACGAAGGAGCCCTCGATCCATAGGACGTTGGCCATCTTGCCCACCATGGCACCTCCGCACTCCGCTTGGCGGCCGCCCACTACCTTCGGCTTGACATTGAAGGTCTTCAGCCATAAGTCAAGTGGGGCTTGATGCAGAGGAAGGCCTACTTTTACGACGATGAACGCCGAGATGTTGAGGATGAAATTCGGGGCCAGATCATGGAAATCTAGGCCGTAATAGAACATGAGCCCCCGGACAAATGGATGAAGTGGAAACCCTAGTCCGCGGAGGAAGTGGGGGAGGAACACCACCCTCTCATGGGGCCTGGGGGTGGGGATGAGCTGCCCCTTGTCGGGGAGCCGATGCTTGATGTCGTCGGACAAGTATCCGGTCTTCCGCAGCTTTTTGATGTGCCCCACCGTGATGGAGGAGGCCATCCACTTGCCTCCCGCTCCGGACATAGTTGCAGAAGGTTGAGGTGGGATGACTTAGGCGCTGGAGCTCGAGTGCGCGGAAATGGATAAGCAAAGGAGGAAGAAGGCGTGTGTGAAAAAGTGGATCCTTATCCCCTTATATGGACAGACAAAGCTATGCGTCCCCATCGGCCTGATGAAACTCGCTTATCTCCCAAGCCAGAATCAATGGCGCGGTTGGGTTACCCACGCCCGTATTGATGAGAATTCGGAATAAGGGGACACGATCTCTGCTTTGACAAGACGTGCCAAAGGAAACCGCCTCGCTAAACGCCTTGACCGAGGTTGGACAAGAAACGATTTGAATAAAGGCTTGGCCGTGGTGTGATGTCATGCTTTGCGGAATACGCCGCAGATTGAACTTGTGTAAATATTATTCTCTCTACGGTGGTATCTGGAACTTATTTTGCAGAGCCGGACACTATCCTTGTGTTCAAAATCTTCTATGAAGTATTCGGAGGAGGAACCCGCCTTGCAATGCTGAAGACAATATGTGCGCCAGACTCGTCGTCATTGAAGCCTGGTTTAGGGGCTACTGAGGGAGTCCCGGATTAGGGGGTGTCCGGATAGCCAGACTATAGCCTTTGGCCGGACTCCTGGACTATGAAGATACAAGATTGAAGACTTCGTCCCGTGTCCGGATGGGACTTTCCTTGGCGTGGAAGGCAAGCTTGGCGATACGGATATGTAGATCTCCTACCATTGTAACCGACTGTGTAACCCTAGCCCTCTCCGGTGTCTATATAAACCGGAGGGTTTTAGTCCGTGAGGATCGAACAACAATCATACCATTGGCTAGCTTCTAGGGTTTAGCCTCTCTGATCTCGTGGTAGATCTACTCTTGTACTACCCATATCATCAATATTAATCAAGCAAGAGTAGGGTATTACCTCCATCGAGAGGGCCCGAACCTGGGTAAAAACATCGTGTCCCTTGTCTCCTGTTACCATCTGCCTAGACGCACAGTTCGGGACCCCCTACCCGAGATCCGCCGGTTTTGACACCGACAGCAGGTTTTTAGCGTCCAACATGTCCTCGTCGAAGGCTCGATGCGCATAGTTGCCACCGTCACCGTACACCCAAGGGTTGTTCGGCAGTGGATCAACAATGTATCCAACTCCCTCAACAAGGTAGAGACGAGGTTCATCGGTCTCGACGCAGAGTGCACGGAGCGTGCCTCGAAGATCCAGTAGCGCCACGCCCTTCAACTGTGCCTCGAAGATGATGTTTTGGTGTACCACATCATACACTCGCCCTCCATACCAGGTGAGCAGTGGCGGAGCTAGTGTTGTGTGCAGGGGCCATGGCCCCCCCCCCCATCATCGCTAAAACTATGAAGGAAAAAAATAGAGCCTGCTTAGATTAGAAAAATTAGAGCCTTTGCCCCCCCCCCCCCAAACATGCATAATTTGTGTTTGGCCCCCCTGAAGATCTTGTCTAGCTCCGCCATACGCAGTGAGCTTCACGATTTCTTGTCTCGAGGACGATACTGTGGGTCAGCCATCAAGGGGACAAATGTAAGCTGGAGTCAGATAGCCTTGATTTTAAAAGCATCACGACCTACAAACCAGAATCAAAATTCCTGTAGAAGATTGTGCTAAACAGACACCATCCCTATTCGATGTAGCAAATTTTGTGCTCGGTACAAATCTTCAGAAGGGTGACGAGACGGTGGCATTAAGGTCGTCTGGATGGGAGAATTATCCCTTGACGCATTTAGCCGGATAAAATATGTTGCCCTCGATGCCCGTGTGAGTTTCGAGGTAGCTACAAGGTCCAAAGAGCTTATTGAAAGCCGTCTCCCATAGAGAATGAGAAGAAGAAGAAGAATAAGAAGAAGAAGAAGAAGAAGAAGAAGAAGAAGAAGAAGAAGAAGAAGAAGAAGAAGAAGAAGAAGAAGAAGAAGAAGAAGAAGAAGAAGAAGAAGAAGAAGAAGAAGAAGAAGAAGAAGAAGAAGAAGAAGAAGAAGAAGAAGAAGAAGAAGAAGAAGAAGAAGAAGAAGAAGAAGAAGAAGAAGGAGAAGAAGAAGAAGAAGCAGAAGAAGGAGAAGAAGGAGAAAAGAGGAAGAAGAGGAAGAAGAGGAAGAAGAGGAAGAAGAGGAAGAGGAAGAAGAAGAAGAAGAAGAAGAAGAAGAAGAAGAAGAAGAAGAAGAAGAAGAAGAAGAAGAAGAAGAAGGAGGAGGAGAAGAAGAAGAAGAAGGAGAAGCAGAAGGAGAAGGAGAAGAAGAAGAAGAAGAAGAAGGAGAAGAAGAAGAAGGAGAAGAAGAAGAAGAAGAAGAAGAAGAAGAAGAAGAAGAAGAATACCCTACTCCTGCTTGATTAATATTGATGATATGGGTAGTACAAGAGTAGATCTACCACGAGATCAGAGAGGCTAAATTCTAGAAGCTAGCCTATGGTATGATTGTTGTTCGTCCTACGGACTAAAACCCTTCGGTTTATATAGACACCGAATAGGGTTAGGGTTACACAGAGTCGGTTACAATGGTAGGAAATCTACATATCCGTATCACCAAGCTTGCCTTCCACGCCAAGGAAAGTCCCATCCTGACACGGGCGAAGTCTTCAATCTTGTATCTTCATAGTCTAGGAGTCCAGCCAAAGATGATAGTTCGCTATCCGGACACCCCTAGTCCAGACTCCCTCAAGAGCCTCGAGCCCGCTTCAATGATGACGAAGTCCGGCGCATATTGTCTTCGGCATTGCAAGGTGGGTTCCTCCTCCGAATACTTTATAGAAGATTTTGAACACAAGGATAGTGTCCGGCTCTGCAAAACAAGTTCCACATACTACCGTAGAGAGAATAATTTTTGCATAGATCTGCTGACACATTCTGCGGCGTGACATCACACCACGGCCAGGCCTTTATACGAATCGTTTTTTACTATTCCACCTCAGCGTGTTTAGCGAGGCGGTTTCCTTGGCACGTCTTATCAAAGCGGAGATCGTGCCCCCTTATTTCGGGATTCCCATCAATACGGACGTGGGTAACCCATCCGCACCATTGATTACGGCGCTTGGGAGATAAGCGAGTTTTACCAGGCTGGCGGGGGACGCATAGCTTCGTCCGTCCTTACGTGGTGCCGAAGAAGAAGGCCAAGAAGAAGGCCACGGGGACCCGAAGGAGTTCCCGGCGCCAGGTGTTGTCGGACTCATCGTCTGATGACTCCGAGGCGGACTCCTCCCGCGAAGACGAGGAGGAGGAAAAAGAGGCCTCTCCCCCAGCGGAGGAAAGAGAAGAAAAGGAAGGCCGCCCCAACTGGGGAGGCCGGAGGGTCCAAGAAGGGAAGGACCCTTCCTCCGGACTTCTCCACCAACGCCGACAACGACGAGGAGGAGTGGCCCACAAGGGCCAAGCCCCTGGCGAGATCGTAAGTGTCCGGATACCCATGGCTTTTTTTCATTGCATAGTGTTCTCTTAATGCCGAACAATCATGCAGCCCGCCCAAGGACGAGTTCGCCGCTTCGTCGAGAGGGTCCCTGAGTTCGTCGGAAGTGGAGACTACTTCACTTCCGGCCGCCTCCTCACCTCACGCTGTGGACGACGTCAAGGTGGGGCCCCAAGGGGGGCCTGGTCAAGAGGAGGTGGCACAGGAGGCGCCGCAAGGCAACCTCCCGGACTCCGGGCGCGAGGGGAGCGAGACCCCCAGGGACTGTAAGCCCGCCCCTCGTCCGGACTCCATACCGGAACCTTCAGCTGTTCCGAAGTCCGGCAAGCGGCCCCTTTGTAGGAAGGGTAAGACGCCGGTGTCCTCCGTCCGGAGGCACCGGATAGCTTACTGGAGGCGCTTAACGGCGCCTCCATCGACGAGCAGCACCGCACTGTTATGAGTGTGGTGATCCAGAAAGTTCAGTCCGCCAAGAGCGGGCTGACTGAAGCCTGTACCAGCCTTCTAACAGGCTTTGAGGTAAGTTTAGAATATGTAAAAATATTACCGCATAGACAATAGCCCTAGATGCTTAGTTTGGTGTTCGGAAAGAAAAGCCGGACTAAGGATCTAAAAAGATATACGCAGAAGTCTAACATAAGTATGTCAATATGCAAATGCAGTCAAGGCTTGCTGACCTCTGCCAAGACCGATCAAGGAGGTCAATGCATTGAAGAAGAGCCTCGAGCGGTCCGAGAACGAGCTCGGCCTTGCCAAGAAGCAGCTCGAGGACAGGGAAGGTAAGCAATACCTTATTAAAGAAACACCTTATAGAAAGGATTCGGTTGCAAAAGATGACAGGAATAACGTGGGTATTGTAGGGGCCACGAACGAGGTGGCGACCCTGAAGGAAGCGGTGTCCGCGGCCGAAAGCAAAGCGGCTGCGGAGCGCACCGAGCGAGAGAAGCAGGAGGCGCGAGTGGCGGAGGTGTGGCAAGAGCTCCAGGCTCTCGTGGAAAAACACGAGAGTTTGGAGCGTGACTCGAAGACTCGAGAGTCCGAGCTTGCCTCGGCTCTTGAGAGTGCCAAAGCCGCTAAGGCTGAAGCCCAAAAAGCCCTCCAACAAATTGAATCATTAAACAAGATAGCGGCGGGTAAGCATTCTTTATGCAAAGCAAGCATGTGAAAGTGAATTACCTATTACTTACCCGGATTCAGAGCTCTCCAGGAGCATTCGCAGATCCTGCCCTGTGGGTGTCTCGATGTCGCCGCTGCTCTATCGCGCCAAGGAGGGAGCTCGACAGAGAAGGTGTTCTCGTCTCAAGATGTCGAGGCCGAACGTCCCGGCAGCCTCGAGCGACCAAATGAAGCAGCTGGTCGAGCTCCAAGGTCGCCGAATGTGCCATGAGGGGCCCTCATAGTTCGGCTGTGGCCATTGGAGGCCATGCCTGGGAGCTACTTTGGGCTAGTGCAGCTGGTGGTGGACGCCTTTGTCCATGGATTGAAGTCATTAAGCACTCCGTCAGATTGAAGGTGCCTGGCCCTTGCCCGTGCTAAAGTGCACCGGGCAAGCTGGATGCGGAGAAGCTTGTGACGGACGGGCCACCGAAGGGCAAGGATCATCGCAGCCCGAGATGTACTATGAGGGCGTCTCAAGGGTGCCCGCCAGATAGCGGATGAGTGCTCCAAACATGTAATTTTTAATAGACTCGCATTTGTTATCTCAGACGCTGAAAACTTGTTCATATACGCTTAAGAAACGCTTGTTAATTTAAAATATTACCTTCAGGCGGCCGCTTATCAAATTTGAGAGATGGCAAGTCGTTGGCTTCAGCCCCCATGCCACGAAAGTGCTGGGGTGTTCGATAAACTTGAGCGCTCTTGTTCCCATTCTTGGGTCCGTCGAGGAGGCGCCAACGCAACGAACAAGGCAACCGGACTTATAGTGCTTGAACACTCTCACTTAGCCATAGAATTCTATAATTTTAAATTTCGGCGAAGCCCCTAGTACTCGGAAGACCGAGTTCGGGGCACTATCCACACCTTGGCCGGACAATGCCGGTTCCTCGCTCTAAGCGGCATAAGTCTTTAGGGACTCGAAGAAACCTCTCGAACAGCGACCGGCTCTCGCCCTATCATGACGGCCGTTTTAGCTTTCTCCACCGAGGTGCTCAACCCAGCTCAACCGAGGCACAATCGCAGTGGTTCTCCCAGCCTACCTTAGCCGATATAACGGAACGTAAGGTACCGAAACATGGGAGCCGGGCAAACCCAACTATTGACCCAAGACATGATTCATAGCCGATGCATATAATGCTATAAGTTCGGGGTGCCGCACTTGTGAAAGTGTTCAGACTTATCACACCATACTTTTGGGGTACTTAAGCCCCTGCTGTATTGGCCGTACCAAATTGTACGGTTGCACAATGTCATAAAAGAACATATATAATGGGAAAGAATGCAATAATAGGCAAGAGCTATATATTGGTTATTAAAAAGAAACTGCAAATAAAAGCGTAACGATACAAATTGTGCGATAAGCAAGGGATGGGACTATTTAACATGTCCCTCCGTGGGTAAGCTGCAGGATGGTATGTAAAATAGGTATAATGCTCGTAGTAGAGACCACCGGACACTCGACGTAGCTTTACATTTCCACGGCTGTTGCATCGTGAGTTCGCGCGAATGCCGTCTGTGGCTTCGGAGAACAGAGTCCTGAAAGTAAGAAAATAAAAAAGAAAAGAATGACACAATCGGGAGCCCCTCGTGCGCTTGAGCCGCGTGCAGGCGTGCCGTGGTCGTGCCCTTCCCTTATGCCCATGGTATCTCTAGAGCGTAGTTATGTACGCGTAGTACTGGCTTCGCAATTTCGCGAGGGCTGGGGTTGGGGCCGGATTGCTACGCGTGCTTGGATTGTGCCATGCGGTCTTGTTGTAGGTTACTCCGGGCGCGCTTGACAGTGGCCGGACATTTAGTGGCCGGACTCGAGAATTGCTGTGAGAGGCTGCCTTGCACCTCCGCTGCGAGGGCCGCCGTGTGCTCCTCCGTTCGGAGAGAGCGTTCGGTGTTTCCATTGACCGTGATTACTCCTCGAGGGCCTGGCATCTTGAGCTTGAGGTATGCTAGTGCGGCACCGCATTGAACTTTGCAATGCGGTTCGTCCGAGCAAGGCGTGATAGCCGCCGCGGGAACGGGACTATGTCAAGATTAACTCTTTGCTTTGGAATTTATCCGGGATCCGAAGACCACTTCGAGTGTAATCGAGCCTGCATAACCGCCTCTACACCTGGTATGACGCCTTTAAAGGTCGCCTTTGTGGGTTTAATCCTTGAGGGTCTATGCCCATTTTGCGACCGTATCCCGATAAAGCGAGTTCAGGCTGCTACCGCCGCCCATCGTGACTCTAGTGAGGTGAAATCCGTCGATGATTGGGTCAAGAACCAATGCGGCGAATCCGCCGTGACGGATTCTAGTGGGGTGGTCCCTTCGATCAAAGGTGATCGGGCAGGAGGACCATGGGTTGAACTTCGGGTGGACTGGCTCCATCGCATATACGTCCCTTATGCATGCTTCCGCTCCCTTTTGGGTATGTGGGTTGCGTATATCATGTTCACCGTCTGCACTTGTGGGGGAAAGCCCTTCTGTCCTCTATTGTTCGGCGGCCGGGGCTCTTCCTCGTCATCGCTATGCAGCCCCTTGTCATTGTTTTCGGTGCTTAGCTTGCCTGCTTGCTTGAACACCCAACAATCCCTGTTGTTGTGGTTGGCTGATTTTTCGGGGGTGCCATGTATCTGGCACAAGCGATCGAGTATTCGGTCCAAGTTGGACGGGCCTTGGGTATTTCTTTTGAACGGCTTCTTCCGCTGACCGGGTTTAGATCCTCTGAATCCGGCATTGACTGCCGTATCTTCAGCATTATCGCCGTTAATGCGGCACTTGTTCTTGTTGTGACGCGACCTGCCATTGCTGTCCTTGGTATCCGAACTACCAGGGTTTTGGCCTAGTTGTTGCTTCGAGCTAGCCAGCTGTCCTCTCCCGCGCAAAAGCGGGTCATAAGTGTGGTGAGGGCTGCCATGGATTTCGCTTTTCCGCCCTAGGTGCCTGGCTAGCCACTCGTCATGGATGTTGTGTTTGAAGGCTGCTAAGCGCCTCGCATCCTGGACAATCGACGATCTGATTTTTCTTTGTTAGGAACCGCGCCCGTAATTGTCCGCCGATTCTTCCGCTGCTGAATTATGTGGCTAAGGTCATCGGCGTCGGTGGTCGCACATATGTGCCCCGGAAGTTATCAAGGAATGCGGCTTCCGTGTCCTCCCAACAACCGATTGACTCACCGGCAAGCTGTTAAGCCAATGCCGAGCTGGTCCTTTAAGCTTGAGTGGGAGGTATTTGATGGCATGTAGATCATCACCGCGGGCCATGTGGATATGGAGGAGATAGTCCTCGATCCGCACCGCAGGATATGTGGTACCATCGTATGATTCGATGTTTACGGGTTTGAAGCCCTCGTGATTTGATGATCCATTACTTCATCTGTGAAGCATAGTGGGTGTCTGGCGCCTCTATATTGGGCTATATCACGACGTAGCTCATATGAGCTTTGTCTCATCGTGTTCGCCCGCCGGAGTTGCTGTATCCGGCGTGATGGTTATCATCACGTGTCGTGGGGAGCCCACGCGATCCGTAGATCGATCTTGTTTGCCTTGCCTTGTCCTCCAATATGTCTTGCAGGTCTGGCGTGTTTCCCCGTGCCTTGGTCGAGCGGCGTCGGGGTGCGGCTTGAGTGGAGGGTCTAGAGGCCTCTCTGTCGCGGCCACGGGGTGGCTGGTCGGCCGCATCATGCGCTGGTGATGTAGGTTTGGGTGCTGCTTCCTCTAATTGGGGTAGCAGCCTGCGTTTTGGGTATCTTTTTGAGGGGCGCTCGAAGTTCATACTCTTCGGCTGCAAGGACTTCAGTCCATCCGCTCACCTAGCAAGTCTTGGTCAGCTCTAAGCTGCCGCTGCTTTTTCTTGAGGCTGCTTGTCGTGGCCATAAGCCTGCATTTGAAACGCCTCCTGCTCGGGCGAGGTCCTCAGCACGACAAATTCGTAAATCGCCGAGGCTTGCCTCATCTTCGGAGGGAGGCGATAATTATCGCCCTTCACCTCTCTTTTTCGCTGCACCGTCGTGCGGACTTGCTTCTCCCTCCTCCCCGCGCCGAGTCCCGCTTTGGAGGGGGTCGCCTTCGGCAATCGTCCGGGTATTATTGTCTCCGTGCCGGAATCGCCGCTTTTACCGTGGACGGATTTAGAGCGGCGCCACCGACGTCGGCACTTGGGTTGTTTCTTGAGGGGTCATCCTCCGCCGCTCCATCGCCATTCCCATCTTTTCGGTGTCCACCATGTATATGTCATATGACGAGGTGGCCTTCCATTGCCTCGTAGGCGCTGGTTCTTAGTCGTCTCCAAAGATCGCCGCCCATACCGCCGATGTCTTGAGTCAAGTCGAGCATGTCGGTTAAATCATCAACAGTGGCTACAAAGTGGGTGGTGGGTGGGCGTTGAATTTCTTCGCCGTTCGAATCCCAACCTTCCCGACCGTAGTTCGCCAGGGCTCCCCGACAAAGAGAGAGACTTTAATGAGTTCGTGATATCGCCAAAGGGCGAGTGAAAAGATGTCCGCAGCGGTGAACTCCATAACCGCGCCCAGTCAGATTCGACCTAGCAGGGCGCTGGAGGTTCGGAGTCCCGGAAAGGAGTCCCGCACCTTGAGTCACGGTCTTTGCAAAGGACAGGGATGGTGTTCGGCTCAATCGCCGTAGAGATTTCAGCCAATGAGGCGGTGTCCAACCAACCGTCCTCGATCGGCGAAACCGGCTCCGGATTAAGGGTCGGAGTGGGCACTGGTGCGGCCTCCAGGGCACTGTTCGGCAGCAGAGCTAGATCATACCCATCGAGACAAAGGCGGCACGCCAGCCGTGGCTTGAACTGGCCGAAGATCAAGTCTCCGCAGATGTCGGCCGTGTAGTTCAAGCTTTCCAAATCTGACCGATGGCCAGGGCGTAGCTTCGATCTGCTCCGGATGGCCTAGCGAATTGGCCCGCAGCGGCAAAGCCGCCGAATCACGAAGATCTGTCCGGGAGAAAAGTCTCACCACCTGGACTGCGTCGTTCTTGGTGATTGAAGGAGCCATCGGGCCTATAGGTGACGGCATACAGAGGAACTCTCAATGAAAGCACCAATGTCGATGTCAAAACCGGCGGATCTCGGTAGGGGTCCCGAATCGCGCGTAGGCGGATGGTAACAGGAGACAAGGGACACGATGTTTTTACCTGTGTTCGCCCTCTCGATGGAGGTAATACCCTACTCCTGCTTGATTAATATTGATGATATGGGTAGTACAAGAGTAGATCTACCACGAGATCGAGAGGCTAAACCCTAGAAGGTAGCCTATGGTATGATTGTTGTTCGCCCCACGGACTAAAACCCTTCGGTTTATATAGACACCGAATAGGGTTAGGGTTACACAGAGTCGGTTACAATGGTAGGAAATCTACATATCCCAGACGCCAAGCTTGCCTTCCACGCCAAGGAAAGTCCCATCCGGACACGGGCGAAGTCTTCATTCTTGTATCTTCATAGTCTAGGAGTCCGCCAAAGATGATAGTCCGCTATCCGGACACCCCTAGTCTAGGACTCCTCAATGACCATCACGTTTCATCTCGCGATTCCCACGACGCCTCTCAACCCATGGCACCACGCCCCGACGCGCGCCTCACCCCTCTCGGCCGCACCGCACCTCTGCCTTTGTGTGCATGACATGTGGGCCACCTAAAATGCGGCGAGCATCAAGTTTCTACCACAGCCACCTGCGATTCCAACGACACCGCTCGAACCATGAAACCACACGTCCCCCGACCTGCGGCTCACCCCTCTTGGCCCCACTGCCCCTCTGCCTTCGAGAGCATTACATGTGGACCAGTCACCTATCGAGTCCACATGTTATTGACTAAAAGGTAGGTGTAGTAAGGCGCTGAAGCTCAGTCCCGACGGCCCTGAGAGGGAAATGTAACTCTAGCCAGGCTTTTGGTGCTCAAGAAGACGAACTCGTACAAACTCGATATTTGTTTCTTTACTATACATGCACGCAACGATTTAATGGACATTGTAATCTCAACATGTGATGGGGAGCTCTAAATTTGAATTTGAAACTTATAAAATGAAAAGATTCAAAACAAATAAACTGGGAGTGAGGGAATATATCGTAGGATGTGTCCCATACATAATAAGTCCCCTGGTTTGTCACCACGAAGATGCGGTTAGAAAGGAGCACAACGTCTTCCTACTCGTGCGGCAACAAATCGGCCGCACGCAGCATGTCCGCCTTTGACCGCCATGTGCAAGGTTCGTGCTATCTTATTCAATCTCACCGTGGTTCCGTCGTACCAATTCATGCGGTGGCCCGTTGCATGGCTGATCCCAATGTTGGACAAAGGTTCTACAGGAACGGTGTCACGGTTGTAAATGTTGTGCAAATTGATCTTGGTACCCTCCCGCACATATGCAAGCCAATCTCCACTGCACCGAGCCTAGCCTCGTGAAACAAGCAAGGTGGGGAGAATTAGGAAATGGACACGGAAGTAGTCTTTAGAATGCATTTACTACGTGATCAAACTCATCTTACCTGCTCACGGAGGAAATCCGAGTGCCCCTCAACGTTGGCATCTCAAGGGCGTCAACTTGCAACTACGGCCACGCCGCTACCGGAGAGACCCCCAAGGAAACATCCTCATGCTCCACGGAACATCAAGATGCATTTGTATGAGTAGTTTATCTTGTGAGAGAAAAGGATGAACGAGGGAAGGCCTCTAGAGATAGAGATGGACACTACTACTACCAATGTGCTGGCCCGCGCTGCAATGGATCCAAACTAGTAGAATAATACTTGTTCACGTGCTTGAAATATAAACACTCTAGTTTTGATATACATGTGTCAGCAGACATGACAGCTTGTCCATGGAAGTTGAACCACGGCGACCATCACGTTTCTTGTTTCTACCACTGCCACACCCACACACGATTCCCACGACGCCGCTCCAACCCACGACACGATGTCCCCCGACGTGGACATGGATCCTCTGACATGGCTATCACTGCCTTGCTCTGCCTTTCCTTCGCTGACAGGTGGGACCCACGCTTATGGGTCCCACATGTCAGTGACAGAATGGTAGGATTGTTCGAGACCCTCATCCCTCTCAGCCCCACCGCTCCTCTGCCTTTGTGTGCATGACATGCGGGCCAGCTAAACTGCAGCGACCATCAACTTTCTACCACAGACACTCCCAATTGGACGCGGTTTGCCTGCTCCGCTGCTGTGCTCCAATCCGTACTCCCGCACCATCGAATTTTCATCCAGCGGCTGTGACACATTTCGTCCCGGGCATCAATCCTCAGCTGGAGTACTTATATACTATAGGTAGTACCCGCCGGTGTGGCCATCTACGCCTCGTAACACCCCGACGCCCAGCTGTGGCACCCTCGCCACGGCCACGCCACCACCGGCCGGTTCATCTCGAACGAGTGAGTCGCGAACCACGCCACCACCATGAGAATGACATGTGGGCCAGCCGCATTTAAGGTCCGCATGTCATTGACTCATAGGACGGGCACTAAGCCACTGAAGTTCGGTCCCGTGGGCCCCGAGAGGGAAATGTAACTCCTGCAGCAAGCCTTTTGGTGCTCCCGTAGTACAAGCTCGTGCCAAAACTGGAATTTGTTTCTTACTACTACCAACTAGTACTAGTAAGGTACACGTGCATTGCACGCATGAGATTCTGGTGGTTTGTGCATTATGCTTCTACATGTGGAGTTTTCTGGATTCTAACATGTGGCAAAATCTGGTGGAATGTAAGGTTAGGCAAGTTTGATTAACTTAGGTGAGTGTTTGGTTCAAGCCACACCTTAGGCAAGCCACACTAAGGCCCCACATGACATACACACAAAAAATGTGGCAAGATTCCCTTAGGCTTGCCAACTTGTGGCTCTCATTTTGAAGAACTAATAACTTTGCCTAAGCTTAGTTGTGGCAAAGTTAGTCATGAATTAAGTTCAACCATGGAGTCTTCTAGATTATACATGTGGCGGAATCTGGTGAATGATATCCAACGGCCAGTAGTGCTCGGATTTGCCATCTTTGTACCGTCGGATTGGCTTCATCCAACGACCAACTTTCAAAGTTTTTCACACACTATATAGGGGGTATAGATATAGATGTGCTGTTCCGTTGCAATGGATCCAAAGTATATCTATTTAGTGGAGTGCACTCTAAACACATTATCTATTTATTTTTCTCTAACCTTCCGTAGCCATGCAACCAAGCCACATAAGCTTCATGGGTGCCCCCACATCATATTATTCATACTACGTTGATTGAAAAAGATAAATCACCCAAAACAAGATCTTCCCATTTTTTTCCTCACGATGTTGTGTCGCGGTACACGTATCTACTAGTTGTATAGTGGTAGTACTAGTAATATAGTATTAGGATTACAAACTTGGTACTAGTAGGAGTAGTACTAGTACGGAATGCTCCTACTGTATCAACGAGCCCCTTCTGACACAAAATTTCTTGGCTTCCGTGCTACAGCTAGATCTTCCCCTTGTTTCTGTTTTCCAACCCGGCGGCGGGCGGGGTGTCGGTTTGCTCAAAGGCGGTCCCACATGAAAGTGAAAATGCTAGGCAACACGCCTTCCCTAAGCTATGTGTCGTTCCGGACGGGCCGTGTTGTACTCCCGATTCCCGGGCATGTGGGGGTGTGACGCGAACGCGGCAGGCCTTTTCCTTTTACTAGCAATGTTCCCGTGCGTTGCGACGGATCCAAAGTATTAGAATAGTAGTATTTGTTCACAAACTTGAAAGAAATCACTATTTTTTTGATATACTCCTAATATATTACTCCCTCCGTACCTAAATATTTGTCTATTTTGAGATTTCAAATGGACTATCACATACGGATTATATAGACATATTCTAGTGTTTCTAGCAAGATGCCCGCGTTGCTGAAGTTGATGGAAAAGGTGAGCACAACTTATAAATTGACGGATGGAGTACTAGTTACAGTGATGCATATAATTAAGCAAAGGGATCGCACATGTCGGTATTGACCGGAACGAGAATGCAACAGCACAATAAGAATTGAGGCCACGATGATGCGATCGCAGTGGTGGTTACAGAAGGCAAGAAGAAAGATGGATCGAGTTGTGATCAGATCGAGTTGTCACCCTTCTGCTGTCATTGTTGGGGGGAGGGAGAGAAAGACGTATCGAGAGTGTGCGCGATAGGCACAGAGGCACAACTAGCATGTGTGTGTATGTGTGTGTGTTTGAAAGAGGAGTAGATAGATTATTATCAAGATCGATGTGCCACCCTACTCCTTCGGTGTCTGGTAGTGTGTGTGTGTGTATGTTTGAGAGAGAATCCAGTCGATAGATTAGTATCAAGATCGAGGTGTCACCCTACTCCTTCGGTGCCGGGTAGTGTGTGTGTGTGTATGTTTGAGAGAGAAGCCAGTCGATAGATCGAGGTGTCACCCTACTCCTTCGGTGTTGGGAAGTGTGGGTGTGTGGGGGGGGGGGGCAGTGACACTCACATATCTCTACTCTTATAAAAAAAGCAGAGTTGGTGATGATGGTGTTCCTGCCATCCTGCAATATAGGCCATCCGATTTATATCCGACGGACAGGAAGGAAAATATGGCAATTTTGCAAAAAGATACCCACACCCCTCTCCGCATTTGCAAATAAGGCATTCCCTCGTTCATCCTTTTCTCCCACAAGATAAACTTCTTATACAAATGCATCTTGATGTTCCGTGCAACGCATGGGCATTTTGCTACACATATCTAGCTATATTAAGGGATAGGTAGATAGCATATGTGTGAGAGACATTATTATACTTTGAGACATTAGTGGCTGTGGGTGGGCAGAATTAAAGGGGTGGGCGTGTTAGACATAGAGAGCGTGTGTGTTTTACGTGAGAGACTTGTAGGACAGGGTAGAAAGATTTAATTTAACCCCGACGGAGGGAGAGAAATACACGAAGTGCGCGTGTGTGATTCCGATGCCCACAAGGAAATGAGATATGTATGCACGTGAGAGAGATTGCACAATTCATTCACGTATCACTATCTAGCGATCGTGGACGTGCATCGCTTGAACATAAGTCAATATCTACTTCGTATCGTGGCCAAAGGTACAATATCGATTCAACGGTATAAAGATTGGACACTCACATATCACATTTTTTCTATTTAAATAAACCTTTTCAGTTGTGCATGCCAAAGTTACAGTGATGTTTCTTCAAACAACCAATGTTTTTTTGATAGATAGACTATAAGGGAACCCCTTACAGTATAATTGGTGCAACAAACCCAAATTGCAATTACCGTGCCTTGAACCTGGGTGGGTGGGAAGGCATCAGCCCCTTCCCACCACTAGGCTATGCCTTAGTCTGTGCTTGAAACAACTAATGTAGCTATCATGTACATGCACCATTGTTACTCTTGCATTCAAATTCATTAGTCTTGGATGATTTACGTTTCTATTTTGAAGTAATATATGTAATATTCATATATGAATTCAACGGGTACGCAATTTATGAAATGGAGGCTATGTAATCATATGAGGTAACACTTTTAAGTAGCTAACTACAATATCCATTTCTTTTTGTGCGCCTCTACACTAACACGTCAATGCATTATGTTTGAAGTAAATAACCAATGGCACTAAATAATCTATTTACACGAGAAATACATAGGCTGAGCGTTTGATCCCTTTTTTGTGAACGCCACTACACCACGTGACGATTGGCGGCGCCCTGTGAACGTCCAAGTTATCGGTGCATCATCCCGAGTTATTGTCTTTTTTTCTGGGGTGGACTTCACACCAGTTATTAACTTCTGACCCGTGCCCCGTGTACACAGTCTAGCATGACCTTCCCGCTAGCACGGTCCAAAATTAGTTGAAACTGGATACAAACGATCCCGCGGGCGGCCAAATCTCCCGCATCCTTCTAAAATTTCCGCCACCTTAGTCTTTAGCATGCGAAGTCGCCGTTTTGTCCGGGGTGCACGGAGACCAACAGTTACAATACCGCCCTCATCTACATGATAGGTCGGGGCTACTTTGGTAACTTCCGGTTCCCCCCACTACACGGCACCTCCATTTCCTCTCCCCCTCCCGCAAAAACGACTAACTCCACAACACCAGAGCATCTTACATCATGCCGTCAGCATTTCATCGCCTCTTTCTCCCTCCCTCTCAAAACCCTAGACTGCTCATCCACCGCGTACCATAGCCCATTCATCGCCAACAAGGCCCACCTCGCTGGATCTGCTTCGGGCCGCATCTACCCTCCCACCTCCCTAGAAACAAGTAGACTGCACATCCACCACTGTACCACAGCCCATTTAGTGTCGGCCTTGTCCACGGCGCCGGATCTGCTTCGCCGGTACTCTCGTCAACCGCCGCGCATCTGCAGCGGCTCATCCGTACTCCCCACCGGAGACGCTTCGTCCACACCCGATGCGCGGCTCATTCGTACTCCCCACCGGAGACGCTTCGTCCACACCCCCCGGAGCCGCCCCATCGACGCCCCCGTCGACGGCCTCTGATCCTCTTCGCCGACACCTTCCTCAACCCTACCGGAGCCGCTTCGCCCCACACCTTCCTCAGCCCTACCGGAGCCGCTTCACCGACACCATCATCAACCCTACTAGAGTAGCTTCGCCTATACCAGTCTCAACCCTACCGGGCCGCTTTGCCAACTCACAAGTCCACGGCCTCAGATCCCCTTCCTCGCACCCTCATCCAACCTACCGGAGCAGCTTCTGACGCCCCGTCCACGGCCGCAGATCCGCATCGTCGACACCACCCTTAACCCAACCACCGGAGAAGCTTCTGACACCCCGTCCATTGCCGCAGATCCGCATCGTCGACACCATCCTTAACCCAACCACCGGAGCAGCTTCTGACGCCCCATCCACGGCCACAGATCCGCGTCGTCGACACCATCCTTAACCCAACCACCAGAGCAGCTTCACCTACGCCCTCGTCCATGGCCACAGATCCGCTTCGTCCACACCGTAGTCCACCCTACCGGAGCCGCTCCACAAACACCCTACTCGACGGTTCTATCTCCTTACGGACTCCCGACAGCCGGTAGCAGCGTCATCACCCTCGATGTTTCTAACCTGATTCCCACTGCTCGAGAGATGACAAGCACCCGCCACGGCCTAGGTACTTGTCACCTTTAAACCCGTCCAAAGATCACCTGCCCGATGTACTTCAAATATACTAACCGGTCATTGTTACTGTTATGCGGTGGCAAAAACTACAAGGACGATGTTTCTTCCGGATCTAACAGCTCGCCAACCAAGATCCTGGATCGAGGCATTGCTATGATCTTGTAAGCGCGTCTCTCTCTTGTATTGTTCTGTGCTCGCCAAATATGCTTTCCTAGGATTTTTGACCAAGAATCCCTTTGTGCGCATAATGATTTCTACTACTGGCTGCTAAATTACTAAATTAGATATGTAGATGTCATACATGATACTACCTCGTCCCTCCGTTCCTAAATATAAGTCTTTCTAGAGATTCCACTATAGGCTACATACGAGCAAAATGAGTGAATCTACACTCGAAAATGCATCTATATACATCTCAGTATGTGGTCCATACTGGAATCTCTACAAAGACATATATTTAGGAACAGGGCAAGACATTACACAAAAATCGTAGGTGGCGTGTAGGAATTCCAGTGCACTACATTAGGCTCCCTTAGAGTGCCTGCTAGTCCAGCATACAGAGTCATGGCTAGTTTATGGTACGCACACAATCGTTAATTGGTGGTTTAAATATGCACAAGGGATATGCAATGTAGTATCATGTAGAGATGTCTGAAATTAGCCGTGTCAACTTGCAGATAGGGTTACACAATGAAAAAGTACAAGATGTATGTGGCAATTTCATGGAACATCGAAAAGAAGGAGAGGCAGCAAGGAGCCTATACAAGGTGCTATGGTACGTCACTCCTCCATTGCAATCATCATGACATGTTATTTGTATGCCAGTTCTATTAGCCAAGTTTCTTAGGGACAGTTATTACGAGTTATCCTAAGAAAATAAGCACTTGTGAATATAAGCTCCATGTAATAAGCCAACCAGTTCTTTTCATTGCATTTTCATCTTATCTTTGGTATGATCAGTGGAAAGTCTAGATTGCATTATATATTTTTTGATTTTGCTGCCCATATGGAAATTAATTTGACTTGCAAACATCACACATTGAACCCAGTGCAGTAATTAATATGATAGGAAAACATACCATCACTATTTGCTCAAAATGCAAATACAAAGATACCATCTACTTGGCACAATCTACTTTGGTCAATGTTTTCCATAGAGATCCCATTGCCTAATTTAAACGAAGAACGCATGACCCACATTTAAATGAAGAACCATTATTTATTGAAATTCGATGGTCCAAGTGGCTGGTTATTATCATATAGCAGCACCACCTGAAAGCATCATATATCAGCAGCAGCAGCTCATAGCAACTCATCATACAGCAGCAGCAGTCTACAATTCATCATATACTAGCAGCAGCTCATAGCAATTCATCATATAGCAGCAGCAGGAACATCTCATAGCAATTCATCATATAGCAGCAGCAGGAGCAGCTCATAGCAATTCATCATATAGCAGCAGCAGGAGCAGCTTGTAGCAACTCATCATATAGCAGCAGCAGTAGCTCATAGCAATTCATCATATAGCAGCAGCAACAACTCATCATACAGCAGCAGCAGCTCATAGCAATTCATCATATAGCAGCAGTAGCAGCAGCAGCTCATAGCAATGCATCATATAGCAGCAGCAGAAGCAGCTCATAGCAATTCATCGTATAGTGGATCGAAATGAAAATTTGGCAAAAAATCAGAGGAGATCCTCACCTTGTTGGATGAGCTCATTCTTCAACAGCACCTCAAGGCCATGGCCTGGGAGGAGGGGAGGGGGACTAAGGTGCCTTCGCCGCATGATTTGGCATCAACAGTTGTAGTTGTGCGCCGGAGTAGTGTGTTGGACGAACCACGGTGGAGCAGCTGCTAGAGACCATGAGAATGAGGGGCGGCGCCAGCGGGAGGAGCAGCCAGGGAGATTTGCCCCTACCCGCCGGCCATGTAGCCTAGCTGGACATAGCATCGCCGAGGACCAGGCCAGATGGGACCAGTGGCGACGGCTCGCTGGAGGAACCCTAGTGCTGCAGGCGTGGGATCGAGGTAGAGGGAAAGGGGATAGGAGATGCAAGCGGTGGCAATGAATGCTTGCGTGTTTGTTTTACTTGAGGGTCGTGTGACACGGGCGTCAACAGATTGCATTTTGAGTGTAATATTAGGCGCATAACAGAGTCATTTCACTATTCCCTTCCCTTCAATTTTTAGTGAGGTTCTACCCGAAACACCCCCCTCCAAAGCAAAATTAGTTAAGCCCAAGCCCATAACTCAAAAATGACTTCTTTACATCTTTTATGGATTATTTTGACAATATGCCCTGAAAAGGCAGAATCAAACTGGCCCTTAACCTGCAATTCAATTCTGTGTGCAATGATGAATCACTCCTGCCTGCTATCTGTACATTTAGGCATCATCATACATGGCATAACCTAATACATGTGCAGTCCATTGTAGAATCTGGAATATGCAATGTTTATGTTAGTTCATACGCTGCACATGATGTTTAAATGCCCCTTAAATCTGGTCACCAAGTGATGGTCTTTAAGCCTCCTTCTTTCTTTGCTTTTCTTGATATTGAAGATTTTCTCACACATCTGTTCAATTGCTTGTTTGCATCAGCCAACCATACTAGGACTGTTTGCTTTGATTACTTGTTGTTCTTGACCTAACGCTCTAACAGAGCTTGTCAATGATTTAAACACTAAGGGCTGCTGTAGTGGGGCCTTGTCTAACTCATAGGTGACATAAAGGTTTGGTCAGACACTACAGAGGGCTCTCCAAGAGTACCTGGAGATCTAGTTCAAGGTATGCCTAGTTTTTACATAGTGCAGACATAGTAACTGCTCATTTCATTGTGTGCAAGTGCAAGAGATGCGGCATGTTTCATTATGTGGTGTTGTTTTGTTATAATCTCATCCTTTTGTGTTCACAGACTGGAAAGTATGCATATTTATTTTCCAAGGAGACGAGTAACTAGTTTGTGTCACCTTGCAGAGGGGGTGCAATGAAGATAAGATTGAGGATTTCCAAGTACAAGATGTTAGGAAGGAGCCTTGCAAGAGAAGAAGGAGCTGCGTTGAGCCTCTTCAACCTGCTAAGGTAAGTCATCAGTATGCAACTCAACAGTTCAATTCCTTGTTTGTTTCTGCATAGTTAATTTTCTCTTTTCAATTGCTTTTATTTGTCCTCGCTAATGAGATGCCCAAATAATCCTGCACGATGTTCGGTACTTGTATCACTATTAGTTGACATAATTAAAGGCCTTACCATTTAATTACTCCTTGAAGTGTGCCTCAAGCTTTGAAGTCTATTAACCAACTATTATTGCATGAGGCTCACAATCTAGTTTATACTACGCTAATGATTGCATAGTTTTGCCTGCTGTAGTATGTTTGTATGAAACCCTCTGATGTTCATTATGCTCCCTAAGACTTCAATTGAGGTACAGAATGGCCAACTGCTTGCTTACTTATACGCAACGTGCCGTATTAATTTGTAACTTGTCTGTGTTTTTGATTGGGCCCCAACATCATGCTCCTCTGGTGAGCTAAGAGGGATTTCTGTATGCAGGCTGCAGAGACTATCTTTTTTATAAATTTTAAAATATCACCTGCTTATGCTTCATGACGTGTAACATTTTTTTGTGAAAGTGACGTGTAACATTATTGTTAGTCCTGTTTTGCCATGTAGTACAAAATAGTGTCTTGTTTGCTTCAATCGTTGTAACTATATTTTTGCCCTAGTCATGTGTACTTACGTAACCATTTCGTGATGAAGTGACATCAACATAAAAATCATGGCAAAGGCGGCATGGCATGTTACCGAATGATTATGGATTGGAATTGGAATGTGCGATGTTATCGGGCATCAACTAGAGGTGGCAAGACAACGTGTACATGATTGTCAACGATAATCAACAAGTTGAGACCGGACATGCGGTGTATTAGATGCAGGAGTCAAAAATGAAACAAGACACCGAGGTAACCATGAAGGAATTGGAGATTTTGCAGACTGGAATTTGTGCTATCTGAATCCGCCAATCCTATTTTCTCAAGAGATTATAGTTCAAATGGAGTTAATTTGATGCTGCGTCCATGATGTATGAGCTGTATTTGCCCAAAGGTATGTAATTTGCTGTTTGTGTATGCTTTATTATCACCGTGCCGAACCATAATGCCCAAAGGTATAATCGGCTGTAATTTCTTTATTGTATAGTGTAGGATTATTCTACCTTTCTATGCCTTGATCTCTTTGTTGTATAGTGTATGCTTTTTAGAGGTGATAGTATTGAGTAGGATAATTCTTTGAATATGCTATATCGTTCAAACGGGGGCCAACTCGCCCGACCATGGCCCTTCACGGGCCGTCGGATCCATGGGCCTTCTACGTCTCGTAGGATCCATGGGCCTTCTACGTCTCGTAGGATCCATGGGCCGCCGACTCATTTATGGGTCTTGTACGGGCCTTTAATGGGCCGTAGATGGGCCTATAATGGAAATCGTATGTTTTATGGGCTGACCATAACGGACCGTTAATAGGTCAGATGGTGATGCTATGAAAATGGCCCAACAGACTAACGAGACCACAAACGGGCCGATCAGAACGACGGGCTGAATTTGGCCCACAAGCGTAAAATGACAAGAACGGGCCGTAAGTAACCGAATGCTGCAAATGAGCCCAAGAATAAATGGGCCCTCGAAGGCGAAAGTTAACTTGGGCAAACGCCGGATTAATGGGTATAAAGTGTTACACTGTTCATTACGGGCCAGTTTCACCGCGGGCCGCTAATGGGTGTAAAGTAATACACTGTTCATTAGGGGCCAGTTTCAGCACAGGCCACTAATGGGCCAAGAGTTACAAAGGGCCTCATATGGGCCGAAAGATGTCATGGGCCATACATGGGCCAGAAGTGAAAACGGGCTGGAATCATATTGGATGGCCCAGATGACGCTACTGGGCCTAATTCGCATAGGGCGTAACGGGCCTTGGGTTAGCGGGTTGTAAATGGGCTATATGCTAACAGGCCGTTAACAGGCTTTCCATGGGCCGGCCTGCCAGCTTTTGAACAAGTCAAATGGGTCGGCCTTTTCACATGAATGGGCCACTGTTGGGCCGTTCCACGTGTCGACGTATCATAGGCGCCTTTTGTCCAGTGAGTGGATGACATCTGTCCCAATGATGAGCCGACACGTGTTTCCTCCAGCCAATGATGATTTTACACATGGAAAATCCCCATTGGTCGGTACTGTCAACGGGTTGTCGGATCCAAAACCCGACCCGATAGCTTAACAGCGTTCCGTTATGGTGGATGCCACGTGTCGGTCACCCTTGACGAAAGCACTTCGCAGGACGCCGCAATTTATCGTCATGGAAGTGGACACTTCCGTGATGATAATTTTGGTAATGTCATGAAACACTTCTACGACAAAGACATTGTGTATGACTATATTGATTCTATCATAAATTTGTCATGGATGTACATGCATGACAGAAAACGTGACCTACTGTGACAAACACGTATCATCACAGAAGTGTATTTTTTTGTAGTGAAACAAGCAGAGACAACCCTAGTTGTTGCAACACCTTCCACAGTACCACCAGTTGCACGATTTACTCGTTCGTCAACTCAGCTAGCAGCACGTTCTCAAGCTCCCTTGCCATCTGACACTACTTCCAAAGCACTCTTGACACAAGATGAGTTGGCAAGATCAGATGAACTTTGTGAGCTTCAACAGCAAGAAGGTAGTTGCTGGAGTCAAGTTACAGTTGCATGCTTCTTTATATGTGGTCTCACAGTTTGATGTACACTAACACTTCCTATGTTTGTTGTTGGACTAGCACCTAGGCGCAAGAGGAAACAAACAGCAGGGATAATGCTCGATAGGTTAACTAAATCTAGAGGAGGAAGAATGGAGATCCGTTTTGAGGCAGGTTTAAAAAGGCCGTGTGATGCTACATATTCAGCCAAGTTAGTATCAGAGGCAGCGGTTGCTGTTAGGTGTCATGTACGTATCCTCTCAACATGGAGTACATGAATGAAAAAGACGAAACCCAGTTCAACACCTTCCTCGACCATTTATCTGTAAGTATGGTTATGTATGGAAACTAGTAATATCGTCTTGCTCATCCAATACTTTCTAGGTTGCTGATAATGAGACTCCCATAATTTTCAACAGATGAGGTTCAAGTTGGATAGCCAAGATGATGCAACGAGACAAGTTTGCACCCATGTTTTCAAGTTTGCTCTGTGACAGTATCGGTATAACTTGAGGAAAACTCACTTTGAAGGCAAGGCTAACAGTGAACTAACCAAACATCTCCAGTGGAAAATATATCTGATGAAGACTGGAGAGGCCTCGTTAAACACTGGTCCGATCCAAAGTATCAGGTACATTATATATATGTGATCAGATCACATGTTGAAGTCCTATTTACGCATGTGCCACACAAATCTATCTTCTTGTAGGTGAACTGTTCAAAGAACAAGGCCAACTGCATTTAAAGTGAAATTCCAATGACGATGTAATCTCGTAGCTATATTGCACAATCGCGAGGCTCTTGTAATTAGTCGTTGTTTCACTCTTTTCGCTATACCATATTATCGATCTATATTGACTTGTTCCAAATGCGTAGGAAAGCCCGCAAGGACCAAAAAGTACCTGAACCAAATGTTGTGGAAATCTTCAAGGACCTGTCACACCAAGAAGAAGAAGGGCATGACTACACCAGTCAAAGCCGCTGTTGTAAGTCCTTAATCCTCATGCCTTTTAACTACTACTTACTCCGACTTGTGCCTTGAACTGCATGGTTTGCAGCCAATGTCTATTACTCTTTTCAATTTTATACACAATTGTCTTAGTGTATCATTGCACCTTACAAGGTTTAAAAGAGAGGAGTGATGTTCCTTTGATCTTGACCTTGTCGGTGGGAAACGACACCTATGGGATCACAAGAATCCCTACTGTGGTTGCGGGGTGCGGGGTTGAGAGAAGAGCGGGTCTAACAGAGAAGCACGCGGTTCGTTTATCCAGGTTCGGGCCGCGAGGATGCGTAAAACCCTGCTCCTGCCTTGGTGGATGTATTATGTGTTCTTGAGCTAGCTACGGGGCGCAACGAGCTCCAAAAAGCCGAATCCTTCTCCTGGTCGCCTCGGGCCTCCTTTTATAGGTAAAAGGGGTTGCCACAAAGGGCACACGGGAGGTGGAAAGGTCTCTGATGGCACAAGGTTATCCCTCGTATTACATGGACAAGGTGCATTTAATGCATCGCTTAGGTGTCCTCTCACTTTATTGGGGGACAGGCGTGGCCCGTCTCGTCTCGCCGCCGCTCCTCCAGCTTGACCACGCCACAGCCCAGCGGTGCATGCGGTGCCATGTAGGCAGGCAGGCAGCTGAGGTGGCGCGGTGGTGGAGCCTCCACGAAGGGCTGCATGTAGCCACGCAGGTGCCTGTCCAGCTGCTTGGGTCGGCAGCTGCATGCGAACGGCGGGGGGGACTTGGCTGGTGCAGGCCTGATGGTGGCCTATTTGGCCCAGCGCTGGGCGAGGGCCTGCTGTGGCCGGCAAGGGTCTTGCTCAAGGCCAAGATCGCCCCCTGCAAGGATCTTGCCGGGGTCTTGTGCGTTTCTTCGGCGAGGATGGCTGCTTTCCCATCCTCACTTGATCTTGACTGTTCCTTGTCTTCACAAAGATCTGCATGCCCCCACAGCGGTGCCTCCCGCGCCCTGTCCCAACACATGTGTTTAGTGTTGGTGGGCTCGAGGGTGGCTCGCTCGGCTGGCGTGAAGCTACTTGACAAAGGGTCTTCTTGGGGCCGCTGGGGCCGCCCCGGCAAGGATCCTTGCCGAGGAAACCTGCTTCGCCCATCTGATCTTTGTGGCCTTGGTCCTTGTTGTTGCTTTTCTTTGTCTTGGGCTTCGGTCTTACCTCGGCTTACCTCCTCCGCTCTGCTTGGTGTGGCCGTGGGCGTGGCTTCGACTGCCCGTGCATAGGTAAAGGGGTACAAAAATGTGCCCCTAGTTTTGTACACCAACAGGAGCCCCCGGGCATGGGCCACACATAAGCGTGACACGTTGTTGGGTCAGGCCCAAAATGGTGCGCGGGCAGGCGGGGCGGTTTTTACTGCGGTAAGATTTTTCGCGCGCTCCGCTTCCCACGACCCCCGCGCGCGGCACGGTGTGGAAGGGCGTGCGTGAGGTGGGCGGCATGCGTGGGGCGGTTTCCACAAGCATGCGTCACATTGCAGTAAATGGGCAGCGCGCCCCGCGGCTTCCCCATGAAAAGGGATAACCGTGGGTGCACTGTTCCTTTTACCCTTCACGCAATCCCAATCTCGGAGACCTTCGCCTGTCCCCCTCTTCTTCTCCAAGCTTCGTCTTGGCTCGCTGCCGTCGTGCTTTCGCCGCCCTCCGCTCCTCCCCCCTCCTTCACCATGGCGCCAAAATCCACCAAGGGCAAGGGGGTGGCCAAGGACGCCGGGGCGGTGGAGCCACCGGAGAGCGCGCTGTCAGGGGACCGAACGCAGTCCGCCTTCTTCTTCCCCTCGACGGTCGACGTGTTCGAGCTCCGGGACCTCTTCAGGCCCCTGTGGGGAGTGAAGACGGGGGGGGGGGGGGATTCGGGGCATCTGGCTACGCGCGTCATCCCCGCCGCCTGCGCCGAGCCTGCCTGAAATCGGCATCCCTTCTTTGTTGATTACTTTTCTTGCGGGCTCTGTCCTCCCTTTTCCAATTTCTTCAGCGACATCATGCACACCTTCGGCTTCCGTCTTCTGGGTTTTACTCTGAATGCGGTGGCGTGCATGGCCCTTTACGCGCACCTTTGCGAAGGCTTCGCCGAGGTGCACCCCAACAAGGCGCTCTTCCGCCACTACTTCTACCCTCGGATCCAGACAGGGGGTGCCATCTCTGGTTGCATCACCTGGATCCCAAGATCCAAGGAGGCGTACCCGGACGGCACCATGAAGGAGAGGTGGGATGAGTGGCGGGGCCGGTGGTGCTGGATTGAAGAGGAGGACCCGCCGGCGTTCTGCAAAGTTCGCCGGGCGCCGCCAGTTCGCGGCAGCGACTGGAGCGATGTCGATGCCGCTGACGGAAGGCTCTCTGTTGCCGTCACCAGGATTCTTTGGCTTACCCAGGCCGGGCTCACCCTCGAAATGATCGGGGCAGACTTCATCCGCCGCTGATTGCTCTGCTGCATAACAAGGGGAGGCCAGCCTGGCTTTTCACGAACCCTGCTAACATCATGCGACTCCGCCAAGGCCTCGACCACAACTTTACGGTGATGGCGCACGCCCACTTCTGCCAGCGGCTCTTCCAGCTTGACGTGGGTCGCGACGGCGAGGTCGAGCGGACCGGCAAGATTGTGAGGGCCGCCGCGAAGGCCGGCAAGGTCCTCAAGGGGTCGTTGTTCAAGCTGCCAACGGGGGTGGTCCCGTTGTGCAACAACTCGAGTCGGTCCGCGATCATTGCCATGATGCCGGACTGCAATGCGCATGGCCCCGTCTCAAACTAGAAGGAGCCGAAGGAGGCAGAAGTGCAGCAGTTCTTCGACACCCTGCACGAGAGGTATGTTGATGCCGGTGCCGAGCGGCTGCTTGTCCAGGACACCTCCCAGGCGGAGCTGGACTACATCGCCACTAGGGCGAGGGAGGCACAGCTCGCCAGGGAGGCCGGCGATGATGGCGGTGTGGAGGACAAGGCCGCGACGGCCGCGGAGGAGGAGGAGCTTGCCCGGTGGGCGGTGGCCGCCGGGGGAGCTAGCAATGCCGGCACCGAGGCTCCACTGGTTGAGGATGTGACCGGCGAGTCTTCGGAGGAGGAGGAGGAGGAGACCGCAGACCCGGCGCCACACTGGGGAGGGGCGAGTCTCACAAGGGCCAGTTCCGGCCGAGCCGGTTCAGCCTCACAGGATCAAGGCCGCAATGACTTTGGAGGGGTCCCAGCCTCACACGAGGGCAACGGCGGCGAAGAAGCCGGCGAAGGTCGCGGTGAAGAAGAAGACAGCCGCCCCTTCTTCATCCAGACGTGCCCAGACGCTGCCTCCCTCCCCTCCTCCAGCGAACGTTGGTGCGGGGATCACCTTTGATTTTAGATCCCTCAGTCCGAGGAGGAAGAGGAAGACCGCAGAGGAGGAGGCGGACGACGAGTAAGTGTCTGGTTCCTTTTTTGTTATCTCTGCCCCCTCACTCTGTGGTACTGATCTCGTCTTGTTTTTGTCTTCGCAGGGACGCGGAGACGCTGGCCCAGAGAGCAAAAAGGGCCAAGGTCTCAACTGGTGGCCAGCCCCTGGTCGGTGTTTCGAGGACGCCCTTGGTGGTGTTGAGCAGCCCGGACAGCAGCCCCCGTCAAAGCCACTAGCGTAAGTTTCTCATTCTTCTCTCTTCGACATGTGTCAAGAGCACGACGCTTTGGTGCTGACCTTGCCAGGTGTGCAGGAGGGAAGCGGCAGCAGGAGGAGCCACACGGGGCTACTCCCAACGCGCCACCCCCATCGACCACGCGGCCCCGAGGGGCGTCCCCGGCAAGGGCGCCAAGCACCAAGCTCACACACATGGAGGAGGAGGAGGAAGAGAACCTGGGTGCCGGTGGCTTTGCCTCGATGCCAAATATTGGCGGGGAGGGGACTTCTTCTTCCCAGCTGGGTGTCGGCACCGGTAAGTTGCTCGTTGTTCGTCCCCGCTTCTTCTTCTTTCTGGTTCTTGGTCTTGGTTTTCCCTCACCCCTGTCTTCGGCGCCCAGATTCCTCCTTGACGGATCCAGAGGACGTGGACGCCGTGATCGAGGGTCTCGCCAAGGCCGCCGAGGCAAATGCCGAGAGGATCGCCGTGGAGGAGGCCGCCAAGGAGGCTGCTGAGGACGCTGCCAAGGAGCCCGCCGAGGGGGGCGACAAGGCCACCGCAGGGGAGGCCGCCAAGGATGCTGCCGAGGCCGCCACCAAGGGGCCCGCCGGGGAAGCCGGCAAGGCCGCCACTGGGGAGGCCGCCAAGGATGCCGCCGAGGCTGCCACCAAGGGGCCCGCCGGGGAGGCCGGCAAGGCCGCCGCTGAGGAGCCCGGCAAGGGGCCTACCGGGGAGGCCGGCGGGGCCGTTGGCAAGGAGGAGGAGGAGGAGGAAGAGGCTGGCGACCAGCCTTCCTCCTCTGCTGCTTCCAGCTCCGGCAAGTACCTGAGGGTGAGCGACGACTTGTTCGTTCACCTCCCAGGCGTGTCGAGCACCAGGGCACCTGTCGAGGGAGAGGTTTTCGACGACGAGGTGCTTGCCGCTGCTGGGCTTGGAGTCGTCGACGAGCCAATTGTTGGTGGCGACGGCTCGCAGGAGGGGCGGCTCCTCCAGGCCATGGGCGGCTTCCGAAGCTCCAGGCGCTCTCTGCGCGCCCGCTGGACAAGGTGAAGTCCAGGACGGCGGTGGTGGAGAAGGCGGAGGCGAACCTTCAAGAGCGCGTCGCCGAAGCGCAGAACTGGTTCCGCGAGGCCCACGAGGAGCTCAAGGCTGCCCAGGGCGAGCAGGCCAGGCGCGACGTGGAGCTCACCATGAAGCTTGCCGACGTCGAGAAAGCTCAGGAGGCGGCGAAGAACTCGGCCGAGGCCGCCGAGGCCGTTCGGACCCAGCGCGAGGCCGCGCGGAACTCCCAGGAGAAGGACCTTGCCACACGCGAGGAGAAGCTCGCCGCCATACTTTGCGGCAAGGATGCCGAGGTGGAGAAGCTCGTCTTGCAGCGGACCGGTGAGCTGGAGCAGAGGCACCAAGAGGTACTCGATGCTCAAGCCCAGGTCCACGCCGGCAAGGTGAAGGAGCTGGAGGAGGAGCGCAATAGGCTGACGGAGCAGGCCCTGAAGCTTTTCCGGGAAAAGGACATGCTCAACAGTGCTCTGACAGAGGCGCAGGGTGCGGTCGTCAGCAAGGCCGGGGAGCTCTTCGAGGCCAACAACTCCATCAGAGACCTCAAGCTGAAGCTGGAGGCTCTCGAGAAGGTGCTGTCGGAGGCTACAACCCGAGAGGAGACTCTGGCCAAGGAGCTGGAGGGCGAGAAGCTGTTGCGGAAGAACGAGGGCCTCAACTTTGCGGGGCACATGGAGGGCGAGAACCGTTGGCTCGATCGCCTCGCCACCGTCGCCAACCAGGCCGCCGCACAGTTGGCCATCATGGGGATGCCGGACATGAGGTATGTCCCGGAGCGGAGCGTGAGCGCCAATTGCAGCCTGACCATGTTCTTTGACAAGGTCGTCGGTACTCTGGAGCGGCTCCACGCCAGCCGGGAGGCCTCACTGGCCGACGAATCTCGGATGCTTTGCCAGGACGCCATGACCAAGGTTCTCACCAAGGTGGCGCACTGGTACCCCGACCTCGACTTTGACGCCACGCTGGAGAGCTTGCCGGACTGGACCGACCTTGCGCCGCTCAGGGAGCGCATTGAGCCCATCATCAGCCGAGTCGGCGGAATTCTGAGCGTGGAGGGCCAGCGCCGGGATTAGGCGCCCTGTTTCTTTATCGCCACTGCAGGTTCATAACCAAGACAATTGCTATCTCTAGTTAGAACTGCAGCAACAATTTGATGTAACATAACTCTGCAGCACTTTTTAGTATCATGCACGTTATTTTCCTGTTCGATCTTTCCTTGTATGTCCACCCTGCGAAACCGGGTAGGTTTGTCGGCGCGTAAACCCAGGGCGGCGTAGTGGGGATAGGTCCCCATTGACCTGTCGGGTGTGCGTGCTGCCGGGGCAAGCCACCTTACTGCCCTGAGCGCGCCCGCCCGAACTGTCGAGGTTGACTCGAGTCAGAGTGAGGAGTGTTGCCAGGCGCGGAAGGCTACCCCACCGCTCTCGACGCGGCAGGCTTTGAGCTGTTGAGCGGACTCGAAACAGAACAAAGGCGTTGCCGGTCGCAGGGGGCCCCTTTGCATGCAGGTTTTCCATACATAGGCCAGATCTCCGAGGACGATAACCTCATATAAAAAGGGAAGAAAGTACTCAGGGTTCGGTGTGACTTAGCTTCTGCTTGTAGTCACGCCGGCGTCGATCTTTCGACCCCCTCTCCTGCTTCCCTTAGAGCCATTGCCATGAAGAAACACTCACTTAACTGCTAAAACCGATTCTCACAAACGCGCCCTCTACCTGGCGCGCCAAAGATGTCAGTGGGAAACGACACCTATGGGATCACAAGAATCCCTACTGCGGTTGCAGGGCGCGGGGTTGAGAGAAGAGCGGGTCTAACAGAGAAGCATGCGGTTCGTTTATCCAGGTTCGGGCCGTGAGGATGCGTAAAACCCTATTCCTGCCATGGTGGATGTATTCTGTGTTCTTGAGCTAGCTACAGGGCGTAACGAGCTCCAAAAAGGCGAATCCTTCTCCTGGTCGCCTCGGGCCTCCTTTTATAGGTAAAAGGGTTGCCTGATGCACACAGGAGGTGGAAAGGTCTACAGTGGCACGAGGTTATCCCTCGTATTACAGGACAAGGTGCATTTAATGCATCGCTTAGGTGTCCTCTCACTTTATTGGGGACGGGGGCGTGGCCCGTCCCGTCCGTCGCCGCTCCTCCAAGCTTCGACACGCGCCCTGGCCAGCGGTGCATGCGGTGCCATGTAGGCAGGCAGGCAGCTGAGGTGGCGCGGTGGTGGAGCCTCCACGAAGGGCTGCATGTAGCCACGCAGGTGCCTGCCCAGCTGGTTGGGTCGGCAGCTGCATGCGAACGGTGGTGGGGACTTGGCTGGTGCGGGCCTGATGGTGGCCCTGCTGGCACGCTCGACGAGGGCCTTGCCGGGTGGCCCGACAAGGGTCTTGCCGGGTGACCCGGAAAGGGTCTTGCCATGGCGCGCAGGCGTCCCCGGCAAGGATCTTGCCGGGGGTCTTGTGGGTTCCTTCGGCGAGGATGGCTGCTTTCCCATCCTCACTTGATCTTGACTATTCTTTGTCTTCACAAAGATCTGCATTGTTGGGGAACGCAGTAATTTCAAAAAATTTCCTACGATCACGCAAGACCATGGTGATGGCATAGCAACGAGAGGGAAGAGTGTCCGTCCACGCACTCGTGAGACCGAAAGCGAAGCGTTATAACAACGCTGTTGATGTAGTCGTCGTCTTCACGATCCGACCGATCCAAGCACCGAACGTCACGGCACCTCCGAAGTTCTCGCACACGCTCAACGATGACGATCCCGGACTCCGATCCAGAAAGTGTCGGGGATGAGTTCTGTCAAGACGACGGCGTGATGACGATGTTGATGCTCCACCGACGCAGGCTTCGCCTAAGCACTGCGACGATATGACTTCTCCCGCAGGCTTCGCCTAAGCTCTACTGACGATATGACCAAGTGGAATATGGTGGAAGGGGCACCGCATGCACGGCTAAGGAAAGATCCGTAGATCAACTTGTGTGTCTTGGGGTGCCCCTGCCTCGTGATATAAAGGAGACAAGGGGAGGTGGCCGGCCCTAGAGGAGGCGCACTAAGGAGGAGTCCTACTCCCACCGGGAGTAGGACTCCCCTTCTCCTAGTTGGAGTAGGATTGGGGAGGGGAAAGGGGAAGGCGCCGCCCCCTCTCCTTGTCCTATTCGGACTGGAAGGGGAGGGGGCGCAGCCCATCTGGCCGCCCTTCTCCTTCTCCCTCAAGGCCCATGAGGGCCCATATACCCCCGGGGTTCCGTAACCCCCAGTGTTCCGGTAACATCCTGCTTTCACTCGGAACCATTCAAGTCCAAACATAGGCTTCCAATATATCAATCTTTATGTCTCGACCATTTCGAGACTCCTCGTCATGTCCGTGATCACATCCGGACTCAACAAACTTGATTGCATCAATACTTTATAAACTCATAATGAACTGTCATCGAAGCGTTAAGCGTGCGGACCCTACGGGTTCGAGAACTATGTAGACATGACCTAGAACCATTCTCGGTCAATAACCAATAGCGGAACCTGGATGCCCATATTGGTTCCTACATATTCTATGAAGATCTTTATCGGTCAAACCGCATAACGACATACGTTGTTCCCTTTGTCATCGGTATGTTACTTACCCGAGATTCGATCGACGGTATCCAATACCTAGTTCAATCTCGTTACGGTAAGTCTCTTTACTCGCTCAGAATACATCATCTCACAACTAACTCATTAGTTGTGATGCTTGCAAGGCTTAAGTGATGTGTTTTACCGAGAAGGCCTAGAGATACCTCTCCGACAATCGGAGTGACAAAACCTAATCTCGAAATACGCCAACCCAACAAGTACCTTTGGAGACTCCTGTAGTACTCCTTTATAATCACCCAGTTACGTTGTGACGTTTGGTAGTACCCAAAGTGTTCCTCCGGTAAACGGGAGTTGCATAATCTCATAGTTATAGGAACATGTATGTGTCATGAAGAAAGCATTAACATACTAAACGATCAAGTGTTAAGCTAACGGAATGGGTCATGTCAATCAGATCATTCTACTAATGATGTGACCTTGTTAATCAAATAACAACTCCTTGTTCATGGTTAGGAAACATAACCATCTTTGATTAACAAGCTAGTCAAGTAGAGGCATACTAGTGACATACTGTTTGTCTATATATTCACACATGTATTATGTTTCCGGTTAATACAATTCTAGCATGAATAATAAACATTTATCATGATATAAGGAAATAAATAATAACTTTATTATTGCCTCTAGGGCATATTTCCTTGATCTCCCACTTGCACTAGAGTCAATAATCTAGATTACAAAGTAATGATCCTTACACCCATGGAGTCTTGGTGCTGATCATGTTTTGCTCGTGGAAGAGGCTTAGTCAACGGGTCTGCAACATTCAGATCCGTATGTATTTTGCAAATCTCTATGTCTCCCACTTGGACTTGGTCCCGAATGGAATTGAAGGCGTCTCTTGATGTGCTTGGTCCTCTTGTGAAATCTGGATTCCTTTGCCAAGGCAATTGCACCAAAGTATTGTCACAGAAGATTTTCATCGGTCCCGATGCACTAGGTATAACACCTAGATCGGAAATGAAATCTTTCATCCAGACTCCTTAATTTGATGCTTCAGAAGCAGCTATGTACTCCGCTTCACATGTAGATACCGCCATACGACGCTTTGTTTAAAACTGCACCAACCGACAGCTCCACCGTTTAATAAAAACACGTATCCGGTTTGCGATTTAGAATCGTCCGGATCGATGTCAAAGCTTAACGTCGACGTAACCATTTACGACTAGCTCTTTGTCACCTCCATATACGAGAAACATATCCTTAGTCCTTTTCGTGTATTTCAGATGTTCTTGATCCGCTGTCCAAAGTTGATCCATTCCTGGATTACTTTGGTACCTTCCTGCCAAGCTTATGGCTAAGCATACGTCGGTCTGGTACACAAGATTGCATACATGATAGAGCCTATGGTCAAGCATAGGGAACATCTTTCATTTTCTCTCTATCTTCTCATTGTGGTCGGGCATTGAGTCTTACTCAATCTTACACCATGCAACACAGGCAAAAAAACTTTCATTGCATGAAACATTTTGAACTTTTTCAAAATTTTATCAAGGTATGTGCTTTGTGAAAGTCCAATTAAGCGTCTTGATCTATCTCTATAGATCTTGATGCCCAATATGTAAGCAGCTTCACCGAGGTCTTTCATTGAAAAACTTTTATTCAAGTATCCTTTTATGCCATCCAGAAATTCTATATCATTTCCAATTAATAATATGTCGTCCACATATAATATCGTAAATGCTACAGAGCTCCCACTCACTTTCTTGTAAATACAGGCTTCTCCAAAAGTCTCAGATAAACCCATATGCTTTGATCACACTATCAAAGCGTTTATTCCAACTCCGAGAGGCTTGCACTGCACCATAAATTGATCGTTGGAGCTTGCACACTTTGTTAGCACCTTTGGATCGACAAAACCTTCTGGTTGCATCATATACAACTCTTCTTCTAGAAATCCATTCAAGAATGCAGTTTTACATCCATTTGCCAAATTTCATAATCATAAAATGCGGCAATTGCTAACATGATTCGGACAGACTTAAGCATCGCTACGGGTGAGAAAGTCTCATCGTAGTCAACCCCTTGAACTTGTCGAAAACCTTTCGCAACAAGTCGAGCTTTGTAGACGGTTACATTACCATCGGCGTCATCTTCTTCTTAAAGATCCATTTATTTTCAATGGCTTGCCGATCATTGGGCAAGTCAACCAAAGTCCATACTTTGTTCTCATACATGGATCCCATCTCAGATTTCATGGCTTCCGACCATTTTATGGAATCTGGGCTCACCATCGCTTCTTCATAGTTTGTAGGTTCGCCATGGTCAAGTAACATGACTTCCGTAATAGGATTACCGTACCACTCAGTGCGTATTTTACTCTGGTTGACCTACGAGGTTCGGAGCAACTTGTTCTCAAGCTTCATGATCATCATCATTAGTTTCTTCACTAATTGGTGTAGTTGTCACAGAACCATTTCTTGTGATGAACTGCTTTCCAATAAGGGAGCAGATACAGCTTATCTCATCAAGTTCTACTTTCCTCCCACTCACTTCTTTCGAGAGAAACTCTTTCTCTAGAAAGGATCCGAATTTAGCAACGAAAATCTTGCCTTCAGATCTGTGATAGAAGGTGTACCCAACAGTCTCCTTTGGGTATCCTATGAAGACACATTTTTCCGATTTGGGTTCGAGCTTATCTGGTTGAAGTTTCTTTACATAAGCATCGCAGCCCCAAACTTTAAGAAACGACAACTTTGGTTTCTTGCCAAACCACAGTTCATAAGGCGTCAGTCTCAACGGATTTTGACGGTGTCCTATTCAACGTGAATGCGGCCGTCTCTAAAGCATAACCCCAAAACGATAGCGGTAAATCGGAAATAGACATCATAGATCGCACCATATCTAGTAAAGTACGATTACGACGTTCGGACACACCATTTCTCTGTGGTGTTCCGGTGGCGTGAGTTGCTAAACTATTCCACATTGTTTCAAATGTAAACCAAACTCGTAACTCAAATATTCTCCTCCACGCATCAGATTGTAGGAATTTTATTTTCTTGTTACGATGATTTTCCACTTCACTCTGAAATTCTTTGAACTTTTCAAATGTTTCAGATTTGTGTTTCATTAAGTAGATATACCCATATCCGCTCAAATCATCTGTGAAGGTGAGAAAATAACGATACCACAAGGCGTGCCTCAACATTCATTGGACCACAAACATCGGTATGTATGATTTCCAATAAATCATTGCTCGCTCCATAGTTCCGGAGAACGGCGTTTTGGTCATCTTGCCCATGAGGCATGGTTCGTAAGTACCAAGTGATTCATAATCAAGTGATTCCGTAAGTCCATCAAGATGGAGTTTCTTCATGCGTTTTACACCGATATGACCTAAATGGCAAAGTGCCACAAATAAGTTGCACTATCATTATCAACTCGCATCTTTTGGCTTCAACATTATGAATATGTGTATCACTACCGCCGAGATTCAACAAGAATAGACCATTCTTCAAGGGTGCATGACCATAAAAGATATTATTCATATAAATAGAACAACCATTATTCTCGATTTAAATGAATAACCGCCTCGCATTAAACAAGATCCAGATATAATGTTCATGCTCAACGCCGCACCAAATAACAATTATTTAGGTCTAAAACTAATCCGAAGGTAGATGTAGAGGTAGCGTGCCGACCGCGATCACATTGACTTTGGAACCATTTCCCACGCCGCATCGTCACCTCGCCCTTTGCCTGCTCGTCTATTCCGTAGTCCCTGCTTCGAGTTGCAAATATTAGCAATGTAACCAGATCAAATACCAGTGCTACTACGAGCTCTAGTAAGGTACACATCAATAACATGTATATCACATATACCTTTGTTCACCTTGCCATCCTTTTTATCCGCCAAATACTTGGGGCAGTTCCGCTTCCAAAGGTCCGGTCTGCTTGCAAGAAAAACACTCGGTTTGTGCTTAGGTCCAGACTTGGGTTTCTTCTCTTGATCAGCAACTTTCTTGCTGTTCTTTTTGAAGTTTCCTTCTTCTTCCCTTTGCCCTTTTTCTTGAAACTAGTGGTCTTGTTGACCATCAACACTTGATGCTCTTTCTTGATTTCTACCTCCATGCTTTTTAGCATTGTAAGAGCTCAGAATTGTCTTAGTCATCCCTTGCATATTATAGTTCATCACAAAGCTCTTGTAGCTTGGTGGCGATGATTGAGAATTACATCGATGACACTATCATCCGGAAGATTAACTCCCAATTGAATTAAGTGATTGTTATACCCGGACATTTTGAGTATGTGCTCACCGACGTAACTATTCTCCTCCATCTTGCAGCTATAGAACTTATTGGAGACTTCATATCTCTCAATCCGGGCATTTGCTTGAAATATTAACTTCAACTCCTGGAACATCTCATATGCTCCATGACGCTCAAAACGTCGTTGAAGACCCGGTTCTAAGCCGTAAAGCATGGCACACCGAACTATAGAGTAGTCATCACCGCTTTGCGGGACGCTCATAACTTCGGCTCAAGCATCTGCAAGAGTTCGCCACCCAATGACGGTGCTTCCAGGCGTAATTTTTCTCAGGCAGCAATGAGGATAATCCTCAAATTACGGACCCGATCCGTGTAATTGCTACCATCATCTTTCAACTTTGCTTTCTCAAGGAACGCATTAAAATTCAACGGAACAACAAAGACGAGCCATCTATCTACAGTAAACATAGACAAGCAAAATACTCTCAGGTACTAATTTCATGATAAATTTAAGTTCAATTAATCATATTAAAAAACTCCCACTTAGACAGACATCTCTCTAGTCATCTAAGTGATCACGTGATCCATATCAACTAAACCGTGTCCGATCATCACGTGAGACGGAGTAGTTTCAACGGTGAACATCACTATGTTGATCATATCTACTATATGATTCACGCTCGACCTTTCGGTCTCCGTGTTCCGAGGCCATATCTGTTATATGCTAGGCTCGTCAAGTTTAACTCGAGTATTCCGCGTGTGCAACTGCTTTTGCACCCGTTGTAGATGGATCGAGAACTTATCACACCCGATCATCACGTGGTGTCCGGGTACTACGAACTTTGGCAACGGTGCATACTCGTGGAGAACACTTCTTGATAATTTTTAGTGAGAGATCATCTTATAATGCTACCGTCAATCAAAGCAAGATAAGATGCATAAAGGATAAACATCACATGCAATCAATATAAGTGATATGATATGGTCATCATCATCTTGTGCTTGTGATCTCCATCGCCAAGCACCGTCATGATCACCATCGCCACCGGCCGACACCTTGATCTCCATCGTAGCATCGTTGTCGTCTCGCCAATCTTATGCTTCCACGACTATCACTACCGCTTAGTAATAAAGTAAAGCATTACATCGCGATTGCATTGCATACAATAAAGCGACAACCATATGGCTCCTGCCAGATGCCGATAACTCGGTTACAAAACATGATCATCTCATACAATAAAATATAGCATCACGTCTTGACCATATCACATCACAACATGCCCTGCAAAAACAAGTTAGACGTCCTCTACTTTGTTGTTGCAAGTTTTACGTGGCTGCTACGGGCTAAGCAAGAACCGTTCTTACCTACGCATCAAAACCACAACGATAGTTTGTCAAATAGACTCCGTTTAACCTTCTCAAGGACCGGGCGTAGCCACACTCGGTTCAACTAAAGTTGGAGAGACAGTCTTCCGCAAGCCATCTATGTGCAAAGCACGCCGAGGGAACCGGTCTCGGCGTAAGCGTCTGGCTGTAAGGTTGGTCCGGATCGTCTCGCCCAACAATACCCGCTGAACCAAAGTATGACATGCCGGTAGGCGGTATGACTTGTATCGTCCACAACTCACTTGTGTTCTACTCGTGCATATGACATCAACGCATAAAACCAGGCTCGATGCCACTTTGTTGGGGAACGCAGTAATTTCAAAAATTTCCCTACGATCACGCCAAGACCATGGTGATGGCATAGCAACGAGAGGGAAGAGTGTCCGTCCACGACCCTCGTGAGACCGAAAGCGGAAGCGTTATAACAACGCTGTTGATGTAGTCGTGCGTCTTCACGATCCGACCGATCCAAGCACCGAACGCACGGCACCTCCGAAGTTCTCGCACACGCTCAGCTCGATGACGATCCCCGGACTCGATCCAAAGAAAGTGTCGGATGAGTTCTGTCAAGACGACGGGCGTGATGACGATGTTGATGCTCCACCGACGCAGGCTTCGCCTAAGCATCGCGACGATATGACTTCTCCCAGCAGGCTTCGCCTAAGCTCTACGACGATATGACCGAAGTGGAATATGGTGGAAGGGGGCACCGCACACGGCTAAGGAAAGATCCGTAGATCAACTTGTGTGTCTTGGGGTGCCCCTGCCCCCGTATATAAAGGAGACAAGGGGGAGGTGGCCGGCCCTATAGGAGGCGCACCAAGGAGGAGTCCTACTCCCACCGGGAGTAGGACTCCCCCCCCTTCTCCTAGTTGGAGTAGGATTGGGGAGGGGGAAAGGGGGAAGGGGCGCCGCCCCCCCTCTCCTTGTCCTATTCGGACTGGAAGGGGGAGGGGGGCGCGCAGCCCATCTGGCCGGCCCTTCTCCTTCTCCCTCAAGGCCCATGAGGGCCCATATACCCCAGGGGTTCCAGAACCCCGGTGTTCGGTGAACATCCTGCTTTCACTGAACCATTCCAAGTCCAAACATAGGCTTCCAATATATCAATCTTTATGTCTCGACCATTTCGAGACTCCTCGTCATGTCCGTGATCACATCCGGACTCGAACAAACTTCGGTGCATCAATACTTTATAAACTCATAATGAACTGTCATCGAAACGTTAAGCGTGCGGACCCTACGGGTTCGAGAACTATGTAGACATGACCTAGAACCATTCTCGGTCAATAACCAATAGCGGAACCTGGATGCCCATATTGGTTCCTACATATTCTACGAAGATCTTTATCGGTCAAACCGCATAACGACATACGTTGTTCCCTTTGTCATCGGTATGTTACTTACCCGAGATTCGATCGTCGGTATCCAATACCTAGTTCAATCTCGCTACCGGTAAGTCTCTTTACTCGCTCTCAGAATACATCATCTCACAACTAACTCATTAGTTGTGATGCTTGCAAGGCTTAAGTGATGTGTATTACCGAGAAGGCTGGAGATACCTCTCCGACAATCGGAGTGACAAAACCTAATCTCGAAATACGCCAACCCAACAAGTACCTTTGGAGACACCGTAGTACTCCTTTATAATCACCCAGCTTACGTTGTGACGCTTGGTAGTACCCAAAGTGTTCCTCCGTAAACGGAGTTGCATAATCTCATAGTTATAGGAACATGTATGGGTCATGAAGAAAGCATTAACATACTAAACGATCAAGTGTTAAGCTAACGGAATGGGTCATGTCAATCAGATCATTCTACTAATGATGTGACCTTGTTAATCAAATAACAACTCCTTGTTCATGGTTAGGAAACATAACCATCTTTGATTAACAAGCTAGTCAAGTAGAGGCATACTAGTGACATACTGTTTGTCTATATATTCACACATGTATTATGTTTCCGGTTAATACAATTCTAGCATGAATAATAAACATTTATCATGATATAAGGAAATAAATAATAACTTTATTATTGCCTCTAGGGCATATTTCCTTCATGCATGCCACCACAGAGGTGCCTCCCGAGCCCTGTCCCAACACATGTGTTGAGTGTTGGTGGGCTCAAGGGTGGCTCGCTCGGCTGGCGTGGGCGAGCTGCCCCTGGGGCCGCCCTGGCAAGGATCCTTGCCGGGGAAACCTGCTTCGCCCATCTGATCTTTGTGGCCTTGGTCCTTGTTGTTGCTTTGCTTTGTCTTGGGCTTTGGTCTTACCTCGGCTTACCTCCTCCGCTCTGCTTGGTGTGGCCGTATGGCTTCACTGCGCCGTGCAGGTAAGGGGTACAAAAATGTGCCCCTAGTTTTGTACACCGACAGACCTGTAATCTAGTTCCGTGCTGGACTTGCCCACACAATGTTACAATTGCTTGTTTGTCTGTTCTCAGTTGTTTTGTGATATGAATGATGTCATATTATGCTTATCGTATTATAAACTCCGTCTCTTTATCATTAGCCATCAATACAATGTGAAGAAATAGGCAATACATTAGCGATGGTACATGGTCATATGTTTGGAACCTGGTTTTATTATGTACTTGGCAATAAGATACAACTATTATTTTACATGGGTTCACCAGAATAAGTTCTGTATATAGACCAAAGCTATTTTGTTTGGTTTCTTTGCCTCCTTAATATCTTCTGCTCGTACTACTAATGTAAAACCACAACTTTTCAAATGAGCTATGGAAAAATGGTGGAACCGCCACCTTCTGAAGGTGGCGAGGCAACTATAACCGCAATGTCAGCTCTTGCTGCAGTGGGTCAGTACCTGTCCACTAACAGTGCCAAAAGCACGTTCCTGCGTAATACTGGGTTGGTTTTTAAGGCAATCTCATCCAAACTGCCTCATGATCAAGATATGCAAGCTCAAAATAATGTTGTATCTGCGCTCCAGACACAAGTCCGTTCCCTAACAGAGACCCTTTGTGAAACAAGGAGAGACATTGTTCGATGTTGTCAAGATATGCATGGTTTTGAAACCAGACTATTAGACATTTGCTATGTTGTTCAGGAGCCTAGGAGAACTGAAGGCGAAGGTTATGGTGCTCCATCGGACAATACAACATGAAAACGTAACAGTTAGGTTAAATGAACTGAGCTTCTGAACTTCTGGTGGTGCATTTATCTGCTAGACTATTAACTTTTATGCCAACCTTCCTTTTGTTTTATAGTTGTAATTTGTTTTGCTGCGATACAAAATTTGTTCTTAACGTGCAGCCACCAGCTAAAGAAAACAGCAAGCCATTTTTGTATAGTGTAGGGTGTTCCCTATATTTGCACTGGTGGCGAACTTTGATGGCCACCGGCTGTAGTTTACATGGGCCTCCTACGGGTCGTAGAAACAATGGGCCTTCTAAGGGCCGTAGAAACAATGGGCCTTCTACGTGGCGTAGAAGCAATGGGCCTTATACGGGCCATAGACACAATGGGCCTTCTATGGGCCGTATCATCAATGGGCCTTCTACAGGCTTATGATCGGTTGGCCAAACATGGGCCAATAACAGACCACATTATGGCCGTAAATGGGCTAGAGTTGAAATCGCCCGTTCATGGGCCGACCATAAAGGGCCGTCGTTAATCGACCATATTTTGATGACGCTATCAAAACGGCCAAACGTATTAACGGGCCACAAACGGGCCGACTGTAACCACGGGCTGAATTTGGCCCACAAGCAGAAAATGACAGTAACGGCCATAAGTAAACGAATGTGGAAATGAGCCCAAGAATAAATGGGGCTCGAGAAGGCTGAAAGATAACATGGGCTGGAAACCGCCCAACGGAATAATGGATCGTTAATGGGTATAAAGTGATACACTGTTCACTACGGGCCAGTTTCACCACGGGCCGTTAATGGGTATAAAGTGATACATTGTTCATTACGGGCCAGTTTTACCACGGGCCGTTAATGGGCCGAGAGTAATAAGGGCCTCATATGGGCCGAAAGACGTCATGGGCCATACATGGGCCCGAAGTTAAAACAGGCTAGAATTATATTGGACGGCCTAGATGACGCTACTGGGCCTAATTCGGTTAGGCCGTAAACGGGCCCTGGGTTAGCGGGTTGTAAATGGGCTATATGTGAACAAGCCGTTAACAGGCTTGCCGTGGGCTGGCCCGCCACCTTTTGACCAAGTCAAACGGGCCGGCCTTTTCATAGGAATGGGCCTCTGTTGGGCCGTGCCACGTGTCGACGTATCATAGGCGCTTTGTGTCCAATGAGTGGATGACATCTGTCCCAACAGTGAGCTGACACGTGTTTCCTCCCGCCAATGATGATTTTACACGTGGAAAATCCCCATTGGTCGGGGCTGTTAACGGGTTATCGGATCTAAAACCGGACCCGATAGCTTAACGGCGTTCCGTTACGGCGGATGCCACGTGTCGGTCACCCTTGACGAAAGCACTTCTGTGATGCACGATTTATCGTCATGGAAGTGGACACTTCCGTGATGATAATTTTGGTAATGTCATGGAACACTTCTACGACAACACAGGTATGACTATCTTGATTCTGTCATAAAATTGTCATGGATGTACATGCAAGACAAAAAATGTGACCTAATGTGACAAACATGTATCATCACGGAAGTGTTTTCTTTTTGTAGTGCTTGATGCTGGTTCATCGATATCTCATTGCCCCATACGCAGAAAGGATCGAAACACAGATCTTTACCAATGACATATGTACCTAAAAGCACCAAGTTAATATTAGAAGCTAAACAACAATTACACAATGATGTAGTACAACACTCTTTTATAATATGTCTATATACATCCGTATGTGGTAGTCCATTTGAAATCTCTAAAAAGACAAATATTTAGGAACGGAGGGAGTATCTTATAACATCTAATATACGTACATATTAGATGAATTAACATCTTATATTATGGGCCGGAAGGAGTTTAGCTCATTCTTACAAATTATCGGCTGATTAACTGTTGCTGTATCCATGGGTTACAGTTAGTTTGAGCTAGTTCGGACTCAAATAGCCCTAAAGTATATCTAAACATGAGGGCTAGTTTGAGCTAGTTGCATCTATAACCCACCCAAAAAAACAATCCAACCCAAGAGGTGCTAATTCGAGCTAGTCCTCCTAGTGCATTTATTGTCAATCTAACCATGCCATCCAAACAACTCTTTGGATGGAGTTAGTTCAGGGTTAGTCATGAGCTAGAAACTAACTCTAACCTCTAGCTAAGTTGAGTATCCAAATAGGGCTATGTTGTTGCTGTTGCTGCTGCTGCTCTTCTACGTATATCTAGACATCATTAGAACATTAATGTAACACTCTTCCTTGTTGCTATGTAGCCTATGATTGCATATTTAGACATTAAGTACAGTGCATGTTGCTATGTAGCCTCAGATATATTACATATGGCCCTAGTTAACCTAAGGAAAAATGGATTGCAGATATATTTGGTTAAAAGTCTGATTCACCGATTAGTCCCTTATCAGCCACCGACCTATATGGTACCAGCTACCGATATCCCTAATAAAGGAGCGATATAAGCCATGGGATGAAACTAACCTCGATGGAAAACAACAATGCTCCCAAAATTGTCCCGTAGGTACATCGAGAAGCATGTTAAGCACAACAGGCTAAACATCAACCAAAATTACACATGGCAGACAAAATAATCTCCAAAAGATAGCTTTACTGTGCATGTTTAAGCACGCTAGTAAAGCAAAACAAGTGGAAAGGTGTGCTAACTGCAACAGTCCTAACATTTAACAACAAGCAAACATAGTCATTCAAACTGGTATTGTGCCGGTCTAAGTACACTGGTTATGGTTAAATAAAAATGGAAAGGCGTGTTAACTACAAGATGCAGCCACCAAATGTAGTCATTCATAGTGGTATTGTTGGAACTGGTACTGATGAAATTGAACTGCACAATTCATACTTGCACATATAGAATATCACGTTGTGAATAACTGGAATAAACAAGGCATACTACGAACAACCAAAGATAGCATTTGAAACTGAACATATGCTAACTACAAACAACCGAACAATCAAAAACTTTAATAGAGGCATATGCTAGCTATAACAGCTTAACGACAAGCAAATATATGCATTCCTATCGGTATGTTTAAAAAGCTGGATTGATGAAATGTACTGCACATAAATAATTGCACATATAGAGCATCAGACAGAACAACTGAAATAAACAAGGCATACTGCAAACAACCAGATATACCGATTAAAACTGGACATATTCTCACTACACTACAAAAGGGACTCGATGAAACAAATCATGGGTTTCCCACTGTGAAGAGGCATGGCAAAACAAATCATGGGTTTCCTCACTTGTCACAGATGGGCTCGTTCCCGTCAGAAGAGCATGGGCCCTGGATGCGCTCCATGTTGTCGCAGATGGGCTCCTTCCCCTTGGAAGAGCATGGCTGTAGGGTGCCCTCCCTGATGTCGCAGACGGGCGCTTTCCCCTTGGAAGAGCAGATGGACCCTTTCCCCTTGGAAGAGCCGGAGAGGGTGCCCTCCTCATGGTCGTCGTCGATGAGGTCTGACTTGGAAGCTGTAGATCCCAAGCCAGCGTTGCAGAATGTGTCCTTCAGAAATGATAAAAGGGGCTCGATGGCGATGTAGAATGGCAAATTGTTGACAGCGAGCCAGAAGAGATCAGCGGCGGGGCCATGGATGAGATCAACGGCGGTTGAACCCAAGGGGTTGGGGGTGGGCCACTTAACCTGTGACATAGCCCGCCTCAGGGCGTCGCTGTCGATGACCTCGATGTCATAGCCGGGGGACGAGACATGACCACATACTCTAGCCCGCTGCTTGAGTGCCTACCACCAGTAATGGTCGTTAGCTTCCTCGGTGACGCCGGGTGAAGAGACCGCTATACACCTCTTTTGGGCCAGTCGCTCCTCGAAATCCACGGGAAGCATAGCCGGGCTTAGGCTGCGACGCTCTGGAGTGGGGGATGGGGATGGGGATCCATGGGAAAGGGGGTGTTTGGCAGGCGTCATCTAAGAAACTCAGGGTGGCCTAGGTATAAAGATCGGTGGGTAAGCTGCACGGGCAAACCGGCAGATGTTGAGAATGGAGGCCTTGCGGCGGTGGCAGCAGCGGCGGGGACCTTGCTAGGGTTTCAAGCGAGGGAGGGTGTGTGTGTGTGTGTGCGCGCACGCCCGAGGAGGTTTTGGTGTGTGTGTGTGTGTGTGTGTGTGGAGGGGGGCACGGGGTGTTTGAGGAAATGACGCGGGTACTAAAAGTTTTACTACACGGGAGTGAAATGTCGGGCAATTGAAAATTTTGATGATTGTGCATCGCACACGGTCTGGAGATAACAACCGTGTGTTATGAAACAGAAAAACCCTCGAGGCGGGCAGATATTTTCTAGGGATGAAAGAAGGAAACGGAACAAGAAACATCGCACACGGTCCGGAGATAACAACCGTGTGTTATGAAACAGAAAAACCCTCGAGGCGGGCAGATATTCTTGAGAGGGGGAGCCTCGTGCAGCCCAATGTACTATGCATATGTGTGTGTGACAGGTGCGCCGGCATGGCACACAGTTAGTTTGAGTGAACCGTGTCTGTTGCGTCATCTGACTTGTCTAATGTTCATAAATTTGGCGAAAAATGACGAGGGAGAGGGTCAGAACACGAACACACTTGCATGTGGACCAAATTTATGTATCAAAAGGGTGGTTTGATTTTCAAATACCAAATGCAGCTTCGATGTGGCACCTCTCTCGCAAAATGCATGGTATTGCTTGCCCCCCCCCCTCGTGTCGGCACAAAGGGAATCCTAAGCTATGAATGCATGCCCCCCCAACCGAGGTTCACCCTAGCAAAGTGTGAAGTAGCTAGCAGCCCCCTCCCTCGTGTCGGCACGAAGGGAATCCTAAGATATGAATGCATGCCCCCCTAACCGAGGTTCACCTAGCAAAGTGTGAAGTAGAGCTAGCAGCCCCCCTCCCTCGTGGTCGGCACGAGGGAATTCCTAAGCTATGAATGCATGCCCCCCCAAACCGAGGTTCACCTTGCAAAGTGCGAAGCTTGCAGCCCCCCTCCCTCGTGTCGGCACGAAGGGAATCCTAAGCTATTAATGCATGCCCCCCCCCCCCCAACCGAGGTTCACCCTAGCAAAGTGCGAAGTAGCTAGAAGCCACCCCTCCCTCGTGGTTAATCGAAGGGAATCCTAAGTTTTTAATGCACATTTCCCCCCCCCAACCGTGGTTCACCTTGCAATTGGCGAAGTAGCTAGCAGACCCCCTCCCTCATGTCGGCACGAAGGGAATCCTACGCTATGAATGCATGCCCTCCCCCCCCCCCCCCAAACCGAGGTTCACCCTAGCTAGCAAAGTGCGAAGTAGCTAGCAGCCACCCCCCCCCCTCGTGTCAACACGAAGGGAATCCTAAGCTATGAATGCACAAGCCCCTCCCCAACCGAGGTTCACCTAGCAAAGTGCAAAGTAGCTAGCAGCCCCCCCCCCCTCGTATCGGCACGAAGGGAATCCTAAGCTATGAATGCATGCCCCCCTCCCCCCAACCGAGGTTCACCTACCAAAGAGCGAAGTAGCTAGCAGCCCCCCCCCCTCGTGTCGCCACGAAGGGAATCCTAGCTAATTAAGCTATGAATGCATGCCCCCCCAACCGAGGTTCACCTAGCAAAGTGCAAAGTAGCAACCCCCCACCACCACCACACACACACTTTCAGTCGGCGGGCCAGAGAGGCATATATCTCACCAAGATGGATCATAAAACAGACCAAGAATAATCCACCTTGGTCGTACGACCTCTCTCTTGTTGTTGGTCAAAGTGATGGTCGTCCATGCGACCCCGGAGATGGGCTAGCTCGCCAATAATCACGCAAGTAGCTAGTCCCGAAGACAACCACTGCATGTGTGTGGGCCTAACATATGTATGGAGAGGTGTGTTTTGGAGTGACAATGGAACAACTTTGATGTGGCACCGTGATTTCGAACTAGAAATCCCCACACTGAGTGAGGGTTAGGTTGACGATGCATATGTATGTTACACCACACTTCAAGCCAACGACGGGGATTCATATATGCATGCATGCGTGCATAGTATATGTGCTCAAACTTAATTAGGTCTGAATCTCACCATGACCTATACTACGATAACACGAACCAAATGAAGAATCCGACATGGTAACCTATCTTGTTGTTGGTCAAGGTGATCATGGATGTCCACGCGGGCCCATGAATATATATAGGCTTGTCACCGATAACCACGCGAGGGAGTGTATCATTCGAAGGCAACCACTACATGCATATGTATGGAGGTGATGTGTGCATGCATGTTTGAATACACAACATTGATGTGGCGCGTGTGTCAAAAATCGTACACTAGCTCCCCACACAGAGCAAGATCGGTTCATGACGTGCCGTTGTACTAGCCACTTCGCCTCGATGGGAGGGATTCATGCGTACACATGCATGTGTGTGTGCTCAAAGGGTATCATGCATGTCATCCCAGAGCAAAAATAATAATCCCCTCCTAAGTCAAATTAACCTCTCTTGTTATCAGGCAAAAAGAAGTGATGGACCAAGCGGGCCCACAGATGGAAAGCGTCGATATCGCTGATAACCGCTTAAGTGGGTGCGAGAGGACAACCACCACCCCTTTGCATGTGGGCCAAACATATATATGTTGAATACCCAAAATTCACAACTTTAATGTACCACATGCCTCAAAAACCGTAAACCATGCACCCATACAGAGCGAGGTTCATATCAAGCGTACTACATATGATGGTTCCCTTCCCCCCTCTTCACTGCATACTATATGCTCCTGCCGTAATATATGTACAACCCAAAAGAATCCTCATCGATGGTGAAACTAATTAACCTCTCCCGATGTAGGTCAAAGTGATGCATGCATGCATGCATTGACGATGGCCTCGTGCGCCCACAGATGGAAGCGTCACACGTGAGTGTCCTAGCTAGGATATATATGCATGTGGCCCAAAAAGGTGTTGTGTGATGTTTGAATAACCAATTTCACAATTTTGATGTGGCACGTGCCTCGGTAACCAAAAAGTCCCGACACTGAGTGAGGTGTACTTGTTCACGGATGCATACGTATAGTATATATGCTAGTCCCTCCCACCTCTCGATGCGCATTATATACCACCATAACACAAACAAAAAGATTCTACCTTGCGGTCAAATTAACCTCACCGCCGGCTGTTCATCAAAGTGATGGACGACGACCTCATGAGCCCATTAAAAGCATCACATGCGAGTATCGAGTGTCGTGTAGGACAACCATCGACTGCATGTGGCCAAAACATTTATGTATGAAAGGGTTGTGTAATGTTTTAAATAACGATTTCATGACTCTGATGTGGCACCGGCCTGTCTAACAAAATGGCCAACCCACACGGTGGCTCACAACTCGTAGTGTACTACGAGCCACCCGCCACCCCCATACGCACACACCCACACACACACCGCGAATCCACCGCAACTATGATGCATGTTAAATTAGTTATCCCGCGGTGAACATACATGTTACCAAAGGAGGGACGTTTTAATTTCAAAAATATCACAGAGATCATTAAGACGTTTTAGTACACTGATTCATTGATTTTCTATGGGTATAATGTGAAAAAAAATCAAATTTGAGCTACATGCACACGTGACAGTGCACCTAAATGGATTACAAAAACACATGTGTCTCACTAGGTGCATGTTTACTCCCCGTGCAACAAATTTCAAACATTGAGAATCTTGATTTTAAATTCTAGTACATCCAAAACTTATTTGAAGTTCATGAAACTTATCGTGTTGTCATATGGACACCAATACAAAGTGGCATTGTACCTTTTTTGTCAAATTTGAGACCAGTTTTGGTGTAATCTTTATCTAATTACAGACGGGAGATTATTAATAATTGGGAACCAATATCCCAAATGGATTATTTATTCAAATCATGAGCGTTAGACCTACAATGGGTACGTGCCATGCTTCGGTTAAACAATAAAGCAGCAGCATTAATCATCCAAATAGAAAACAATATACGTGCCGCCACGACCGTGTGGCGTGGCGAAAGCGTGAGTTGACAGGACATACGAAGCGATACGCCAAGCAGTGCGACGGGAGGCGTGCGTGCAGGTGTGTGAACCGCCGGAGGCATGCTCGCTACGCAGTGTCAACAGGCGCCGCGCGAGTAGCTGTGTGAAACTTTGGTAGGCATGCCAGCAGTCCGGTGCGCAGGCTCGCTGGGAGGCGAGCCATCGGTTTGACCATCGCCCGCCTCTCTCCCACAACTCCCACTACTCCATATTAATGGTGCGCCCAAGCGGCCGCACCCCCCATCCTCACTACGCACACACAATCCTCTCTCTCCGCTTGCATCCTCGACGCCGCTCTCAGTCCTCAAAGCTGTTAGTGTATGAGGATGTCGTCGAAGCGCCCCATCGGAGGGAGTGGCGACGCCGGGGCTGCTAAAGCACCAGAGCACGGTGTGGAGATGGAGACAGAGGTTTCCATCACCGCCGGCGAGTTATTGCTGCACCCTGACGTCGTTGATGACGTCGAGCTTCCACAGCCGGAGGCGGAGTTCCACATCGACTCCGACGACCACTATGGCAACGACTCCGATGACCACTCCGGCGACGACTCCGACGACGGCGGACAGCTAGTTAGTCATCTATACCCATTTATGTGTCAAATAGATCATAGGGTTTCTCTGGTTACTCCTCCCCCCCCCCCTTTGGAATAGAAATCTTGTGGTTATGTTCTCCCAATCCATGAAATCTGAGTAAGTTTCATTAGATCCGTGTAGTGTATTGATTGTTTGAATGGTACAGGTGATAAGTGATTAATTGTTTCATCTGTGCAAATAATTTCTGCTAGTAATCCGACTAGGGTTAATGTTCGTGCTAATAATTTCTAGCCAGGACTTGACAATTGATTTTGAATGACCTACATATGTGTGTGCCATTATTTTCTTCAAGATTGGTCTGTACATAGATGACTGTACTTAAAAATCGAACCATAATCTCTGGATATGTACAAATAAATAGCCATAAATTCCTAATCCTACTTCACGGCATGTAATCAGTGATTTGATGCCAAATTTGTTTTACTATTTGTATAGGTGTTGTCTGACGATGTGGAGAGCGAGGATGAAGATGCCCAGAGGAGGTACAAGAGGTGAATCCTGAGGGAGCTTTATGCGGGAATGCATAACAGACGTATTAGGACCTAGAACGACGGCTATGGATGCCCATTTTGCAACCACAAGATTCATGACGCGTATCTAAGTGTTCTGGTGCATGCAAGAGGACAGGCCGTTGGCTCCTTCAAGCAGGAGTATTCTCGCAGGGTGGCGCACGGCGCGTACGACGAGTACCTGGAGAAGCTTCAGGATCGTGTAGGCCGCATGTGAGATGAGATGTGGGATGGATCAAACTATGTACGCTCGAGTATGCTTAATGACGGTTGAACTATGTACTTATGGTTGAACTATGTTTATGTACGTGTACGCTTATTATCTATGTCTGAGTACGTTTAATATTTCACCAAATTTTGGTAAAAATTACAACGGGGGACCAATAAAACAGGACGGAGGTAGTACGTCAATCACACACGGTTCCCAAAATTGGAACCGTGTGCAACGACTTCCATTTTGCCTGCTGCGTCAATCACACACGGTTCGCTCTAGCAAACCGTCGCCCCCAAAATTCTTTGTGGGACAGAAAACCCTCACCACCCAATTCAAAAAAGAAAATAGAAAACCCTCACCGTCCCCACGTCACAAAAACCCTCACCCCGCCCGCCACCCCCTCGGCCCCTCCGGTACGTTCCCCATTCACACGTGCACAAGCTCCTCCGCGTCTATGCCATGGCAACGCCTATCATGGCGGTAAACACTTAGCTCGACGCCTGCCGCCGCCGCCAGGCTGCCGGCAAAGCCCACCACATTTCGCCACTTCCGCTTGCCGCCGCCTATCGCCGTCGACTTTCTCGACGCTGCTTGCGGTCGACCCAGCTCCGCTCGGTTGGGGAATCTGTCGTACTGAGGGTTCTTTCTCGTGGACGACAAGGTAACTAATTTAACGAGATATTATCTCATCTATTTTCCCAGTTCATCTGCCTCCTTTAATCACCCGGCGGAAATCACCGTGAATTCATTTTTATTCGAGCTGATTTGAGGGTTTTCTTTCATTCATAGAATGTACAGTGCGCCGACACTTCAAGACTTTGCGACCGCCGCCAAAGATTCCATCTCATCATACCAGATAACTTGAGGACGCACGCCGTATGTTCAATCTCACCCTAAATCGGTTGGCATGGCCTACTTTCCTGAACATATTCTAAATATTGCTACATTTGGATAAAAGGTGCCACATGCACCATATACGCCAAAGGGATTTTTCCTCTTCTTTCTATATTAGGCAAATTAATGATGTATTGTTCTTTCAATTACTCTCATTTTTTCATGACATCATGTTTACCCTATCTATTTAATTATAGATTTTTGTCCTTCGATTTCAACTGATGTACAGTTCTATCAATTTGGGCCCATATTTGTATGTTACCATATTTTCTTTAACAATCCTACCATTTTCTACAGGACATCCCTCACTATGCAACAAATTATGTAGTGCACAATTTTTCCCTTTACATAGATCAAGGCTCCACGGATGTCATACTGCACACAAACCATGGATTACAATCGTTGCTACTATAAGACTTGATGAACGTGGTGACTCCTATTTTGGCACTGGCTTTTGGAATGAATTGCAAAGTTTTATGTACTGAAAGCTGGCACTAAAATTGCACTGCACATAAAAGGGCCTGGTCATGAGATATATGCTAACTTCCCCGACAAAATCATCCATCCAGACTATGTTCGAATTAAGTTTTCTTTCCAACTATCTGCATATGTTGACTTACCCAGCAATGTCAAATGAATTGTGTAGTATTTAAGCAACAAATTGTTATTCCCTTTTCTTACTATATTCCTACCTAATAACTTCTAGTTACCAATACACTTTTCTATGCCCTGTTTAACTAAATATTCCCTGTACTCCCATTTATATCAGAAAGCACCGCTGATAAGGAGACTCCGGAGGTGGAGAACGGGGCTGCCAACAAGCGGAGGCGGGGCGAGCTAGAACCGCAAGCGACTCCAGTAGGCCTAGACTTAATCAACAGCCTCCCCGATGGTATGTTGAGAGTCATCATCTCCCTCCTCCCAATCAAATATGGGGTGTGGATAACCCTCCTTTCCCGGCGGTGGCGCCCCCTATGGAACCCCAGCCCTCTCAACCTCATCGACACCCACGAGCTCTACCATGGCTATCGCAAAAGCGTGGATGCATTCTCCAAGTTCCGTTCCAATGGCAAGGACATGAGGAAGTCCCTCCTTCCCCAAAACGGCCAGGGATCCAGCCGGAAGCAGAGCAATGGCAAGCGTCGTCGCAACAATAAGTAGATGATTAGATCCTCATTTCTCCTACTTTAGTATGCATGTAATTGCTTTCTTTGGTGTGTGGAAATGTTATGTGTGTAGTCACTTGTGTAATTGTATGCTTAATTTGGTTATATAATGTTGTCTTTTTAAGTACATGTGTTGATGCTCTGTAGACAGAGCGTAGATGTTGTGCGGACAAAGAAAATCACATCGCACACGGACTAAACAATGGAACCCGTCGGTTATGTTTTCATCAATCACTCACAATTGTATACCAGCAATCGTTTGCTCACAACACACACGGCTTGTTAGCAGTAATCATTTGTGTTGTTATTGGTCTTCGCACACATTTCCGATTACAGACCTGTTTGCCTCGTATCACACACATCTTGTTCATTTGAACCGTTTTTTTTCTCATGTCTCAACGCAAACAGTTCATCCAAGTGAACCGCATGTCGTATATCGCACACACCTTTGATCTGGCTGACCGTTTCTTTTGTGCTGCCTAATCACAAACAGTTCATCCGAGTGAACCGTATGTTGTACATCGCACACACCTTCATCTGGCTGCCCGTTTCTTTTGTTCCTCCTCATTGCAAACGGTTAATTGAGCTGAACCATATGCCCTGCATCGCACACGCAACTAAAATCTGAACCGTATTTAATGCATCCTCCATCGTAAACATTTTGCACCTTTTTTGACGATTTTTTACACCACCGTTTGCGATTATGGCATCGCACACAGTTTCGTCAAAGGGTCTCTGATCGTAGTGTCGCGTTAGCAGCATCCTGCAGTAGTGTCCCGATGAAGAACAAGAGGTGGCGACGGCTCCGTATCGTGAAACGAGATAATTCTTCTCCCTAATTTTCTCTCTAAATATAGGTATTTATGGAGTCGGAGATAGGGTCTGCGGGGCCACCAGGTGGGCACAACCCACCTGGGCGCGCCTGGAGGGGGGGCACGCCCTGGTGGGTTGTGCTCACCCAGGGGGCCCCTCCGGTGGTTCTTGGCTCTAGTATTTTTCTTTTATTCTGAAATAAAACTCCAAAAGGTTCCGCTTATTTCTGCACAAAAACAACACCATGGTAGTTCTGTTGAAAACAGCGTCAGTCCCAGTTAGTTTCATTCAAATCATGCAAATTAGAGTCCAAAACAAACAGGAAAAGCATTAGGAAAAGTAGATACTATGGAGACATATCAATATACTATGTGGAATTACCTTGAGGAACGCTTTTCGAATTATTCCTTGAAAAATATAGATGAGATTCTTCAAAAGTCCATTGCTTTCCATAAAATGAAGCCTAGTGATCCCAAGTTTGATGAATATGTAGTTGAGCTCTGTGATCTTATGTGTGCTAAAGGAAATGTTGGAGTCATTAGTAGCATCATTTCATAGACAATTAGAATTCATAAACTTGAACATTTTCATGGTCATAAATCTAATGAATCACTTGCTCTAGGTGATGATCACATACATGATGATGACATTGACCATGGCTATTTTGATGAATACGAAGAAAGTGATATTGACTTTGAGGAGACTATGAGAAACCCTAGTCTGATGGCCAACTTCCGTGACTACATGGCCGGAGGAAAAGAGTGGATTCTCGATAGTGTATGTACTGATCATATGACCGAAGATAAAGATATGTTCTGTGAGCTTGCTAAAAACGATGGCCCACGTTAGTATGTAACTTTTGGAGATAACTCCAAGGGTAAGGTACATTTCCTTGGTAAGGTGGCCATATCCAACGATAGCTCCATTCAAAATGTTATGCTCGTTGAATCTCTTGGTTACAATCTCCTTTCTGTATCTAGACTTGCCGACTTTGGTTTCAATGTTCTATTTGCCGAGTAGATTGCCAAGTGTTTCGTAGAGATAATCATAATATGGTCTTTATTGGTATTCATAGAGGTGATCTATACATTGTTGATTTCACTAAGTGAGCCCAACGACGTACTTGCTTAATTGTTAAATCTTCTAAAGGATGGTTATGGCCTAGAAGGTTAGGTCATGTGGGCATGCAAAATCTTGATAAGCTTATTAAAGGTGATCATATCCTTGGTGTTAAAGATGTTATTTGACAAGGATAGACTTTGCAGTGCTTGTCAAGCAGGGAAAATTTGGAGGAAGTCATCCCGTGAAGAACATCATGACCACGAGAAGACCACTTGAGCTACTTCACATGGATTTCTTCGGTCCCAATGCTTATAAGAGCCTTGGTGGTAACTCTTTTGGTTTGGTCATTGTTGACGACTTTTCAATATTTACGTGGGTCTTCTTTCTTGATGACAAATTGCAGGTCCAAAAGATCTTCAAGAATTTCGCCAAGAAGGCCTAAAACCAATTTGAAGTGAAGATCAAGAAGGTTTGAAGTGATAACGGTACGGAGTTCAAGAACGCCAATGTGGATACCTTTCTTGACGAAGAAGGCATTTCACATGAGCTCTTGGCTACGTACACGCCTCAACAAAATGGAGTTGTTGAGAGGACGAACCGGACACTTATCGAGATGGCGAGAATGATGCTTGATGAATACAAGACGCCAAGACACTTTTGGGCGAAAGCGGTTGAGACAGCTTGTCATGCTACGAGTCGACTGTATCTTCACAAGATTCTTGGCAAAATGACATACGAGCCACTCATCGGTAACAAACCCCAAGTTGGATACTTTCGAGTATTTGGCTCAAAGTGCTATATTCTTGATAAGCATCGTCACTCAAAATTTGCCCCTAGATCTCATGAAGGTTTCCTACTCGGTTATGGCTCAAACTCTCATACCTACCATGTCTACAAAAATTTCACCCGAAAGGTTGAAGAAATGGTAGATGTGAAGTTTGATGAATCTAACGGCTCGCAAGTAGAGAAATTGCCAATTGATGTAGGAGAAAAAGATCCATCGAAAGCAATCCAAAATTTGTCCATTGGCAAAATTCAACCAACGAAGGTGAAGGAGTGTACTTCGGCCATTCAAGTGGAAGCCTCAAATTCACATCAAGGTGAACCACAAGTTGACTAGGAGGCAACAACAAGTGGAACACGTCAAGACGAAGGAAATGAGGAAGTACAACAAGATGAACCACCTCGAACTCCTTCTCCATGTCCACAAGCGAACAACAACGCCACCAACAATGAAGAAGATGATGATGATGAGGATGTTCCACCCCAACCCAAGAAAAAGCTCTCACGAGTTAGAACAAGAGTCTCGAGAGACCACCCCATTGAACAAATCTTCAATGACATTCAAACTGGGAGAATCACTCGCTCTAAAACTCGTTTGGCTAACTTTTGTGAACACTACTCATTCATTTCTAGTGTTGAACCAATGAAGGTAGAAGAAGCCCTTGAGGATCCGGATTGGATAAATGCTATGCACGAAGAGCTACACAACTCCGAGAGGAATCAAGTGTGGACATTGGTAGAAAATCCGAATGACGATCACAATGTCATCGGGACCAAATGGGTGTTTCGGAATAAGCAAGATGAATATGGACAAATTGTACGCAACCATGCCCGTCTTGTCGCTCAAGGCTACACTCAAGATGAAGGTATTGACTATGGTGAGACATATTTCCCCGTTGCTAGACTTGAGTCCATTCACATTTTACTTACTTATGTAACAACCCAAATTTTCAATTTGGAATGTTATACATAGAGCATCATTGCATATCATTTCTTTTTCGCATTTCTGGCTCGATCCTAGAAATTCTACACAACTCAAGGATCCACGGAGAGAGTTGGGGATTTCATTATTTACATATTTGAGTTTTCTCAAATTTTGAAAATAGGATCATTTGATTTTAATTATTTTATCTTCAATTATTTCTATTACAAAAATATGAGAGAGGGAATAAAATGACTTTCCCAAAATAAAGAAATAATGAGGATTCAATAATAAAATCAAATAAGATTTTTTTCGGAGTTTTTCGCCTTTTTATTTGAATTTAGGAAAAATGCGTGTTTTTCAAAATTGCATTTGGGCCCCAAATAAAAGTTCATCTAGTCCGGCTTGATTTTAGAAGCCGGGGAAAATCTATTTCGGGATTTTTGGAGTCCGTTTAGTATTTCTTTTTATTTTTCTTCTGCGTGGAATTATTTAAAAAACGCAGCACCGACTCCACGGCCGTGTCCACTTTGGGACACCCAGAGGGGGCTTTAAAAGTCGGCCCACCCGGCTGAACCTAGCCGCCCGCCGCCGCCGCTGCCCGCCCGCCGCGCCATTGTCGCCACGACGTCGCCGCCGCCCGCCCGACCCCGCAGGACCCCGCCGCCGTCGCCGGATCCCGCCGCCGAGGTTCGCCGCGCCTCGACTTCCGTGCCTTCGGTTTTTTTTTAAACCGAACGGTTTTTGTCAGATTATTTTTTTAGATCGGTTTTATTTATTTTTTCGGTTCGGTTAAATAGCGTTCGTTCGTTCGTTCGTTTTTAACGAACGCGTTCGTCAGATTAGTTTAGTTAACGAACGTCCGTTCGTTAACCTGTTCGTCATTTTTCTTTTTCTCGGATTTAATCCGCGATTTTTCTGATCGCGATTCCCGATCCGATTATCGTTTTAGTATAACTTTTCGCTCGTTTATCGAATCAGCGATTCAAGTGCCTGGAGTTTCGCCTCGAAACCCTCTTTCCGAATAACCAACTTAAACAAGTTTTTGCCTCTGTAAAATTTGACTTAGATCCAGATTAGTAAAACGAAGCTGTTTTCTTTCGCTGCTTGACTTTCGCTGTTTCGCTTGATTTGTTTCTTTTTGCAAACCGTAGTTCTTAAGTTGAACTATCTGGTTGATCTATTTGACTTTTACCTGTGCATTAGATGAGTACTTATTGTATGCTTGTTTGTTTGTCTCATGACAGAATACCCGGAGTCGCCGCCTATTACTTCGAGTCTCTAGGTTTCATGGATCATCGCAAGGCAAGTAACACTTTGATCATACTCTTTTCTACTACCCAGTTTTATTGCATTAGATCAATCCTCAAACATTGCATGATTAGGATCTAATTAAATTGTGGGATGGGAAGTAGATGGGGTAGTACCTATTACCTGATTTATATTCAAACCTTTGGGAGTTACTTCTACGTTTGCTTATTATACCATGCTATGCAAGTAGACGTGGATTGGGTGAGTGTATCCATGACAGATGTGAGATTGTTAATTAATGGTTTATTTAAGGTGGCAACTTAAACACACATCTGGGTGGATTGAGGCACCTGGTTTCCATCAAGACTTGCCTGTATTTCTTCGGACCGCCACCCAGGCTCAAAGGGATCATGAGATTATTCATGCTAAAAACTTCCGTACTATGGGCTCTAGCATAGTTGATTAAGTTGTGCGAACTCTTACGGGTGGACTAGCTGATATAGGGGTTGTAGGTTGGTACGGTCTACCCACATGTAAGGTGCTAGCGCTTCTGAAAGACTATGTCTCGGTTATCCGTTTCTCAAACACCATGTAGTGCGAGAAATCAAACGGAGGAGATCGAGTCTTGTGGGGAAAAGTGCACAAACCTCTGCAGAGTGTATAAACTAATCATGGTTAGCCGTGTCCCCGGTTATGGACATCTTGAGTATCTAGTATTTGGATTATCATGTGAATCTCATCATGTTACTTAATATAATTTGTTTGGGTTTAATGAGTACTTTTAATTGGGATTGAGGATGCTGTCAACCATTCTCAATGTTCAACAACCACCATGATAGTTAAATAAGTTTATTCCTTTGCAGTAGGGAAATATTGGCTTTACGCAAAAACTGTAACCATAGAGCTTTCCACCAGCCATATATGCATGTAGTATAGGCTTACTCTTTCATTATTCTCTATGTGTTACTTTGCCAGCATATTCCATGTGCTGACCGTTTCGGGCTGCAACGCTTCATGTTGCGTACTTTTCGCATTTACGAGTAAGGTGCTTAGGTCGTGGTTCTATACTCAGTGATGCCGTTGGAGTTGATGGACTCGCTCATTCTTCCAAGCATTCCGCTATTATCGTTATCAGATGGCCTTAAGCCATATTTATTTTGTTAAGTTCTCTCTTGAGACATTCGATGTAATAAGTGTGTGATTGCTACTCTGTTATAAATCCTTCGAGTACTGTGTGGTGTCAGCATTACTGATCCAGGGATGACACTTGAGCTCAGAGATCAGACTGTTTGAGGTCTGGTCGCTACAATTTATGCCAATCATCATGATATCACTTTATACCAAATGGACATTTAAAGTGCTTTTCTAAATGGTGAAATTGAGGAGGAAGTTTATGTTAAACAACCTCTCGGCTTTGTTAATCCCAAGAAACCTAATCATGTCTACAAACTTCACAAAGCTCTTTATGGTCTTAAACAAGCTCCTAGAGCTTGGTATAAATTCTTGACTAAGTTTCTCATTGAAAAAGGCTTTGAAATTGGGGAAATTGATTCTACACTTTACTAAAAGGGTTAATGGTGAATTATTTGTGTGCCAAATTTATGTGGATGATGTCATATTTGGTTCTACTAACCCCCATTTTAGTGAAAAGTTTGGAAGGCAAATGTCGGAGAAGTTTGAGATGTCTATGATGAGTGAACTCGATTTTTTCCTTGGTTTGCAAATCAAGAAAACTAAGGAAGGTACCTTTGTCTCACAAACAAAGTATACCAAGGATCTTTTAAAGAAGTTCAACATGCAAGAAAGCAAAGGTATGAAAACACCCATGCCTACTAGTGGACATCTGGACTTGAGTAAGGATGGCAATCCAGTTGACCAAAAGGTTTACCGTTCTATGATTGGTTCATTGTTATATCTATGTGCATCCTGTCTTGATGTTATTCTAAGTGTGTGCATGTGTGCATGATATCAAGCGACTCCTAAAGAATTTCATCTGAAGGCCATGAAAATGATAGTGAGATATTTAATTCAGACACCAAACTTTGGCATTTGGTGTCCCAAGAGTTCATCTTTTGATCTTGTTGGCTATTCCAACTAGGACTATGCCGGTGACAAGGTTGATAGTAAGTCCGCTTCGGGTACTTGCCAATTTCTTGGTAGATCCCTTGTCTCTTGGTCCTCCAAGAAACAAAACTCAGTATCCTTATCCACCGCTGAAGCGGAATACATTGCCACCGGATCATGTTGTGCTCAATTACTTTGGATGAACCAAACTCTTAAAGATTATGGGATACATGTGAAACATGTTCCATTGCTTTGTGACAATGAGAGTGCTATTAAGATTGCTCACAATCATGTGCAACATTCTCGAACTAAGCATATTGAAGTTCGTCATCATTTCATTCGTGATCATGTTGCTAAAGGAGACATCAATCTTAAGCATGTTCGTACCAATAAACAATTGGTGGATATATTCACTAAACCGCTTGATGAAAAGGTATTTTGCCGTTTGAGAGGTGAATTGAATATCATTGATGCCTCAAACTTGGAATAGAGATTCCATTTGGATACATGCAAGGCATGAGCCTTTGTGACTAATCCTTGATATTTCTCTTATGATGGTGATCATTTATCTTGGATACATATATTTGCACCCTTGCATGTTATCTAACCCATGTATATACTTGGATGAGCCTCAGTCTAGGAGATTTCAAGTCACTCACATCTTGAGCAATCTCTACATCACCAAGTATCTATGAATTGGTTGTTGAATTCAAGGAAGCATGGACTCACTCAACATATCCTTTGACTATTTCAATATGTCAAATTTCATGATTGTCAATTTGGATACACGAGTGCTATTCCTTGCAAGACTAACCCATGTAGGAAGATGAACTTCAACTTCAAAGGATGCTCCCAACTCTTGATGGTCTACATCAACCTTGAGCATCCAATAAATGTTCAACTACATGATCAAGATCAACACCATAACCCAAGTTATGTCATTCCATCTTAGAGAAGCTTTACTCCAAGTCATGAGTTAAAGAAACTCAACAAGATGTGAATACATCAAAATGCTTAAATGAAAAATGGCAACCCCATTTTGAGCTTAAACGATGAGTATGACCTACGATCAAGTGATCTCACTTGACTCCTAAGTCAATATACTCTAACATAGGTGACCTTGTCGTTGACCATCTCTAGATGAAGTTCTATAGTGCTCTTTTGTATATTGTATTTTCATTTGCATGTTTTCTTGCTATTGTGTTTTCCCTTCTACTCTAAAAAAAACTTCATCTAGATCTCTTTTTCTATTTTATTGGTCTCTTTATCTAAAGTTAATTTATTGCAAATACTTATGAAAATTCCTTGAAAATCCTTGTGAGATCCATTTGCAAAGTGAGCTGAGTTGACAAAAATTTCCTCTGCGTTGAACTCTGTCTCACCGATCCAAGCCCATCGGCTAGACCGAAACACAATTCCTTGTACACAGTTCATTGGTACAACCGGCACGGACTGACTCGGCCTCACTGATGAGCATCTTCTGTGGCTCTGCTATCTCGGAGTCACCAGTTGAAACAGATCGGCGTCACCAATTTCACTGCTAAGAAAACATTCTGCCATTTCATATTGCCTATTTCTTCAGCTGCACTCAATGATTCTTTCCCTCTACCAGCATCTTACGCTACACTCTGCTTTGTCGTGACTCTCAAGGACCACACCTACTTGACTCATGCTCCTGAAGTTGCCCTTCTTGGAAATTGATGTCGAAGGGGGAGAGAGAGCACATCAAAGCTTATCAAATCAAAGCTTATCAGGGGAGAGAGAGCACATCTAAGCTCTTCTAAATATGCATGTTAAAAAGATGAGAGAAGTCACATGTCTTTAAGAGGGGAAAGACATGTTAGTATAATTGATTCTTTTTTGCTCTGTTTTAATTGATTTATCCTTGATCTGATTTTATCTCACCATACCTTCTCCCATTATCCAATATTAGATTCAGGTGGAGAAAGAGTATATGCTTAAGGGAAGAAAAATTCTTAGTGCTTATTTCAAATTTTTAAATCTTTGGGGACATGTCTATATCTGAACAAGGTACTCACTCTGTAGTACTCATCTATTACATGTCATCCCAGTCTTGGTATTCTTGTGTATCTTGGAATCCTTCTTGTTTGGAGTGTTCTTGTATTATCTAACCCTGTTTTTCTCAAGTTTACTCCTTCAAAAGTCAGCTCAAGACCACAAGGTAAGTATATGCATCACTCATGTACATGATGATCTCTTGCTTTTGCACATATTATTTGCAAGAGGGATTCATAGACATGAAGGTACATCTTTCAACCATTGTTTGCTCTGATGCGTATAGCCACGATACCTGTAACTCATTACCTACTCTGCCATGCTATGCATTCACATGTTCTTCTATCCTATCTTCACATGATTGCTGTGACGCCCGGATAATTAGGCTACAGTAATCCCACGTTAACGATGCCACGTCACCTTGGTTACTATTGATAATCTCGCGTTAGTTCGAAACGATTCGAATTCAAAATTTGAATTTAAGTTAAAACCATCGAGGTTTTCAAAAGTCAAAACTAAATTGTTCCTAATGTGTCAAATAATTCATAGACCATGTTGGTGGAGAGGCCACACCTTTATAAAGTATTTAGATGCACTAAAGTAAAGAAAATTGTGGCTAAAATCAAATATTTAAATACCTCTTAAATAATAATAAATGTATCAAGTAATTATTACTACACCAAACTTTTTGAGGTAGTGGCCTATATTATAACAATACTTTAGGAGTTTGTTTTGTATTTTTATAAAAAATAAAATAGGTGTAACTAAAATAGAACAGAAAATAGTAAATACAAACAAGGAAAAGAACAAAAAAAAAGGCAAAGCCCCTCTCCTTGGGCCGAGTGGCCCAACCTGCCACCTGTGCCACCAGAGGCCCACCGCACTCCCCATATCCCTCACCCCGAAACCCTAGCCCAACCACCCCACACTCCTCCCCACTCGCTCTGCTTCCCTTCGATCCAGATTGGATCGGGCACTGACAGCGCCCTCGCCGACCACCGCCGCCGCACGAGGACCGCGCCACCCGGAGCGCCTTCGCCTCGCCGTCCTCCTCGTCGCCGCCTCTCCGGCTCGCCTCCCCCTCGCTCCTCTTCCCCGACCCGATATGGATCGAGAAGGGGCAACGAGCCCGACGCCCCTGGACATCGGCGCCACCCCACCGCCCCACCTCGCCCGCGTGACCGCGCCCGAGGAATCGTCGACCACCGCCGCCGCAAGAGGACCCGAAGCCGCCGACGCTGCCCGGTCGCCGCCGTCCTCGTTCCTCCTCGCCGGATCAAGCGCCCGCCTCTCGACGTCGCGACGACGCCTCGTCCCGTCCTCCTTCCCAAAGGCTCCATCGAGCCACGCCGACTTCTTCGCGCCACGCCGGTGAGGCCATCGGCCTCCGCATCCCTCGGCCCCTTTCTCTCCTCGCGGTCACCACGCCGGATGCTGCCGCGCCCAAGCCCGCGCAGCGGGCCTGTGTCGCGCTTCGCCATGGCCGTGCAGTCGCACTTGCCCCCAATCCCCTCTGCTCGGGCCTCGCCCGACTTCTGGCAGCAGCATGCCTTCGCCTCGCCGACCTCGGGGCCTCATCCGCCCTGCGTTGCGCCTCGACCGAGGTGTCGTCGCCATTGCGTCATGAGGCGCCCGCGTCGTTCCAGCCACCAAACCGTGGCCTTAGCCACTACACATGGGGCCGACCCATTTAAAAAAAGAGAATAAAGAATTGATAATAAGTAAATAAAAATATTAATTAATTAGTAAATTAAATTAATTAACTTAATTAATTAGGTTCAGTTAAACTAATTAAAATCTATTACTACCTCTCTCAGTTTACAGGGCGTGCGCGTACTCCTAGGTCGTCAATTTGACCAATCTAATACAAATCATATATTACAAAAAATATACCAACATAAACTTCAGAGTTTCTACTTTTAAAAGATATAATTTTTGTGTTATATAGTTTATATTAGGGTGATAAAACTGACAAGCTAGGTATACGCGCGGGACTTGTAAACTGAAACGGAGGTAGTACCCTAATAACCTAGTTAGACTAAATTAACTAGTTAGTTAATGTAACAGCCAATGACAGGGGTTTCACTTCGCTGACCAACAAACGTTGACTGGTCAACAGGGACCCCCTGACCCACCTGTCAGCCTCTGGTACACTTCTGTGTACGCAGAGCTGGGTGCACCTAGCATTTAGCTATTTAATTTCGAATTAAATTAAATTCAGAAAATCTAGAAAATGATTAAATCTTTATAAATTAATATAAAAAAATCTATAACTCGGATGGAAAAACTTTGTACATGAAAATTGCTCAGAACGACAAGACGATTCCAGATACGCAACCCGTTCGTGCGCCACACACCCCTATCATATCAAACTCGCAACTTTCCCCCTCCGGCTCCTCTGCCCGAAAACGCGAAACACCGGGGATATTTTCCCGGATGTTTCCCCACCCAGTATCACCTCATACCGCGTTAGGGCACCCCTAGCACCGATACTTGTCATGTCATGCGTCACTATGCATCGGTTTGCTTAAGTATTTATTGTTTCTTCCCCCTCTTCTCTCGCTAGACACCGAGACCGACGCCGCTGCTACCCAGTACGACTATGGTGTTGACGACCCCTCTCTCTTGCCAGAGCAACCAGGCAAGCCCCCCCCCCTCCCTTGATCACCAGATATCGCCTATTCTTCTCTATGCTGCTTGCATTAGAGTAGTGTAGCATGATACCGCTTTCGCTTAATCCTATCTTCGAATAGCCCGTCCTTGCTACTCTTGTTGTTACCTTTACCGCTATCCTACCGCTTAGTATAGGATGCTAGTGTTCCATCGCTGGCCCTACACTCTTGTCCGTCCGCCATGCTATACTCTTCGGGCTGTGATCACTTCGGAGGTGATCACGGGCATATACTATATACTTTACATTATTACATTATCTCGTGATATTGTTAGGAGATGGGGGCCGAAAGGACGGTGGCTCCATCCCGGTAGAGGTGGGTCTGGGTTCCCGACGCCCCCGATCGTTATTCGTGGCGGAGCGATCGGGCAGGTTGAGACCACCTAGGAGAGAGGTGGGCCTGGCCTCGGTCGGCGTCATGGATACTTAACACGCTTAACGAGATCTTGGTATTTGATCCGAGTCCGCCATTTGGTCTATACGCACTAACCAACCACGTGGGAACAGCTTATGGGCACTCGACGTCGTGGTATCACCAAGCACTTTGTGACGTCACGATCGAAGCGCGCTACCGGATTGGACTGAACGCCTACTAGGCTAGGTCTGCTCGTCACAGACGCAACGTGCAGGTGTGCTAAGGGCGATGGGCCCAGACCCCTGTGCGCTTAGGTTTAGACCGGCGTGCTGACCTCTCTGTTGTGCCTAGGTGGGGCTGCGACGTGTTGATCTTCCGCAGCCGGGCATGACCCAGGAAAGTGTGTCTGGCCAAATGGGATCAATCGTGTTGGGTTATGTGGTGCACCCCTGCAGGGAAGTTAATCTATTCGAATAGTCGTGATCTTCGGTAACAGGACGACTTGGAGTTGTACCTTGACCTTATGACAACTAGAACCGGATACTTAATAAAACACACCCTTCCAAGTGCCAGATACAACTCGGTGGTCGCTCTCTATCAGGGTTACGAGCGGGGGATCGCCGGGTAGGATTATGCTATGCGATGCTACTTGGAGGACTTCAGTCTACTCTCTTCTACATGTTGCAAGACGGAGGCTGCTGAGCGTAGTCTTCGGCTGTGATTAGCTATCCCCTCTTATTCTCGCATTCTGCAGCTCACCCAATCGATATGGCCCTTTACACATATATCCATACATATGTAGTGTAGCTCCTTGCTTGCAGTACTTTGGATGAGTACTCACGGTTGCCTTGTTCCCACTTTTCCCCCTTTCTTTACCCGATTGCTGCAACCAGACGATGGAGCCCAGGAGCCAGACGCCACCGTCGACGACGCCTCCTACTACACCGGAGGTGCCTACTACCGATGCAGCCGGCGGCGACCGAGAGTAGTTAGGAGCATCGAGCAGGAGGCCCGCCTCTTTCGATCTCAGATCCCGGTTTGTGCTTGCCATCTTATGGCAACTTGTTTAACTTATGTCCTGTACTCAGATATTGTTGCTTCCATGACTCGTCTATGATCGAGCACTTGTATTCGATCCCTCGAGGCCCCGGCTTGTATTATGATGCTTGTATGACTTATTTATGTTTTAGAGTTGTGTTGTGATATCTTCCCGTGAGTCCCTGATCTTGATCATACACGTTTGCGTGTATGATTAGTGTACGATTGAATCGGGGGCGTCACAATTGCATACATGTAGGGGGGCTTATGCATGTTATATGTTCCTCCAAAGCTTTGCTTACTACTCTTCATATCATTTACTTAAAGCTTTGATGTATGTTCTCATCAATTACCAAAAAGGGAGAGACTGAAAGCACAAGTGCTCCCTGGATGATTTTGGTAATTAATGTCAAGATATTTTTTGTTGGACTAATAGTTTTCTCTAGTGCATTTCAGACAAGTTCAACAATGGCGTGGCAAAGACAAGAGGATGTGGAACGCCTTCAAAATGCTAAGGACAAAGATTAGCAAAAGCTCAAGACTCTTCATTTCTATTTTAGTGATCCAAGATCAATTGAGTCCATAGGAAAGCCAATACTATTAAAATGGGATGAGGTGTTTCTTAATGGCTTACTTGCTCAAGTGCTTAGTGATATTGCTCCAAAACCCTCAACCACTTTCTCCACAAATATGTCCAAAACCCCACCGATTCTTTCTATCCGGAGCCACCGAATTCATATGACATAGCCACTGCCAGAAATCCTAACAGTTCGGTCTCACCGATACGGATCTTGGTCTATCCGAGATGGCCTTGCCAGCGCTCTGTGATCTATTGCATTCACTTTGGTCTCACCGAGTCTATACAATCGGTCTCACTGAGTTGGCTTGACATATTCTCTGTTGCTTATTGCTTCACTTTGGTCCCACCGAGTTGATGCAATCGGCGCCACGCCATAGCACATCGGTCCCATCGAGTTCTTCTAGTTGGTCCCACTGAGATTCCTAACGTTCACAGTTTTGAACTATTCGGTGCCACCAAGTTCAACCATTCGGTCCCACCGAGATGAGTCAAATGTGTGTAACGGTTGGATTTTGTGTGGAGGCTATATATACCCCTCCACCCCCCCCCCTCCCCCTACCTTTTCCATTTGTGAGAGAGCCATCAGAACGTGCCTACACTTCCATCATTCATTTTCTGAGAAAGAGCCACCTACTCATATGTTGAGATCAAGAGATTCCATTCCTACCATTTGAATCTTAATTGTCTAGCCTTCCCCAAGTTGCTTTCCACTCAAATCTTTCTTCCACCATAGCCAAATCTGAGAGAGAGAGTTGAGTGTTGGTGAGACTATCATTTGAAGCACAAGAGCAAGGAGTTCATCATCAAGACACCGACTATTACCTTTTGGAGAGTGGTGTCTCCTAGATTGGTTAGGTGTCGCTTGGGAGCCTCCGTCATGATGTGGATTTGAACCAAGAAGTTTGTAAGGGCAAGGAGATCGCCTACTTCGTGAAGATCTACCCGAGTGAGGCAAGTCTTTCGTGGGTGATGGCCATGGTGGAACAGACAAGGTTGATTCTTCGTGGACCCTTCGTGGGTGGAGCCCTCCGTGGACTCACAAGAACTGCTACCCCTTCGTGGGTTGAAGTCTCCAGCGACGTGGACGTACGATAGCACCACCTATCGAAACCACGCCAAAAATTCTCCGCGTCTCCATTGTGTTCTCACACTTCAATCCCATCCCTTTACTTTCTTGAAATTTGCATGCTTTACTATTTTCGTTGCATATACTCTTGTCATGCTTGCTTGAAATGTACTATGAGTTTTTTAACATGTGCTAAACTCAACCTTAACTTAAGGGTCCACGCACGCACGCACGCACGCACGCACGCACGCACGCACGCACGCACGCACGCACGCACGCACGCACGCGCGCACGCACGCACGCACGCACGCACGCACGCACCTCCTCTAGACCCCTCTTCTGATTCCTTTCATTTGTCACGCACGCACCTCCTCTAGACCCCTCTTCTGATTCCTTTCATTTGTCGACCTTAAATTCTCGATCTCGTGTTTATGCAAAGTGTCTTGCCGGAGTAACCAGCGCCAGCAGGCTCCCTAGTCGCCTTCTTCCATCCCGAACCCACTAACTCCCTCGCTACTTCCGTCGCCGGCACAATTCACTAGTTAAGGAGCTCTGTAGAGGCGCCATGGCCTGTATTGATTGCTTTGCTTGATTAGCTGCTGGTGATTCCTTGACTTTCGGTTGATTAGGATGATTAGGTGCTCGTTGTTGCCGTGGTTGTTTGGCTCTGTCATTCTGTCGGCTCACTGACTGGCCGGATTAGGTGCAAGAGATTAGTTTCTGAGCTGACCAAGCTGTCCCCGCTCTCGCCTGTGCGGGCGGACGATAAGCGGTGGGCGCCGGCGGCGTCGGTGGTACTGAAGGTGCAGGACAACTCAGCGGCCGAGGCGTACGAGCAGCACCTGCGGGCTGCGGCTGTCGGAACGTACGAGCAGTACCTACGGCTACAGGTGTTGAAGATCACCTTCTGCTTCATTTCCGTCACGCTCTCCGACCAGTGGGGCTACGCCAGCCGTCACAAGCTCGTGTGGCCGCTCGAGTCGCTCGCCGCATGGGAGGTGGAGGTGGTGGCCGCGCTCTGCGAGGGAGACCTCGGTGCGCAGCTGACCGAGCAAGACGACGGCGCGGCACCGAGTCCGACGGTGGCCGCGACGTCGAGTCCGACGGCAATGGACGAATTAGTTGTTGGCGTCATCACCACCGTCCACCGCAGTCGCCTGTGGCGCTGGAGGCCGCACCACCCACGGCCTGGTAGAAGGTGTCGGAGGCGGAGCGCGTTCGACGATGGCCGCGGTGAACTAGTCTGACGGCGGCGTGGCGAATTAGTCTCGGTGTAGATGTCAGCTCTTACTCATATACCGTGTATACAACCAAATACCGTGTAGTTGCGTGTGACGGTCCAATACAGGACACCAAACACCGTGCCAAAATCGATCCCCTAATGCAGGCAGCCTTGATGCAGTCAACTAAACCAAGTGCAGATTTTGTTTTTTTGCGTGTTTTTGCTCAACCAGGCTGAAGTGGGACAAATATGCAATGCAGACACTTTCAGAGATTTCAACCAAACGCATCCTTAGCTTACGTCGCATGACATGGTATGTATTTAAGAATTTGTTAATGAGGTATTCAGTTGTGGACGCTAACATTTGAGAGATATGCGAGAATTTGCTAATGAGGTACCCATTTATGAACCGGACATTTGGGAGATGTCTGGTCTGTCCACGGACATTCAAGAGCGGATTTGTTAGGTCAACTCCAACGTGTAACCTCAAATAGTTGAGCCGCGTCAGTTTGAGGGTAAACAGACAGAATAGGCCGCCCAACGCGCGGGAGCAAACGGACCGTTGTCCGTTTTTGGTCCACTTTAGACCCATTCCCGGCCCAAAGTTGGGCCGCGTTTGCGGCTGAACAGACACGCGCGGACGGGCGGGATGCGCGCCCTAGTCCTCCCTGGCCTGCCCGTCGGGGACACAACCACTTTTCTCTTCCTCTTCTCTTCCCTCCGGCCACCGACCCTCGACCCCGCCATCACCACCGCCACCCTCGTTCCCGGCCACGTCGCCTTCCATCAAGGTCGTCTGGCCCACAACCACGCCATGTCATAGCCGCCCCACGCTCGCGTTTTAATAGAGCTTTTGCCGGTGTTCGTGGTTCCTTGTTGCTGGTGGGAGAGAAGCTACGGCCGCCAACACCGACCGTCGACCCCAACAACTTCCGACAGGCGCTGCATTGTCGCAGGGCGCCCACCCCACCAACACCGACCTTGCTTCGCTTCATCGACTTGCTCTGTTCGGCCGCGTCTCCACCACGACCGCAAGGTGTTCGACGCGCTGCTCACAAGGTATCATGGATAGCGGGGATGAGTTGTTCTTTCACAACTTCATTTGTTCATCGGATGATTCGTCCTCGGATGATGAAGAGCTTGTAGCGGCTGCATTGGTCGTCCACAACCACATTAATAGGAAGTGGCCTCGGTTCAGGGGATCAATCCCCGGCAATGTTCCGGCCTTGAACCGCAATAGGGAGAGAGGCCACACCCTTCTCTATGCCGACTACTTTGAGAATAGTGCACTCTTCAAACCACACAAATTTCACCGCCGCTTCCGTATGGCGAGACATGTGTTCAATCGTATTCGGAAGGGAGTGGTAGCATATGACCCATACTTTGAGTGCAAAGAGGATGCCCCCTTGGCAAGCTTGGCTTCTGTTATTACCAGAAATGCACTGCGACTATCCGCATGCTTGCATATGGAATTCGTGGTGATCTTGCGGATGAGTATGTTCGTATGAGTGAGTCCACATGTCTCTTCTCAATGTATAGTTTCTGCAAGGCCGTGGTGGCAGTGTTAAATACAGTACACGAGAGAGCCAACTGCCGCTGATATAGAGAGGTTGTTGGCGATCAATGTCGAGAGGGGCTTTTCGGGTATGCTTGGTATTATTGATTGTATGCACTGAAAGTGGAAGAACTGTCCATTTACTTGGCTGGGGCGGTACATGCGGCATGTGAAAGGTGCTACTGTCATACTTGAAGCGGTGGCTTCACAAGATCTTCGGATATGACACTCTTTCTTCGGCATGGCTGGTTCTCATAATGATATCAGTGTTCTTCAACGTTCTCCGGTGATTGGGTTGTAAAGACTATTTGATATTGTTTTTATTTTGATTGGGTTGTAAGACTATTTCAGATGTGAACCTATTTGCTATGTTTGATTTGAACTATTTAAAACCATACTTCATGTATGTTGGTTGATCTCGAACAGATGAGATGCGATCGAAATGCGGCCGCGCGTTAGGCGCATGGCTGCCGCACCCACAAACTCGAGTGGACACGGCCTCATTGCCACCCCAAACGAACGAAAGGAATGTCAGACACAGCCTCATTGCCACCCCAAACGAACGAAAGGAACGTCCGTTTGAGGCCGTGCGTTGGAGTTGGCCTTAGGTCCGGATGTAGATGCACCGAGGACTAACAGTGATAAGAGGCGAGTAGCACACGATGGGCGCAGTGCTAACAAAGTGGTGGTCCTGACTGTAGGAAGGGCAGGTCCATCGGATTTGTTGTCCAAGTCTGAATTTAGGCTTGCAACCGACTGACTGATAACTCGCGGGCGCTTGAATGAGCTTTAGCCGGATTTGCAGGCCTAACGTTAGTGGTAGGACACCCACCAACCATTCCTTTGGTTCGTCGTCTATGGACCAGCTAACCATGAGTGGGCAGCGGCAGTTTAGCGCGATCGCAATGTTTAATGCACAGGTTAAACCTAGCCGTAAGAGTGCGAAATCTACTCGTAACAGGTCCACATTCTGATGCACAAGCCAGAGAAAGCCTTGTCAGATAATTAAGTTAAAGATACGGGAAGCTGCCTCCAATCCAACTCTTATTTTTATTGTTGTCACGGATCAGCGATCCACATGCATTTCTGTATCCCTTGTGTTCAAAAGATAGGGCAGCTCAAGTCTATATCACAGAAGTCGTTTCTCTAGAATTCCAGCATTCGGCCCCTCAGGATGGCCTCCGCCTTTCTGACTTCCTTCACTGGTCCAATGATGAACACCTACATTAAGCAGGCATGAACAAGAGGATTAGTAAAGCTAAGAAACTTTAGCCTTATTGACAGAGGAGAATCAAAGACTATTTTATGTTTCTGCGGGTACTTAAACCACTTTCTCACTAGGTGTTGGCGTTGGATTGCATATCCATACAACTGAAAATGACTTGCATATATATAGTATGATAACAGGACAGCTAAGTTGTATGCATACACATCAAGCCCTGGCACCCTACTGCAATCACCTCAGCCAGAAGCTAGATATATCTGTTCGTGATCAGCTAAAAATTAAGTACGACTAGATTATTGTAGGCAGTGGAGAATATAAATGATGAAACAATAAGGACAAACCAGAACAGCCATATTTTGCACGATAACTATAAATCATTTACAACTAAATTTGTGGAGGACCATGCATGTGTGTGAAGCCCAAATGTCTTCTGATATTACAAACAGCCGAAATGGATTAGCAACATGATGTGCCAAGCTTAATGCTTGACAACAATAATTTCCCAGTAAATAGACCTTGTTGCTAACTCAACAAACCCCATGACTACAAACTGCACTAGTGGCTATCAATCAATCTAATCAAGGCAGGAAGATGCATCGACACAGCAGAGCAGTTTTGGTACTACAAGCCATGTTGCTACAAAACTATAGCTATTGCTGTTAACCAATTCAAACATGGACTGGATAAATTCAGTGGACCACGACTGCACAGTAATAAATATGTCAGCTATGGCAAACCTACCCTATCTGGAGGTCCCTTTGCACCACCGATATGGATTTCAACACTGCAAATAGGAGTGAAAGCAAACCAAGGAAGACCAAATTAAATTTTGCAGCATAAATATCATGCGATATCTGAAGAATCAAGCTTAAGATGATTACTTGCAAGATTCTTTCACAGCCATTATTGATGATCCTTTTCTGCCAATAACACGACCCATTTTTCCAGGAGGCACATCTAAGAGCGAAAGGATATCCACTTCAGGAACACGAGCTTCAGCTTCAATGTCATCTGTCAACAATGTTTAATCAATTTGTTCTATGAGTTGAATATATCAAAATTTCATAAATAAAATGAATTAAGGAATGCAAAGCAAATACATCCATTGTCATTCCATATTAGTAATTATTATATGACGATCTGCACCTACAAGGCTACAATGCTGAAACATAAAGCAAACCCCAATCTTTAGGTTATAAATTTATGATTTATATCTGGAGAACCAAAAGTAAAACTGATTTGGCCATACAGTAACTTTCCTTGATTTGAAAGGGAAGGGAGTAAACACACTGACCAGGGACAGTTGGAAGAGGCGGCCAATCTGCCTGCTGGTTGTCATTTATGCAAAAGCACCTACAGTATAGCTCACTTCGTACTGCAAGACGCCATGAAGATACTTTACTTAACTTCTCCATCATTTTCTCATGTATATTGAGAAGGAAGCGCACATCATCTGTCGCTGCGCGAATCATCATTTCAGACAAGGGCCTATTTTTCCAGAAATTTGGGTCCTAAAAATCCATCAAATAATAATAAATTGTTAATTTCAAGAAAATATAGTGGCACAATGGAAAATCGTGTGCCGGGCCATTATCTAGGAAGTCCACAAGACTTCAGGCCTGGAGAAAATTTCACAATGCTAACCTGCCTTAGAAGGGTACGGACTTCTTCCTTTTCAGGATATGGCATTCCTACATAAAGAAGTACAACAGTATCACACCACACAATCAATCAAATGCAAAGCACAAAAGAAATTGAGGTTCAATCCTTCATAGGTTTAGTAAGCATCGGCATGATGTTTAGAGCAGAAAAACTATTTGGCATGATGTTTTACAGAAGCAACACACTGTTAGCAAGAGTAACGGAACCACAATACATTACTTCCATATTTACTGGATTTGATACAGAGCACCACGAATCTTGTATACCACGCAATGTACGCAAACCCATTATGTGAGCTGGGTTCCAGGTTCCCGGCAATTTGAAGGAAAATGCAGCCTACTGAGAACCCAAACACCTTATGTTACAGTCAAGTCAGATGAACACCTTAAGTTAAGGCAAGTCAGATGATCCACGAACCCAAACACCTCAGTTTGAGACAATAAGATAGCCGGGTGTCTGTAAGCATCAAGTGTGGATTATGAAGAGCTCAAGCAAGATGCAAAACCACTACTAAATTGAAACAAGGGTATAAAAATCAATTTTACACCCAGTTTAGAGCACCTCTGTAAGGACCGGAGTCCGGAAGGAGGGAATCGATCGCTACAGAGAGGGGACCGGGGGATGAGAGGTAGCAGGAGTAGGTGAGGAGAGACGAAAGGGGAGTAGTAGTTCAGATACTTCTTCATTCATGCCTATCTCACCAGTACACAGGGGATTAAGTACCCAACACACACGCACGCTGCTGGCCACAGATGGCCCAGTCAGCCATCCACAGATGGCCCAGTCAGCCATGGGCTCAGCCCAACCCATACTACTCGTCTCTCCCTAATCAGTCCACTGATGCAGTAGCATCAGGTGTGACAACCTCAAGCACTAGTCCTACTAATAACATACATTCTTAACCACGGTACTCAAGGCAGATAATCATAGGATCACAAGCACAATCTATTCGAGTTATTCCAGGTTCTCAACATGTGTACAAACCATTTTGTACAACACAGAAGTGGCCAACTGAAGAAGACATGCATTAGACAAATTGCGTGAAAGCATTAGTTTTAATCACAGACAAATGAACATATGCAACTTCATCATATTGTTAGACTGCGGCATACGATGAGACATGATGTCCACCCAGCAATAAAGATTATAGACTACCTAACAACCATAACATGTTGAGCTTACAGTAAAATGAACACAAAAAAGAACTTGGATTGCATAACATATACGTCAAGGTTAAAGCACTAGCTGCAGCGCAAGTAAGGTCTGTTCAATTGTATTAAAAAGCGACCCCATCTTTCTTAAGGACAAGATATACGATATGAATTGGACTCCACCAAGATAAATATAGCGTGGCAATACATTAGAATATATGCTAAATGTTTGATGTTAACATGTGCAGATTAAATTAAAGCACTTGGAAGACAGCACAAGCGAATTACCAATAAGGGGATTAGCCGAACCTATATAAGTTATGCCCAATTAGAAGAAAAAGAACAATAAAATATGAACAAGTATCATATATTATGAGAAAACAAAGCAAGGCTAAAACCATGTACACATAGGTTCTCTCCCAATCATGTAAAACTCAACAATTCAATCCAGTGAAGTGTAGAAAGTACCACAATAACGAGGATCGGCAAGAAGGCTCACGAAGGATATGTAAACATCATATGCTCTCTTTTTACCTTCCTGCTCCTCAATCAGGGAATAGGCTATCTGCAAATGAAAGTGATGATCGGAAGCTCCCTTTACAAATAAAATCATCTTACATGTAACTGCTATAATAATTAACATATAGTATATCTCCGGGAAGGTAGAGGATCATGTAATGCTTTCAACCCTGTACAGGGTTACTGGTCCAAAGCTCATGATAATTGTTAAATTTGAAAGAAATTAACTTAGAAAGCAGCAGACACATATTCATTCATATATTACAAGGAAATTATTAGTGTTTTGCTTACAAAGTTATGCCACTATATCATAGTACATATGTACGGTGATTACCTGTGTATCCATCACATTATGTAATTTAATGCCAAACTGGAAATACAATGCCTGCAGCAGAATAAATTGTAAGTTTACCACTGGTCAGATACACATTTTTTGCAACGCTTATTTTAATACACCAAAAGAATATCACATCTCACAGTTAGGCACCTCACTGTCCCTTTTACAGTCATGAATAACTTTGGTGACATGATTGGACTCAAGTGCTGGTTTGCAAGCTTCAACTAGTTCTTTTCCACCCTCAATAGCATCAACCAAGTAAACAGCATCAGGAAATGCAATCTGAAAAAGCAAACGAACCAACAAAAAACAGTCATGCCTTAACATCATTACAACAATGGTGACCGATCAGACCAATCTTTTTTATCTATATCAGCAGAAATACATGCATGTGCAACCAGTTCCAATAAAATAAGAGGGGTTAGGTACACTAACTCTAGGTTCATCAAAAGGACTTGAGTGGGTAGATCATGGCACTATAAGGTAATGAAGCAGCATTTCAAGTAAGACCATTGTAATGTGGGGTCAGGTGAGGGCATAATAATTGTCCGATGTAGGAGAAGGTTGTCTCATGACAGTTTATGATAGCCACAATTCATCCATGATGAAACAAAAGATTGCAAGAGTATAAAAATATTCCATGCCACGTGAGATTCAGTTCAGCTCACCTGCATGATACAGAGAGCACCATGGCGGCAAAGGTCAACACCTTCACAGTCAAATCCAATCACCAATTTGTTGGCAGCAGAGGGCTCAAGAAACTCAACTGGGAGTTGACTAGGTTTAGTAACAACATGAAAGGGCAGGGATGCCAATTCCGCGTTATTCCCTGCAAAAGAACACATCGAATTACAAGTAGAAACAAAATAGTTCCAGTTCGTAGGTGCTTGCACACAAGCAAACACAATAAGTTCTGAATTTCTAACCAAGGTAACATAGTGTTGGTTTAGCTAGATGCAGCCTAGTTTCCTCACCAATCAGGAAAAAAAACATTTTAAAACCACTGTGGTCAGCACAATCGCCTTAGTTCAGTATCTCATATACAGGAATATTGTTGGAATAAAAGCAAGGTCTAGCCTGATAGATCAATACAGCAATTGAACTCTAAAGGACGACTAGCACACGAACCAAAACAGAATCAAACAGAAAAGAATAAACCACCGACCATGAATCCTTCCACATGCTACTATTGCCCTGCTCTTGATTGAAACCATTGATCAATAGAGGCAAAATCCAGGCCTGCAAATCAACCTATAGGGAACGGAAGCTGCATGAGTAGCAGCTACAAGTCCCAACATTACCTGCCCTAAAACCCTAGCTAGGACTAAATCATGACGCGAAAACACGAACTAAAAGGGCGGGGTAAAGCAGGGATATAGCAAAGCGCAGCGATTAAACGTGAACTCCAAGAAACCCTAAGTTCGGGCGACGCGCACGCTCACGCACCGAGCGGAAGCAGCGCTACGCTCTGAGCGAGCGAGAGATATAGAGACAGGGGGAGAGGGGAAGAGAGACAACCTGCGGGGTCCTCGCCGTCGGCGGAGTTGGGGGGATGGGAGGCCATCCCTCGCCCCTCCCGATCGCTGACCGGGAGAGACAGGACGCGGACGCACCGGCAACGGAAGAGGGAATGAAGAAAGGGGACGGGGAATCGTCTGGCCCGGCGGCGTCAAGACTCTACTAGTAGTACTGGTAACTGCCCGTTGATCCGTCCGACTGTTTCAGTACTGTGCAGGTTGGACTCTTTTTCTGGGCCTGAAGCCCTCAACCAAATCTGGCCGAATGGGCTGGGCCGGCCTATGTTATACGGGCGACTTGATTATTTGCCACCGTTTACTTTGGTCTTTAATATCTTGCCACAGATTATATTAAAATTGATCAGGTGCCACCCCTTAGTTTGCACTTTGTTGTTTTGCCACTTGTGTACACAAAAATAATCTTTGCAAAAGAGAAACAACTTAAGTGCACAAAACGAAGGACACTTTTGCCCTTTTACCTGTTTGACTAAAACACACAGTCTGAACCTAGCTCTTGCTCACTCCTGATACACACACGCCACCGCTGCCGGCGCCCTGCTGCTCCCCGGAGGCCCCTGCTGCCCCGCCACCACCTCTCCCTCTTGCTCCCGTTGCATCTCCTCGCCTCTCCCTGCTGCTCACGGCGAGCTGCTCTTGCCGACCGCAGATGCTCCCCGTCTCAACGCCTCTCCCTGCTGCTCACGGCGAGCTGCTCTTGCCGGCCACCGTTGCTCCCATTCTGAACGTGTTGTTGCTGCTCCTCGAAGGACTAGTCCGTGCTGCACCTCTTCACTGTCCCTTCTGATGCAAACATTGGCAGATGGTCAAACTAGCTGATCTGAAACTTGAAATGCATGGAAACGTTGAACCTTTGATCCAAATAAGTTGAAAATTCCTAAGAATAGTTAGAATTTCATTGTTGAATTTCTGTAATTTTCTCCACGCACGGCCAAGTGCAGCAGCAGTGGCGGCGCGCATAGGCACGCGGGCGACGGGACGACGGGCAGTGGTCGAGCACAAGATAGGCAGGTGGGCGGCAATACAAGACAGCAGTGGTCAAGCGGCGGCAAGACAGTGTGGCTTCACGGAGCAAAACGCGAGGGCGGCGGCGGCGATTAGTCACCCTAACCCTATGTGGCCGTGGAGAGGAGCGGAGAGAGAGACTCACCTCCTGCCGGATGTAGCCACGGCCGTGAAGTACCACTGTGTCTGCCGCCGTTGACGACCAATGGCGGCGAAGTCACGCCCAAAGAGCCGCCGTCTCCTGTGCGAGAGAAGGGGATGAGAACGATGACCGACTGGAGCGATTCCTGGTCAATCGATTGGGAAGGGTATTTTGGTCTTTGTTTGCGGGACCCACTTGCCAGAGGGCAAATTAGCAAAGTGCCAGGTAAAGGGTGTCATCGGATCAATTACAAAGTACCCGAGGGCAAATCATCAAACTACAAAATAAGCAGTGGCAAATAATCAAATTTCCCCTGTTATACGGGCCAGGCTCGGCATGGCCCACCTAGGCATGCTAAATTTTTTTAGGGTTAGGCATGCTAATACACATGTTGTGCCGGATCGGCACGCGTCTTGAACACCAAGAAACAGAGCTAATGCAAATAATCAAATATGAACATGACATGTTACTTCTCTCCTCTTGAACATCAAGCATCTGGGGTTTCTACACTCTCCCCCTGAGCATTTTCTCCCTTTATAAAAATAATTGAGCTTTGATGTGATCTCTCTCTCCCCCTTTGACATTAATTTCCAAGAAGGGTTCTTCTGGATTTTTGTTTCAAATGGGTTTGGTCCTTGAGTCACAAAGCAAAGCAGCAGGTCGAATGTGATGCTGGTAGAGGACAAGAATCATTGAGTGAAGCTGGAGTAAAAAGAATGTAGGAACAAGTGGCAAGCTGTCTTTTCTGAAGTGAAATCGGTAGCACCGAGTTGTGTGCTTCGGTGGCACCGAAAGAATTTGGTTGGACCGAAGAAAACAAACCGGTGTGACCGAGTTCATCAAAGTGAAAACACTAGTCACCTCAGCTCACTAGGCAAATAAGATCTCACAAGGATTTGCAAGGAATTAACTAAAAGATTTACAATGAATCGGATGCAGGGAATGCAGAACAGAAAAGAAAAGATCTAGATGAAGGTTATTTTTTTGAAAGGGGAGACAAATATGCATGAGACAAATGCAAGAGCACGGAGAAACACAAGAGAATTTCATCTAGAATTGGTCGGTGACAAAGTCACCTATGTTAGAGTATATTGACTTAGGAGTCAAGTGAGGTCACTTGATCATAGGTCATACTCATCGTTTAAGCTCAAAATGGGGTTACCATTTTTCGTTTTAAGCATCTTGATGTATTCACATCTTGCTGAGTTGCTTTGACCCATGACTTGGAGTAAAGCTTCTCTAAGATGGAATAACATACCTTGGGTGGTGGTGTTGATATTGATCATGTAGTTGAACTTGTGTGGGTTGTTCAAGATTGATGTAGCTTATCAAGAATTGGGAGCACCACTTGGAATTTGAGTTCATCTACCTACATGGGTTAGTCTTGCAAGGAAGAGCACTTGTGTATCCAAAAATGACAATCATAAAATTTAATATAGAATCTGTCAAAGGATATGTTTGAAGGGTTTCGTGCTTCCTTGTCTTCAACCACCATTGTGTAGAGACTTGGTGATGTAGAAATTGCTCAAGATGTGAGTGAGTTGCAATCTCATAGATTTAGATTCATCCAAGTACCTACAAGGGTTATATAGCATGCAAGGGTGCAAATATATCCAAGACATATAAATAGCATCATGAAAGAAATATCAAGGATTAGTCAAAGGCTCATGCCTTGCATGTATCCAAATGGAGTTCCTACTCCAAGTTTGAAGCATCAATGATGTTCAATTCTCCTCTCAAACGGTAAAAGACTTTCTCATCAAGCGGTTTGGTGAATATATCCGTCAATTGCTTATCGGTGCGAACATGTTTAAGATCAATGTCCCCTTTGGCAACGTGATCTCGAATGAAATGATGACGAACTTCAATATGCTTAGTACGAGAATGTTGCACGGGATTGTGAGCAATCTTAATAGCACTCTCATTGTCACAAAGCAATGAAACATGTTTCACATATATCCCATAATCCTTAAGAGTTTGGGTCATCCAAAGTAATTGAGCACAACATGAACCGGTAATGTATTCCGCTTAATGGATAAGGATACCGAGTTTTGTTTCTTGGAGGACCAAGACACAAGAGATCTACCAAGAAATTGACAAGTACCCGAAGTGGACTTTCTATCAACCTTGTCTCCGGCATAGTCCTAATCGGAGTAACCAACAAGATCGAAAGAAGACCTCTTAGGATACCAAATGCCAAAATTTGGTGTGTGTATTAAGTATCTCACTATCCTTTTCACAGCCTTAAGATGACATTCTTTAGGGGCCGCTTGATATCGTGCACACATGCACACAGTTAGCATAATATCGGGACGAGAGGCACATAGATATAATAATGAACCGATCATAGCCTTTTGATCAACCGGTTCATCATCTTTGGTCAAATCAAGATGTCCACTAGTAAGCATGAGTGTAGTCATACCTTTGCATTCTTGCATATTTAACTTCTTGAATAAGTCCTTGGTGAACTTTTTTTGAGAGACAAAGGTACCTTCCTTAGTTTGCTTGATTTGCAAACCGAGAAAGAATTTGAGTTCACTCATCATAGAGATCTCAAACTTCTCCGACATTAGCTTTCCAAACTTCTCACTAAAGTGAGGGTTAGTCGAACCAAATATAATATCATCAACATAGATTTGGCATACAAATAGTTCTCCATTAACCCTTTTAGTAAAAAGAGTAGAATCTGTTTTTCCAATTTCAAAGCCTTTTTCAATAAGGAACTTGGTCAAGCATTTATACCACGCTCTAGGAGCTTGTTTAAGACCATAAAGAGCTTTGTGAAGTTTGTAAACATGATTAGGTTTCTTAGGATTGACAAAGCCGGGAGGTTGCTTAACATAAACTTCCTCCTCAATTTCACCATTTAGGAAAGTACTTTTAATGTCCATTTGGTACAAGGTGATATCATGGTGATTAGCATAAGCAAGTAAGATGTGAATGGACTCAGGTCTAGCAACGGGGGCATATATCTGACCATAGTCCATACCTTTGACTTGAGTGTAGCCTTGGGCGACGAGACATGCTTTGTTGCAAACTACCTGTCCATCTTCATCTTGCTTGTTGCGAAACACCCATTTGGTACCGATGATGTTGTGGTTGTTGTCGGGCTTCTCAACCAATGTCCACACTTGATTTCTCTCAAAGTTGTGTAGCTCTTCATGCATAGCGTTTATCCAATCCGGATCTTCCAATGCTTCTTCAACCTTCATAGGTTCAATACTAGAGATGAATGATAATGTTCACAAAAGTTAGACAAACGAGTTTTAGAGCGAGTGATTCTCCCAGTTTGGATATCATTGTAGATTTGCTCGACGGGATGGTCTTTGACGACTCTTGCTCGAACTCGTGGGAGCTTTTGCTTGGCTCGGGGTGGAACATCTTCTTCTTCTTGGCCTTCTTCATTGTTGACGTTGTCATTCTCTTGTCGTGGTGGAGAAGGAGGTTGTTGATGTTCATCTTGGTGTACTTCCTCATTTTCTTCGTCTTGGTGTGTCCCACTTGTGGATGCTTCCGTATCAACTCTTGGTTCACCTTGTCGTGAGGTGGAAGCTTCCACTTGAATGACGAGGTACTCTCCTTCACCTCCGTTGGACGAATCTTGCTAATAGACAAGTCTTGGATTGCTTCTGAAGGGTCTTTATCTCCTACATCAATTGGCAATTGCTCTACTTGCGAGCCGTTAGATTCATCAAACTTCACATCTACCGTCTCTTCAATCTTCCGGGTGAAATTGTTGTAGACATGGTAAGTGTGAGAGTTTGAGCCAGAACCAAGTAGGAAACCTTCATGAGATTTAGGAGCAAATTTAGAAAGACGATGCTTATCAAGAATATAACACTTTGAGCCGAATACTCGAAAGTATCCAACTTGGGATTTGTTACCGGTGAGGAGCTCAGATGTCCAGTTGTGGCCTTGGGATAATTAAGCTCAAAGGATCACACGCTAATGGTGCCACGTCACCACGATTCTTGTTGCTAATCTATCGTTAGGACAAACCGGTCCAAATTTCAACATCCAAATTAATGATAACAATAAAAGTTTTCAAAAATTAAAACAAAAATGTTTGGATTGTACTAGATATTACAAAGTTAATTATGGTGCAACAAACCCATTTTTATAAAATACCTAAGTGTTCTAAATTAAATAAAACAGAATAGGAAAAGAAATAAAAGAAAAGAAAAATACAAAAGCAAACGGCAAAACAAAACTAAAAGAAAAAATGGGCCCCCTGGCCAACTGGGCCAAACGGCCCAGCTCACCGGCCACGCCGGCCCACCTGGCCCAGCCGGCCTCCCCTTAACCCCCACCCCGACCGGAACCCTAGCCGGTCCGCCACTCCACTCGCCCCTCCCTCCCCCCACTCGCTCTCCTCCCTCCTCCCCGATCCAGATCGGATCGGGAAGCTTGAACCCCATCGCTTCGCGCGCACGCCACGGACCGCCGATCGCCTCAACCGCCGCGCCTCGGACCCGCCGTCCCTGCGCCCGTGGGCGACCCCCGCCGACGCCGCTCGGCGCCCGCCCCACGCCAAGACGCCACCCGCCGGAGCTGCCTCCCCATCGTCGCGGATCGCCGCCACCTCGACCCCTTCCTCGTCGGACCTCCCCGACCATTGCCACGCCCACGCCGTGCCCTACTCCCCGTGAGCTCCTCTCTCGTCCGTCGCCCGTGGTCACCGCTCCGCTCGCGCTGTCGTGGCCCGCACCATCACCGCCCTCGCCGGATCCGTCGCCCGCCGATCCCCTTCCCCCACCGGTGGCCGAGCTGAATCACGCTACGGGCGCCGGCCTTGCCGTCTCCAGAGCTCCCCGCGCTGCTGCCGTCACGCCCGGTGCGTGACCGCACCCGGCCTCCTCTCCTCCCGACGCCTGCCCTCCCGCTCCCCTTGGTGCCGCCTCGGCCACCACCGCCTCCTTCCCGCGGCTCGGCCGCGCCCACTGTGGCTGCCGCCGTCCGGGCCCCCCGATCCCCGCCTCGCCATTGCCGAGCGAGGCCGCCGACGCACTGGGCCTCGCGCCACTGGTGGCCTCGCACGGGCGCCTGCTCAGTCGGGCTCACGCCAAGACTACCGCCTCATGCCCGCTAAGGCCCCCCTTGACTAGGGGCCCACCCCAGAACGTTTTAAAAAAAAGGAATTAAAAAAATATATTAAATAAATAAATAAATAATAACTAAAATAATTAAAATATTAATTAATCAATTAAGTAATTAATTAAGTTAATTAATCCTGATTAGATTAACCTAATCACTAATTAAGCTAATTAATCTGTTTTAGTTAATCATAGAGAATGACAGTGGGTCCCCTCGACCCACACGTCCAGTTGACCAGGTCAATGGTCAACGTTGATCGCTGACATCACTCTGATGTCATGCTGATGTCATCATTTACTATTCTGGATAATGTTGGATTTAAATAATTAATTAAATTCCAGAAATTAATAAAATCTTTAGAAAATCATATCTTTTAATCCGTAACTCGGATTAAAATATTTTCAACATGAAAGTTGCTCGAGCGACGAGACGAATCCGCACGCAACCCGTTCGTCCGCCATACACCCCTAACCTATCGAACTCGCAACTTTCCCCCTCCGGCTCCTCTTCCCGAAAACGCGAAACACCGGGAATACTTTCCCGGATGTTTTCCCCCTTCGTCGGTATCACCTCCTACCGCGTTAGGGCACGCCTAGCATCACGCTTTGCTTTGTCATGCATCGTCATGCATCTGTTTGCTTAAATATTCATTGTTTCTTCCCCCTCTTCTTCCGCTAGACACCGAGACCGACGCCGCTGCTGGTGCCCCGATCGACTACGGAGTTGACGACCCCTCTCTCTTGCCAGAGCAACCAGGCAAGCCCCCCCTTTTGATCACCAGATATCGCCTATTCTACTCTATACTGCTTGCATTAGAGTAGTGTAGCATGTTACTGCTTTCCGTTATACCTACCTTTACCTGCAATCCTATATGCTTAGTATAGGATGCTAGTATTTTCATCTGTGGCCCTACATTCTTGTCCGTCTGCTGTGCTATACTATCGGGCCGTGATCACTCGGGAGGTGATCACGGGTATATACTATATACTTATACATGATACATGTGGAGACTAAAGTCGGGTCGGCCGGTGGAGCACCCATGAGTGGATCTTTGTGGCGGAGCGACAGTAGGCGAGTTGAGACCGCCTAGGAGAGAGGTGGGCCTGGCCTGTTCGGGCGCTCATGGATACTTAACACGCTTAACGAGATCTTGGTATTTGATCTGAGTTGGCTACGGGCCTATACGCACTAACCAACTACGTGGGAGAGATATGGGCACTTTCGGCGCCGTGGTATCACCGGCACTTCGTGATGTCCATGTTGGCGGCGCTGCCGGATTGGACCGAACGCCACTAGGCTAGGTCTGCCGGCCGCCCACGCAACGTGCAGGTGTGCTCGAGCGATGGGCCTGCACTGCCGCTTAGGTTTAGACCGGCGTCTTGGCCTCTCACAGTGCCTAGGTGGGCTGCGACGTGTTGATCTTCCATGACCGGGCATGACCCAGAAAGTGTGTCCGCCAAATGGGATCAAGCGTGTTGGGTTATGTGGTGCACCCTCAGGGAAGTTAATCTATTCGAATAGCCGTGATCTTCGGTAATGTGACGACTTGGAGTTGTACCTTGACCTTATGACAACTAGAACCGGATACTTAATAAAACACACCCTTCCAAGTGCGGATACAACCGGTGGTCGCTCTCTCGTGGATACGAGGAGGGATCACGGTAGGATTATTGCTATGTGATGTTACTTGGAGGACTTCAACCTACCCTCTTCTACCTGTTGCAAGACGAAGGTGACCCGAGCGTAGTCTTGACGTGATTAGATATCCCCTCTTATTCTCGGCATTCTGCAGCTCACCACCGATATGGCCCTTTACACATATATCCATGCATATGTAGTGTAGCTCCTTGCTTGCGAGTACTTTGGATGAGTACTCACGGTTGCCTTGTTCCCCCTTCCTTTACCCGGTTGCTGCGACCAGACGATGGAGCCCAGGAGCCAGACGCCACCGTCGACGACGACTACTACACCGGAGGTGCCTACTACTACGTGCAGCCCGACGACGACCGGGGAGTAGTTAGGAGGATCCCGAGCAGAGGCCTGCGCCTCTTTCGATCTGTATCCCAGGTTTGTGCTAGCCTTCTTAAGGCAATCTTGTTTAACTTATGTCCGTACTCAGATATTGTTTTGCTTCCGGCGACTCGTCTATGATCGAGCACTTGTATTCGAGCCCTCGAGGCCCTGGCTTGTATTATGATGCTTGTATGACTTATTTATGTTTTAGAGTTGTGTTGTGATATCTTCCCGTGAGTCCCTGATCTTAATCGTACACGTTTGCGTGCATGATTAGTGTACGATTGAATCGGGGGCGTCACAGCCGTCTTGCCGAGTAGCTTGTGAAGATACAAGCGATTTATTGCATGCCAAGCTGTCTCAACCGCTTCCGCCCAAAAGTGTTTTGGAGTCTTGTACTCATCAAGCATCGTTCTTGCCATCTCAATAAGAGTCCAGTTATTCCTCTCAACAACTCCATTTTGTTGAGGTGTGTATGTAGCCGAGAACTCGTGTGAAATCCCCTCTTCGTCAAGAAAGGTATTCACATTTGCGTTCTTGAACTCCGTATCGTTGTCGCTCTGAACCTTCTTGATCTTCACTTCAAATTGATTTTGGGCCTTCCCAACGAAATGTTTGAAGATCTTTTGGACCTGCGATTTGTCATCAAGAAAGAACACCCACGTAAATCTTGAAAAATCATCAACTATGAGTAGACCAAATGAGTTACCACCGAGACTCTTGTAGGCATTGGGACCAAAGAGATCCATATGAAGTAGCTCGAGTGGTCTTCTCGTGGTCATGATGTTCTTCACGGGGTGACTCCCTCCAACTTGTTTTCCTGCTTGACAAGCACTACAAAGTCTATCATTGTCAAATATAACATCTTTTACTCCAAGGATATGATCACCTTTGATAAGCTTATCAAGATTTCGCATGCCCACATGACCTAACCTTCTATGCCACAACCAGCCTTTAGAAGATTTAGCAATTAAGCAAGTTCTAGGTTGAGCCTTTTTAGTGAAATCAACAATGTAAAGATCACCTCTACGTATACCGATAAAGACCATTTTATGATTGTCTCTTCGAAACACTTGACAATCTACTTCAGTAAATAGGACATTGAAACCGAAATCAGCAAGTCTAGATACTGAAAGTAAATTGTACCCAAGAGATTCAACGAGCATGCCGTTTTGTATGGAGCTATCATGTGAGATGGCCACCTTACTTAGGCCAACCACCTTACTCTTTGAGTTATCACCAAAAGTGACATACTTTCGAGGGCCGTTGTTTTCAGCAAGCTCACGAAACATATCTTTGTCTCTGGTCATATGATCAGTACATCCACTATCAAGGACCCATTCCTTTCCTCCAGCCATGTAGCCGCGAAGATTAGCCATAAGACCAAAGTGTCTCATCGCATCGTCAAGATCATAGTCACTATCATCATCCTCATCATATTATCCATGTTCAACATTGTCTTGTATTTGATCAATTCCTAGAGAGGGTAATTCATTAGATAAATGATCATCACAATGGTCACCTTTATGAATTCTAATGGCTTCGGATATGATATTGCTAATGATTCCAACATTTCCTTTGGCATGCATGAGATTGGTAAGCTCAAATAGACAATCACCAAAGTTAGGATCACTAGAATTCATCTTACTCAAGGCAATAGACTTATGAAGAATTTCATCTAGGTTTTGCAAGGAATAGTTTGGAAATCTTTCCTCAAGAGATCTCCATATAGTGTAGGCACAATCAAGAGTAGGCAAACATCCAATCAAGTTTCTAGGCAAGCCTCTAGTGATAAGATTAACAGTTCTAAGGTTGCAGAACATGTCAATAGACTCATCAAGGGTAGGATGCAAATGATCAACATGAGGTGCACAAGGACTAGTAATGTACTTGTTCAAATGATATTCATTAAAAATCTCAAACATTTCATTTTTTTCACTCATGAAAGAACTCTCCATCAAGAATAGGCACTCTATGTCTAAGATTCCCCAACGTAGACTCATCCATCTTCCTCCAATGGTGATTAAACCAAAGCAATGGAGACCAAAGCTCTGATACCAATTGAAAGGATCGAGAAGAGGTGTCTAGAGGGGGGGGGGGTGGATAGACTCTAAGAAGAAAAGTTGCAGTTTTTAATTTCCTTAAGTTGATGTGGAGTTTTGGGACAAGTTTAACCATTCACAATACATATCAAGCAAGCATGACAAGAATATATGAGCAGCGGAAAGTAAAGCATGCAAGTTGCAAGAATGTAAAGGGATGGGATTGGAGTGTGCAAACGCAATTTGGAGACACGGAGATCTTTTAACCGTGGTTTCGATAGATGGTGCTATCGTACATCCATGTTGATGGAGACTTCAACCCACGAAGGGTAACGGTTGCGTGAGTCCATGGAGGGCTCCACCCACGAAGGGTCCACGAAGAAGCAACCTTGTCTATCCCACCATGGCCGTCGCCCACGAAGGACTTGCCTCACTCGGGTAGATCTTCACGAAATAGGCGATCTCTTTGCCCTTACAAACTCCTTGGTTCAATTCCACAATCTTGACGGAGGCTCCCAAGTGACACCTAGCCAATCTAGGAGACACCACTCTCCAAGAGGTAACAAATGGTGTTTTGATGATGAACTCCTTGCTCTTGTGCTTCAAATGATAGTTTCCCCAACACTCAACTCTCTCTCATAGGATTGGATTTGGTGGAAAGATGATTTGAGTGGAAAGCAACTTGGGGAAGGCTAGAGATCAAGATTTATGTGGTTGGAATGGAATATCTTAACCTCAACACAAGTGTAGGCGGTTCTCTCTCAGAAAATGTATGTTGGAAGTGTAGGCATGTTCTGATGGCTCTCTCCATGAATGAAGAGTGGGTGGAGGGGTATATATAGCCTCCACACAAAATCTAACCGTTACACACAATTTACCAAACTCAGTGGGACCGAATCGTGACTCGGTCAGACCGATTTAGTTCATGATGTGACCGTTAGGCATTTCGGTGGGACCGATATGATCAACTCGGTAGGACCGATGTGCTAGGGTTAGGGTAAAACCTGAACTCGGTTTGACCAATTACACAAACTCGGTGGGACCGATTTGGGTAATAAGCGAAATAGAGAGTTGGCCAAGCAAACTCGGCGGGACCGATTGCATATCTCGGTGTGACCGAAATTATTGCAATATGCAACAGAGAGTTTGCCAGCCCATCTCGGTGAGACCGAGATCCCATCGGTGAGACCGAACCGATTAGGGTTTCTGGCAGTGGCTATGTCAACTGAGCTCGGTGGCGCCGGATAGAAAGTTTCGGTGGGGCCGAGTTTGACTTTTGGTTTGGGACATATGTGTATGTGAGAAAGTAGTTGAGGGTTTTGGAGCATATCACTAAGCACTTTGAGCAAGCAAGCCATTAAGCAACACCTCATCCCCTCTTAATAGTATTGGCTTTCCTATGGACTCAATGTGATCTTGGACCACTAAAATAGAAAATGTAGAGTCCTGAGCTTTGAGCTTGAGCCAATCCTTTGTCCTCAGCATCTTGAAGGGATTCCACATCCTCTAGTCCATGCCACTCCATTTTTGAACTTATCTGAAATATACTAGGTAGAAACATTAGTCCAACAAGGGATATGTTGACATTAATTACCAAAATCACCCAGGGAGCACTTGTGCTTTCACCCTCACTGGCCACGCATGGCCCCTTCCGTTGGAATATTAGTGTCCAGAAAATCTCTAAGGGCCCATGTAGGTTATATGTCACTAGATGTGGTGGGAAGTTTAGTCTCATACCGCTAGTTGGAGAGGAGTTGGACCCTCTTATAAAAGATTTCTTTTCACATGGTATTGGAGATTGAGAAGAGAAGTGGTTTCCGCGCGCTCCTCCTCCGTCGTCACGCCTCGTCCCGCCGCGCCACGGGTTGCGGGAATGAGCCGAGCCGAGCTCACAGCTATGCGCTTATTTCTGCTGCGGGTGTCAAGTCGTTTTTATCTCAGAACTTTGAGATGAAGGACCTCGTGGTGGTTATGTTATCTTGAATATCAAGCTACTGAGAGATGAAGACGGTGGGATTACGCTTCTGCAATCTCATTATGTTGAGAAGGTCTTGAGTCATTTTGGATATTCGATCTGCAAACCATCTCAAACACCATATGATCCTAGTGTGTTGATTCAAATGTTCGAAGGCACAGCTAAAGATCGATTGAGACACTCTTAAATTATTGGTTCACTCATGTATCTAGCGAGCGCAACGAGGCCTGACATCGTGTTTGCTGTGAGCAAACTGAGCCAATTTGTTTCCAAGCTGGGTGATGCAACTTGCATGCTATTGAAAGAATTATGCGATATCTGAAAGGTACTATGAACTATGGACTTCACTATACCGGATACCCGTCGGTATTTGAAGGGTATAGTGATGCGAATTGGATCTCTCATGTTGATGATATGAAGGCCACAACTAGGTATATGTTTACCCTTGGAGGTGGTGTTATTTCTTGAAAGTTTGTCTGAGATTCACAAGGCCTCGCGACTAAGTCCTTTCATGAGGACATCTGTCGTGACAAAACCACGACAACACACGAGGCTATATATAAAACTGTATGGGATGTACATATGAATGGAAACGTTTGTCTGGGATTCACTGTGTGGAATGTGCAATGAAAGGAAACGTTTCTCTGGGATTCACTGTGTGGGATGTGCAGACGAACGAAAGCGTTTGTCTAGGATTCACTGTGTGGGATATACATATGAACGAAAACGTTTCTCTGGGATTCACTGTGTGGGGTGTACTTACGAACGGAAACAATTGGGCTTGTATAATTGTATGCAATGGCTAACCCGATCGCACACAAGCTCATTTTGCCCATCGTGTGTGACCTGAGGGCCTATCCCCGACGATCTCTGGGTCGTGTGGGAAGGACCCCCTATCACCCACACTCACTAGGCAACGGTTTAAAATGTCGTCGCGGAAAGGGGTTAAAAACCGTTTGTATAGCAGCTCGATGTACCAGTGAGATTTGGATAAACTACCTTGTATCTTTATTTCCCTTGTTGTCTTTGGATCTTGATGCACTTCTTGTATTTCTTGGATTTGAGGAGTACTTGAAGTGAATCTTGTCCAATAGAGTGTTTGCCCCTTTGATTTCTCCACATTTTCCCCTTGTATTCTTCGTGTTTCTCCTTGAATCTACCTCAATTCGTGAACAACGGGCCACCTAGGGTTTTTCCCTACATCAACTTTTGATGTGTAAAGATGATTGGTGTATATATGATTGCTACTATAGCTTGTTGATCATTCTTCTTATCGCTTCGAAGTTTTTCCTTTTGCTCCACCTAGTTATAGGTTTATGGCGTGTTTGGTAGTCTGCATGAAGACCGACCAGCCCTAGGGATGTTTTTTCTGGGTTGTTTGGATGTCTGGCCTACATAAAAAACCTGACCCATACAAAACTTAAAGCACCTCTGGCACTGGCTCCGGAGGAATGGTTGAATAGCGAGCCAGGCCTGAGGGGAGCAACCTATAGGGCATGTTGATGGGTCTTTGGGTGCGAGCTCACACATACTGTACGTGGGATTTGCACATGCTCTATTCTCCTCACCTTCCTTAATCCCCTTCACATGATCCCTTTTAACCTACAAAACTTGTTTCAATTTGAAATAAGCTATACACAAGAAAGATGTACATTGATGTTGAGGTGCCATTCAGGCAATCGCCTACTGATTTCATGGATTATAAATCTTCAATTTCGTGCTCATGTTTGGAGGTTCTTTAGACGAATTTTGGCAAATTCTTTGCACATGATCGACCATTTGAAATTTTCTTTTACCACTAACTTCATCTCGACGTTTCACCCGACTTTCGTACGATACATTTTTAGTTTTCACGATCATAGACGAGCAGATCTACATCTTCTACTGGACTGACGAATGTGTTCATGTGTGCATGTTATAAACTAATGAATTTGGTAAAATGTTCGCACAGGTTGACCGTTTGAAAATTTTCATTTGACCACTAGCTTCATCTCGCCGTTCCACACAACTTTTGTGTTGTATGTTTTCTATTACGACGGTTGTCGATGAGTAGATCTATATCTCGTATACGACTGCACAAACGTGTTCATGTGTGTATGTTATGAATCGATGAATTTTGGCAAAATCTTTGCACCCCGTCGACAGTCTGAAATTTTATTTGACCACTAGTTTCATCTTGTTGTTTCACATAACTTTTGTGTTGTATGCTTTCTGATTCGAAGGGTGTAGATGAGTACCACATCTTCTTACTGACTGTACAAAGTGTCACACTCGGGCGTCAGCCGCCTGAAAAATTATTCACGCCTAGTCGATTTTGTGACCGTTTGATGAGCATCGGAGGGCTGTCACACCTTCTACATCGGGCTGATCTTTCTCTTTTTCCTACAACACTCCTCTCTCACGTGAGGTAAGTTCACCACATGAATAAAAGGTGATACTAATTCTTCGTGATAGAAAGTGATTATCTTTCCTCTCAGCTAGATTAGGAGGATGAAATCAACCAAACCGTGTGCAATACATATTTTATTGCGTGCATATATGACCCCAGCCGGACTCTACCCAGCCAACAAAAAACGTGCAAGTTGCCGGTGTGATATTTTGTCTTTGTGCGTTGATGTTATTTATGTGCATTCTAATATGCAAAGATTGATGTATGCTCATTGCGTTTATATCCTTTTGATGATTCTTTAGAGTTATTGAAATTCATAAAAAAAAACACTTGAGTTTCCTGTCATTTGGTCTTCTTAAGCTCGATTAGGTTGAGAAAAAAATTATATAAGACCACGTCTCATATAAAGTAGGTGAGACTCATCCTGATGGATGAGGAGAGATTAGATGCTTTGTGATTTGTGAATGCCACGTGTCATCCATCAGGACGGATCTCATCTGCTAACCCGTGAAACCTGTTCTCATAGAATTCTTTTTCATTCTTTTTCATTAGGTTGAGGCTGAGACCTCGTCAAAAGTAGGCTATGTCACAGCCATCGACCTGGCATAAGAATACAGGTTTCCGTCCACCCTTCCACGCAATCGCAGCTTAAATCAATCCACGCACGCAACCTAATCTGACCAGTTCGTAAGAACACAATAATTGACGACTAAATAAATCATAAAACCAAACAACAACAACTCCTAGAACCAGCTAATGTAAATCTTAAACTTGGTCCAATTTGAAGTTGTTGATATTTATACTGGTCAATCATAAAATAGAAATAAGGAAAAACCAAGCATCAACAGCATCCGCGTATGCAAACCACCCACTTTGTCGATTGATTCGTTGAAGAATTGAAGTGCAAAACTTCTTTCAGATACATACAACTTACACGACAGTCATTGACATCATGAAGAAGAAGAAGAAAAAAGCAGAGGAATATGTTTACCTATCTTTACTGACCATGGTCAAGCATCACAAACAAATAGAGTATAAACAACAAAGGAGAAATTTGATTTCTGCAGCTCGATCGATCTGCTCTGTGCTGTTTCTTGCCTGCGCTACTGCTAGTAGCTAGGATACGCCGTAGACGAGGTGCAGGTAGCGGTCCTTGATCCATCTGAAGCTCTTGCGGAAGGATCCCTTCACCTTGCCCTCCATGGCGTAGGCCTTGTACGCCGCCACCCGCCGCTTCCGCTCCATGTCCGGGTCGCCCAGCGCCAGCCACCGCCGCTTAGACTTGCTCCTCTTCACCTCCTCCTCCTCCACCACCGTCGTCACCTGCCCTGCTCCAGGGCCGTACTCGTACTGGTACTGGTACGACGCCCCGCCGCCGCCGTAGGACAAGGACCGGAAGTCCGGCCGCGCGCCGCCTGTATAGGGCTCGATCTGCATGCGGCCGCTAGCGTACGACTTGGAGCGGTAGCCGCCGTCCATGGCAACAAAAAGCAGCGGCAGGAGGAGATGGGATTCTGTTCCTCCCTTGCGATGGTTTGTTGGCGCCGAGGCAGGTAGGAGGAAGGGACTGGAGGATCAATTAAACAGCAGAGGGAGAGGAGAAAGTGAAGCGGTTTCGGTTGTTGGGAAATTGTGGCCGAATGCAATGAAACGGGAGGTGTCGCATGGTTTTGTCAACCGTCTTGGAATAAAACCCAATTGCAGTTGACATCAGGAATTGCCGACTTGCGAGAAAGCAACTTGCCTTGTTTACGAGCACCGGAGCCAGCGGCTCGCCGGTGTCTTACATCATCTACAAACAGACTCCTCAAACATCCAATCAGACTGTCCACATTGTCTGAACTTAAAAGTAAAAAAAAAAAAACACTCAATCAAACCTCTCACTTTGTCCCTATGTGACCGGACTGAAAATTCTGATATTTACATCAAATATGGGGATGTCCCAGTTCGGACAACCCGATACGGCCCACCCTGGACAATCTTTTTTTATTTTTTATTTTCTTTTTTTCCTTCATCTCTACCAATCGCATGCATTTGATCGAATAATTTAGGAAAGATGTAAAAGCCATAGTTACATGCATACATAAATGAAGGGTCAAAACAGACGTGCTCGATCACTAACTCAGCACGTCCGCAGGCTTTAGTGACTAATATTAGCTAATACAAATTATAGATGCTCTTATCTTCTGGATTGTATTTGATCACTAGAATAGGTAAATATACTTCTTTATTTATTGACTTGCAATTGTCTGTTTTGATTAAATAAAATGGCCTTGCTAAATTCGACCTGTCTAAGATCTTCTCATGTCTAAATTCGATGTGTATGCATTTTAAATTGTTAGTTGTAATCTTGATGTTTATTTATCAGTATGTTTATTTCATTTATGCATGAGTTAGCATCATATAGGGTCAGTGTATATTAGATCATCTATAGTCGAACTTGGTAAATCCAACCCCACAAACGCTTGTGGACTTAAATTCATATAAAAACATGTAAAAAAATCTTACGTACTACGAAGATCAACTAGCTACTTCTCGTCGGAGATGTCCACTGTCTTTGTGCCCGGCGCCGGATACATGGGCGGTAGCCGCAGGTTCGGCTCATGCGGCTCCTCTGGCTCCTCGGCGGCGGCCTGCGCATCCATCTCCGCTTCTACCTCGTGGAAGAGGGCGTCGGTCGCCGCCCGTTCCTGTCGGATGAACCGCCGGTTGGCCTCCACACAGGCATCATCCTGAATGGATTCTAAGATGGCCTACTGCTCCGCCATCTCATCCGCTTGGGCGACGGCGAACTCCGCCTCTGCCAGCTCCATGTTGAAGCCCAGAGCTGGGGTCAGCTCCTGCTCTGACTGCTCCGCCTCCTAGTCATCCTCCATCGGAGCCGGATGCTACTCCTCTCCCTCGGCATACTCCTTCCCCTCCTCCGGCTTCGGCGAGTCCGGAGGCAGCCCGACAGCGATGCGGGAGACGCGCACGGCGCGCCTTGCCCAAATTTCCTGCTGGATCTCATACCGGCGCTCCGACAGCGATGCGGGCGACGGGCGCGGCCCGCCTTGCCCGAATTTCCAGCTGGATCTTGTATCGGCGCTTCGGTAGCGATGCACGCGACGCGCCTTGCCCGAATTTCCTGTTGGGTCTCGTACCGGCGCTCAGGCAGCGATGCGCGCGACACGACGCACCTTCCCCGAATTTCCAGCTGGATCTCGTACCGGCGCTCCGGGTGAGCATGGCATAGGTGGTTATCTTCCTCCGGACCATGGCGTAGGTGGAGAGCGTGGGAAGAGAGCTGAAGCGGGAGAGAAGAGATGGATGGGCTTGGGCTGGGGCGCGGAGAGAGAGGAGGTGCATGGGCTAGGGTTGGGGACGCTTGCAGTTAAATAGCCGGATTTGGCCTCGGGTGGTAAGCCGAACCGGCGCCATGCGACGTCCACACCCCCACCGGTCTATCAGACCGCCGGGTTTCCGTGCGATCCCGCACGGGACCTCGCCGTCAGTCCGACGTGGCGGACGCGTCCGAGCTCGCCCGGGCGCCTCCATATCTGCCCCATATTTGAGCTAAATATGAGGGGTGCCAGTCAGCTCGGGCCTTTGAGCCCTATCTAAGGCGCCCATCTGAATTAAAATGTCATGACCGCACAATCCACCCGAGCGTTTGAGGCCGGTTTGGGCCCCCCGACTATAGATGCTCTTGTAGCGTACCTATCAAATGTAGGATCAGTGACTTGGCTGGAAGGCATGTACCGGGGAGTTGCCGTAGTGTCGCGTGAAGCGGGCATCACCGTGTGAGAAAGGCGGTGTTGCATGCAAGCTGGGCAATGCATTGGGCTCCATAGAAGTTAGGGCATCTCCAACCATTCGCCCCCCCCAGGGGCTTGAAATAGCGCCGCCTGGGGGCGCGCCGGTGAATAAATCGGCGCGGGGGCGGTCGGTTTCCCAACCGCCGCCCACCCAGACACCGTTTTTTAAAATAAACTCGGCCAAAATTCAGCCAAACTTAGAGGAAATTCAGGCGGTTTCATTGATATTTGTACAAATTAAAAAAAATTTAAAAAACAAACTAAAAAAGTACTACTACTACTATGCCTCCGTCGCCGCCACGCCGCCTTCTACATGTCGAGGAGCCTGTAGAAGTTGGTGTAGTCACCGCCGTCGTCGTCGCTGCCATCGCCGCCACCGTCCTTGCTACACCCCTGCCCTGGGTCGCCGTGGCGGACGGGGTTGGACGGCCCGGGCGCCTACTAGTCATTGTCGTCGAGGATGACGACGCCGCCCTCCTTGCGGCCGCGACACCGGGCCGCAATCTCCTCGAGAGTGTGGCGTTGGCGCTCCATCTCCTGTTGGACGTAGTCGTCCGTGCCCATTTGAGGCCGGTCTCCTTGTCGGTGGCCATGGCCTTGTGCTCCTTCTTCACGGGAAGGAGCGTCGGCTCGGTCTTCGGCTTGACGAGGCGGGAGCGGGAGGGAGGAGAAGGGACACCTCCCTTGTTGATGACGAGGGCGTCGCCGCGGGTGCGCTGCCCGAGCGGCGTCTCCCGTGGCTCCGGCTTGATGGGGAGGAGCGCTGGCTACCAGAGGAAAGGGAGCCCGACGACGACGAGGACGCCGTCTCCATTCGCCTCGGCGTCCAGGAACTACCGCGAGAGCGAGAGAAGGAGGGGGGGGGGCGCCGGATAGTCCAACTGCGGCGAGTTGCCGCCCTCAATGTACTCGAGGACGGCTTCGAGCGTGCGCCCCGGTACGCCCCACCATTGGCGCCGGCCTTCGGAGTTGAGGTGGCCACGGGGCTCGACGCCATTTGTGGAGGCGAGCTGGTGTTCATGGTGGCGGCCGAAGTACGCCGTCCACAACGTGTGGCTGTCTGGGGCGTACCTTGGCTGCTGCCGCGCTTGCTCCGGCAGCGACGATTGGATGCATGTGATCTCGGCGCGCCGATCAACACCGGTGGGCCGCGTTGGCACCAAGACTCCGCCGGCTCTCAGCCTCCACGAGCCCGGGACCCGAATGTCCGGTGGCGCCGGGTAGTCGGCCTCGTAGAGGAGGCGGGCCTCGTCCTCGTGCAGGTGGTGGCTGATACGTCCATTTTGCATCATGTTTTCTTACTGTTATTTATGATATTTTTATCCATAATAATGCTTTTTGGAGTAATTCTAATACCTTTTCTCTTATAATATGCAAGGTATACACAAAGAGGGAGCATTTCGGCTACATCAGGCTACCTATTCTGCACAACTCCAAACAAGCTGACTTCACGGAGAATTTTTATGGAATATTTGAGGAATATTGGAGCAAATATTTACCAAAGGGGCCCACCAGGTGGGCACAACCCACCTGGGCGCGCCAGGGAGCCCAGGTGCGCCCTGGTGGGTTGTGCTCACCCAGGCCCACCTCCGGTGCCCATCTTCTGGTATATAGGTCATTTTGACCTTGAAAAAAATAGGGATAATTAGATCTATGCCCCTAGTTGTGTCCCACTCGTCTGTTTTACCCCTAATTTCCAAAAGTCACCTGTTTTGTCCAAGTCACTTTGCTCCTCTTATGCTTTTGCCCTTTGACCGTTTGATCATCAGTTTGAAAACTTCATAACTAATACATACTAAATCAAAAAAATGCAAATAAAATACTAAAATGTTCAGAAAAACATCACCTATATGTCAGTGTCATTTGCATTCATGAAAAAAGTGTTGGAAAGTGCACGTCCGAGTTTTAGCTCTTTTGATACCACCATGAATAGTAAAATCTAGAAAACAAAAAATATGGTGGCAAAGAACGACAAATGTTCTAAGTGCCTGCCAAGTTTCGTCAGGAAATGACATTCGTGGAAGTCGTGGCAAAAAATAATCTATTTTGGAGTGCTGATTGTTTTTTTGCCGGGGCACCCACAAATGTCATTCCCTGATGAAACTTGGCAAGCACTTAAAACATTTGTCATTCTTTGCCACCAAATTATTTTTTTGAATTTTTTGATTTTTTTAGATTTTACTATTCATGGTGGTAGAGTAAGAGCTAAAGCTCGAATGGGCACTTTCAAACACTTTTTTCACGAATGCAAATGACACTGACATATAGGTGATGTTTTTTTGAACATTTTGGTATCTGATACGTCTCCAACGTATCTATAATTTTTTATTGTTCCATGCTATATTATATTCTGTTTTGGATGTTTAATGGGCTTTATTATACACTTTTATATTATTTTTAGGACTAACCTATTAACCGGAGGCCCAGCCCAATTTGCTGTTTTTTGCCTATTTCAGTGTTTCGTAGAAAAAGAATATCAAACGGAGTCCAAACGGAATGAAACCTTCGGGAACGTGATTTTCGGAACAAACGTGATCCAGAGGACTTGGAGCGGACGTCAAGCAACAGACGAGGAAGCCACGAGGTAGGGGGCGCTCCCAGTGGGCCCCTCATGGCTCCACCGACCTACTTCTTCCTCCTATATATACCTACGTACCCCCAAACCATCGAGGAGCACCACGAAAACCTAATTCTACCGCCGCAACCTTCTGTACCCGTGAGATCCCATCTTGGGGCCTTTTCAAGATCCTGCCGAGGTGGCATTGATCACGGAGGGCTTCTACATCAACACCATAGCCTCTCCGATGATGTGTGAGTAGTTTACCTCAGACCTTGGGGTCCATAGTTGTTAGCTAGATGACTTCTTCTCTCTCTTTGGATCTCAATACAAAGTTCTCCTCGATTCTCTTGGAGATCTATTCGATGTAATCTTCTTTTGCGGTGTGTTTGTTGAGATCCGATGAATTGTGGGTTTATGATCAAGATTATCTATGAACAATATTTGAATCTTCTCTGAATTCTTTTATGTTTGATTGATTATGTTTGCAAGTCTCTTCGAATTATCAGTTTGGTTTGGCCTGCTAGATTGGTCTTTATTGCAATGGGATAAGTGCTTAGCTTTGGGTTCAATCTTGCAGTGCTCGATCCCAGTGACAGTAGGGGAAACGAGACATATTGTATTGTTGCCATCGAGGATAAAAAGATGAGGTTTATATCATATTGCATGAGTTTATCCCTCTACATCATGTCATCTTGCTTAAAGCGTTACTCCGTTCTTATGAACTTAATACTCTAGATGCATCTTTGGATAGCGATTGATGTGTGGAGTAATAGTAGTAGATGCAAGGCGAGTCGGTCTAGTTGTCACCGGACGTGATGCCCTGTATACATGATCATACCTAGATATTCTCATAACTATGCTCAATTCTATCAATTGCTCGACAAGAATTGCTCACCCACCGTAATACTTATGCTCTTGAGAGAAGCCACTAGTGAAACCTATGGCCCCCGGGTCTATTTTCCATCATATTAATCTCCCGCTATTTTCATTACTGTTTACTTTGCTTTCTTTACTTTTACTCTTTATCACAAAAATACCAAAAATATTATCTTATCATCTCTATCAGATCTCACTCTCGTAGTTTAATCGTGAAGGGATTGACAACCCCTTTATCGCGTTGGTTGCGAGGTTCTTATTTGTTTGTGTAGGTGCAAGGGACTTGAGTGTGACCTCCTACTGAATTGATACCTTGGTTCTAAAAAACTGAGGGTAATACTTACGCTACTTTACTGCATCACCCTTTCCTCTTCAAGGGAAAACCAACGCAGTGCTCAAGAGGTAGCAGTATCTTATTTGCATTTTTCTGATTTAGTATGAATTAGTTATGAAGTTTTCAAAATGACGGTCAAACGGTCAAATGGCAAAAGCATAAGAGGAGCGAAGTGACTTGGACAGAAGCGGCGACTTTTGGAAATTAGGGGTAAAACAGCCGAGTGGGACACAACTAGGGGCATAAATCTAATTATCCCAAAAAAATAAGGAGAGGAATTTCGAGACGGAGCGCCGCCGTCTCGAGGCAGAACTTGGGCAGGAGCACTTTTGCCCTCCGGCGGAGTGATTCCGCCGGGGAACTTCCCTCCCGGAGGGGGAAATCATCGTCGTCATCATCACCACCAACTATCCCATCTTGGGGAGGCAATCTCCATCAACATCTTCAACAACACCATCTCATCTCAAACCCTAGTTCATCTCCTGTGTTCAATCTTGTTACCGGAACTATAGATTGGTGCTTGTGGGTGACTAGTAGTGTTGATTACATCTTATAGTTGATTACTATATGGTTTATTTGGTGGAAGATTATATGTTCAGATCCAATATGCTATTTAATACCCCTCTGATCTTGAGCATGATTATTATTTGTGAGTAGTTACTTTTGTTCTTGAGGTCACGGGAGAAATCATGTAAACTTGATATGTGTTCGATATTTTGATAGTATGTATGTTGTGATTCCCTTAGTGGTGTCATGTGAACGTCGACTACATGACACTTCACCATATTTGGGCTAAGGGAATGCACTGTGGAGTAGCAATTAGATGATGAGTTTCGAGAGTGACAGAATATTAAACCCCAATTTATGCGCTATTCCATAAGGGGCCGATTGGATCCAAAAGTTTAATGCTATGGTTAGAATTTATTCTTAATACTTTTCTCGTAGTTGCGGATGTTTGCGGGAGGGTTAATCATAAGTAGGAGGTTTGTTCAAGTAAGAACAATACCTAAGCACCGGTCCACCCACATATCAAATTATCAAAGTAGCGAACACAAATCAAACCAACATGGTGAAAGTGACTAGATGAAATTCTCGTGTACCCTCAAGAATGCTTTGCTTATCATAAGAGACCGTTTTGGCCTGTCCTTTGCCTCAAAAGGATTGGGCTACCTTGCTGCACTTTTGTTACTACTATCGTTACTTGCTCGTACAAATTATCTTGCTATCAAACTACTCCGCTACTTACAATTTCAGGACTTGCAGACATTACCTTGCTGAAAACTACTTGTCATTTCCTTCTGCTCCTCGTTGGGTTCGACACTCTTACTTATCGAAAAGAGCTACAATTGATCCCCTATACTTGTGGGTCATCAGTGGCGACCTAAGCTGTTGGCCGCCGCTCCATCACTGGGGTAGCGCTCGGCCATGGTCGTCAGAGGACGGGCGTCGGCTGGGAGGAGGGGAGAGGGGCGTCGGCGGCAAGAGGGATGTCTTCGGCGAGAGGGGGAGAGGGGCTGTGTGCAGCCACCGACGAGGGAGGTGGCTTTTATAGCGGCGGGTGGGCGGCGAGCGGGCGGCATCCATGTGTATGCGTGGCGGAGGGGGCGGGACGCGCGTCGGCGTGCCTTCACTGCGCCGCCCGTGAGGAATCAGTGGAAGGCTGACCGGCGGTAGCCTTCGCATTGATTCCCCGCGGAAAACGAGGCGATGAGGACGATGAACGCACCTGGTTGCTGAATCGGCAGGTCCACCAAGCTTTCGCGCCAAAAATATTTTCCCCGGCACCCCCGGGCGCCCCCAACGCGCCGGGTTCGGCCTGGGTCCTCCGAAATTCGGCCCTAGCCGGCGAAAAATGGGCTTCTAGGACGCGACTGGGCCGTTTTTTTCACGTCGGCGATAAAAAGGGCCTTGGGGGCCTATTGGGGGCGAGTAGAGATGCTCTTAGAGTTGGTTGTGAGCCGAGTAACTACGCCAAGTAAGTTTTTTCTCACGAATTTGGGCAAGTAAAGTAGTGATTTATAACATTTTATATTTGTTAGTGGGTGTGTTGGTGGCACAAAATCAGGGCAATTTTTTTGCTCCGGCTGTGTGCGTGTACTACATAATGCGAAACTCAATACAATCAAATAACTTGTTTATAGTTTATATAGTTATATTAATCCATATTGACTACCTTGTTGTTTGTTTGCGAAAATGATCTAGATCTATTATCAAAGTTAATCGAAAGTATAAAGCATTTCAAACATAATAAAAATTATATTAAGATTCCAAGACCCACAAACAACGACTACTGCTGCCAGAATAAACCGCCGACGCGTCGCTGTCGCCGCTCCCCCATCGGAGCCGGGTTGACCTTGTCGATGACAATTGGGAAGTCTTCGTGCACATGCCCTAAGGACCAACGCCCTGGAGCCGCAGTCGTCATCGTTGAACCCTTTCATAGATCTGAAGTACCTAACACCAAATCTCACCACATGACGAGAAACTCTAACCTCACCGCCCCAAGGAGACGACAAGAATCTAAGCCAATGCTCCGTCGACTACGTCCAGACGGACGAACTCGAGGAGGATCGAATCCCTAAAGACACGCTCGAAGAAGTAGCAGCGCCATCCTCCTGGGCATCACACCTTTGAGGACTAAAAAATCCTAACCTAAACTACTAACCGGAGTGGAGGCACTGAGATACCCCTCCCCACCGGTCGCCGGAGTAGCAGGCAGAGGGGAGGCAAATGCACGAGCTCGCCGACGAAGTTTTGATGGGAGAGTTTGCCCTAGCTGCCTAGGGTTAGGGCAGAAAGAGGAGAGGAAGTCTCAACTACCTTGTTTTCCTCATCTTTATACTCGTCTAGGTTGAGCGTTGCTCCATTTCAGTTGGACGTCCGGATTCTATGAGAAGTAACCCAGATGTAGTTATTGTTGGGATCGTTGCATGGAAAAAATTCCTACGAATCCACCCAAAATCCAATCTACTAGATGCTAGCAACGAGTGAGGAAAGTCTACATACCCTCGTAGACTGAAAGCGGAAATGTTCTAACTAACGTGGTTGGCGTAGTCGTACTTTCTTTGTGATCCAATCCGATCGAGCACCGCACGAATGGCATCTCCCAGATATGCGCACATATGGCTTGGTGTTGTCTCCTTCTTCTTGATCCGGCAAGGAAGAGGGAGAGGTGGATGGGATCTAGGCCATCACGGCGGTGTGATGGTGGAGTTTATGGTGGAGCTCCAGCAAGACTTCGCCAAGTGTCTGCGAAGGAGATGGAGTAGCAGGGAGGGGTGTCGCCTAGGTTGGATGGTCTGCTGCCCCTGCGCCTCCCCTCGTTATATAGGCATGGGGGGATTGGCCCCTCCTCCAAGCCCCTAGGGCCGGCGGTCAAGGGGGGGGGGAGGAAATCCCCTTCTTTCCTTCCCACCCGACCGTGATCCCCCCTTTAGGGGATCCTGATCTTATCCCTTCGGGATATGATCCTATTCCTTTTAGGAGGGATCTTGGAGCGCCTGGACCAGGGGTGTGGGGCCTTTCCCACCTACTAACGTCCATGTGGGTCCCTCCATGCATGTGGCCCCACTCTAGAACCTTCTCGGTACAATACCAAAAAATCCCAAACATTTTCCGAAACCCTGAAAACCACTTTCCTTGGATGAAACTTTATCTCCGGACCATTCCGAAGCGCCTTGTGGTATCCCATCACTACCCTAGCGTTACCGAATGTTAAGTGTGTGACCCTACGGGTTCGAGAACAAGTGGACATGATTGAGACACCTCTCCGATCAATAATCAATAGTGGGTCCTGGATGCCCATAATGACTTCCACGTATTCAACGAGTATCTTTATCGGTTTGTACCACAATGTCAAGGATAGAAACAATCCCGTATTCCATTCCCTTTGTCTCGCGATATTTTACTTGCTCGAGATTCGATCGTCGGTATCACCATACCTAATTCGATCCCGTTACCTAGTGAGTTCTCTTTACTCGTTTTGTAATACAGTATCCACGTGACTAAACACGTTAGTCACATGCTTGCAAGCTACTTTGGATGTTGTATTACCGAGACGGGCCAGAGATATCTCTCCGCACATGGAGTGACAAATCTCAGTCTTGATCCATGCAACCCAACTAGTACCTTTCGAGATATCTGAAGAGCACCTTTATGATCACCCAGTTATGAAGTGATGGTTGATACCCACAAATCATTCTTCCGGTATTAGAGAGTGGCATGATCTCATGGTCTAAGGAATAGATACTTGGCATTAAAAAAGATGTAGCAATTAAAGAAAGTGACATGATGAAATGCTATGCTTACGGTTGGGTTTGTCCATCACATCATTCTCCTAATGATGTGATCCTGTTATTAAATGACAACTCATTTCTATGGTTAGGAAACCTTAAACATTTTTAATCAACGAGCTAGTCTAGTAGAGGCTCACTAGGGACACGATGTTTGTTTATGTATTCACACATGTATTTGAGTTTCTGGTTAATACAATTATAGCATGGAAAATAAACACTTATCAAGAACAGGGAAATATGATAATAACAACTTTATTATTACCTCCAGGGCATATTTGCAAAAGTTATTCCTTCAAGGTTTCATCAAATTGTATATAGTAGGCACCATTGTCCGTGTGCGTGTACCCTAGTTATATGCCTATTTTCTTTAGAAAATGATAACCCCTGTGTGCCTATTTATATGACAGAGAACAAGAAATATATGGTTAAGTGACATGCATTTAGTTTCATGCAAAGCAAATAACCCCTATATTATAGGTTGTTATATTTATTTTTATTGGATATATTAAGAAATATGAGCACACTGAAATCTCAATTTTTATGGTTGTGTAGATCGCGCAAAATCTTTCTTCATTTCATGTTACTCGTTTGTATGTGTGAGTTTTGTCTCAAATCTATCATGAGGATTTGCCCATTAACTTTGACTAATGTTCATGATTTTTGTCAGTATTAATTTTGTTATCGCAAATTCAACTTATTATGATTCACTATTGAATATATATTATTGAACATGTGGGAAAATTTTGTGTTTCATGAACACAAATTCCTTTGCTTGCTATAGAATATGAGCCACCAAAGGTTTATTTCACATGTTATCTCATATGTTATTCTATATATTACATGCTTAGGATCACAAAAATTTAGGATGTAATCCCCACGTTCAAGCTAATCAACACTATCAGTGAACTGCATGACCAAAACTTTTGCAATTGTAAAATTATCATTTTTGGGTTGATGTGGCCAGGATTTAAAATCTCATGCACAAAGCTTGTTAGATTAATCAGGTACGGACTTTGAGATGCTAATTTCTCACATTATGCTCACTATGCCACCATCCACGGCCCATGCCCCGCCCTTCTGGCTCTACGCCCACCACACCACCACACTAGTCACACAATTGTTGGGATCCCTATGTGCCCTGCGCCCGCTGACTGCCACACACAAGCAGGCATAGTCGGCTGATGCACACAAACAAACATTGCCAGCCACCACACGAAATCTATGGTGTTAAAAAAGATTAGCTACACTGAAGACAAAATGCCATAACATAGTAACTACATAATTTAACAACGCTAACAACGGAATGATGCTTGTCTGATATTTAAAGTGTAGGTGTGTAAGGGTGATTTTATCTAATGAGCTACACCTCTTCCAAAAACATGCATCAACTCAAATGTCTTTCCAGTACTATCTTGTTTCTTTCATAGGTGATGGCTTTATCCTCTGCAATGATGGAAACATGACTAAAGTTGTCGAAGGACACCGTAGGTATGTCTATTTCCGACCTTCCGAATATGAATATCCTTTTCTTCTTGCCACAATGTGTATGTATTACTATGACATGGTTAGCTGAGTGGGGAGTGGGAAGAAAGTAACATTTTTGTGCACACACAGTCTTGTAGTATATAGCTCTACATTTTTGTTTTGAAGAATCACGACTATGGCGAGCTAGGATGAACCCACAAAATAAACACCCCATGTAAAATTGAGAAGTGTATATGTTGCAAATGAAGGTTAATGTGCTTCCACATGACTATATAGCTTGTTATGTCAACAATTTTGTTTGTTCTCTTCATGTGGATATTTGACATTTTAATTTAATTTACTATTTACTGCTAGACAGTGAAGGATTATACACTGTACAATGAGCTATGGCTCATGTTGGCTTAGAGCTGGGACAATTATTCAGAGAGAAAGAAGGGGAGGTACATAACCATTGGATGGATTTGCTGGCTGAATCATGGTGTGCTAGAAGCTTTCGTGGTGTGAAAATAACTCCACTTCATGATGTTAAGTTGCCATGTCAGATTTGTCAGATGGTAAACAGGAAAAAGAATCACTTATTGCGGTGTTTACTTGATTAAAATTCACCTCACTCTATCACTTCGGTGTTAGGATTGTTATAACCAATGGTTTATTTAGTACTTTTCATGCTTAATACTCCACTTCCTTTGATGGTATGAAACGATACTAGACAGTTCACACAAAATGCAACAACCGGGTTATGAGTATCAAGTGGGAGAAAATTCAATGATTTATTATTGAATCTATAATACCTAAATAGTTCATCCTCACTAACCTATTTAACTAAGCATGTAGCCTATCCACATAAGCATCCATTCTCCTACATACACGTCAGCACTAACCCTCCATTCCGCCAATCCTTTCACTTTTGCATGCATGGCATTTTTTCGGCCCTCCTAATCCACCAACTCACCATAAAATCCTGTAATCGTTTCATTAGCCATGGGGCACTGGGGTATCCCAAGAGCGTTCCTAGCTCGGCTCCCAGAGGGACAACAATTCACGTCGCCACTGCAAGGAAGAAAAAGTCAATAGATTATGTGATTCTCTTCCGCTTCCATAACCGAGAGATGAGTCACTTTAACGGTTTCCTTCTTCCACGGCCGCAGTTTACTCTCAAACATAAAATTGCACCACCGTCAGCATGTGTCCATCGGGTTCACCGTATCCTTATTCCTTATATATTGTCTCCGCTCCTCTCACGATCCATCCATCCCTATCTCTCCCATCTTTCTTTGCTCAAGCCCTTGATTTCAGCACGGTGCACTACGCTTCTGCCCTCACTTCCTTCTGCCGCTCGCCTGCGCCTTGCCGCTAGGTTAGTGGTCACCCACAAACTACCAACACGCCGCGTCATCGACCTTTGCGGAGAAGTTGTAGATCCTGGAAGAGCGGCCACGCTCTGACTAGAGAAGTCAGCTGTGGTGCCATCTTCTTGCATCGCTCGTGTGGAATTGGGAGGAGGCCGTTTTGGCCTTTCTTTTTGCTCTCGTGGATTCAAAATGAAGCTCACCTTGCATCCTATTTCTATTAGTGACCTTAGCGATTGACATCTTTGTCGATTCACTTGGTAAAAAACAACCAACAACAGATTGGTCGCCAGGGGGAGCTACAGATGAGGATCCTCTAACGTACGTTACCCTGCCATCTCTGAGGAGCTATCTGGACCCATCAAGAGATGTGCTTCGACAGGTAGCACTGTCTGCTCTGAAGACCTTATTTTCACTCCAGATTTTTCTCCATCACCCACTCAAATGGCTGATTCACAGGAAGGATAGTTGAATGCACAAACATTATCGATAAATGGAAATATAATGAAGAAACGGAATAGCAACATATAATTCAAATATATGATGCCTGGCTAAACGGGACGACATTGCATATTTCACATATATTATGGCTGGCTAAAAAAGATGGGATTGCATAATTCACATATATGATATAGAAACTAAATAGGTGGCATTACAGAACATGTCTAAACTAAGCATATGATATCCAAAGTAAGCACTGCAAGGCACCATATGCATAATATGACAAACATCATCATGCCAAGTTAGAGCAAACACATCGGGGGGTAAATAGGAGTGGTCAGCTCCGTCTGATTCCGCCTTTGAACAAATATCTTCCTCTGGATTACAATCTGGAGGAGCGGGGATGGTTTGCCATTGCACCCACCATGGAGCGATGTTTGCATGACATTATCTTCCGTGCAAAACTCTTCTCTTTTTCTCTACATGTTCAACATGTCTGTGTACAATATCTGACATGCATACGAAAAAATTATAGTGAGATTATGTAAGGAGAGCATGTAGAAATCTAGAGTGATGGTAACAACCAGTGTATAGATCCAAAAATAATAGCAGGCTCATGATAGCTTTAATTTAATAAAAAATAGATGATGATTGCTTTACTATTTGTTTCCCACCCAAGTTAAACAATATAGACATACCCTAGGTGAACCAGATAATAGACAGAGATACTATTCATTGCTGCCTCGATATGTGCCCCACAAGCATTTTAAAACTCAAGTTTGAACATTAATTTGGACCTGACTTGGAGTCTAACAGGTGAACATGACGATAAAGTAGCAGGTAATATTAAGCAATGCATAACATAAGAAGAAACAAAAGAGTGTGACCTTTCTTGTGGACCCGTGTACTCCTTCGGTTCATCTACTGAGTCGATGATGGTGATGCAGTTGCGGTGGGTGCCCGCGGCAGGGAAGGAGATCTGAGGCGGCGAAAGATGGCCAGGAGTCGTGATGTCTGGTATGGTGGATGCTTCTGTTGATGGAGCAACTCAAGTGAGGTGGGCGACGTCGCTGTAGGAGCAGGACAAACCACACAAAGTTTTCTTCAACATCTATCTGTAACTGAAGTAATTCTGTAAGGGATCCTTTGGCTTGCAAGATTCTAAAAACGCAGGGATAGGAAAACACCAGAATAGGATAGGAATGCACGTGGGAACAGAGCATTTGTAAACATAGGATTTCTGTCAACTTGGGTGTTTGGTTCACAGGAATTGGAAGAGCAGAGGAACAAAGGATTTCTGTCAATTTTGCGCTGTCGGCCATGTACCCGGCTCTAGGCACAGAGATAGTGGACATCTCCGATGATGAATAGGCTACTTGATCTATGTAGTACTTAGGTTTCTTCATTTGCATGCTTTTGTATGGATTTAAGATTTCTAGTATGAGGTATCCGGATGCAAATGAGAAAATTTGAGGGTTGACCGATCAGTGTCCAGCTGCAGATGGAATAAGCTGCTACACAGCACAGGTCTTCTGTTCTAATCCCATATTTTTTTTTCTTTTTTCCGATTAATCCCGTCTTCTTCGCTGGCGAGTTCACTAAGCTCAGCGACGAGCACCAAACGACGGACGAGGTTTTCGACCAGGAGTCGGCGCCACCACCCACGCCGGTTCATGCCGTGTTTACCATAGAGTAGGTGTGACTGCACTTCGACGCCGTAATGGTGGAAGAGCTACCAGCGCCGCTGGTCTCGGCGTTCCGGCAAGCACAGGAGGAGCAGTGCTACAACCTCCGCCTCCTCAACGAGCGCCCGCACGCGGAGGAACAAATCACCGGCTAACAGGCGAACGGCAATGCCGTCGCAGACATGTGATACGTCTCCAACGTATCTATAATTTTTGATTGCTCCATGCTACTTTATCTATTGTTTTGGACTATAATGGGCTTTATTTTCCACTTTTATATTACTTTTGGGACTAACCTATTAACCAGAGGCCCATCCCAGAATTGCTGTTTTTTTGCCTTTTTTCAGTATTTTGAAGAAACAGAATATCAAACGGAGTCCAAACGGAATGAAACCTTCAGAAACATGATTTTCCCACCGAACGTGATCCAGGAGACTTGGTGAAGGAAATATGTTGTCATTTGATTAACGGGATCACATCATTAGGAGAATGATCTGATTGACATGACCCATTCCGTTAGCCTAGCACTTGATCGTTTAGTATGTTGCTATTGCTTTCTTCATGACTTATACATGTTCCTATAACTATGAGATTATGCAACTCCCGTTTACGGAGGAACACTTTGGGTACTACCAAACGTCACAACGTAATCGGGTGATTATAAAGGAGTACTACAGGTGTCTCCAAAGGTACATGTTGGGTTGGCGTATTTCGAGATTAGGTTTTGTCACTCCGATTGTCGGAGAGGTATCTCTAGGCCTTCTCGGTAATACACATCACTTAAGCCTTGCAAGCATTACAACTAATGAGTTAGTTGTGAGATGATGTATTACGGAACGAGTAAAGAGACTTACCGATAACGAGATTGAACTAGGTATTGGATACCGACGATCGAATCTCGGGTAAGTAACATACCGATGACAAAGGGAACAACGTATGTCGTTATGCGGTTTGACCGATAAAGATCTTCGTAGAATATGTAGGAACCAATATGGGCATCCAGGTTCCGCTATTGGTTATTGACCGAGAATGATTCTAGGTCATGTCTACATAGTTCTCGAACCCGTAGGGTCCGCACGCTTAACGCTTCGATGACAGTTCATTATGAGTTTATAAGTATTGATGCACCGAAGTTTGTTCGAGTCCCGGATGTGATCACGGACATGACGAGGAGTCTCGAAATGGTCGAGACATAAAGATTGATATATTGGAAGCCTACATTTGGACATCGGAAGGTTCCGAGTGAAATCGAATTTCTGAGATGCAGGGAGGTTACGGAACCCCGGGAACTACATGGGCCCATAGTGGGCCTTGGAGGAAAGGATAAGGGCAGCCCTAGGTGGCCTTGCCCCCCTTTCCCTAGTCCTATTAGGACTAGGAAAGGTGGGCCGCCCCCTCTCTCTCTTTCCCCTCAGGAATCCTAATCCAACTAGGATTGGAGGGAGTCCTACTCCGGAGGGAGTAGGACTCCTTGGTGCGCCTCCTCCCTTGGGCCGCCACCTCCCCTTGGCTCCTTTATATACAGGCAGGGGCACCCCATAACACACAAGTTGATCTACGGATCTTTCCTTAGCCGTGTGCGGTGCCCCTTCCACCATATTCCACTTGGTCATATCGTCATGAGCTTAAGCGAAGCCCTGCGCCAGAGAAGTCATATCGTCATGAGCTTAAGGCGAAGCCCTGCGTCGGTGGAGCATCAACATCGTCACCACGCCGTCGTCTTGTGGAACTCATCCCCGACACTTTGCTGGATCGGAGTCCGGGGATCGTCATCGAGCTGAACGTGTGCAGAACTCGGAGGTGCCGTACGTTCGGTGCTTGGATCGGTCTACGAGGGTACGCGGACGGACACTCTTCCCTCTCGTTGCTATGCCATCACCATGGTTTTGCGTGATCGTAGGAAATTTTTTGAAAATTACTACGTTCCCCAACAGTGGCATCCGAGCCTGGTTTTATGCGTTGATGTCATATGCACGAGTAGAACACAAGTGAGTTGTGGGCGATACAAGTCATCTTGCCTACCGACATGTCATACTTTGGTTCAGCGGTATTGTGAGATGAAGCGGCCGGACCGACATTACGCGTGCAGCTTACGCGAGACTGATTTCACCGCTCCGAGCACTCGTTGCTTAAAGGTGACCGGCGGTGTCTGTCTCTCTCACTTTAGTTGAACCGAGTATGGCTACGCCCGGTCCTTGAGAAGGTTAAAAGCGGAGTCTATTTGTGAAGTATCGTTGTGGTCTTGATGCGTAGGTGAGATTGGTTCTTGCTTAAGCCCGTAGCAGCCACGTAAAATTGCAACAACAAAGTAGAGGACGTCTAACTTGTTTTTGCAGGGCATGTTGTGATGTGATGTGGTCAAGACGTGATGCTATATTTTATTGTATGAGATGATCATGTTTTGTAACCGAGTTATCGGCAATCGGCAGGAGCCATATGGTTGTCGCTTTATTGTATGAAATGCAAACGCCATGTAATTGCTTTACTTTATCACTAAGGAGTAGCGATAGTCGTAGAAGCAATAGTTGGCGAGACGACAACGATGCTACGATGGAGATCAAGGTGTCGCGCCGGTGACGATGGTGATCATGACGGTGCTTCAGCGATGGAGATCACAAGCACAAGATGATGATGACCATATCATATCACTTATATTGATTGCATGTGATGTTTATCCTTTATGCATATTATCTTGCTTTGATCGACGGTAGCATTATAAGATGATCTCTCACTAAAATTATCAAGAAGTGTTCTCCCTGAGTATGCACCGTTGCGAAAGTTCTTCGTCTTTGAGACACCACGTGATGATCGGTGTGATAGGCTCTACGTTCAAATACAACGGGTGCAAAACAGTTGCGCACGCAGAATACTCGAGTTAAACTTGACGAGCCTAGCATATAACAGATATGGCCTCGGAACACGGAGACCGAAAGGTCGGCGTGAATCATATAGTAGATATGATCAACATAAGATGTTCACCATTGAAAACTACTCCATCTCACGTGATGATCGGTTATGGTTTAGTTGATTTGGATCACGTGATCACTTAGATGACTAGAGAGATGTCTGCCTAAGTGGGAGTTCTTAAGTAATATGATTAATTGAACTTTAATTTATCATGAACTTAGTCCTGGTAGTATTTTGCAGATTATGTTGTAGATCAATAGCTCGCGTTGTTGCTTCCCTATGTTTTTATATGTGTTCCTAGAGAAAATTGTATTGAAAAATGTTAGTAGCAATGATGCGGATTGGATCCGTGATCCGAGGTTTATCCTCATTGCTGCCTGAAGAATTATGTCCTTGATGCACCGCTAGGTGACAGACCTATTGCGAGAGCGTATGCGGGCGTTATGAACGTTTGGCTAGCTCAATATGATGACTACTTGATAGTTTAGTGCACCATGCTTAGCGACTTAGAATCGGGACTTCAAAGACGTTTTGAACGTCATGGACCATATGAGATGTTCCAGGAATTGAAGTTAATATTTCAAGCAAATACCCGAGTTGAGAGATATGAAATCTCCAACAAGTTCTATAGCTAAAAGATGGAAGAGAATCGCTCAACTAGTGAGCATGTTCTCAGATTGTCCGGTACTTCAATCGCTTGAATCAAGTGGGAGTTAATCTTCCATATAAGATAGTGATTGACAGAATTCTCTAGTCACCAACACTAAGTTACTAGAACTTCGTGATGAACTATAGTATGCAAGGGATGACGAAAACGATTCCCGAGCTCTTCGTGATGTTGAAATCGACGAAGGTAGAAATCAAGAAAGAGCATCAAGTGTTGATGATTGACAAGACCACTAGTCTCAAGGAAAAGGGCAAAGGGAAGAAGGGGAACTTCAAGAAGAGCGGCAAGCAAGTTCTTTGCTTTCGAGTGAAGAAGCCCAAGTCTGGACCTAAGCCTGAGACTAAGTACTTTTGCTGCAATGGAACTGGTCACTAGAAGCGGAACTACCCCAAGTGATTAGTGGATAAGAAGGATGGCAAAGTGAACATAAGTATATTTGATATACATGTTATTGATGTGTACTTTACTAGTGTTCATAGCAACCCCTCAAGATTTGGTACTAGTTCGGTTGCTAAGATTAGTAACTTCGAAAAGGGAGTTGCAGTAATGAGCAGAGACTAGTTAAGGGTGAAGTGACGATGAGAGTTGGAAGTGGTTCCAAGATTGATATGATCATCATCGCACACTCCCTATACTTTCGGGATTAGTGTGGAACCTAAATAAATGTTATTTGGTGTTGAGCATAAATATGATTTGATCATGTTTATTGCAATACGGTTATTCATTTAAGTAAGAGAATAAATTGTTGTTACATTTACATGAATAAAACCTTATATGGTTACACACCCAATGAAAATGGTTCATTGGATCTCGATCATAGTGATACACATATTCATAATATTGAAACCAAAAGATGCAAAGTTAATAATGATAGTGCAACTTATTTGTGGTAATCGCCGTTTAGGTCATATTGGTGTAAAGCGCATGAAGAAAAATCCATGCTGATGGACTTTTGGAATCACTTGATTATGAATCATTTGATGCTTGCGAACCGTGCCTTTTGGGCAAGATGACTAAAACTCCGTTCTCCGATACAATGGAACAAGCTACTGACTTATTGGAAATAATACATACCAATGTATGCGATTCAATGAGTGTTGATGCTCGTGGCAAGTATCATTATTTTCTGACCTTCACAGATGATTTGAGCAGATATGCGTATATCTTCTTGATGAAACATAAGTCTGAAATAGTTGAAAAGTTCAAAGAATTTCAGAGTGAAGTAGAAAATCATCGTGACAAGAAAATAAAGTTTCGCGATCTGATCGTGGAGATGAATATTTGAGTTACGAGTTTGGTCTTCAATTAAAACAAAGTGGAATAGTTTCACAGCTCACGCCACCGAACACCACAACGTTATGGTGTGTCCGAACATCATAACCGTACTTTTATTTTGATATGGTGCGATCAATGATGTCTCTTACCGATTTACCACTATCGCTTTGGGGTCATGCATTAGAGACAGCTGCATTCACGTTTAATAGGGCACCATCTAAATCCGTTGAGGTGACACCGTATGAACTATGGTTTAACAAGAAACCTAAGTCGTCGTTTCTTAAAATTTGGAGTTGTGATGCTTATGTGAAAAGGTTTCACGATAAGCTCGAACCCAAATCGTAGGAGTGCATCTTCATAGAATACCCAAAGGCAACTCTGGGTACACCTTCTATCACAGATCCGAAGGCAAGTTATTCGTTGCTAAGGTGGATCCTTTCTAGAGAAGAAGTTTCTCTCGAAAGAAGTGAGTGGGAGGAAAGTAAGAGCTTGATAAGGTAATTTGTATCTTCTCCCGAATTGGAAAGTAGTTCATCACGTAAATCAGTTCGATGATTTCTACACCAATTAGTGAGGAAGCTAATGATGATGATCATGAAACTTCAGATCAAGTTACTACAAAACCTTGTAGGTCTTCCAAAGTACATGCACACTGTAGTAGTACGGTAATCCTATTCGGAAGTCATGTTACTAGACCATGATGAACCTACGAACTATGAGGAAGCGATGATGAGCCCAGATTCCACGAAATGGTTTGAGACCATGAAATCGAGATGGGATCCATGTATGAGAACAAAGTGTGGACTTTGATGGAGTTGCCCGATGATCGGCAAGCCATATTATATAAATGGATCTTCAAGAGGAAGACAAATCTTGATAGTAGTATTACTATCTACAAAGCTCGACTTGTCGCAGAAAGGTTTTCGACAAGTTCAAGGTGTTGACTACAATGAGATTTTCTCAAGCAGTAGCGATGCTTAAAGTCTGTCCGAATCATGTTAGCAATTGCCACATTTTATGAAATCGGCAAATGGATGTCAAAACTACATTCTTTAATGGTTTTATTAAAGAAGAGTTGTATATGATGCAACCGTAAGGTTTTGTCAATCCTAAAGGAGCTAACAAAATGTGCAAGCTCCAAATGATCCATCTATGGACCGTGCAAGCATCTCGGAGTTGGAATAAATGCTTTGATAGTGTGATCAAAGCATATGGTTTTATCTGCACTTTTGGAAAAGCCTGTATTTACAAGAAAGTGAGTGGGAGCACTACAGCATTTCTGATAAGTATATGTGAATGACATATTGTTGATCGGAAATAATGTAGAATTATTCTGCAAAGCATAAAGGAGTATTTTAAAGGAGTTTTTCAAAGAAGGACCTCGGTGAAGCTGCGTACAAATTGAGCATCAAGATCTATTGAGATAGATCAACAACGCTTGATGAGTTTTTTCAATAAGAACATACCTTGTCAAGATTTTGAAGTAGTTCAAAATGGAACAGTCAAAGAAAAGTTTTTGCCTGTGTTGCAAAGGTGTGAAATTGAGTAAGACTCAAATCCCGACCACAGCAGAAAATAGAAAAGAGAATGAAAGTCATTCCCTATGCCTAAGTCATAGGTTCTATAAAGTATGCTATGCTATGTACCAGACCTATTGTATACCTTGCTCTGAATTTTGCAAGGGAGTACAATAGTGATCTAGGAGTAGATCACTGGACATTGGCCAAGAACATCCTTAGTGAGGACTAAGGAAATATTTCTCGATTATGGAGGTGATAAAAGAGCCCGTCGTAAAGAGTTACATCAATGCAAGCTTTTTACACTGATCCAGATGACTCTAAGTCTCAATCTGGATACATATTGTAAGTGGAAGCAATTAGCTAGAGTAGCCCCGTGCAGAGCATTGTAGACATAGAATATTTGCAAAATACATACGGCTCTGAATGTGACAGACCCGTTGACTAAGCTTCTCTCACGAGCAAAACATGATCATCCCTTAGTACTCTTTGGGTGTTAATCACATAGCGATGTGAACTAGATTATTGACTCTAGTAAACCCTTTGGGTGTTGGTCACATAACGATGTGAACTCTGGGTGTTAATCACATATAGATGTGAATATTAGTGTTGAATCACATGATGATGTGAACTAGATTATTGACTCTAGTGCAAGTGGGAGACTGAAGGAAATATGCCCTAGAGGCAATAATAAAGTTATTATTTATTTCCTTATTTCATGATAAATGTTTATTATTCATGCTAGAATTGTATTAACTGGAAACATAATACATGTGTGAATACATAGACAAACAGAGTGTCACTAGCATGCCTCTACTTGACTAGCTCGTTAATCGAAGATGGTTATGTTTCCTAACCATAGACATGAGTTGTCATTTGATTAACGGGATCACATCATTAGGAGAATGATCGATTGACATGACCCATTCCGTTAGCCTAGCACTTGATCGTTTAGTATGTTGCTATTGCTTTCTTCATGACTTATACATGTTCCTATAACTATGAGATTATGCAACTCCGTTCTGGGAGGAACACTTTGGGTACTACCAAAGCGTCACAACGTAATCGGGTGATTATAAAGGAGTACTACAGGTGTCTCCAAAGGTACATGTTGGGTTGGCGTATTTCGAGATTAGGTTTTGTCACTCCGATTGCTCGGAGAGGTATCTCTAGGCCTTCTCGGTAATACACATCACTTAAGCCTTGCAAGCATTACAACTAATGAGTTAGTTGTGAGATGATGTATTACGGAGCGAGTAAAGAGACTTACCTAGCGAGATTGAACTAGGTATTGGATACCGACGATCGAATCTCGGGTAAGTAACATACCGATGACAAAGGGAACAACATATGTCGTTATGCGGTTTGACCGATAAAGATCTTCATAGAATATGTAGGAACCAATATGGGCATCCGAGTTCCGCTATTGGTTATTGACCGAGAATGATTCTAGGTCATGTCTACATAGTTCTCGAACCGTAGGGTCCGCACGCTTAACGCTTCGATGATGATTCATTATGAGTTTATAAGTATTGATGCACGAAGTTTGTTGAGTCCCGGATGTGATCCACGGACATGACGAGGAGTCTCGAAATGGTCGAGACATAAAGATTGATATATTGAAGCCTACATTTGGACATCGGAAAGGTTCCGACCAAATCGAGAATTCTTAGAGATGCAGGGAGGTTACCGAACCCCGGAACTACATGGGCCCATAGTGGGCCTTGGAGGAAAGGAGAAGGGGCAGCCCTAGGTGGTCGCGCCCCCCTTTCCCTAGTCCTATTAGGACTAGGAAAGGTGGGCCGCCCCTCTCTCTCTTTCCCCTCCGGAATCCTAATCCAACTAGGATTGGAGGGAGTCCTACTCCCGGAGGAGTAGGACTCCTTGGTCTTGCCTCCTCCCTTGGGCCGGCCACCTCCCCTTGGCTCCTTTATATCTGAGGCGGGGGCACCCCATAACACACAAGTTGATCTACGGATCTTTCCTTAGCCGTGTCTGGTGCCCCTTCCACCATATTCCACTTCGTCATATCGTCATGAGCTTAGGCGAAGCCTGCGCCGGAAGAAGTCATATCGTCAGCGGAGCTTAAGGCGAAGCCCTGCGTCGGTGGAGCATCAACATCGTCACCACGCCGTCGTCTTGTGGAACTCATCCCGACACTTTGCTGGATCGGAGTCCGGGATCGTCATCGAGCTGAGCGTGTGCGAGAACTTCGGAGGTGCCGTGACGTTCGGTGCTTGGATCGGTCGGATCGTGAAGACGTACGACTACATCAACCGCGTTGTTATAACGCTTCCGCTTTCGGTCTACGAGGGTACGTGGATGGACACTCTTTCCTCTCGTTGCTATGCCATCACCATGGTCTTGCGTGATCGTAGGAATTTTTTTGAAAATTACTACGTTCCCCAACACTTGGACCCTATGCAAAGGCACAAGGGAGGCAGTCACGAGGGTGGGGGGCGCGCCCCTGCCTCGTGGGCCCCTCGAAGCTCCACCGACGTACTCCTTCCTCCTATATATACCTACGTACCCCCAAACGATCAGAACAGGAGCCAAAAACCTAATTCCACCGCCGTATCTTCCTGTATCCACGAGATCCCATCTTGTGGCCTGTTCTAGAGCTCCGCCGGAGGGGGCATCCACCACGGAGGGCTTCTACATCAACACCATAGCCTCTCCGATGAAGTGTGAGTAGTTTACTTCAGACCTTCCGGTCCATAGCTAGTAGCTAGATGGCTTCTTCTCTCTTTTTGGATCTCAATACAATGTTCTCCCCCTCTCTCGTGGAGATCTATTCGATGTAATCTCCTTTTTTACGGTGTGTTTGTTGAGACCGATGAATTGTGAGTTTATGATCCAGCTTATCTATGAATAATATTTGAATCTTCTCTGAATTCTTTTATGTATGATTGAGTTATCTTTGCAAGTCTCTTCGAATCATCCAGTTGGTTTGGCCAACTAGATTGGTAGTTCATGCAATGGGATAAGTGCATGGCTTTGGGTTCAATCTTGCGGTGTCCTTACCCGGATGTAAAGGGTTGCAAGGCACGTATTGTATTGTTGCCATCGAGGATAACAAGATGGGGTATTTATCATATTGCATGAATTTATTCCTCTACATCATGTCATCTTGCTTAAGGCGTTACTCTGTTTTAACTTAATACTCTAGATGCATCTTTGGATAGCGGTCGATGAGTGGAGTAATAGTAGTAGATGCGTAATCGTTTCGATCTACTTGTCTCGGACGTGATGCCTATATACATGATCATACCTAGATAACCTCATAACTATGCTCAATTACATCAATTGCTCAACAGTAATTTGTTCACCCAATGTAGAATACTTATGCTCTTGAGAGAAGCCACTAGTGAAACCTATGGCCCCCGGTCTATTCTCATCATATCAATCTCCATCACTTTTATACTTGCTTTGTTTTTACTTTGCTTTTACTTTTCACTTTGCATCTTTATACCAAAAATACCAAAAATATTATCTCTATCAGATCTCACTCTCGTAAGTGACCGTGAAGGGATTGACAACCCCTAATCGCATTGGTTGCGGTAGCTATCGCTTTGTGCAGAATCTGAGGGACTTATGCGTGGCCTCCTCTTTGGATTGATACCTTGGTTCTCAAAAACTGAGGGAAATACTTACGCTACTTGTGCTGCATCATCCTCTCGTCTTGAGGAAAACCAACGCATAAGCTCAAGATGTAGCAAGAAGGATTTGGCGCCCGTTGCCGGGGAGTCTACACAAAAGTCAACATACCAAGTACCCATCACAATCCCTATCTCTCGCATTACATTATTTGCCATTTGCCTCTCGTTTTCCTCTCCCCCACTTCACCCTTTCCGTTTTATTCGCCCTCTCTTTCCCAATCTCCTCATCTTTTTCCTTTGCCTTTTTCCTCGTCCTTTTGTTTGCTCGTGTGTTGGATTGCTTGTTTGTCGCGATGGCCCTACCTAAATTTGGTGATCTTCACCTTAAAAGGCTAGAGGAGATCGAAAACAATGTCAGGAAGTTTATGGTTTTGCAATTTGAGCATAATAATTTCTTTAGAAATGAGCTTAAGGAACAAAAAGAGTTTTATGAGTTATATGAATAAAGAGCTCGATGATATGTCCAAAGAATTTGATGGTATAAGAGCCCAAATTGCTCGTCTTGAAAAGATGACCGCTGAAATTTCGGATATGCAAGCTACCTTAGTCAATAAGATGGCTGCTAAACCGAATTCCTATGATAATCAAGATGAAGATCTAAAAGCTATTGATGTGTCCCCTATTAAATCTTTGTTTTGCAATATGAATCTTGATGAAACTGAATATGATCTTCCTTTACCTAGAAGGCGTTCTAAGAATTGGAGTTTTAGATCTTGATGATGAAATTGATAAAAGTGGGATTGAAAGAAATAAAAATCTAGATGTTGCTAAACTCACTATATTGGATCTCAAGGAATTTAATTATGAAAATTTCTCTTTAATTGATTGTATTTCCTTGTTGCAAACCCTGCTAAATTCTCCTCATGCCTATAGTCAAAATAAGGCCTTTACCGAACACATTGTTGATGCCTTGATGCAATCTTATGAAGAAAAACTTGAGTTGAAAGTTTCTATCCCTAGGAAACTCTATGATGAGTGGGAACCAACTATCAAAATTAAAATAAAAGATCATGAGTTTAATGCTTTGTGTGATTTGGGTGCTAGTGTCTCTACTATTCCCAAAACTTTGTGTGATTTGCTAGATTTCCGTGACTTTGATGATTGCTCTCTAAACTTGCATCTTGGATTCCACTATTAAAAAGCCTATGGGAAGAATTAATGATGTTCTTATTGTTGCAAATAGGAATTATGTTCCCGTAGATTTTATCGTTCTTGATATAGATTGCAATCTTTCATGTCCTATTATTCTTGGTAGACCTTTCCTTAGAACGATTGGTGCAATTATTGATATGAAGGAAGGGAATATTAGATTCCAATTTCCATTAAAGAAAGGCATGGAACACTTTCCTAGAAAGAAAATAAAATTACCATATGAATCTATCATGAGAGCCACTTATGGATTGCCTACCCAAGATGGCAATACCTGGATCTATCCTCGCTTTTATGCCTAGCTAGGGGCGTTAAACGACAAGCTTGTTGGGAGGCAATCCAATTTTATTTTTAGTTTTTTGTTTTTGCTTCTGTTTAGGAATAAATAATACATCTAGCCTCTGTTTAGATGTGGTTTTATCTTTTAATTAGTGTTTGTGCCAAGCTAGACCTATAGGACTTTCTTGGATGATAGTTATTTGATCTTGCTGTAATTTCCAGAAACTTTGCGCTCGATGCCGAATTGTTAAAAATCACCAGAACGTGATAAAATACTGATTCCAATTTCTGCTGATCAATAAACAAATTTTCAGGTCGTCTAATTTTGGTAGAATTTTTTGAGTTCTAGAAGTTTGCGTTAGTTACAGATTACTACAGACTATTCTGTTTTTGACAGATTCTGTTTTGCTTGTGTTGTTTGCTTATTTTGATGAATCTTTGGCTAGTAAAATAGTTTATGATCCATATAGAAGTTGGAATACAGTAGGTTTAACACCAATATAAATAAAGAATGAGTTCATAACAGTACCTTAAAGTAGTCTTTTGTTTTCTTTCTCTAACGGAGCTCACGAGATTTCTATTGAGTTTTGTGTTGTGAAGTTTTCAAGTTTTGGGTGAATTCTTTTGATGGATTATGGAACAAGAAGTGGCAAGAGCCTAAGCTTGGGGATTCCCATGGCACCCCCAAGATAATCCAAGGACACCAAAAGTCAAAGCTTGGGGATGCCCGGAAGGCATCCCTCTTTAAATCCACTTCCATCGGTAATTTACTTGGGGCTATATTTTTATTCACCACATGATATGTGTTTTGCTTGGAGCGTCTTGTATTATTTGCGTCTTTGCTTGTTAGTTTACCACAATAATCCTTGCTGTACACACCTTTTGAGAGAGCCATACATGAATTGGAATTTGATAGAATACTCTATGTGCTTCACTTATATCTTTTGAGCTTGATAGTTTTGCTCATAGTGCTTCACTTATATCTTTTGAGCGTGATAATTTTTGCTCTAGTGCTTCACTTAGATCCTTTAGAGCACGGTGGTGGATTTGTTTTAAATCAACTTGATCTCTCATGCTTCACTTAGATTATTTTGAGAGTCGTTAATAGCATGGTAATTTGCTTAATATTAATATACTTGGTATTCAAGATATGTGAAACTTTCTTTTGAATGCGTTGAATACTAAGATAAGTTTGATGCTTGATGATTGTTTTGAGATATGGAGGTGATAATATCAAAGTCGTGCTAGTTGAGTAGTTGTGAATTTGAGAAATGCTTGTGTTGAAGTTAGCAAATCCCGTAGCATGCACGTATGGTTAAAGTTGTGTAACAAATTTGAAACATGAAGTGTACTGGCTTGTGCATCCTTATGAGTGGCGGTGGGGACGAGCGATGGTCTTTTCCTACCAATCTATCCCCTAGGAGCATGCATAGTACTTGATTTTGATGACTTCTAAATTTTTGCAATAAGTATATGAGTTCTTTTGACTAATGTTGAGTCCATGGATTATACGCACTTTTATCTTTCCGCCTTTGCTAGCCTCTTGATGCAGGTGCATTGCCCTTTCTCACCTTGAGAGTTGGTGCAAACTTCACGATGCATCCAAACCCCGTGATATGATACGCTCTATCACACATAAACCTCCTTATATCTTCCTCAAAACAGCCACCATACCTACCTATTATGGCATTACCATAGCCATTCCGAGATATATTGCCATGCAACTTTCCACCGTTCCGTTCATCATCATCGTGACATACTTTACTTTTGTTATATTGCCATTGCATGATCATGTAGTTGACATCGTATTTGTGGCAAAGCCACCATGCATTATTTTTCATACATGTCACTCTTGATTCATTGCACCATCCCGGCACACACGAGGCATTCATATAGAGTCATATCTTGTTCTAGTTTCGAGTTGTAATCCTTATGTTGTAATCAATAGAAGTGTGATGATCATCATTATTAGAGCATTGCCTAAAAAAAAAGAGAAAGGCCAAAAAGAAAAAAAGAAAGGCCCAAAAAAAAAGAAAATAAATAAAAAGGGCAATGCTACTATCTCTTTTTCCACACTTGTGCTTCAAAGTAGCACCTTGTTCTTCATGTAGTGAGTCTCATATATTGTGCTTCAAAGTAGCACCATGTTTTTCATATAGTGAGTCTCATATATTGTGCTTCAAAGTAGCACCATGTTTTTCATGTAGTAAGTCTCATAAGTTGTCTTTTTATACTAGTGGGAATTTTTTGTTATAGAACTTGGCTTGTATATTCCTACGATGGGCTTCCTCAAAATGCCCTAGGTCTTCATGAGCAAGCAAGTTGGATGCATACCCACTAGTTTTCTTTTGTTGAGCATTCATAGATCTAGTGCATCCGTTGCATGGCAATCCCTACTCCCCATGTTGACATCAATTGATGGGCATCTCCATAGCCCGTTGATTATCCTCGTCAATATGAGACTTTCTCCTCTTTTATCTTCTCCATACAATCCCTATCATCATATTATATTCCACCCATAGTGCTATATCCATGGCTCATGCTCATGTATTGCGTGAAGGTTGAAAAAGTTTGAGATTATTTAAGTATAAAACAATTGCTTGGCTTTTCATCGAGGGTATAGAAGTTGGGAACATCTTTGTGTGACGAAAATGAAACATAGCCTAACTATATGATTTTGTAGGGATGAACTTTCTTTTGCCATGCTATTTTGAGAAGATATGATTACTTTGATTAGTATGCTTGAAGTATTATTATTTTTATGTCAATATGAACTTTTGTCTTGAATCTTTCGGATCTGAATATTCATACCATGATTAAGTAGATTTACATTGAAATTATGCCAAAGTATCACTCCGCATAAAAAATTCTCTTTTTATCATTTACCTACTCGAGGACGAGCGGGAATTAAGCTTGGGGATGCGATACGTCTGCAACGTATCTATAATTTTTGATTGCTCCATGCTACTTTATCTATTGTTTTGGACTATGATGGGCTTTATTTTCCACGTTTATATTACTTTTGGGACTAACCTATTAACCGGAGGCCTAGCCCAGAATTGTTGTTTTTTGCATTTTTCAGTATTTCGAAGAAACAGAATATCAAACGGAGTCCAAACGGAATGAAACCTTCGGAAACGTGATTTTCTCACCGAACATGATCCAGGAGACTTGGACCCTATGCCAAGGCACAAGAGAGGTGGTCACGAGGGTGGGCCCCCCCCCTAGGGCGCGCCCCCTGCCTCGTGGGCCCCTCGAAGCTCCACCGACGTACTCCTTCCTCCTATATATACCTCATTGCACCCCAAGCGATCGAGCAGGAGCCAAAAACCTAATTCCACCGCCATATCTTCCTGTATCCACGAGATCCCATCTTGGGGCCTGTTCCGGAGCTCCGCCGAAGGGGGCATCCACCACGGAGGGCTTCTACATCAACACCATAGCCTCTCCGATGAAGTGTGAGTAGTTTACTTCAGACCTTCCGGTCCATAGCTAGTAGCTAGATGGCTTCTTCTCTCTTTTTGGATCTTACAATGTTCTCCCCCTCTCTCGTGGAGATCTATTCGATGTAATCTTCTTTTTTGCGGTGTGTTTGTTGAGACCGATGAATTGTGGGTTTATGATCCAGCTTATCTATGAATAGTATTTGAATCTTCTCTGAATTCTTTTATGTATGATTGAGTTATCTTTGCAAGTCTCTTCGAATTATCCGTTTGGTTTGGCCAACTAGATTGGTAGTTCTTGCAATGGGAGAAGTGCATGGCTTTGGGTTCAATCTTGCGGTGTCCTTACCCGGTGACAAAAAGGGTTGCAAGGCACGTGTGCATTGTTGCCATCGAGGATAACAAGATGGGGTATTTATCATATTGCATGAATTTATTCCTCTACATCATGTCATCTTGCTTAAGGCGTTACTCTGTTTTAACTTAATACTCTAGATGCATCTTTGGATAGCGGTCGATGAGTGGAGTAATAGTAGTAGATGCAGAATCGTTTCGATCTACTTGTCTTGGACGTGATGCCTATATACATGATCATACCTAGATAACCTCATAACTATGCTCAATTCTGTCAATTGCTCAACAGTAATTTGTTCACCCACCGTAGAATACTTATGCTCTTGAGAGAAGCCACTAGTGAAACCTATGGCCCCCGGGTCTATTCTCATCATATCAATCTCCATCACTTTTATACTTGCTTTGTTTTTTACTTTGCTTTTACTTTTCACTTTGCATCTTTATACCAAAAATACCAAAAATATTATCTCTATCAAATCTCACTCTCGTAAGTGACCGTGAAGGGATTGACAACCCCTAATCGCGTTGGTTGCGAGACTTGTGCGTGGCCTCCTACTGGATTGATACCTTAGTTCTCAAAAACTGAGGGAAATACTTACGCTACCGTGCTGCATCATCCTCTCCTCTTCGGGGAAAACCAACGCAAGTTCAAGACGTAGCAACATGCTGGCCGATGATCCTGGCTTCCTAGATGAGCAGTGGGCGCTGTACGAGACCATCCGTAGGCCTCGCGAGGGTCTCTCCGTCGTCCTTCACCTTGTTGCGCTTAGGGTGGCGTCGCCGTCTGATGACCCTCAAGTATAGGGGATCTATCGTAGTCCTTTTGATAAGTAAGAGTGTCGAACCCAACAAGGAGCAGAAGGAAATGACAAGCGGTTTTCAGTAAGGTATTCTCTGCAAGCATTGAAATTATCAGTAACAGATAGTTTTGTGATAATGTAATTTGTAACGGGTAACAAGTAACAAAAGTAAACAAGGTGCAGCAAGGTGGCCCAATCCTTTTTTTAGCAAAGGACAAGCCTGGACAAACTCTTATATAAAGGAAAACGCTCCCGAGGACACATGGGAATTATCGGCAAGCTAGTTTTCATCACGCTCATATGATTCGCGTTCGTTACTTTGATAATTTGATATGTGGGTGGACCAGTGCTTGGGTACTTCCCTTCCTTGGAAAAGCATCCCACTTATGATTAACCCCTATTGCAAGCATCCGCAACTACAAAAGAAGTATTAAGGTAAACCTAACCATAGCACGAAACAAATGGATTCAAATCAGCCCCTTACGAAGCAACGTATAAACTAGGGTTTAAGCTTCTGTCACTCTAGCAACCCATCATGTACTTATTACTTCCCAATGCCTTCCCCTAGGCCCAAATAATGCTGAAGTGTCATGTAGTCGACGTTCACATAACACCACTAGAAGAAAGACAACATACATCTCATCAAAATATCGAACGAATACCAAATTCACATGACTACTTATAGCAAGACTTCTCCCATGTCCTCAGAAACAAACGTAACTACTCACAAATCATATTCATGTTCATAATCAAAGGGGTATTAATATGCATAAAGGATCTGAACATATGATCTTCCACTAAATAAACCAACTAGCATCAACTACGAGGAGTAATCAACACTACTAGCAACCCACATGTACCAATCTGAGGTTTTGAGACAAAGATTGGATACAAGAGATGAACTAGGGTTTGAGAGGAGATGGTGCTGGTGAATGTGTTGATGGATATTGACCCCCTCCCGATGAGAGGATTGATGGTGATGACGATGGTGACGATTCCCCCCTCCCGGAGGGATGTTTCCCAGCGAACAGCTCATGGGAGCCCTAGATTGGTTTCGCCAGGTTCCGCCTCGAGACGGCGGCGCTTCATCCCGAAAGGTTACTCCTTTTTTTCTTGGACGAAAGACTTCATATAGCAGAAGATGGGCACCGGAGGCCTACCAGGGGGCCCACGAGACAGGGGGCGCGCCCAGGGGGGTAGGGCGCGCCCCCCACCCTCGTGGCCAGGGTGTGGGCCCCCTCTGGTTGATTCTTTCGCCAGTATTTTTTATTAATTCCAAAACGTGCCTCTGTGAAGTTTCAGGACTTTTGGAGTTGTGCAGAATAGGTCTATAATATTTGCTGCTTTTCCAGCACAGAATTCTAGCTGCCGGCATTCTCCCTCTTCATGTAAACCTTGTAAAATAAGAGAGAAAAGGCATAAGTATTGCGACATAATGTGTAATAACGGCCCATAATGTAATAAATATCGATATAAAAGCATGATGCAAAATGGACGTATCAACTCCCCCAAGCTTAGGCCTTGCCTGTCCTCAAGCGGAAGCCGATAATGAAAAATATGTCCACATGTTTAGAGATAGAGGTGTCGATAAAATAAAATACGGACATGAGGGCATCATGATCATTCTTATAACATCAACATATATATATTGTCATATGATTTCTTATGCTAAAGTAACAATCTATTCACAATGTAAAGTATGAATCAGAAACTTCATGAAAACTAACAAACTATAATCTCGGTCATTGAAGCAATTGCAATTTATCATAACATTGAAAAGAGTCAATATAAGAGCTTCTCAGCAAGTCCACATACTCAACTATCATTTAGTCTTTCACAATTGCTGACACTCACGCAATACTTATGGGTATGGAGTTTTAATCGAACACAGAGAAAGATAGGGGATTATAGTGTTGCCTCCCAACCTTTTACCTCAAGGGTAATGTCAACAATAATAGTTCATGATAACTTACATCCAATCGGATATATATATATATATATATATATATATATATATATATATACATATGATTTCTTATGCTAAAGTAACAATCTATTCACAATGTAAAGTATGAATCGAAACTTCATGAAAACTAACAAACTATAATCTCGGTCATTGAAGCAATTGCAATTTATCATAACATTGAAAAGAGTCAATATAAGAGCTTCTCAGCAAGTCCACATACTCAACTATCATTTAGTCTTTCACAATTCTTTGACACTCACGCAATACTTATGGGTATGGAGTTTTAATCGAACACGTAGAAAGATAGGGGATTATAGTGTTGCCTCCCAACCTTTTACCTCAAGGGTAATGTCAACAATAATAGTTCATGATAACTTACATCCAATCGGATATATATATATATATATATATATATATATATATATATATATATATATATATCAGGATCCTTCCAACATAATGTGCTTTCCAAAGGATAAAAATGTAAAAAGGAAAGGTGAAGATCACCATGACTCTTGTATAAAGTATAAGACAAGAATAAAAGATAGGCCCTTCGCAGAGGGAAACAGAGGTTGTCATGTGCTTTATGGTTGGATGCACAAAATCTTAATGCGAAAGAACGTCACTTTATATTGCCACTTGTGATATGGACCTTTATATGCAGTCCGTTGCTTTTATTTCTTCCACATCACAAGATCGTATAAAGCTTATTTTCTCCACACTAATAAATCATACATATTTAGAGAGCAATTTTTATTGCATGCAACAATGACAACTTACTTGAAGGATCTTACTCAATCCATAGGTAGGTATGGTGGACTCTCATGGCAAAACTGGGTTTAAGGATATTTGGAAGCACAAGTAGTATCTCTACTTGGTGCAAAGAGTTTGGCTAGCATGAGGGAGAAAGGCAAGCTCAACATGTTGGATGATCCATGACAATATACTTTATTTCGTATATAAGAAAACATAACCCATTACGTTGTCTTCTTTGTCCAACATCAACTTTTTAGCATGTCATATTTTAACGAGTGCTCACAATCATAAAAGATGTCCAAGATATTATATTTATATGTGAACACCTCTCTTTCTTTATTACTTCCTATTAATTGCAACGATGACCAAAACTATGTTTGTCAACTCTCAACAACTTTTATTCATCATACTCTTTATATGTGAAGTCATTACTCTCCATAAGATCGATATGATCTCTTTATTTCTTTTTATTCTTTCTTTTTACTATTATTCCTCAAGATCATAGCAAGATAATCAAGCCCTTGACTCAAAACTAATCTTTATTATATATAGCTCATGGACTCGATTACATAGAACGATCATAAAGCAAAACTCAAAACTAGATCATACCAAAACTTTTATTCTACTAGATCAAGATATTACCAAAAGGACCGAGTTAAGAAAAACGATAAAGATAGGAGTATGATGGTGATACGATACTGGGGCACCTCCCCCAAGCTTGGCAGTTGCCAAGGGGAGTGCCCATACCCATGTATTTATGTCTCCTTCTTCGGAGGTGGTGATATGATATTCTTGGCGATGATGCCCCTCAGGATACGATTCTCCTCCTCGAGCTTATTGACTTGCTGCTTGAGGTCCATTATTTCCTTACGGAGCTTACCCGTGACGGCTAAAGCTCCTTTCACCCAAGGATGTTGCATAGCTGTGGGAGAACAAGTAACACTCTTTTTCATATTTCCATAAGAAAGAAATCTAACATTGGAAGGGATGACCGAGTTTGGAATAGTCGAGCTCTGTAGTTCCCCCATCGTGAATCTGGCTCAGAAACGAGAAGTAACTTCTTGATCCTCCTCCATGGCATCTATCCTTTTCAAGTCGGCCTCCATATCTTCCTCCGTTGATGGCCCAAAGTGATAGGCATCGCTGTTTGCTCCTGGACCCGGTGTCGGATGAGACGCCCGACTCTCCCCGACCGACTCTTGAGAAGACATCTTGCTCTAATCTGCGGCAGAAACAACTCAAAACAAAAACAGAGGATATTTGCGTGGTACAGTGGTCAAAACCTTCGGGAGATTATATAAGGACTTTTTACCGACCAAAAGAAGTATCGTGCAAGAAAACGGAGTCAGGAGAGCACACGAGGTGCCCACGAGGCAGGGGGGCGCGCCCTCCACCCTCGTGGACACCTCGTGTCCTTCCCGGACTACTTCTTAATTTCCTATTTTCTTAAATATTCCAAAACGGAGAAAATTGCTATTAGAACTGTTTTGGAGTCAGTTTACTTACCGTACCACATACCTATGCCTTTTCAGAGTCTGAAACGTTCTGAAAGTGTCCCTTATGTACTCCTCATGGGTTATGGTTTCAATAACATTAGTTTCAACATTTATGGGATTACCTGAGATATAATGCTTGATTCTTTGACCGTTCACCACCTTCGGATTTGTGCCTTCAAAGTTGTTGATTTTTATGGCACCGGAACGATAGACCTCCTCGATAACATAAGGCCCTTCCCATTTAGAGAGGAGTTTTCCTGCAAAAAATCTTAAACGAGAGTTTATAGCAAAACATAATCTCCTACATTAAACTCACGCTTTTGTATCCTTTTGTCATGCCATCTTTTAACTTTTTCTTTAAAAAGTTTGGCATTCTCATAGGCTTGGGTACTCCATTCATCAAGTGAGCTAATGTCAAATAGCCTCTTCTCACTGGCAAGTTTGAAATCATAATTGAGCTCTTTAATGGCCCAATATGCCTTATGTGTAGTTCGAGAGGTAAGTGACATGCTTCTCCATAAACCATTTTATACGAAGACATACCCATAGGATTTTTACATGCAGTTCTATAGGCCCATAATGCATCATCAAGTTTCTTGGACCAATTCTTTCTAGATCTATTGACAGTCTTTTGCAAAATTAATTTGATCTCTCTATTACTTAATTCTACTTGGCCACTAGATTGTGGGTGATATGGAGATGCAATTCTATGACTAACGTCATACTTAGCAAGCATTTTACGAAAAGCACCATGAATAAAATGTGAACCACCATCAGTCATTAAGTATCTAGGAGCTCCAAACCTCGGAAAAATAACTTCTTTAAGCATCTTAATAGAGGTGTTATGATCATCACTACTAGTTGGAATAGCTTCTACCCACTTAGTAACGTAATCAACAACAACTAAAATATGTGTATAGCCACTGGAGGAAGGAAACGGTCCCATATAATCAAAGCCCCAAACATCAAATGGTTCAATAACAAGTGAATAGTTCATAGGCATTTCTTGACGTCTACTGATATTACCAATTCTTTGACATTCATCACAAGACAAGACAAACTTACGGGCATCCTTGAAGAGAGTAGGCCAATAAAACTGGATTGCAATACCTTATGTGTAGTTCTATCTCCAGTGTGGTGTCCTCCATAAGCCTCAGAGTGACACTTGCGTAGGATCTGTTCCTGTTCATGCTCAGGTACACGACGTCTAATAACACCATCTACACCTTCTTTATAAAGGTGTGGGTCATCCTAGAAGTAAGGTCTTAAATCATAGAAAAACTTTTTCTTTTGCTGGTATGTGAAACTAGGTGGTATAAATTTAGCAACAATGTAATTAGCATAATCAGCATACCATGGAGCAGTACGAGAAGCATTTATGACAGCCAATTGTTCATCAGGAAAGCTATCATCAATAGGTAGTGGGTAATCAAGAACATTTTCTAACCTAGACAAGTTATGCAGAACGGGTTCTCAGCTCCCTTTCTATCTATAATATGCAAATCAAATTCTTGTAGCAAGAGAACCCATCTAATGAGTCTAGGTTTAGCATCTTCCTTTTCCATAAGATATTTAATAGCAGCATGATCAGTGTGAACAGTTACTTTAGAATCAACAATATAAGGTCTGAACTTATCACAAGCAAATACAACTGCTAAAAATTCTTTTTCGGTAGTAGCATAATTTCTCTGGGCACTGTCTAGAGTTTTGTGACGCCCCCGATTCGACCGTACACTAATCATACACGCAAATGTGTACGATCAAGATCAGGGACTCACGGGAAGATATCACAACACAACTCTAGACACAAATTAAAATAATACAAGCTTCATATTACAAGCCAGGGGCCTCCAGGGCTCGAATACAAGCTCGATACACAAGAGTCAGTGTAAGCAACAATATCTGAGTACAGACATAAGTTAGACAAAGATGCCTTAAGAAGGCTAGCACAAAAGCAACACGGTCAAAGAGGCAAGGCCTCCTGCCTGGGACCTCCTAACTACTCATGGTCTTCGGTGGCCTCCATGTAGTAGTATCTATCGGTGAAGGCATCTGGCTCCAAGGATCCACCATCTGGTTGCAACAACCAGAAAGAAGAAAGAAGGGGCAAAAGGGGAAGCAAAGCAACCGTGAGTACTCATCCAAAATACTCGCAAGCATCAGATCTATACTAAGTATGCATTGGTATCAAATGGAAGGGCTGTATCTGTGGACCGAACTGCAGAATGCCAGAATAGAGGGGAAGGCCTAGCCTATCAAAGACTAGCATCTTCAAGCAGCTCCAAGCATCTTGCAGCATGTAGAATAGTAAAGAATAGTAGTTTATAATTAACAAGCATGTTGTAACATTAATGCCCAGAGATCCTTCCTCGACTCCCTGCGAGAAAGCAATCCCGGAGCCACATAACTTAAGTATCCATTTCCAGTTGTATTAGATCAAGATATAAGTCTGAACGTCTATTGCCGTGGACACGGTATTCGAATAAAGATCTTCCCTGCAGGTGTGCACCGCGTTTTCCAACACACTCGATCACTCTGGCCGGACACACTTTTCTAGGTCAATGCCCGGCCTCGGAAGATCAGCACGTCGTAGCCCTACCTAGGCTCAGCAGAGAGGTCCCCGCCGGTCTACATCCTAAGCACTATGGGGTCTAGGCCCATTGCCCATTGCACTCCGGGTCATTGCGAGCAGGGCGGACCAGGCTCCACCACTACAGGATGGTGCCGGCCCAGCCGTGCCGCAATGCTGAACTAGACATCTGACAAAGCTTTGGCTGATACTGTGACGTCGAGGCCCATATCTATTCTCGCATGGTGGTTAGTGCGTAAAGGCCAGAGGCCAACTCAGAACAAATACCCAAACCTGTTAGTGCATTGGGGGCTCGCGGAGACGAGCGGAGACTCACGATAATGTGACCCCGTCGCCCCGTCTCGAGGAAATACGACAAGGGCAAGCCCAGCCCACTCGAGGGTTGCCTGACTTCCGGCCGTGCCTCGTAACCATCTTCGGGTGCTCTCTGGGCCCGCCCGACTTTCCCAAGGGTCTCAAGTAAAGTCAAGGTAACCGTGTGTCCAGACATCAAGGGGAAAACCCGAGGAATCACCCCCGGTGGATTCCACTCAATGTAATCATCAAGGTGAACGTAAGAGGGACCACCCTCGAGGTTCACACTTGAGGTGTTGAACGACAGAGCCGTATCGGGAATGGTGAAAGAGGAAATCACCCTCGATGACCACGACCGAATAGCTACACTACAGAATTATCATCAGGAGTGCGTTATGAGGAATCACCCTCGGCACTCGATAGTAGCTCTGCAGAGTCGAGCAACAAAAGGGGGGTGATGTGGTGTGGGGTGTCGGGCTCTGGTCGTCGATCACGCTGATCGAGTCGTCGATGATGAAGCAGGGGCAACAATGACATGGTGGGGGTCACTGATGGATCACTAACCAGCCTATACTAAGCAGTTTAGGGTAAGCAGGTAGGTAACAAAAGCAGATACAAAAGCAGGCTATGCATCAGAATAGGAGCAAACAATAATAGTAGTAAAATCTAATGCAAGCATGAGAGTATAGAGTGGGCGATATCGGGATGATCAAAGGGGGGGGGGGGGCTTGCCTGGTTGCTCAGACAAGAAGAAGGGGTCGTCGTTGACGTAGTTGATCACAGCGGCATCAGCGGCAGTCTCGGAGTCTACCAGAGAGAAGAGGGGGGAGAAACAGTAAATACATAGCAACCAAGATCATAACAGGACAACATGCAGAGCTAGATGTATTCTAACGCGGTGCTACACGTTATCGGCGAAGGCGGATAACATCCGGGAATGTTTCCCCAGGTTTAGCATTTTCGGACAGATGAAACAGAGGGGAAAGGTTCCATGTTCAGGTAGTTAGGGGCATGTGGCAGACGAACGGATCGCGTATTTGGATTCGTCTCATCGTTCCGAGCAACTTTCATGTAGAAAACCTTTTCATCTGAGTTACAGATTAATTTATATGATTTTCCAAAGATTTAAAAAATATTCTAAAATTATTATTAATTCTAAAATGGGGTTATTGCATCAGCATGACGTCATCAGTCAACGTTGACCATTGACTGGTCAAACAGGGCAGTGGGGCCGTCTGTCATAGACACATTATAACTAAACAGGGTTAATTAGACTAATATGCAATTAGATTAATTAAACATAATTAATTAGGGTTAATTAATAGGATTAATTAATTAATTAAATTATTTTTTTATACATATTTCTTTTTGTTCTTTTTTTTAATAGGGGCAGGCTCCACTAGTAAGTGGCCCAGGAGGCCACGCTGAGTTAATCTGCGCAGGCGGCGTTGGGCTGCGGGCGATGGCGCTGGCGCCCGTCCGAATCTTGCACGGGCCGTGTGGCCGGCGCGGCGGGCCGTGGCAGGCGCAACCGGCCGAGCAAGCGGCAGTGCTGCGGCGGCTGCAGGAAGCGGCAGCAGGCGAAGCGAGTGCGAGAAGCGGAGGAGGTGGCCCGGCGGCGCGCGCAGGTCGAGGCGGAGCGCGGGACATGCACGGGCGTGGACGAGCGTGAACGGGGGAAGGGAGGACGACCGGGGTTCTCACCGGCGTTGGTGAGCAGGGGGGCGTCGAGGTGTGGGGATGTCCGACGGGGAGGCGGCGAGGGCGACGAGGTCGGGGTAGCGCCGGCCACGGGTGTTGGTGAGCGACGACGGTGCGGCGTCGGGGCTCGGGGCGCCGCAGGGTCGAAGGCAGAAACGGGCGGTGCTGGCAAACGGCGACGACGAGGCGGACACCGGGCGCCGGGCGTAGAGCGACGGCGATGGGCGTCCACGGCCACCAGGGGCAGGGCGATGCGGTCGAGCCCCGATCCAGAAGGGGGTCAGGGTAGTGGGGGAGGGGGAGTGCGTGGGAGTGGGGGCTAGCGGTTTAGGTCACGGGAGTGGGAGGGGTTATACCGGGGCGTCGGTGGGCCTGGTGGTCCGGCCAGCTGGGTTGGGCCGGTTGGCCGAGGCCCAGATGGGCAGGGGGTTGTGGCCCCTTTTATTTTATTTCTTTTAAGTAGTTTAATCCTTTTTGCTTTTATTGACTTTAGAGCATCTAAACATCCTATAAATTTTTGGTTTCTCCACCAATATTACCAAATGATTAATTGTAACAACTTGGACATTTTAGTTAAAGGTGTTTGACAAAACTATGAATTTGGCTTTAAACTCAGTTTTGATTTTGAGTTGTGATTTGGACCAGCGAAGATTAGCAATGATAAAGATGGTGACATGGCACCATTAGCATGAGATTACAGTAGCATAATTATCCGGGTTGTAGGATCTTGAGAAGAGGTGTCTAGAGGGGGGGGGGGGGTGATTATTCACTAAGTAGAAAAGTTGAAGTTTTTAACTTCTTTAGGTTTAAATGGAGTTTAGGCACAAGTTTAACATTCACAATACATAACAAGCAAGCATGCAAAGAGTATGTGAGCAGCGAAAAATAAAGCATGCAACTTGCAAGAATGTAAAGGGAAGGGTTTGGAGAATTCAAACGCAATTGGAGACACGGATGTTTTTGTCGTGGTTCCGATAGGTGGTGCTATCGTACATCCACGTTGATGGAGACTTCAACCCACGAAGGGTAACGGTTGCACGAGTCCACGGAGGGCTCCACCCACGAAGGGTCCACGAAGAAGCAACCTTGTCTATCCCACCATGGCCGTCGCCCACGAAGGACTTGCGTCACTAGCGGTAGATCTTCACAAAGTAGGCGATCTCCTTGCCCTTACAAACTCCTTGGTTCAACTCCACAATCTTGTCGGAGGCTTCCAAGTGACACCTAGCCAATCTAGGAGACACCACTCGCCAAGAAGTAACAAATGGTGTGTTGATGATGAACTCCTTGCTCTTGTGCTTCAAATGATAGTCTCCCCAACACTCAACTCTCTCTCATAGGATTTGGATCTGGTGGAAAGAAGATTTGAGTGGAAAGCAACTTGGGGAAGGCTAGAGATCAAGATTTATGTGGTTGGAATGGAATATCTTGGCCTCAACACATGAGTAGGTAGTTCTTTGCCATCTGCCATGGCAGATGGCAAAGGCATGTTCGGCGGATGGCAAAGGCTTTGCCATCAGCCAGCAGATGGCAAACAGGTCATCTGAAACCCTGCCGGTAAAGGCTTCTTTGCCATCTTCCAGCAGATGGCAAAGAGCTACTTTGCCATCTGGCTGATGGCAAGAGCTCATAACTTTGCCATCTGTTGGCAGATGGCAAAGCCTCTTAACGGGTTAGCTCCGAGAGGTTAACGGCATACTTTGCCATCAGCGGCCAGATGGCAAAGGTTTGACTCTTTGCCATCACCAGCAGATGGCAAAGGTCGACTCTTTGTCATCTGCCGGCAGATGGCAAAGGTCGAAGCTCTTTGCCATCTGCCAAATAGATGGCAAGGTCTGACTCTTTGCCATCGACCAAATAGATGGCAAAGGTTGAGCTCTTTGCCATCTGCCAAATAGATGGCAAAGTGACTATATTGCCCCATTTAATTTTGTTTTCTTATATCAATTCATTTTCACAGTAAATCAAACACAAATATATTTATATGACCAATATAGCATATTCAACACATATTACCAATAGTCATGAACACATATGTATCCAACACATGTTACCAATAGTAGCAAGTTTCATCCGTACATATACATAGTTTCATCAATATTACACAGTTTCATCCATAGGTAGCAAGTTTCACAAGGTCAAAACAAAAACTAAATACAAGCACTCCATCAACCCAAGCTTCCGTGATCTTAAGCAAATCTGTAAAATGGGAAAGAAGAAAGTTAGAAGAAGAATATTATTATGATGCATCTTGAAACTTTTTGAAGAGACTTTGATGAATGAATGACTTACTACAAATCTGTAAAATGCTAAGTATAGGTCATTTTAGAGCTAGCCTAGGTTGAATAGGTCATTTTGAAGCTAAGTAAGGTTATTATGTCATTTTGGAGCTAGCTAAGCATATGAAGTCATTTAGGACCTAAAATATGTCATTTCTTAAGCATACTATATCATTTTAGAGCTAGCTAAGCATATTAAGTCTTTTTTGAGGAAAAGATGCTAAGTATAGGTCATTTTAGAGCTATCCTAGGTTAAATAGGTCATTTTTATGCTAGCTAAGCATATTAAGTCATTTTGAAGGAAACAATGCTAAGTATAGGTCATTTTAGAGCTATCCAAGGTTAAATAGGTCATTTTGGAGCTAATTAAGCTTATTATGTAATTTTTGAACTAGCTAAGCATATTAAGTCATTTTGGAGGAAAAAAATGCTAAGTATAGGTCATTTTAGAGCTAGCCTAGGTTGAATAGGTCATTTTGAAGCTAAGTAAGGTTATTATGTCATTTTGGAGCTAGCTAAGCATATGAAGTCATTTAGGACCTAAAATATGTCATTTCTTAAGCATACTATATGGAAGAAAAATGCTAAGTACATGATTATGTCGCTAGTATCCATATGGCGTAGAACCTGACCGACATGACTAGTCATAGAACCAAGGTGGCACAAACGCGTGACAGGCATACATGACCCGAAGCAATGCACGTGTCGGTCATCACGAAAGTGCAACCAAGTCGTAGCAAGCTACAAGGACTTCGGTGATACAGCGTGACATTTCCCGTAGGGATGAACCACGAGGAGCAAAGGACACATGCCGGTCAATCCATGTGTTCGAGCGATGCGAACTACCATGGCTCGATGGAAGCACTAGGAGGCATTTCCCTATATGGAAGGCTACCAAAGGCACCACGACTAGGTGTCGAATCCCACACATACAATGCATTTCAAACATACACACATTATGCACGATATGTCTAGATATATACAACATGGCATCACAACAAAACTCTATTAAGCAAAACACTTGGGACACTTACCGTCATCACGGAGGTGTAGGTGTAGGTGTAGGTGTAGGACCGGTCGCGCCCGGTGGCGAGCGGAGAAGGTTCGATCGATGCTTGTCGGGAGTTACGCTGCACCAAAGATTATTTCCAATGTATCGTTAGCATGATGCAACTCAAATGTGAAGACTAGTAACTAATGACCGTTCAAATGAAACTCACCGTGCCGCCGGAGCAATGACCGGCATCGGCGGAGGGGTCCGCCGTTCTTCTCGCACATGGACTGCACATTTGGTTTTGACGAGTCACCATATTAGTTACTAATGAAAGGAACATTGCGTGCATGATTTAGCTAATATGCAGAAGAAACTTACCACGAAGGGCTCGTACATGGCCGGTTAGCCAAGTCGTTCGGTTCCTCTCCTCCTCCAACAGCCTAGCCGTCCTCTCCTCATTCTCCCTGTCCCTCTCCGCCGCTTTGCCGGTCCCTCTCCGCCAACTGCGGTCCCTCTCCTCAAAAGCAGCACAGGTATTCACTCTCTCGCCTCAATAGCAGCTCGCAACACCACTCGTTAGCATTGTAATCATCGACGACCGCAAACACAATGTAATGGAGGAAAGGCTATCGAGTCCGTATAATTAACAAACACTGGAATTCGATTTCCACCGGTCGTAAACGACGCGGTATCTCAGGATCGAGCTGGCTGGCGCTTCTTGATCTGCGGGAGAGTGCTACTACAACGTATCAGTCCATTACCAATGGCTAACGAGCCATGGGACCTCCCGCCACCAGATATCATCACTAGCTCTGGATCAAGAGGCCGGCTCGGGTTAAAGTCTGGCCCTTTCCTCGCCTTCCCATGCTTAACGTATTGCACCATCTTGTGGTGGGAGGCCTCGTTGCTGAAGTTCTTTGCATTTTCGAGGTCGACTCGAGAATGCCTTGGCCTTCTTGTACGGTGCAATATTGGACATGCCATAGAGGTCGAACAGCTCGCACCTTTGGAGCCTTGTTGTGTTTTGACTAAAAGAGAGGAACATAGTATTAGTTAAGGACTCAAGCTAGCACAAAGGATGAATTTGCATGAATCATGAAGCAAACCACACATACCCAGTTTTTCCTGCACTCCATGTAGGTCGACGCTGCCTAGATGGTGTGGCACACCTTTCATTTTGAAACGCTTCTCCTTTGCTATGTTGTGGGCGACGCGCCATTGGGGAGAGCACCACTCATCCACCAACACCTCCCAGCAGTCCATCTTGTCCGCACACCATCTCGGAGGCACCTAAGTTAAGCAAGAGAAATTTGAGCGCTACGCCTACGAATCAAATCAAGGAAACTAAGTACAAGGCCTTAAGAATAGGTAATTACCTTCATGTACTTCTCCTTACTCAGATACTTGTCCTGGCACTTCTCTTTTCTCCTCCTAATACCAACAGGCTAAGTAGTCTCGAACAGCGTCAAGGCCCCGAGCCTCGTCGAAAGTTTCCAAGTAGGCGCCGCACTCGGCGTCGATAACCCGAGCCGCCTCCTCCTCATCCCTCGACACACAGCAGAAGGTCTGCAATCAAACAAGAAAACACGGATTAGAAGGTCTGCAATCAAACAAGAAAACACATGTAGAAGGTATGCAATCAAAGAAGAAAACACAACGTAAATGGCAAAGGAGAAATTACCCAAAACGTGGCGATCACAATGTCGGCCACCGTGTCGCACTCGACATCGCCGACCCTATGCTCGGCGGGCCGGGCAGCCAAGTAGTGCTCCTGTGTCATTCCTAGCTCTGAACCCGGCCCTCACCGAACAACGTGACCCACCCGGGAAGCATCATGGCGACAAATCACACCAAGGGCAAGTGTTGGGCCTGCGGACACCATCTTCGTGTGTCCAAGAACTTCAAGATGACAAGGCCAACGCATTAGATATTCAAGAAAGCGTCAAGGCAAAAGGTTAAAAAAGAGTAAATGCACTTACTTCTCCCCATTAGGCGCAATCAACCACCTCACGGTCGGGGTCGCCCGGGGTGGCGGAGCTTTGTGCGACCACTTTGGTAGACTTTGCCCCTCAACCCACTCACCCTCGCTATAGCTATCGGGACTATTGTCTCCACCACTGAACACAACCATGTGCACTCGACTCCGCCTCAGCGTGACCCGGCTGAGCTCCGAGGTCTCGTGGGGCGAAGACTCGGCAGCCCGAGGCTCCGACTCACAGACCCGTCTGAGCTCCGGAGTCTCGTGGGGCGAAGACTCGGCGGCCCGAGGCTCGGCGGCCCGAGGCTCGGCGGCCCGAGGCTCGTCAGCCGTAGGCGCGTCTGCCATAGACGGGTCCACCTCGGATGGCTCGATCTCGGACGGAGCAGCCACAGTGGTCGGGTGACTCAGTGGGGTGGCGGCGAGGAAGGCGTGTGACCTTCCTACCTCTCCGACGCCACGTCCACCTCTAGCAGCCTTCTCCTTCTTACCCCCTCGACCTCTCCCGGCCGAAGAAGAAGCGACCGTCATTTGGACTCTGCAAACCGAGATCTAGCGCTCTCTGGAGGCTATGGGGGAATGGAACTACCCTCCCACCACGCCGCCGAGGTAGGAGCCCCGGGCGCTCTCGACCCGCGCCCACCATCATCAACACACGGAATGACAAAGAGTAAACGAAATTAGTACAACATAAAAAATGAATACCGACATGAATAATAATATGTATATAAATTCATTTTAGAGGAATAAATGCTAAGTATAGCTCATTTTAGAGCTATCCTAGGTTAAAGTCATTTTTGAGCTAATTAAGGTTGTTATGTCATTTTGAGCTAGCTAAGCATACAAATTCATTTTGGAGGAATAAATGCTAAGTATAGCTCATTTTAGAGCTAGCTAGGTTAAAACTTGAACTAATTAATAATATATATGTATATAATAATAATGGAATACACGACATGAACTATAATATTAATCTTCATCATCATCATTAATAAATGCATCATCATCGTCTCAGATATGCTTCGGGTCAATAAATGCATCATCCTCATCACTATCGGTAATGACGTGCTCATCATCATCATCAACATCTGGAAGGCCTCCTGCATATAATCGGTCAAGCATTGATAGGTCATCCGCAGCGATAACCTCTTCTTGTTCCGGCTCTTCTTGTTCCTGCTCAGCTCGGATTCACCGCCATTGTCTACTTGAATGTTATGAGGTGGCGGTTCTTGAAACGCTTTTTGGAAAGACGTGTTTCTTGGAACAATTCTCCTTCATATGTGTCTGGATTAACGTGAGGTTCATAATCCTCTTCATTGGGGGGAGGTGGTCTAACACGTGGCGGCACTTCATAAACGACATCCCAACCTTCGAGATTTGGATCACTTTGGCAGGCCCACGGTAGATAGAAAACTTGGGTTGCCTGTTGAGCCGTAATAGACATCGGGAACATCCAAATGGGTGCTTTGTTTGATTTTGACTAGCCCTAGATGTTCATGAGTCCTTCTAGTCTCTTTCGGCTGGAACCAATGACATTTGAAGACTACGACTTTCGGTGGGTTTGCACCATAGAATAGAAGTCCATAAATTGCTTCAACTCTTCCATAATACTCGGTATCTCCTTCGCCGATAGCAGAGGCACAACAATTTGTAGACATTCGATTAGACCATAGATAGCTCTTTGCCATAGGTACGAAAGCGATACCCGTTGATGTCGTATTTGTCAAATGAATGGACCTTATAGTCAAAACCATTAGCGACTTGTCTCAATTAAGGCGTCCATAGACTCTGAACTAGCCTACAAGTTTAATCTGAAAGGATTGTTGCATTAGCCGTAAATTAGAAGAAGAAATGAAATGGTCTAATGGAAATTACCGTTTGTTTGAACCAAGAGATGAAACCAGGATAGCCGCCTCCATGCATTGCCGTAAGCTCATACTCTTGACGGAATCCTTTTGGATAACCGCTCCATACGAGAATTTGGCGACGTATCGATCGTATCAAATATCCGAGAATAAGAGCAGTTCAAATGAAGTAGAGGTTGCGAAACAATGTACCGAGAACTTACTCGATGTACGGACGCACTTCTATTAGATTGTTCAAGATATACAACGTAATGGTCCGCCATTCGTCGTTATCCAACAATAAGGGAGTATAAGCACCGGCTGGTGCGAGCTTCCCTTTGAATAGGCTGAGGTTGGATCCACCCTTTGTAGGGTCGCCAACATTGTACCGAGGCTTGGATTATGCAAATGACGATTTTTGGCTTTGTAGTGTCTTTGTCACGAAGTTTGCCGCCTCCTCGGTAATGAATGCCTCGGCCATCGATGCTTCAATTCGACGTTTATTTTTACATTTTGCTCGGCGTCTTCTGCATCCTCTCGGTTCATGTAGCACCAACGATTCTGCAGGCCCCCAATGCGTGCCTCGGTCGGGAGATGCAAAATCAAATGCTGCATTGGATTAAAGAAGCCGTGGAAAGATCTTCTCCAACTTGCGAGATCAACTCCGGCGCCAACTCTTCCATTTCTTCTAGCAAGCCAGCGATAATTCTTTCGCACATAGAACCACGGAAGAAATAGCTCAGCTCTGCCGATACTAGCCATTCATCCTCGTGGATAAAGCCACGCAACATCACCGGCATTACCCGCTCAAGCCATATGTGCCAATCATGACTCTTGAGACCAAATATTTTCAATTTTCAAGGCTCGCTCCCCTCTTTAGATTCGATGCATACCCATCGGGGAACATCAACTCCTTTTTCACCCACAAGAGTATTTCCCTCATAACCGACCTTCCAAGATTTAACCATGCCTTTGGCTTCGCCCATTTCTTCTTTCCTTTTGGTTGTTTCATGTTTTGTAGCGGTCTATCACATAGAGCCTCCTGATCGACTCTGGCCTTAGGATTATCCTTCGTTTTCCCCTCTATGCCGAACAATGTACCAAAGAGGGCCTCACCGACATTCTTTTCAGTGTGCATCACGCCGATGTTGTGTGGGCAAAGGAGGTCTTTGAAGTACGGCAGATCCCACAAGCATATCTTGTGGGTCCAGGCGTGTTCCGTATTATACCCCTTGAAATACCCTGGACGCTCTGGATCCGGCTCGCGAGCATTTAAGCGATCCAGTGCATTGGCCTGTCAATGCAGTGGTGCAGAGTTTTTGACATCTCTACCTTTGATGAAGTTCTTCTTGTCTTTTCTGAACTTATGGTGAGGATCCGAGAACTGTCTATGCATGTCGAAGCAAGAAAACTTGCCACACACTGCGGTAAGCCGAAACTCAAGAGCTGCCTTGCATGTGGGGCACGGAACCTTCCATGCACACACCAGCCAACGAATAAGCGCATCGCCCGACAAGTCATGCATCGATTACATGTACCACACACGCATTAGGAAGTTTTTTTGTAGCGGCGTCGTATGTCTTGATCCCATTATCCCAAGCTTCTTGCAGTTCATCCTTAAGCGGCTGCATGTACACATTCATATTCTTCCCGGATAGTTGGGCCCCGGAATTATCAACGTCAGGAAAATGTTCTTTCTTTGCATAATCTGTCCGGGGGGAGATTGAGTGGAATGACAAATACAGGCCAACAACTGTATTGGGCTGCCATCATACCAAACACATTGAACCCATCCGTGCTGACGGCTACTCGAGGATTCCTTGGATCTGCCGCTTTTTCATCATGCAATGCATCGAAGTGTTTCCATGCAGCACCATCCGATGTGTGTACCATCATCAGATTCCCATCTGCATCCCGTTCGGTTCTTTTGCCCAAATTGTGCCATGTCATCCGCATGCGGCCGTCTCTTCGACCATGAATAGATGTTGAAGTCTTGGTATGATTGGCATATACCGAAGAACGTTAATGGGGATTTTGGTCTGACTCTTCTCACCCATACCGTTGTCTACCTCAACATACCTGGAAGACTTGCAAATGGGACAATAGTTCAAGTCAGCATACTGGAGCCTAAATAAGGCACATCCATTCTCACGAGCATCTATCTTCTCATAGGGCATCTTAAGTACCACGGAGGATTTTTGTTCGACCGGTACAGGTTTGCGGGCATTATATGGCCTTTGGGTAGAAAGCGTCCAAATAGTGTCACTATCGGCGTCATAGCATTCTCTGCCCAAGTTGAATTGAGCCTTGAGCCATTACTTGTGCGATGGCATCCAGCTGACAAAGCTCGGTGTGCTCATGGAGAGGACGCTTCGAAGACTCCAACATATCATTGAAGGCCTTTGTAGATTCCTCCATCTCATCGTCCGAATCCCGAGCATCATCAAAGTCTTGCACCATGTCTTCCATCCCGGTACCATGCTCGTCGGTGCAACGACGGCCCTCCTCAGCTCTGGAACGTTGGGAGACTCACCATGAAATGTCCACATCGTATAACCGGGCGTAAAACCCCACTTCTGCAGGTGTTTGATCATTTCAAACTCTGACATCTTACGATCGTTGTCGCACTTTTCAAACAGGGGCACCAGGTTGTTTTCATTCCATTTGCAAATGCGGCTCTGATAAACCCCTTGGTTTTTGTCATCCATTCAGGGTCATGTCTTTACGACTAGGGTGACCGTGTACATCCACGCATACGATCACTCATCTTGCCTAGCTACTGGACACACAAGAAATACATACATAACTCAGCAAACCATATTCATCGCTTAATAAAGTTTCTCGGTTTTATTACGTCCATGCAACCTAGACGCTAATAGGTAAAGATAGGTCCTAATCCCACGGTATGTGTAGATTGGGTTCGTTTTCCCATGCTCTGCTCCGGATCCGACACAAAATTTTTCGGCAGCATTTTCCCGTTGTTCTCTGATACACGTCTCGGCAATAAGCGAGAGGATGTGTACCGGAGAACAACAGAGAGGCACCGACGAAATTCTGCATCGAATCCGGAGCGAGCATATGGGAAAACGAACCCAATCTACACATACTCGAGCTGTCCATGGATAACGTTGGACAATTCGAAGAATTACGGTTATAAATATGCAAATGAATGCATATTTATAGATGTAACCCTTTCGAGCAGGGAGACGATAGTGGTCACGCATATCGATGATTGAATACACCTATAGCTAGCAAGTTTCATCGGCACGAAGACCGAACAGAGCAAATGAAGGGGAGAGGAGGAGATGTCATTTGTGCTCACCCATGAACGCAGGGCGGAGCTCGTCGAGCATGCAGGGAGGTTGTTGAACACCAGACCCTCACAGTGATGAAACAACTGCACATTTAAATCCACCCGATCAACGCAAATATATATGATGTTTTTCATAACAAAATTGGAAAATATATGACCTAACTCATAATTCACAAAAAAATAGGGAGTGCCTATTTAGTACTTGATTGTTTTCCAATTCGGTATCATTCACATTTCCTGACAAATAAATAGAGGATTGTGCATGGAGTTGTTTTTCTAGCGTGCTCAGTTTTTTAAAAGAGGTCTGGGGTTCTTTTTTTAAAACAGAGAAAAAACTACGGGTGCGTTTGGGAGCAAAGTATTTTTGTTGTTTTTTAGGAATATTGTGGTTTTTAAGAAAAACTTTGGTATTAAATACTTTGAAGTGTTTGGCTCAAAAAATTAGGCTCCGTTTGGAAGTAATGTTTTTATAAAACCTTAGTATTCCGATACTACAGTTTTTATACCAACGACAATGTATCTGTAGTTTATGAAAACAACAATTTTTCAAAGTATTGTGGAAACAATGGCATGTTTGGCAATAATAGTATACATCGTTGTAATAGGTCCCTACCTCTTTGTTGTGTTTCTCTGTTTTTCTAAAAGAGTTCCCAACCTCTTTTTTAATACTGCAAAAATACTACAGTTTTGTGGATACTGCAGTTTATAATACTACAATTTTAACTAGAGCCAAACACCTCAAAGTATTTAAAACCATAGTATTTTAAAATACTGTAGTATTATTGAAATACTTCAAAAATACTTTGCAACCAAACACAGCCAGGCTATGTTTGATAGTAAAGTATTGTAAAAACCAAAGTATCAGAAACCAAAGCTCATTGCAAATAAAACTATGATAATCTCAAAAACTGTAGTATTCTTAAAATACTTAGGCTGTGTTTGATAGTAAAGTATTGAAAAAACCAAAGTATTGAAAACTACAACATTTTAGCATGTAGGTGTAAGATACCACAGTTTTGACATATCGCATTATAGTGAAGTATTGGGAATACTTTGGAGCTGTTTGGTAGTGTTGTATATATTGATGCACCTAATAACTAGCTAGCCGTTTTCTACTTGCTTACCCTGTTACCCAAACCCAACGGCCATGCAAAAGGCCACCCATATGCACAAAGTCCATAGCCAAACTGTCAACAACCATGCCCAAAGCTCGTCCTGCAGCTTACAAAGATGAGAAAAACCATGCGATTGCCGTCGGTGGCGGCACCATAGCATACACACGAAGAGAAGTAGGAGGCACGGTGATGCCATCTTCATGAGGCAGCAGGAGGTCTCTTCCTCGAAAGCAAGGCCTGCCACTTCATGCCACAGGCCTCCTTGAGAAGGAACAGATGATTAAGCGTACTAGCCGTTTTTCCATGGTCGTCTCTTTATCTATCCACGGCAACCTGAGGGAGAGACGATCTCCGACAGCGAGCGGCGGTGGCACAGGAATGAACGAGGACGAAGAAACGTGTTTGTTTTTTCGCCTGCTCTGTTTAAAAAGAGGTCCTGGGTTCTTTTTATTAGACAGGAGAAAATACTGCATTTTGAGAAATCTTGTAGTATTAATACTACAGTTTTTGTGGAGACCAAACAGCTCAAAGTAATTAAAACCATAGTATTTAAAAACTATAGTATTCACAAAATACTTAGAAAATGCAGAGCTATCAAACGGGGCCTTAGGCTTAGTTTGGCAACAAAGTTTTACAAAACTGCTGTAATTGAAAACCACAAGATTCCAATCGGTAGGCAAGTAATATCTGCAGTTTTCTAAAACCAAGGTTTTTCTCGGTTTTTACACGTGTTTGGCTGGTGCTGTTTTACCTAAGTTTTGACCAAGTATTTAGCATGCATGATCGAGTATTTAGCGGCTGCTAACGGCGGCGCCATGCACACGTCACGCCCGTACTAGATGCTCGGATCTGTAGAATGTGTCTACCCCTGCTGCATCTACATGCATGTCACCTAACCTCGCCAAGTAAAAGATGATGTACCTACTCAACAGGACTACAATTAGATGCTGAGCTAACTAGACAAGTGCAAGAAATAAATCAATCACCGGCCTTCAATGGCACGATTAATTTAACCAGACGTACATCATTGTTCATTAATCAACTAGATTAAAGCAATACAATCTTAGGAGTGTTGCCATCATATTTTTTTCTATACGTGCATGTACTTCCAGCCGCCAAAATTCTATGTGCGTGTAGTGCACCGTTGCTACTGCATCGGCTATCTAGGCCTGCCGCCAAGTTGGATGCTACGGACGGTGGGTTCGTCGGCGAAAAATTTCCTGTAGCAGTGCCGCAGAGCTGCCGGTGGAAGGCGTGGACAATTAAGACGGGATCATGTGTGGAGCCGCTTCAACGACATGGACTTTGGCATTAGTGTGAAGTTGCGGCGCAACTAGCAAAACTGGAACAGAACATACAGTGCGAAATTTTAAACGGAGAGTTTGTGTTGTGGCTGTTTATTCTAATTTTCTGTTTGATAAAATTGTTCATGCTCATATTATAAAACAGAATATGTATGTGCTTACTTTTGTTTATCGAACAATGTTTCCTTGCAGATGACATATTTGTATTGTTAAACCAGCCTCTAACTTACTCCATACAATGTTAGGGCACACACACCTGACTCAAGAATTTGCTACTTTTGGTGATTTCCTTGGCATTTTGTTTTCATGCTTTTTTTTATTATCTTTCCTACGGTGGTGATTGGATTTAAATTTTTGTCCGATTCATCATAAAGGAAATCTCTACATGTTATGCGGTGGTGATGGTTGTGAACTACTTTTTAGCAGCAGTCTAAAAATAAGATCTATGTTCACTAATAAGGTCAAGAGAAAATGGTTCTATAATAGTATTTTTCTACTCAAAACATACAAGCTAGAGTTGTATAGCTTATTTTGGTTTCTGTGTATGCCTGCTTGCAATAATACTTTTGAAGCAATATTATGGAGTTGGCCCATTCCTCTGTCTCTGCAGTTCTGCATTGTTGATTGAATGAAAAGTGCACTCATGTGCTACATCAATCTTCAACTTGCAAAATTAAATCCTTCGCAACATATGACTACAAATACTTTGTTTATAGGGCAATTTGTGTATATAAAACTGATATTCAATGTTATATGGCAATATGGTTAATCTCCAAAACAGAAATTGCAAAGCCTCTACTTATTCATCTAGTATATCTAAGGATAGGCATGGACAAGCGCATACCTTTTTTTCCCTGATGGTGAGCTAGTTCGATGGCGCCGTGTGGGAGGGCATGAGAAGGGGCGGCGCGTGGCCTGGCTCGGTGGAGGGGCGGGCATGGGCACGCCAAGTGGCCGAGGAGGCGGGCATGAGGCACACCGCGGTGGCCGGGAGGCGGGGAGGGCCGACTCGGTGGAGGGACTGCGGTGCGGTGCGGCTTGGTGGAGGGACGGGCGAGGCGAGCTGCGGTGGCGGGAGGGGCGGGAGGGCGGGGAGGGCGCGGTGGCCGGGAGGGGCGGGGAGGCCGGCTGCGGTGGAGGGACGGGCGCAGGCGAGCCTGTGGCGGGAGGGGCGGGAGGGGCGGGGAGCGCTGTGGCGGGAGGCGGGCAGGCGGTGCTGGGCGGTGGCAGGCGGGCGGGCGCCTGGGTCGTCTGGTGCGTGGGTCTTGATTTGGGCAGTTTTTAGACAAGTGGCTGGTGGGTGGGTGAGGTGGGGAGAGAGAGGGTGGGGCCGGGCTGGAAGAGAGAGAGAGAGAGGAGGGGCCGGGCCGAGAGAGGGAGGGAATTTTTTAGAAAAGAGGGGGAGATAGTTCGACCTCTTTGCCATCTGCCACCATTTGGTGATGGCAAGATATAGGCCTTGCCATCCGTGGCAGATGGCAAAGAGGTGGGGCTCTTGGCCGTTATAAGCGCCGTTATCCATTGGGCTCCACCCACTTCTTTGCCATTCGCCAACAGATGGAAAGATTCTTTGCCATCTATTTGGCGAGATGGCAAGAAAATGGAGTTGACAGCCGTTGCAAAGATGGACCCTACCCACCTCTTTGCCATCTGTGGGCGATGGCAAAGATTATTTTCCATCCACTAGCGGATGGCAAAGAATTGGTGATGGCAACCATGTTCTTTGCCATCTGTCAGATTCTTGCCATCTGTTTTTATAAGCGGATGGCAAAGACATTCTTTGCCATCTGTTTTTGTAAGCAGATGGCAAAGACATTCTTCTGCCATCGGTGGCGGATGGCAAAGAGCTGGTGATGGCAAATTCCCGATTTCGATGGTAATCTGGGCGTCGGGTGGGCCTGGTGGTCCGGCCAGCTGGGTTGGGCTGGTTGGCCGAGGCCCAGATGGGCAGGGGGTTATGGCCCCTTTTATTTTATTTCTTCTAATTAGTTTAATACTTTTTGCTTTTATTGACTTTAGAGCATCTAAACATCCTATAAATTTTTGGTTTCTCCACCAATATTACCAAATGATTAATTGTAACAACTTGGACATTTTAGTTAGCAGGTTTGACAAAACTATGAATTTGGCTTTAAACTCAGTTTTGATTTTGAGTTGTGATTTGGAGCAAGCGAAGATTAGCAACAGTAACAGTGGTGACGTGGCACCATTAGCATGAGATTACTGTAGCATAATTATCCGGGTTGTAGGATCTTGAGAAGAGGTGTCTAGAGGGGGGGGGGGGGTGATTAGACACTAAGTACCAAAGTTGCAGTTTTTAACTTCTTTAGGTTTAAATGGAGTTTAGGCACAAGTTTAACATTCACAATACATAACAAGCAAGCATGCAAAGAGTATGTGAGCAGCGGAAAATAAAGCATGCAACTTGCAAGAATGTAAAGGGAAGGGTTTGGAGAATTCAAACGCAATTGGAGACACGGATGTTTTTGTCGTGGTTCCGATAGGTGGTGCTATCGTACATCCACGTTGATGGAGACTTCAACCCACGAAGGGTAGCGGTTGCGCGAGTCCACGGAGGGCTCCACCCACGAAGGGTCCACGAAGAAGCAACCTTGTCTATCCCACCATGGCCGTCGCCCACGAAGGACTTGCGTCACTAGCGGTAGATCTTCACAAAGTAGGCGATCTCCTTGCCCTTACAAACTCCTTGGTTCAACTCCACAATCTTGTCGGAGGCTCCCAAGTGACACCTAGCCAATCTAGGAGACACCACTCTCCAAGAAGTAACAAATGGTGTGTTGATGATGAACTCCTTGCTCTTGTGCTTCAAATGATAGTCTCCCCAACACTCAACTCTCTCTCATAGGATTTGGATCTGGTGGAAAGAAGATTTGAGTGGAAAGCAACTTGGGGAAGGCTAGAGATCAAGATTTATGTGGTTGGAATGGAATATCTTGGCCTCAACACATGTGTAGGTAGTTCTCTCTCAGAAATAGGATCTTTGGAAGTGTAGGCTTGTTCTGATGGCTCTCTCCACGAATGAAGAGGAGGTGGAGGGGTATATATAGCCTCCACACAAAATCTAACCGTTACACACAATTTACCAAACTCGGTGGGACCGAATCAACAAACTCGGTCGGATCAATTTATTAAACCTAGTGGCCGTTAGGGTTTTCGGTGGGACCGATATGCAACTCGGTAGGACTGATATGGTTAGGGTAGGGCACAACATAATCTCGGTGAGACCGATTACACAAACTCGGTGGGACCGATTTTGGTAATAAGTTAACCAGAGAGTTGGTCAGGCAAACTCGGTGGGACCGATTTCTCAAACTCGGTGGGACAGATTTTGGTAATAAGTTAACCAGAGAGTTTGCATTGTAATCTCGGTAGTACCGGTTACACAAACTCGGTGAGACCGATTTTGGTAATGGACATACACAGAGAGATTACAATTCCATCTTGGTGAGACCGAGATCCCTATCGGTGAAACCGGTTTTCCTAGGGTTTGTGGCAGTGGCTATGACATGTGAACTCGGTGGCGCCGGATAGAAAGAAATGGTGGGGCCGAGTTTGACTTTAGGTTTAGGTCATATGTGGAAGTGGGAAAGTAGTTGAGGGTTTTGGAGCATATCACTAAGCACATGAAGCAAGAGGCTCATTAAGCAACACCTCATCCCTCCTTGATAGTATTAGCTTTTCCTATAGACTCAATGTGATCCTAGATCACTAAAATGTAAAATGAAGAGTCTTGAGCTTGAAGCTTGAGCCAATCCTTTGTCCTTAGCATCTTGAAGGAGTTCCCACATCCTTTAGTACATGCCACTCCATTGTTGAACTTATCTGAAACATACTAGATAAAAGTGTTAGTCCAACAAGAGATATGTTGACATTAATTACCAAAACCACCTAGGGAGCACTTGTGCTTTCTATCTCCCCTTTTTGGTAATTGATGGCAACATACATCAAAGCTTTAGATAAAGATATAAAGAATAGCAAGTAAAGCTTGGAAAGACATGTAACAAGCATAGGCTCCCCTACATGTATGCAATCATGTGAATATGGAATAGAGAAGCATGTGAGAGCAAAACCATGATAGAGTAGGCAATGTGTTACATGTATCTTGGCCATATGCATCAGAGCAAAGAATATTAAAGAAAATACCTTCATGCTCATGAGTCCTTCTTGCAAACAATATGTACATCAACAAGAATTCCTCATACACATGAGTGTGGTGCATATACTTACCTTGTAGTCTTGAGTTGGCTTAGGGTGGAATGAACCTGCACAAACAAGGTTAGATAACACAGGTACATCTACTAGCTAGAGCAAACAGAAGAAACCACAAGAATACCAAGACTGGGATGACATGTAGAGAGTGAGTTCTGAGTACCACTTTGGATTAGACATGTCCCCTAGAGTTAAGTTATGCAATGAATTTAAATGATTCCTTTCCCTTAGATGTCTTGCTCCCCCTGAATCTAGCAAGGGATACTGGGAGAAGATAGGGAACAGAAAATCAGAGTTGAAAGATATAAATGAACGGAGCTTAATGCAAATAAGCACACATGAACATGTCTTTCCCCTCAAGAAGACATGTGGCATCTATCCTCTTGAACACCAAGCATCTGGGATCCTTGAGAAATACTTTCTACTTGAGTATTCTCTCCCCCTGGAGATCTCTTTCTCCCCCTTAATACTCTCTCCCTTTTTGTAGCGACCCGACCCGAATGGATCAAGTCTCTGTGCTTTCGTGTCATCCCTGGATCGGTATGCTGACACACACAGTACTCGAAGGATTTATAACAGAGGTAAATCACATGTATAAAATAACGTAAATACTATTACCTCAATCCAAAAATATAAGCGGAAGCAACAAGGTTGTGGATTCCCATCAACACCAACGGCAAAGTTGAGTATAGGAAATCGTAACCCTAACGTATCACTTACTAATAAATGCGAAAATTCTGCAACATGAAAAGTTGCAGCCAGCAATTGACACATGGAATATCTTTGGCAATGTAACACATAGAGAGTAATGAAGGAATAGACTATACTACATGCATATATGGCTGGTGGAAAGCTCTATGGTTACAGTTTTTGCGAAAAGCCAATTTTTCCCTCGCAAAGGAATAAATTTATTTAACTATCATGGTGGTTGTTGAACATTGAGAATGGTTGACAGCATCCTCAATCCCAATTAAAAGTACTCATTAAACCCAAACAAATTATATTAAGTAACGTGATGAGATCAACAGGATATTCAGGTACTAGATACTCAAAATTGTCCATGACCGGGGACACGGCTAATCATGATTAGTTTGTACACTCTGCAGAGGTTTGCGCACTTTTCCCCACAAGACTCGATCGCCTCCGTTTGGTTTCTCGCCTTTGCATGGTGTTTGAGAGGCGGATGGCCGAGACACAGTCTTTCGAAGCACTAGCACCTTACATGTGGGTAGACCGTACCAACCTACATCCCCTACATCAGCTAGCCTACCCGTAGAGTTTGCACAACTTAGTCAACTATGCGAGCCCATAATGGCTTGTGGCTGCACACGGAAGTTTCTAGTTTGAATAATCTTATGATCCCTTAGAGCACAGGTGGCGGTCCGAAGAAATCTGAGGCAAATCCTGTCTACCTGTGTGCCTTGACAGGCAAGTCTGGAATAGCCAGTGCCTCAATCCACCCAGATGTGTGTTTAAGTTGCCACCTTAGATAAACCATTAATTATCAATCTCACATCCGTCATGGATATTCACTCAAACCCAATCCACGTCTCTGAGCATAGCATGGCGTAATAAGCAAACGTAGAAGTAACTCCCAAGGGTTTTATAATAAAAGCAGGTAATAGGTACTACCTCAAACTACTTCCCATCCCACAATTCAATTAGATCCTAATCATGCAAGTGTTTGAGGAATAGATCTAATGCATAAAAACTGGGTATGAGAAGAGTATGATCAAAGTGTTACTTGCACCGCAAAGTTGATGAAGATGATTCGCACTCAAAACTCTTGATAGTTCTACTCGTCACACTCCGGTCAATCTATCGTAATCAAGCAATAGTAACCACACATAAGCAATCACTCAAAAGATCGGAAAAGAGCGAAGAAAAGCGATTTGGAAAAGCGTCAAAACCAAATCAAATAACTCTTGCAACATAAAACAATTTCTAACAGTACCAAAACCATGTGTATTTGGCCTTATCAGAAAGTTTAGGTCAAGAGCTTCGATTAGCAAAAAGAATCAACTAAATCGGAGTTATGAAACTCAAGTTATGATCAAACGAAGTTTGAATACAAATATGTTTGAAATCAAATTTTAAAACTTTCAAAAACATGTTTGAGTTATATGACTGGATAGAGGAGATCATAACGAAGAAGTGGGCGTTGGTTTCGTTGGATTCCGACTTACGAGTATAAAGTTATGAACGTTTGAAGATTAGGGACTACGGATAGGTCCATGACGAAAATTAAAAATAAAAAGAAAAATCTATCGGCGAGCTCGCTAAACAAAAGCCGGAAAGAAAAAACCGGCGAGAAAACCGATCTAGGGTTTCGGAAAGAAAACCGAAACAAAAACCGATCTAGAAAACCGGAACGAAACCGATCTAGACAACCGATCTAGAAAGCGGAATGTAAATCGATCTAGAAACGTGGCCTTGGCCTGGGCTAGTACCTCAAGAGGCGAGGATCCGGCGGCGTGGGCGGCGGGCGGTGGCAAGTGGCGGCGGCGGCGCTGGTGAGGCGGCGGCGCTGGTGAGGGGCGGCGGCGCTATGGCGTGGCGTAGGGCGGCGGCGGCGCGGCTATGGCGGGCGTAGAGGGCGGCGGCGACTATGGCGGCGGCGTAGGGCGGCGGCGGCTATGGCGGCGGCGGCACTCTTTCTTCTGGCGGAGGAGGAGAGAGGAGAGTTGATTTGATGTGTTGGAGGGGGTGCTTGGGTATTTATATTGGGGAGGGAGGGGTTTTGCTTGGGGTAGGGACAAGAAATAGATTAGGATTAGGAATCCTATGAATAAAAAGCGGAATAACAAAAGCGGGGTCAAACTCTACTAGGAATTGTAAAAGAATAGGAAACTTGGGCTCCTGGCTCCCCTAGGTGCGTGCGATGCGTCGTCGTTGGCTTTGGCCTTTGGCGGCCGGTGGCTTAATGGCGGCTTGGGCCTTTGGCCCAAGGCACTGCGCTCTTTTCTTTTCTTTTTTTTTAAAAAATATTTCGATCGAAAGAAAAATAATAAAACCAAATAAATAAATATATTATATAGGCATATAATATATCAAAATTTTCAGAAAAAGATTTCTTATATGATGAACTTTATTCTAGCATTAAATAAAATACATACAAATTTAAATAAAGCAAAGAGTGCTTCTAGTCCAATAAATTCCAACAAAAATCATTTTTAAAATACCAAAATGACTTCAAATTAATTTCTCTCCAATTTTTACGATGTAGGGAATCATGTTACCCTATTTTCCATATATTTTATTTTTGGAGAAAAATAATTTGAATAAAACTCAATAACTCCAAATTGAAAAATAAATTCAAAAGAACTTTGAATTTTAATTCTTTGAAAACTCCCAACTCATATTTCATTATAATTTGAAGAAGTCATTTTATCTTCGCTCGTGAAAATCATTGAGTTGCATAAAGTTTCAGAATTGGAAATATTTTTCAAATGAAATTCAAATATTTTCAACACCCCTTGTCATTTAAATAAATGGAAGAAGTCATGTCATCTTCTCTCCAGGGTTTGTGATGAAAAGAATTTGAATTCCCGAAGATCATAAAAGCAAAAATGAAAGTTTGGGAAAGCCCTTTTATTCCCTCTCATTTAACTTTCAAAAGTTTCGAATTCACTCACTTTCAGTCAATCAATCAAGCAATCAATCAAAACTATCTATTTGTTTATAACATTCCAAAATTTAGAATTTTGGGATGTTACAAACTTCACCATAAAATGAATCTAGTCCTCGAGATTCGGAGAAACTAGCAAGAAATAGGTTAGGGTTTGGGGGTCTTCTCAAAAATCCATCGATCATCTCCGGGGTCTCGGGTGCTACCACCCTTAGAAGCATGGTTACGGTTCCATCAAAACTCATATACTCCATCCTTATTACTGACAGTGTCGATCTTCTCAGATCGGAAGGATAATTCCTTCTCTGGGCTCTTCGGTAGTGGCATAACCTTTTCCTCAATTCCTTTGTCCTTTACTCTTGGTAAGGTTATCCCGGCCCAGGTCTTCATAGGCAGACGGTCTGACGCCAATTCTAAACAACTATCGATATCTCATGGTGGTCAACAATTTATGGTTTCTCCTGCAGAAAATGGAGTGCAGGTTGAACCTCACCGTATAACCTACGGTTGGCAACAACTGCCGTGTACAAGGGAAAAACAATACCTATACCTTTCTAAGGTTTAAACAAGGTTTAATATAAATGCGTCTCTCTGCTATAGGTAAGTCACTCAGATTTACCATCCCGTATAGCAAGGCGAATAATAAGAGTAAGTCGGTATGGTGATCAATCCATCCCGCACCCAAATCATTACCTTGTACATGGTTTAGCGAATCTCGCATTCTAACACCCGGTCATCCTCGCAAGCATTGCAGAATTTCTCTTGTCGACGAACCAAGTTCGGAAAATCCATTGATTCTGCAGGCCAAACAAACATCTATCGTTCCTTAACAACTCTCAGGTTTTGCGTAAACTCCTATAGAATCGTTGGTCGATAAAATCATAACTTCTTCCAGGGTTTTTCCTTCAGCAAGAGTGTGCTTGCTTCTTAGCGGGTCACAGGGCACATGGGTTATAGCCCATCTCATCACTTGCAAATCTTGAACTCATCATCTGGGCAACTGATCATTATCCCAACATCCAACTTCCTCGCATACTTAAAATCCATCCAAATGTCTTGTCTCTTTTCCTTATATTTGCACCAAACTAAGGCGTGATTACTCGGACTCATCATGGAATTTCCATTGATCCATATTTCCAACATCATACCTCCTTTATATCCAATAACACTTCATCTCTTCATCCTCGTGGGATGTCCCACATACCGTGATAAACTTATACTTATGAAATCCATACTCCACTTCATGGAACCTCATTATCCTTTCCAGGGTCAAGCATCCTTACAAGGAAATATTGGCCATCTCTGCATGGCACTTCTTCAACTGGGAAACGTGAAACACATCCTGAACTCCTAACAGTCCTTCGGGTGACTCCAACTTGTTGGTAACTTCTCCCATACGTTCCAACTCGGTATGGTCCTACAAATCTCGGGTCTAACTTTCCCTTAACTCCAAATCGATTAACTCCTCACAGAGGGGGCACACAAAGATATGCTCTGTCTCCGATTTCATAGACTACCTCCTTGCGTTTTGAGTATGCATAACTATTCTGCTGGTGAGCTACCTTGATCTATCTCGAATCAACTTAACATTCTCTTGACTCCTTGATCATATTTGGTCCAAACAACTGACGGTCTCCAACTTCATCCCACATCAACGGTGTCCGCTCCTTCTCCCATACAAAGCTTCAAAGGGGCCATCTTCAAACCGACTTGGTAGCTGTTGTTGTCTGAGAACTCCCGTAGGGTAGATTATTATCACTACTAGATCCATAATCTAGCGCTGCGCTCTCAACATGTCCTCCAAAATCTGATTGACTCTCTTGATTTATCCATCATCTGTCATGCGGATGAAAGGCATCTTGAACTCTAGCCTAGTACCCAAAGTCTGGTGCAGCTGATTCCAAAACTTTGAGGTAAAGTGTTCCTCTACGATGGTCCTCGGAACTCCATGCAGACATACGATCCTTGTCCAATATATCTTGGCCAACTTCGCACTTGTATAGGTGGTTTTCACTGGGATAAAGTGAGCCACTTTGGTCAAGAGAATCAACTACTACCCAGATAGAATCATATCCCAATCAGGCTCTGGGAAATCAGGTAATGAAATCCATGCCAACCTTGTCCTGCTTCTATTCGGGTATCGGCATAGGCTGTAGTAATCCGGTAACTTCGATGTTACGCCTTCACTCTCGACATACATCACATACGGCTACATACTCCATAATATCCTTCTTCATACCAGTCCACCGAAACACTCCTTCAATTCCAAAATACATCTTGGTGTTTCGAGGCGAATCGAGTATGGTGAGTCATGAGCCTCTGAAGTTTTAACTTCACGATCTTTGCATTATTGGGTACATGTACACTTTGTCCTCAAACCATAAGGTGTCATGCTCATCCTTACGAAAACCTTTGGCTTTTCCTTTGCTCATCCTATCTTTTACCTCAGCAATCTCTTTGTCATCCTTCCGAGCTTCACGGATCTTTCTCAACAATGTAAACCGAACTTCCATTGTTGCAACAAAGCCTTTGGGAACAATCTCCAATCGAAGTTCCCTGGAAATCCTCGGCTAACTCCTTTGGTTATCCTCTGCTTATGAGGGTATTTGTCCTTATTTTCTTTATGGTTGTGTCCTTTTTTCTCCACAAAGCTTGCATGCACTTTCTCCATATCATTTCCATAAGGCTTCAACTTCTGGGACACAAACCGAGACTTTAGCAAAGTCAACTTAAATTCTTCCCAAGTGGTTACTCCACAGCCACAGATGGTTTGGTACATCCTCCACTAGATAGCAGCACCTCTTTCAAAGCAATCAAGAGCATCTTTGGGTCATATCTTTTCGACTATAGGGTTGTTCTCCATGTGATCCTCCATGTTCTAAATCCATCGTTCCATCTCCAATTGACTCATCGGTCCGAAAATACAAGCTCATCTCCATCCATCCTCTAATGGGTCCATGGGTTTGGGGTGGGATAAGAGAGATCGAGAGGATGCACACAATACAAAGCAGTGGTTTTGAAAAGACAGATTTTATTGTGGTACATCGAAAAAACATCAAACAAATGACAGCTCACAATCGTCGCATCTAACGTAGGTATGTAACAGGGTTTGGTCTTCTAACGGTCAATAAATCTTCAAAGTCATCAAACTCTTCCAATCTTGATCATGTCTCTGATGGCTCCTTCGATCATGCTTGTCCTTCTCAAGTTCTTTTGCGAGATCATCTCTGTTGGCGCAAAGTCTCTCATGGCGTCCTTCAATATTTACGGAGTTACGTTCCAAGCTGCGGTTTCAACATCCTTGACATGATCCATGATCCTCATCCTTCGATTCTTGTCAAATCTCCGGCATCTCGATGTTTTGCTCCTTCATCTTGTCTACTTTCGACTTACGGGTCTGAGTTCTTCACGAGCGCTTCCTTATCAAATCTTGCTTCCTGCAGATCCACCTTAAACTTCTTCATGTAATACTCCGGATCCTGGTGATACACCAGCTAAGGTTAAAACTCCAACGTTTGCGAGATAGATGCTCCATCAGCTTTCTACCATCCAATCCTTCCATGCATCTGCATGCTTAACTCCATACGGTGACAATAGCATAGGCGGGCGATAACATCATGGATAGCGTGTTTACGCTCTTGTCATTTTCATGAGCTATCATTCCATAGTTGATATCTCCTGCCTTAGGGTTTTCTGACAAAGCTTTGAATTCTAATGCTCCATGTTCCGATCTTTCTCCGATACACCTTGATCTCGGTTATTGATAACTTCCATAGTCTGCCAAGTTCCATAAGCGTAACCTTCCTAGGTCATACAAATCCGAATTTATTTGGAGCCTTCAAATCTCCTAGTCTTGGTCTTCACCGTTGTAGTTTCCGTTTACGGTAAAATCATCTTCATTCCAAATGGTCTTAGTTGTCCGATATCTTGTCTCCTTGGAGTGGTCTCATCAGTCAAATCTTCGTGTGGTCAAAAGGGAAAAGGGGTATGGTCTAACTAAAAGGAATATTTGAATAAGCTCGTAAGAGAAGAGAGGTAAAAGATCTTTTGAAAATGAAGTTGTAGAAAAATCTTTCCTATGGGCTTGCCATTTTCTAGGGTCACGTCCTACAGTCAACATGTGCTCGATACCATCTTGTAGCGACCCGACCGAATGGATCAAGTCTCTACGTGCTTCGTGTCATCCACGGATCGGTATCTTTGACACACCACGATTACTCGAAGGATTTATAACAGAGGTAAATCACATGTATAAAATAACGTAAATACTATTACCTCAATCCAAAAATATAGCGGAAGCAACAAGGTTGTGGATTCCCATCAACACCAACGGCAAAGTTGAGTATAGGAAATCGTAACCCTAACGTACCACTTACTGTCGTAAATGCGAAAATTCTGCAACATGAAAAGTTGCAGCCAAAAATTCAAGACATGGAATATGCCTGGCAATGTAACACATAGAGAGTAATGAAAGAATAAGCTATACTACATGCATATATGGCTGGTGGAAAGCTCTATGGTTACAGTTTTTGCGAAAAGCCAATTTTCCCTATTGCAAAGGAATAAATTTATTTAACTATCATGGTGGTTGTTGAACATTGAGAATGGTTGACAGCATCCTCAATCCCAATTAAAAGTACTCATTAAACCCAAACAAATTATATTAAGTAACGTGATGAGATCAACAGGATATCCGGTACTAGATACTCAAAATTGTCCATGACCGGGACACGGCTAATCATGATTAGTTTGTACACTCTCTGCAGAGGTTTATGCACTTTTCCCCACAAGACTCGATCGCCTCCGTTTGGTTTCTCGCCTTGCATGGTGTTTGAGAGACGGATGACCGAGACACGATCTTCGAAGCACTAGCACCTTACATGTGGGTAGACCGTACCAACCTACATCCCCTACATCAGCTAGCCTACCCGTAAGAGTTCGCACAACTTAGTCAACTATGCGAGCCCATAATGGCTTGTGGCTGCACGGAAGTTTCTAGTTTGAATAATCTTATGATCCCTTAGAGTGCAGGTGGCGGTCCGAAGAAATACAGGGCAAATCCTGTCTACCAGGTGCCTTGACAGGCAAGTCCTAGAATAGCCAGTGCCTCAATCCACCCAGATGTGTGTTTAAGTTGCCACCTTAGATAAACCATTAATTATCAATCTCACATCTGTCATGGATATTAACTCAAACCCAATCCACGTCTACGAGAATAGCATGTCGTAATAAGCAAACGTATAATTAACTCACAAGGGATTGATAATAAAACAGGTAATATGTACTACCTCAAACTACTTCCCATCCCACAATTCAATTAGATCCTAATCATGCAAGTGTTTGAGGAATAGATCTAATGCATAAAAATCTGGGTATGAGAAGAGTATGATCAAAGTGTTACTTGCCTGCAAAGTTGATGAAGATGATTCGCACTCAAAACTCTTGATAGTTCTACTCGTCACACTCCGGTCAATCTATCGTAATCAAGCAATAGTAACCACACATAAGCAATCACTCAAAAGATTAGAAAGAACGAAGAAAACGATTTGGAAAACGTCAAAACCAAATCAAATAACTCTTGCAACATAAAACAAATTCTAACAGTACAAAAACAATTTGTATATGGCCTTATCAGAAAGTTTAGGTCAAGAGCTTCGATTAGCAAAAGAATCAACTAAATCGGAGTTATGAAACTCAAGTTATGATCAAAGCGAAGTTTGAATACAAATATGTTTGAAATCAAATTTTAAAACTTTCAAAAACATGTTTGAGTTGTATTACTGGATAGAGGAGATCATAACGAAGAAGTGGGCGTTGGTTTCGTTGGATTCCGACTTACGAGTATAAAGTTATGAACGTTTGAAGATTAGGGACTACGGATAGGTCCATGACGAAAATTAAAAATAAAAGAAAAATCTATCGAGTTTAACGCCGCTAAACAAAGCGGAAAGAAAAACGGCGAGAAAATCGATCTAGGGTTTCGGAAGAAAACCGAAACAAAAACCGATCTAGAAAACCGGGCGAAACCGATCTAGACAACCGATCTAGAAACGGAACAGCAATCGATCTAGAAAAGCGTGGCCTTGAGGCTAGTACCTCAAGAGGCGAGGATCCGGCGGCGACGGCAAGTGGCGTGGCGCTGGTGAGGGCGGCTATGGCGGCGGGCGTATGGCGGCGGCGGCGTATATGGCGGCGTGAGGCGGCGGCGGCGCGTTATGGCGGCGGCGTGGGGCGGCGGCGGCGGCTATGGCGGCGGCACTTCTTCTGCTGAGGAGGAGGAGAGGAGAGGAGAGTTGATTTAATGTGTTGGAGGGGGTGCTTGGGTATTTATATTAGGGAGGGAGGGTTTTGCTTGGGGTAGGGGACAAGAAATAGATTAGGATTAGGAATCCTATGAATAAAAAGCGGAATAACAAAAGCGGGTCAAACTCTACTAGGAAGTGTAAAACAATAGGAAACTTGGGCTCCTGGCTCCCCTAGGTGCGTGCGATGCGTGCGTTGGTTTTGGCATTTGGCCGGCCGGTGGCTTGTGTGGCGGCTTGGGCCTTTGGCCCAAGGCGCTGCGCTCTTTTTCTTTTTCTTTTTTTTTAAAAAAAAATTTCCAGACAAAAGAAAAATAATAAAACCAAATAAATAAATATATTATATAGGCATATAATATATCAAAATTTTAAGAAAAAGATTTCTTATATGATGAACTTTATTCTAGCATTAAATAAAATACATACAAATTTAAATAAAGCAAAGAGTGCTTCTAGTCCAATAAATTCCAACAAAAATCATTTTAAAATACAAAAATGACTTCAAATTAATTTCTCTCCAATTTTCTGATGTAGGGAATCATGTTACCCTATTTTCCATATATTTTATTTTTGGAGAAAAATAATTTGAATAAAACTCCAATAACTCCAAATTGAAAAATAAATTCAAAAGAACTTTGAATTTTAATTCTTTGAAAACTCCCAACTCATATTTAAGTATAATTTGAAGAAGTCATTTTATCTTCGCTCGTGAAAATCATTGAGTTGCATAAAGTTTCAGAATTGGAAATATTTTTCAAATGAAATTCAAATATTTTCAACACCCTTGTCATTTAAATAAATGGAAGAAGTCATGTCATCTTCTCTCCGGGGTTTTGTGATGAAAAGAATTTGAATTCGAAGATCATAAAAGCAAAAATGAAAGTTTGGGAAAGCCCTTTTATTCCCTCTCATTTAACTTTCAAAAGTTTCGAATTCACTCACTTTCAGTCAATCAATCAAGCAATCAATCAAAACTATCTATTTGTTTATAACATTCCAAAATTTAGAATTTTGGGATGTTACACTTTTGGAAGTGATAAGCTTTGATGTGATCTCTCTCTCCCCCTTTGACATCAATTTCCAAGAAGGGTCTTCTAGAATTTGTTGTGAATGGGTTTGGTCCTTGATTCACAACTCTAAGCACTGGATAAAATTGTGATGCTTGTAGAGGACAAGATTCATTGAGTGGAGCTGGATCAGAAGAAACACAGAATAACTGGCAAACTGTTTTTCCTGTTGTGAAATCAGTGGCACCGAGTGGTATGATTCGGTTGTACCGAAAGGATTCGGTTGGACCAAAAACAACAAATCGGTGAAACCGAGTTCATCGCAGAGAAAACACTTGTCACCTCAGCTCACTAGACTAGTAAGATCTCACAAAGATTTGCAAGGAATTTATGGAATGATATGCAGTGAATTGGATGCAGGAAATGCAGAACAATCAATAAAAAAGAAGGAAATCTAGATGAAGTTTTTTGAAAGGGAAACAAATATGCATGAGACAAATGCAAAAACACGAAGAGAACACGAGTGGCGGTGTCCTGGACTAGGGGGTACTCACCACATCGTCTCCCGATCTGTTAGATTGGGCCGAGGACCCCCATGGCCGTATACTCATGGGCCAGTCCGGACAGTTGCCGCATACAAGGAAGATTCCACAAGACTTGGCGATCAAGACAAGGACTCCTCCCCCATCGGCGTATTCGGCTAGGACTCTTGTTATCCTAGGCCTCTGGTGCATTATATAAACCAAGGCCAGGCTAGTCGACACATGGACAATATACAATATACAACAATCATACCATAGGCTAGCTTCTAGGGTTTAGCCTCTTTGATCTCGTGGTAGATCCACTCTTGTAACACACATCATCAATATTAATCAAGCAGGACGTAGGGTTTTACCTCCATCAAGAGGGCCCGAACACAGGTAAAACATCGTGTCCCTTGTCTCCTGTTACCATCCGCCTAGACGCACAGTTCGGGACCCCCTACCCGAGATCCGCCGGTTTTGACACCGACCTTGGTGCTTCCATTGAGAGTTCCTCTGTGTGTTCGGCAAAAGGTCGATGGCTCGCCTGCAGATCAACTGCGACTTCGGCATCTTCGTCACCAGCTCGACTGGTCATCTTGGTTCGACCAAGGACTGCGCCCTACCTCTGATCGTCATGTTCGGATTAGGGCCTTCATCAACATCAACTCCAATCTCTATCAAGGTCATGGAGGGATCATCCAGGGAGCCCGGGGGCTCAACGTCAACATTCCCCTAGGGCGACCGTGCTGTTTTTCTGGACAGCGAACTTGCATCCGCCGTCACTGCCTCCTCGAGCGTCACTTTGACGATTGCTTCGGTGGAATTGTGCGGAATTGAGTCTACAACAACCCTGGAAAATTTCGTCGAGTTCCAATAGAGGAATCTCTGGCAATCTCCGATATACCGGAGCCGCATTGAATCTGGACGAGAATCCGGACGAGTTTAGGGCGTGGTGTCCAGCTTCTAGCTCGGACTTCCTTTGGAAGATCCAACCGTTGATCGGCTGCGGAATTCCTATATCTACCACCCCTCAAAATTTCAGCTCGATCCGACCGTCCAAACTCCGGGAACCTTCCGATTAGTGCATCACTTTTCGGATCTGTTTTCTGCACGAAAACGAATCCGACCCGAGTTCGTCTTTTTTATGAATGGGATTTCGGACATCCTTTTTGAAGGAAGTTTTGTATGGGGTATTGTGTTTTGTTCCCGAACACATCCCACTAACTTTAAGATCTTTTGAACATGATCTTCAACATCATACTGGTGTCAAACCAGACATGAAATATTGCTCCACGGCTGCCGACCTGCGCTAGACACGTCGTCACTTTGTTGAGCCGAGCTCAACTTCTTCGGATCATCATCTCGGCAAGCCGAACAAGAGTCCGCATCGTGAAGGATAAATCATCACCAACATAGCCGCCCCACGGATTACACGGAGGCGGGCATACCGGTCGCCGCCAAGACGGTCGCTTCATCAAGTCGGCATCGACCACATCACGACCTGCATCGGCGAGCCGCACTATTGCTTCTTCAAGCTGGTGTCCATCACGCCGACCTACTTCGACGTCTCGGCTGGACCGGGGGCTTCGCCATCTCTTCATCAACCTACTCCGGACACTTCGGCGTCACTAGCCCACCAGGCAATGGGTGCGCGGATCGAGTCCCAATTTTGGGAATCACCTTTTCTTCGGATTGCTACAACAAATAAACCAGGTGCCATTAATCCTAGTATTTTTTGCTTGTTTGGGTTCATTTTTTCCAACGAATTATTACTCTGGTTTGTCCATCATATGTATGCAGGTCTATCAAATGGTGGCCGCATTAACGACGGTTGCATGGTGGTTCGGTCGGTTTCGTACATAGTCCGCTTAACGCCGCATCCGAACTCGAATCGACTCATGAATTCAGGCCTTGCCATGCCTTTACCGCATCATCCCGCCGCCTGCGCATCGACATTGACTTGGCGCGCCAGGCCATATTTCTTTTATTACTCACTTTGCATAAATTATTTATTATGCAACAATTTTTTTACTATTATCTCTGGTTTGCACTATTTTTTGTGCACGTGAAAATGATCGGCCGGACTATATCCTTTGATGTCACCTCGGCCGGACGGGGGCTTCGTCAACACTTCATTACCCCATGCCGGGGACTTGGCATCATTCTGCCGTCCTGCATTGGCCGTGCTATGTCACCACTTGAGTGCCGAGCTCTTTGCTCCGCCACCTCGGGACCGGCTTGGGGATGGAACCTTGTCCCGCATCAAGCTCGGACCGCGTCGTCAATACCGAACACATTAACCAGCTAAGTTGCCTTCATGCTCAAAGTTTTAAATTTCTAACTTATGTTCGGTTCGACCAAGCATTATACCTTTTTGGAAAAAAGTTGCTTGTAAAAATTTTCCTTGTCGAAACTTTGTTCGCACACTTGACGCGCTACCCGCTCATTATACAGGGGCTTCTTTAATGAAGCTTATTAATTCGGGCTTTATGCCCAACACATGTGTCACACTTCCGCATGTACCTTTCATTCACCATTATATGCATCGATATGACTTAAGTATTGGCCAAGCTGGGTTGCCTGGCTCCTGTGTTTACCCTACGTTCCCGATTGTTCGGCTAGGTGGTAAAGGAGCACCTCTGCGATTGTTCTTGCCGGGTCGGCCGGATGTGTACCTCGTGGGTGAAGCCGAAAGCTAAGCGTTCTTAAGGGAATACTCGGTCGGTGAACTAAAAGATGATTTCTTACCTATTTATTTACCTGCCCCGGATATTTTTCTGCTCTTTTTCGCAATCCGGACATGCACTTTAGGGCATGCCTCCCGAGAAAGGAACCCCTAACGGAACTATTCTCCTGGAAGATGTTTCTTACTAACCATGTAATATAACATAACTAGTTGGGCACTTGTCCGATAAAGCACTAATGACCCCTACGCTTTGGTCTCCACGCATGCCCGGTTTTTATAACCGCGAGGGTATTCGGACACACTCCGGACTATTGGGTCCAGAGGTTGAAGCGAAAAGGTCCGCTACGACAAACAATCTACAATCTGGCTAGAAGGCATTCTACATGTCACCTTACATTTTATAATCAACTTTTACCCAAGTCACTTGGGGGCTCTTATGTTTATTTGAGCCGTTTCATACTAACTGTTTTTCTTCTTAGTCGTTGCAAAGTTAAAGCACGGCAGAAGCATTTTTTCTCTAAAGTCCAATTTTCGGATTGGCACCGAACACTTGATCTTGTTCGGACTTCATGTTTTTACTGATGTTTTTTGGTTTTCCAAGCTTTTGGCACTTTTAACTATTTGTGTGTTTTCAGCACAAGTCTCATGAAGCAACGCCGGACACCTATAGAGATTGACAAAAACATTCTCGGATATTGCTATATATGCATCGATTTGAATTGTGTCTTGATTCAATAGTTGGGTTGCCCGGCTCCGCGCTTGCCTCCTACGTTCCGCTTTGTTCGGCTAGGTGTGCAAAGGAGAACCACTGCGATTGTGCTTCCAGCTCGCATCGTCAAGCACCTCGATGGAAAAAAGCGGCCCGGCTGTCACATTAGGTGTAAACTGGTCAGCGATCCGATGACTATATTAAATGACGGGCCATTCATAACATTGGCGAAGTGTTTCGGCTTGACCTCGACTGTCGCCGAACACTACCGGGGCTAATGGCCGCCTCCCAAACTAAATCCTCAATATTTTGCTCTTACATCGGAGCTGAGGTTTCATGATCATGCTTAGCGTGACAACCCAAAGAAAGGAACCGATAAGCGGGACTATTTTCTTTGGAAGACATTTCTTACATTAAAGCGATAATATAACATATCTCTCTGCGTACCTTTGTTTATAAAATCGTATGGCCAGATTGCCTTGTTTGTCGTAAATCTTTGCCCTCATAAAGGCTTTATAAAATAGGACAAACACTCCTCGACTCTTGGCCGAGGAGGTTAAGCCGATGGTCGGTCAACAAAGTTTTGTACAATGCGGATCCGAGCATTAATGACATAAAGTACTTGGATACATTGAGTCATTACACATAATTTGTGATTTTACTATGGATATCGATCCTTAATTCGGCCACCCGTGCCCGCATTAAGGCTCGGGGGCTACTGGGCTTCGGGCTTATTATTTACAAATATTAAAGGGGCACATCGATCCCATGATCTGGTATTGCCACCCGACCATTGTCTCGGGGGCTACTGCATTGCTTGTCCAATGCAGAAAATTTTAAGTGTAATACAGTCTCCGAGGAGATTTTGATCCTCAGGTTGGTCGGCCGCACCCAACCTGAGTCTTGAGGACTGAGCACGCCGCTTTTTGTGTCCCGAAGTATTCTGCCGAGCTAGGACTTGATCCTCAGACCGATTTTGCAAATCAACCTGAGTCTCAGCAGCTACGGGGATCAGCGGTCTTATGTCATCCTTCATGGGCATCTCGGGTTTTAGACCGATACACACCTTGAGGGCTACTGGCCATGTATCTCGGCAGAGAATAAATTGCATCAATCAAAAATATTGACAAAAATCGCCCACATTTGGGGTGGTGCACCGCCTAAGCAAGTCCGCATAAAGCTCGGGCACTAGTGGCTGGCTCCATAGAGGGCATTTCCGGCATTAAGCTTGGCTAAACTCCTTCAAACTTCTTTGAACCAAGGTGATTTACGACAGCTCGGATACAGTCCGGCGTTGGAGCTCGGATACATAGTCCGGCGTTGGAGCTCGGATACATGGTCCGGCGTTAGAGCTGGGAAGCAGTCCGGCATTGGTGCTCGGCTGCAAAAGATACCTCGAATGCGGTTCGGTGTTGGAGCTCGGACGCAAGAGGACGCTGCCGCCCGGGAACAACTTCAAACCCGAGGTGTGGCATAAAAATAACAAGGCATTGATAAAGGCCGGAAACTTAAAGGGGCTCCTCGGATACCCGACGTGTAAACTCGTCGAATGCATTTGGCGATCCTCAAGATCGAAGATGAGAAGATTTGTTGAACCAGTTTTCAAGACCGACGACTGAAGATGAAGAACGGTTCGGAAGAATCGAGGAGCGTCCCTAAACTTGAAGACCGGTTCAGGGGGCTACTGACGGTGTCCTGGACTAGGGGGTACTCACCACGTCATCTCCCGATCTGTTAGATTGGGCCGAGGACCCCATGGTCAGATACTCATGGGCGGGCCAGTCCGGACAGTTGCCGCGTACAAGGAAGATTCCACAAGACTTGGCGATCAAGACAAGGAATCCTCCCCCATCGGCGTATTCGGCTAGAACTCTTGTTATCCTAGGCCTCTGGTGCATTATATAAATCAGGGCCAGGCTAGTCGACACATGGAAAATATACAATATACAACAATCATACCATAGGCTAGCTTCTAGGGTTTAGCCTCTTTGATCTCGTGGTAGATCCGCTCTTGTAACACACATCATCAATATTAATCAAGCAGGACGTAGGGTTTTACCTCCATCAAGAGGGCCCGAACCTGGGTAAAACATCGTGTCCCTTGTCTCCTGTTACCATCCGCCTAGACGCACAGTTCGGGACCCCCTACCCGAGATCCACCGGTTTTGACACCGACAACGAGAGAACTTCATCTAGAGATGGTCGGCAACAAAGTCACCTATGTTAGAGTATATTGACTTAGGAGTCAAGTGAGATCACTTGATCATAGGTCATACTCATCGTTTAAGCTCAAAATGGGGTTACCATTTTTCATTTAAGCATCTTGATGTATTCACATCTTGTCGAGTTGCTTTAGCTCATCACTCGGAGTAAAGCTTCTCTAAGATGGAATAACATACCTTGGTTGGTGGTGTTGATCATGTAGTTGAACTTGTGTGGGTTGCTCAAGGTTGATGTAGCTCATGAAGATTTGAGAGCACCACTTGGAATTTGAGTCCATCTACCTACATGGGTTAGTTCTTGCAAGGAGTAGCACTTGTGTATCCAAAAATGGTAATCATGAAGCTGAACATAGAGTTTGTTAAAGGATATGTTTGAATGATTCCGTGCTTCCTTGTCTTCAACCACCATAGTGTAGAGACTTGGTGATGTAGAGATTGCTTGTAGCGGCCCGACCTCAGACGGTCAAGCCTGCGTATTCTTGTGCCATCCTCGGATCAAGATCTTTGGCACACACAAGACATCAATGTATATATCAAAGTGCAATCACATGTATAAATAATGTAAAACTGATATATACCTCATAATACTCAGCGGAAACAATCAAACGGGTGTGGAGTCCCATCAACGCCATCGGCAGGTTGAGTGTAGACCGTAACTGTATCGTAACTCTTACTCGTCGAGGAAATATCTGCAACATGATACGTTGCAGCCGTAGGTCAAAGACATTGAATGTACCGCAAGATCACAACATGAGAAAACAGATGGTAAAACTATACTATATGCAATTTGGCTTTGTGGCTCAGATTCGAGTTTTGTTTGCGTAAAAGCTGATTTTATTTTCCCTACATCAAAGGAATAGAATGAAGTCTGTACTAAGGAGTTTTCTATCATGACATGGTTCCACCAACCGATGTCTCATAGCCCAAAATCATCATAAGTTGCCCACAATTAAGTTATCAATCCGGTGTTGAGAGTTCCGAGATAGATCTAAGTCCAGATGCTCAAATTGTCCGTAACCGGGGACACGACTAATCGATTAGGTTTAAACCCTCTGCAGAGGTTTGTACACTTTACCCGCAAGATTCGATCCCTCTCTTTACGTTCTCGCACTTCGTGAGTGTTTGAGAACAAGATGACCAAACATGATCTTCCAAAGAGTTCCTCCACCACCGTCCGGTACTCATCCCATCCTACCGTAGTTCTACATCCGCTAGTACCGTCCCAGCCAGAGTCACCACTAAGGTCAACCAAGCGAGCCCATAATGACTTGCGGTTGCAGGTAAGCTTCCGGTCATGAAGTATTCTTCCGTCTCTTTGAGTCTGGGTGAAGCTTTCCGCAAGATGTCATGGCGCTTCTCCATGCATCCCGCCAACCACTGGGTTCTCCAGGTGCCCACAACCGCCCTTCACCCAAAGAGTGTGTATTGAATTCTTGTCTCGAGTCTTGAAGTCTTGAGGCCTTGAAGATGCAGTCCTTGCAGATGCCATCATGGAGTTGTCGTCATTGACGTAGAGTCCTCCTTTCTCACACCACTCCGAACACTCATACCAAACCCCGCCTACTATAGCGTAGCATTTAAATAAAACGTCCCGGCTTGGTAACAGGGTGATGGGTTCCTACCTCATGCATACTACTCAACTACAAGGATTCAATAACACTACCGAGGTGTGGTTGCAAGGATGCCACTAAATGCAATAAAAACATAGGTATGAAAGCAATGGTCAAAGTGAACTTGCCTGGTTGACGATCTTCGAAAAACTAGGGTTTCGTAGTAGCAATCTTCGCACTCCGGAAAATTCTACCGAGACAAACAAATAATCACAATAAGCACATAGCATAGGATCACATAACACAATAGCATAGCAATAGCAACATAACACATCAAAATCAAACGAATCAAAACCAAATCCAAAGGAAAACTCAAAGAAAACAATTCAAAGTTTTTCCTACTTCAAGCAACAACTAAAAATAGTTTTATATAACAAAATTTTCTCAACATAACCTAATCATGGTTTTAGGTTAACTAAACAGAAAAGGATTTCATTAATCAACTAGGAGCAAAAAGAATTAATTTAGAATCTAATATGAAACTCCTATTAGGCCTAATTCAATTTCTATTAAGGAAAATAAAATAAAACTTTTATTTATTATAAATAAAAGTTCATCCTATAAAGTGACAGAAACTATCCTAGAATAATCAATCACATGTTTAAAAATAAATTTATTTACTAACTAAATTAATAGGAAAACAGTAGCTAGCTAATTAATTAGGATTAATAAGATTCTGCTTAAACTAATTTATTTATTAATCCTAAAATACCCAAGTTAATTTTTATGGTTTGGCAATGTCAAAATAAAGTTGGGACAAAAAGAATCATGCAAAAAATAATTTTTCTAACTCAAGTTATAGCAGATTTACTATTCTGACTAAAACTAAATTAAAGCAGTTTTAATTAATTTTAACATAGCTAAATATGTATTCTACAGAAACTACATAAAATTTGCAATCCAACAAAAAAGAATCACCTAAAATATTAAACAGAATAAAAGATATCAATTTTTGAAAATGTAAACTATTACGCTAAAACAGAAAATCAAATTAAAAAGAAAAAGGCCTAATGGGCCTATACTGCACTAAGCGTTAAATAGTCTAAACGGGCCCTAGGGTTAACTAAAACGAACCGGGCCTATAAAATAAAAACCTAACTAATACTAAAACGGAAAGAACCGTCCGGTTTTCTAAATAAAACTTACCCTCTGAGTTCTAATAAATGGCCGTTGATCTAGATCGGACGGAGGGAAGATTCCGGTGGCTTCTACCGAGTCCCATGACGGCGGCGGGCGGGCGATAGTCCTGGGCTTCCGGGCGTCGGGGAGCTCGGGAGTCGCCATGGATGCGGGGAGCACGGGGAGTGGTTCGGTGGGGTCGGGGGTGCTCGGGGAGGGCTGGGGCGTCGACGGCGGTGACTATGGCGGCGGTGGGGAGCTCGGGTCTCCGGTGAGGTCGAGCGGGAGGGCGAGGGGGTCCGGCGAGGTCTCGGGGGGGGGGGGAATGGGGTGCGGGGGCTCCGGCTTTTATAGCCAGGTGGTCGGCCTCGCTTCGGGGGGGGGGGATCGGGGGCGATCGGGATCCGGATCCTTCGATCCGGCGATCTCCCATGAAGCTACGTTATGTGGGCGAGGGGAAAGAAGATGGGCGGGCCCATGGGTCGAGAGAGAGAGGGAGGCGAGGCGATCGGGTGGCCGAGGCCAAGGGGATTCAAGGCGGCGAGGGTGAACTGGGCGGCTCGGCTCGGCTGCTGGCCAGTGGGGGCTGGCGCTACTGGCCGGGCCAAAGGGTGGGTGCGGCGCTGGCTGGCACTGGGGTGGCTGGTGGCGCCTGGGGGTTTTTCTTTATTTTTTTAAATAAAGCTAAAACAGAAATAAAACAATATCTATAAATATTTTATATAGGGTATATATATACCAAAATGATCAGGGGAATATTCCCTTTCATTTGAACATTTTACCAAAGGCAAAATCCAAACTTTATAAAAATCCATTTTTTTCAAATTCAAATAAAATTCAGATTTGAATCCAAATCTTTTGTCATTGTTTCCTCTGATATTTTTGGGGTGTCATATTTGCTCCTCTCATACTTTTGATCAAGTATTTATCATGAATAGTTTTTGAAATGATTCCAGCTTGCCAAAGTTTGAATTCAAATTCAAAACTCAAAATTTGAAAGAGGGTTTCAAGCACTTTCAAATGACTTTCAACTTGATACTTTTTAACTTCCAACTCATATTTCATATAATTGAAGAAGTCATTTTATCTTCCCTCATGAAAATCATTGAGTTGCATAAAGCTTTGAATTTGAAATCTTCCCAAATGAAATTCAAATCTTTTCCAAAACCCTATTCATTTCAAAATGGAAGAAGTCATGTCATCTTCACTCTAGGCTTTGGTGTTGGAATGAATTTGAATTCATTGAGATCCAAAAGGCAAAGGAGAAAGTTTTGGGAAAGTCATTTCATTCCCTCTCATTCAACTTTCAAAAGTTTTCAAATTTCACTCGGTTTCACTCATTCACCAAACCAACAATCGACAACAAGCATAGTTATTTGTTATATATAACATTCCAAAATTTAGAATTTTGGGATGTTACAAACCTACCACACTTAAAATGAATCTCGTCCTCGAGATTCGAAGAGGCTAGCAAGAAAAGGTTAGGGGTTGGGGTCTTCTAGCAAATGTCTTGGTCAGAAAGGTCAGGGGTGCTACCACACTTAAAAAAAAACAAGGTCATGGTTCCAATAAACTTAGATATTTCCTCTGGAGGGCTGACAATGTATGTCTCTTCACATATCTTACAATAGCTCCTTCATTAAAGCTCTTCTGTCAGAAGCATAGAGTTTTCCTCAAAAGCTTGTGTCGGTTCGTCAAAGTTGAAGTTCGTCCGAGACTGGATCTTCTTAGTTGATGGGTCTGTGTCCATTCTAAACAACTATCGAAACACTCTTGGTGGTCTACAATTTATGGTTTTCTCCTGCAGAAAACGGGTCTGGGTTGAACCTCACCGTATAACCTACGATTGGCAACGGTTGCCTGTAAAGGGTTCCATCGTACTACCATTCTATGGTTTTATGGCTTATCGTGTCGACACTCTTCTAAGGTTTTCAAGGCTCTCGATTTTCCATCAACATATGATAGTTCATGATAGAAGTCTCCGGTATGGGGCCAATCCATCCCGTGCATTTGAATCATTACCACATACGTAAATATCGAATCACGTATTCTAACACTTGGGCATACTCACAAGCATTGCAGAATTTCTCTTGTTCTCGAACTGGGTTCGAGTAATTCCATGGTTTCTGCAAGCCAAACAAAACATCTATCGTTACTTCACCACTCTCAGGTTTTTGCGTAACCTTCTCGGTGTGTCCTATTTCTCCGCAAATCTTGCAGGCACAAGGTTTCTTCTTCGGGTTATCATGGTGCCTCCGGATGAGACGTGATCCCAACAGGGTCTTCTTGAATTCCTCCCAAGTCTTTGCTCCATTCCATCCTCAGTATAGCTTGATGCATCTGCCACCATGTTGCAGCACTTCCTTCAAAGTATCAAGAGCGTCATTTATACTTCATTCTTCCTTAAAACCAAATTGCTCCGAAGTTATTCTCCATGTTCAATCCATAGCTCTGCCTCCTTTGGGTTTTCGTCAAGAGAATATCAGTCCAACTTCAATCATCATCTATGGGGTCCAAAAGTTTTGGGATGAGATATGAGAGAGGTGGGGAGGATACACACAATACAAACAATAGTTTTTGAAGAAACGGGTTTTACTTTGTGGCTGTCGGAAAACATCAAACAAATGACAGCTCACAATTCATCGTGATCTAACGTAGGTGTATAACATGGATTTGGTCCTCTAACGGTCAAATAATTCTTCCGATTCTTCAAGTCGCCTGAGTCTTCAACCGGTGTAGCTTCAACTCTTCTAATGCATGGTCAAATCCTCTTTACTCAAGAGGCCATCGGTTATCCGATATCTTGTCCTTCTTGGAGCGGCTTCATTGATTCTTCATGTGATCAAAAGGGAAAAGGGGTATATTCTAACTATTTGAGGTGAGAGGGTCTATTTGATAAAATCAGAAAAGATGAGAAGTAAGAGTCTTTTGAAAATAAAGTTTTAGAAATTTCCGTCCAAGGGCTTTCCGGTTTCTAGGGTCACGTCCCTACAGTCAACATGTGCTCGATACCATCTCTCAGAAGCGGCCCGACCTCGTGACGGTCAAGCCTCGTGGTTATCGTACATCCTCGGATCAAGATGTCGGCACACACAAGACATCAATGTATATATCAAAGTGCAATCACATGTATAAATAATGTAAAACTGATATATACCTCATAATACTCAAAGAAACAATCAAACGGGTGTGGAGTCCCATCAACGCCATCGGCAGGTTGAGTGTAGACCGTAACCCTGTATCGTAACTCTTACTGTCGAGGAAATATCTGCAACATGATACGTTGCAGCCGTGCAGTAGGTCAAGACATTGAATGTACCGCAAGATCACAACATGAGAAAACAGATGGTAAAACTATACTATATGCAATTTGGCTTTGTGGCTCAGATTCGAGTTTTGTTTATGTAAAAGCTGATTTTATTTTCCCTACATCAAAGGAATAGAATGAAGTCTGTACTAAGGAGTTTTCTATCATGACATGGTTCCACCAACCGATGTCTCATAGCCCAAAATCATCATAAGTTGCCCACAATTAAGTTATCAATCCGGTGTTGAGAGTTCCAGATAGATCTAAGTCCGGATGCTCAAATTGTCCGTAATCGGGACACGGCTAATCGATTAGGTTTAAACCCTCTCGCAGAGGTTTGTACACTTTACCCGCAAGATTCGATCCTCTCTTTACGTTCTCGCACTTCGTGAGTGTTTGAGAACAAGATGACCAAACATGGTCTTCCAAAGAGTTCCTCGACCACCGTCCGTACTCTTCCCATCCTACCGTAGTTCTACATCTGCTAGTACCGTCCCAGCCAGAGTCACCACTAAGGTCAACCAAGCCAGAGCCCATAATGACTTGCGGTTGCACTGGTTAGCTTCCGGTCATGAAGTATTCTTCCGTCTCTTTGAGTCTGGGTGAAGCATTCCGCAAGATGTCATGGCGCTTCTCCATGCATCCCTGCCAACCACTGGGTTCTCCAGGGTGCCCGTCAACCGTCCTTCACCCAGTAGTATGTATTGAATTCTTGTCTCGAGTCTTGAAGTCTTGAGGCCTTGAAGATGCAGTCCTTGCAGGTTCCATCATGGAGTTGTCGTCATTGACGTAGAGTCCTCCTTTCTCACACCACTCCCGAACACTCATACCAAACCCCGCCTACTATAGCGTAGCATTTAAATAAAACGTCCGGGCTTGGTAACAGGTGATGGGTTCCTACCTCATGCATACTACTCAACTACAAGGATTCAATAACACTCTTGAGGTGTGGTTGCAAGGATGCCACTAAATGCAATAAAAACATAGGTATGAAAGCAATGGTCAAAGTGAACTTGCCTGGTTGACGATCTTCAAAAACTAGGGTTTCGTAGTAGCAATCTTCGCACTCCGGAAAATTCTACCGAGACAAACAAATAATCACAATAAGCACATAGCATAGGATCACATAACACAATAGCATAGCAATAGCAACATAACACATCAAAATCAAACGAATCAAAACCAAATCCAAAGGAAAACTCAAAGAAAACAATTCAAAGTTTTTCCTACTTCAAGCAACAACTAAAATAGTTTTATATAACAAAATTTTCTCAACATAACCTAATCATGGTTTTAGGTTAACTAAACAGAAAGGATTTCATTAATCAACTAGGAGCAAAAAGAATTAATTTAAAATCTAATATGAAACTCCTATTAGGCCTAATTCAATTTCTATTAAGGAAAATAAAATAAAACTTTTATTTATTATAAATAAAAGTTCATCCTATAAAGTGACAGAAACTATCCTAGAATAATCAATCACATGTTTAAAAATAAATTTATTTACTAACTAAATTAATAGGAAAACAGTAGCTAGCTAATTAATTAGGATTAATAAGATTCTGCTTAAACTAATTTATTTATTAATCCTAAAATACCCAAGTTAATTTTTATGGTTTGGCAATGTCAAAATAAAGTTGGGACAAAAAGAATCATGCAAAAATAATTTTTCTAACTCAAGTTATAGCAGATTTACTATTCTGACTAAAACTAAATTAAAGCAGTTTTAATTAATTTTAACATAGCTAAATATGTATTCTACAGAAACTACATAAAATTTGCAATCCAACAAAAAAGAATCACCTAAAATATTAAACAGAATAAAAGATATCAATTTTTGAAAATGTAAACTATTCGCTAAAACAGAAAATCAAATTAAAAAGAAAAAGGCCTAATGGGCCTATCATGCACTAGGCGTTAAATAGTCTAAACGGGCCCTAGGGTTAACTAAAACGAACCGGCCTAGAAAATAAAAACCTAACTAATACTAAACCGGAAAGAACCGGCCGGTTTTCTAAATAAAACTTACCCCTTCGGGGTTCTAATCGTGGCCGTTGATCTAGATCGGACGGAGGGGGAAGATTCCGGTGGCTTACCGGAGTCCGGCGACGGCGGCGGCGGCGGCGATAGTGCGTCGGGGCTTCCGGGCGTCGGGGAGCTCGGGGGAGTCGCCGGGCGGATGCTTGGGAGCACGGGAGTGGTTCTGGGTCGGGGTGCTCGGGAGGGCTGGCCGACGGCGTGACTATGGCGGCGGTGGGGAGCTCTGGTCTCCGTGAGGTCGAGCGGGAGGGCGAGGTCCGCGAGGTCTCGGGGATGGGGTGCGGGGCTCCGGCTTTATAGCCAGGTCGGCCTCGCTTGGGGGATCGGGCGATCGGGATCCCGGATCGCTTCGGGATCCGCGATCTCCCAAGAAGCACGCTATGGGCGAGGGGGAAGAAGATGGGGCGGGGCCCGCGGGTCAGAGAGAGAGAGGGAGGGGCGAGGCGATCGGGTGGCCGAGGCCAAGGGGATTCGGGCGAGCGGCGAGGGGTGAGCTGGGCCGGCTCGGCTCGGCTGGCCTGGGCCGGGCGCCTGGCCGGGCCAAAGGGTGGGTGCGGCACGGCTGGTGGCCTGGGTGGTTCGGGCGCCTGGGGGTTTTTCTTTATTTTTTAAATAAAGCTAAAACAGAAATAAAACAATATCTATAAATATTTTATATAGGGTATATATATACCAAAATGATCAGAATATTCCTTTCATTTGAACATTTTACCAAAGGCAAAATCCAAACTTTATAAAATCCATTTTTTCAAATTCAAATAAAATTCAGATTTGAATCCAAATCTTTTGTCATTGTTTCCTCTGATATTTTTGGGGTGTCATATTTGCTCCTCTCATACTTTTGATCAAGTATTTATCGTGCATAGTTTTTGAAATGATTCCAGCTTGCCAAAGTTTGAATTCAAATTCAAAACTCAAAATTTGAAAGAGGGTTTCAAGCACTTTCAAATGACTTTCAACTTGATACTTTTTAACTTCCAACTCATATTTCATATAATTGAAGAAGTCATTTTATCTTCCCTCATGAAAATCATTGAGTTGCATAAAGCTTTGAATTTGAAATCTTCCCAAATGAAATTCAAATCTTTTCCAAAACCCTATTCATTTCAAAATGGAAGAAGTCATGTCATCTTCACTCTAGGCTTTGGTGTTGGAATGAATTTGAATTCATTGAGATCCAAAAGGCAAAGGAGAAAGTTTTGGGAAAGTCATTTCATTCCCTCTCATTCAACTTTCAAAAGTTTTCAAATTTCACTCAGTTTCACTCATTCAGTCAAACCAACAATCAGACAACAAGCATAGTTATTTATTATATATAACATTCCAAAATTTAGAATTTTGGGATGTTACATTGCTCAAGATGTGAGTAGATTACAATCTCATGGAATTTGTTTCAACCAAGTACCTACATGGGTTAGATAACATGCAAGATGCAAATATATCCAAGATATAATATTTTTATCATAAGAGAGATATCATGGATTAGTCATAAGCTCATGTCTTGCATGTATCCAATGGAGTTTCTACTCCAAGTTTGAAGCATCAATGATGTTCAATTCTCCTCTCAACCTATTCGCAAAAAAAATCTCCTCTCAACCTGCAAAACACATTCTCATCAAGAGGTTTAGTAAATATATCCGCTAATTCCTTTTTGGTGTGAACATGCTTAAGTTTAATGTCACCCTTAGCAACATGATCTCGAATGAAATGATGACGAACTTCAATATGCTTAGTTCGAGAATGTTGTATGGGATTATGATGAATTTTGATAGAACTTTCATTGTCACAAAGCAATGGAACATGTTTCACATATATCCCATAATCTTTAAGAGTTTGGGTCATCCAAAGTAATTGAGCACAACATGAACCAGCGGCAATGTACTCCGCTTCGGCTGTAGATAAGGATACCGAGTTTTGTTTCTTGGAGGACCAAGACATAAGAGATCTACCAAGAAATTGACAAGTACCCGAAGTGGACTTTCTATCAACCTTGTCTCCGGCATAGTCCGAGTCGGAGTAGCCAACAAGATCGAAAGAAGCCCTCTTAGGATACCAAATGCCAAAATTTGGAGTATGAATTAAGTATCTCACTATCCTTTTTACGGCCTTAAGATGACATTCTTTAGGAGCAGCTTGATATCTTGCACACATGCACACACTTAGCATAATATCGGGATGTGAAGCACATAGGTATAACAATGAACCAATCATAGAGCGATAAACCTTTTGGTCAACAGGTTTACCATCTTTGGTCAAATCAAGATGTCCACTAGTAGGCATGGGTGTAGACATACCTTTGCACTCGTGCATATTGAACTTCTTGAATAAGTCCTTAGTGTACTTCGTTTGAGAAACAAAAGTACCTTCCTTAGTTTGCTTGATTTGCAACCCAATAAAGAATTTGAGTTCACTCATCATTGACATCTCAAATTTCTCCGACATTAGCTTTCCAAGCTTCTCACTAAGATGAGGGTTAGTTGATCCAAATATGATATCATCAACATAAATTTGGCATACAAATAATTCTCCATTAACCCTTTTAGTAAAAAGTGTGGAATCAATTTTCCCAATTTCAAATTCCTTTTCAAGAAGAAACTTGGTCAAGCATTTATACCAAGCTCTAGGAGCTTGTGTAATACCATAAAGGGCTTTGTGAAGTTTGTAAACATGATTTGGTTTCTTAGGATTGACAAAGCCGGGAGGTTGTTTAACATAAACTTCCTCCTCTATTTCACCATTTAGAAAAGCACTTTTAATGTCCATTTGGTACAAGGTGATATCATGGTGATTAGCATAGGCAAGTAAGATGCGAATGGACTCAAGTCTAGCAACGGGAGCATAAGTCTCACCATAGTCCATACCTTCGACTTGTGTGTAGCCTTGGGCATTTAGACATGCTTTGTTGCAAACTACTTGTCCATCTTCATCTTGCTTGTTGTGAAACACCCATTTGGTACCGATGATGTTGTGGTTGTTGTCGGGCTTCTCAACCAATGTCCAAACTTGGTTTCTCTCAAAGTTGTGTAGCTCTTCATGCATAGCGTTTATCAAGAATAGTTGTAGAAGAATAGTTTATCAAGAATAGGTCCAATCCGGATCTTCCAATGCTTCTTCGACCTTGATAGGTTCAATGCTAGAGATGAAAGAATAGTTTTCACAAAAGTTAGCTAAACGAGTTTTAGAGCGAGTGATTCTCCCGGTTTGAATATCATTGTAGATTTGCTCGACGGCATGGTCTTTAGCAATTCTTGCTCGAACTCGTGAAAGCTTTTGCTTGGGTCTCGGTTGAACATCTTCTTCATCTTGTTCTTCTTCTTCTTCTTCTTCTTCTTCTTCTTGATCTTCTTCATTGTTGGCGTTGTCGTTTTCTTGTCGTGGTGGAGAAGGAGGTTGTTGACATTCGTGATGTTCTTCCTCGTTTTCTTCATCTTGGTGTGTTCCACTTGTGGATGCTTCCGTATCAACTCTTGGTTCACCTTGTCGTGAAGTAGAAGCTTCCACTTGGACAGACAAGGTACTCTCCTTCACCTCCGTTGGACGGACCTTGCCAATAGACAAGTCTTGGATTGCTTCCGAAGGGTCTTTGTCTCCTACATCAATTGGCAACTGCTCTACTTGCGAGCCGTTATATTCATCAAACTTCACATCTACCGTCTCTTCAACCTTTCGGGTGAAATTGTTGTAGACACGGTAGGTGTGAGAGTTTGAGCCATAACCTAATAGGAAACCTTCATGTGATTTAGGAGCAAATTTTGAACGACGATGTTTATCAAGAATGTAGCACTTTGAGCCGAATACTCGAGAGTATCCAACTTGGGGTTTGTTACCGGTGAGGAGCTCGTATGTCGTTTTGCCGAGCAGCTTGTGAAGATACAAGCGATTTGTTGCATGACAAGCTGTCTCAACCGCTTCTGCCCAAAAGTGCTTGACGCCTTGTACTCATCAAGCATCGTTCTCGCCATTTTGATGTGCGTCCGGTTCTTCCTCTCAACAACTCCATTTTGTTGAGGTGTGTACATAGCCGAGAACTCGTGTGAAATCCCTTCTTCGTCAAGAAAGGTGTCCACATTTGCGTTCTTGAACTCCGTTCCATTGTCGCTGTGAACCTTCTTGATCTTTACTTCAAATTGATTTTGGGCCTTCCTAGCGAAGTTTTTGAAGATCATTTGGACTTGCGATTTATCATCGAGAAAGAACACCCACGTAAATCTTGAAAATTCATCAACTATAACTAGACCAAAAGAATTTCCATCAAGACTTTTGTAAGCGTTGGGACCAAAGAGATCCATATGAAGTAGCTCGAGTGGCCTCCTTGTGGTCATGATGTTCTTCATGGGATGCCTTCCTCCAACCTGTTTACTCGCCTCGACAAGCACCGCAAAGTCTATCCTTATCAAATATGACATCGTTAACTCCAAGGATATGATTTCCTTTAATAAGCTTGTCAAGGTTTCTCATGCCAACGTGACCTAGTTGTCTATGCCATAACCAACCTTTTGAGGATTTAGCAATGAAGCAAGTTTTAGGTTGTGCCTTTTAGAGAAATCAACAATGTAAAGATCACCTCTCATTATACCGGTAAAGACCATTTTATGATTGTCTCGACGAAACACTTGGCAGCCTACTTCAAAGAATAGGACATTGAAACCGAAATCGACAAGTCTAGATAATCAAAGTAAGTTGTAGCCAAGAGATTCAACGAGCATAACATTCTGAATGGAGCTATCATGTGAGATGGCCACCTTACCGAGGCCAACCACCTTACCCTTTGAGTCGTCACCGAAAGTGACATACTTTCGAGGACTATCATTTTCAGCGAGCTCACGGAACATGTCTTTATCTCCGGTCATGTGATCGGTACATCCACTGTCAAGAACCCATTCCTTTCCTCCTGACACATATCCCCGAAGATTTTCCATAAGACCAAAATGTCTCATTGCATCATCAAGATCGAAGTCACTATCATCGTCCTCATCATAGTATCCATGTTCAACATCGTCATGTGGTGGATCAAGTCCTAGAGAGGGTAATTCGTTAGAGTGAGTTTGACAATGATCTTGCTTATGAATTCTTATAACTTCGGAAATAATATCACCAATAATTCCAACATCTCCTTTGGCACGCATAAGGTCGGTAAGTTCAAATAGACGATCACCAAACATAGGATCACTAGTATTTATCTTACTCAAGGCAATAGACTTATGGAGAATCTCATCTAGATTTTTCAAGGAATAATTTGGAAAGCGTTCCTCAAGAAATTTCCATATAGTGTAGGCACACTCTAAGATTTCTAATCATGTCAATTGATTCATCAAGGGTAGGATGCATAGGATCAACATGAGGTGCACAAGGGCTAGCAATGTACTTGTTCAAATGATATTGATTGAAAATTACAAGCATCTCATTTTTCCATTCATGAAAATACTCTCCATCAAGAATAGGCACTCTATGTCTAAGACTCCCCAAAGTAGACTCATCCATCTTCCTCCAATGGTGATTAAACCAAGGCAATGGAGACCAAAGCTCTAATACCACTTGTAGGATCTTGAGAAGAGGTGTCTAGAGGGGGGGGTGATTAGACACTAAGTACCAAAGTTGCAGTTTTTAATTTCTTTAGGTTTAAATGGAGTTTAGGCACAAGTTTAGCATTCACATTACATAACAAGCAAGCATGCAAAGAGTATGTGAGCAGCGGAAAATAAAGCATGCAACTTGCAAGAATGTAAAGGGAAGGGTTTGGAGAATTCAAACGCAATTGGAGACACAGATGTTTTTTTGCCGTGGTTCCGATAGGTGGTGCTATCGTACATCCACATTGATGGAGACTTCAACCCACGAAGGGTAACGGTTGCGCGAGTCCATGGAGGGCTCCACCCACGAAGGGTCCACGAAGAAGCAACCTTGTCTATCCCACCATGGCCGTCGCCCACGAAGGACTTGCCTCACTAGCGGTAGATTTTCACGAAGTAGGCGTTCTCCTTGCCCTTACAAACTCCTTGGTTCAACTCCACAATCTTGTCGGAGGCTCCCAAGTGACACCTAGCCAATCTAGGAGACACCACTCTCCAAGAAGTAAAAAATGGTGTGTTGATGATGAACTCCTTGCTCTTGTGCTTCAAATGATAGTCTCCCCAACACTCAAATCTCTCTCATAGGATTTGGATCTGGTGGAAAGAAGATTTGAGTGGAAAGCAACTTGGGGAAGGCTAGAGATCAAGATTTATGTGGTTGGAATGGAATATCTTGGCCTCAACACATGAGTAGGTAGTTCTCTCTCAGAAATAGGATCTTTGGAAGTGTAGGCTTGTTCGATGGCTCTCTCCACGAATGAAGAGGAGGTGGAGGGGTATATATAGCCTCCACACAAAATCTAACCGTTACACACAATTTACCAAACTCGGTGGGACCGAATCAACAAACTCGGTCGGATCAATTTAGTAAACCTAGTGACCGTTAGGGTTTTCGGTGGGACCGATATGCAACTCGGTAGGACCGATATGGTTAGGGTTAGGGCATAACATAATCTCGGTGAGACCGATTACACAAACTCGGTGGGACCGATTTTGGTAATAAGTTAACCAGAGAGTTGGTCAGACAAACTCGGTGGGACCGATTTCTCAAACTCGGTGGGACCGATTTTGGTAATAAGTTAACCAGAGAGTTTGCATTGTAATCTCGGTAGTACCGATTACACAAACTCGGTGAGACCGATTTTGGTAATGGACATACACAGAGAGATTACAATTCCATCTCGGTGAGACCGAGATCCCTATCGGTGAAACCGATTTGCCTAGGGTTTGTGGCAGTGGCTATGACATCTGAACTCGGTGGCGCCGGATAGAAAGAATTGGTGGGGCCGAGCTTGACTTTAGGTTTAGGTTATATGTGGAAGTGGGAAAGTAGTGGAGGGTTCTGGAGCATATCACTAAGCACATGAAGCAAGAGGCTCATTAAGCAACACCTCATCCCTCCTTGATAGTATTGGATTTTCCTATAGACTCAATGTGATCTTGGATCACTAAAATGTAAAATGAAGAGTCTTGAGCTTGAAGCTTGAGCCAATCCTTTGTCCTTAGCATCTTGAAGGAGTTCCCACATCCTTTAGTCCATGCCACTCCATTGTTGAACTTATCTGAAACATACTAGATAAAAGTGTTAGTCCAACAAGAGATATGTTGACATTAATTACCAAAACCACCTAGGGAGCACTTGTGCTTTCACAGGCGCTACAAGTTTTACTAGCATATTGGATAACATTTAATTTCTTATCAACTCTTTGTCCTAGAACAACACCTACAACATAATCACTAGCATCACACATAATTTCAAAGGGTAAATTCCAATCGGTGGGTGAACAATAGGTGCAGAAATCAAGGCTTTCTTAAGTATTTCAAATGCTTCTACACAATCATCATCAAAGATAAAAGGAACATCTTTTTGTAGGAGATTAGTCAGAGGCCTAGAAATTTTAGAGAAGTCCTTAATGAACCTCCTATAAAAACCGGCATGACCAAGGAAACTTCTTATACCTTTGATGTCCTTAGGACACGACATCTTTTCAATAACATCAACTTTAGCTTTATCAACTTCGGTACCTCTTTCAGAAATTTTGTGCCCCAAGACAATACCTTCATTAACCATAAAGTGGCACTTCTCCCAATTCAAGACAAGATTAGTTTCTTCACATCTTTGCAAAACTCGATCAAGGTTGCTCAAGCAATCATCAAAAGAAGTTCCATAAACGGAAAAATCATCCATGAAAACCTCCACAAAAATCAGAGAATATAGCCATCATGCATCTTTGAAAGGTAGCAGGTGGATTGCTTAAACCAAAAGGCATACATCTATAAGCAAAGGTACCGAAAGGGCGAGTAAAAATGGTCTTATCCTGATCCTCTTTTGACACAGGTATTTGAGAGAAACGAGAGTAACCATCTAGAAAGGAACTAGCATTTGATCAATAAAAGGTAAGGGGTAATGATCTTTTCTAGTAGCTTTATTTAATTTGCGGAAGTCAATTACCATTCTATAACCCGTAACAATTCTTTGTGGGATCAATTGATCTTTATCATTAGGAACAACGGTAATACCTCCCTTCTTAGGGACACAATGGACAGGACTTACCCACTGACTATCAGCAACATGATAAATTATACCTACCTCCAGGAGCTTTAGTATTTCATTTCTTGCCACTTCTTTCATCTTAGGATTTAACCGTCGTTGGTGATCAACAACCGGTTTAGCGTCTTTCTTTAATTTAATTTCGTGTTGGCATAGAGTGGGACTAATGCCCTTAAGATCATCAAGAGTATATCCAATAGCAGCACGGTGCTTCTTCAGAGTTTTCAATAATTTCTCCTCTTCCTGCTCTGAAAGGTTAGCACTAATAATAATAGGATATATCTTATTTCCATTAAGATAAGCATATTTAAGAGTATCTGGTAATGGTTTAAGCTCAAACAAGGGATCACCCTTGGGTGGAGGAGGATCCCCTAGGATTTCAATAGGCAAGTTGTGTTTCAAAATGGGTCCATGTTTAAAGAATACTTCATCTATTTCCCTTCTTTCATTCATGAACATATCATTTTCATGATCCAACAAATATTGTTCTAAAGGATCATTAGGAGGCACAACAATAGAAGCAAGACCAATAATTTCATCTTTACTAGGCAATTCTTTATCATGGGGTTGTCTATGAAATTTAGAAAAAATAAAATCATGAGACATATCTCCTAACCCAACAGTAACAATATCCTTTTCGCAATCTATCCTAGCATTAACAGTATTCAAGAAGGGTTTACCAAATATAATGGGACAAAAGTTATCTTGTGGGGAAGCAAGAACAAGAAAATCAGTAGGACATTTAATTTTCCCACACAAGACTTCTACATCTCTAACAATCCCAACCAGTGAGATAGTATCTCTATTGGCAAGCTTAATAGTAACATCAATATGTTCTATCTCAGCAGGTGCAATATCATGCATAATTTCTTTATATAGGGTGTAAGGTATTGCACTGACACTAGCACCCATGTCACATAAGCCATGATAGCAATGATCTCCTATTTTAACAGAAATAATAGGCATGTCTACAATAGGTCTATGTTTATTTTTAGTATCGGGTCCAGCAATTCTAGCAGCTTCATCACAGAAGTAAATAACATGCCCATCAATATTATCAACCAAGAGATCTTTAACCATAACAATACTAGGTTCAACTTTAATTTGCTCACAGGGGTTGGGTGTTCTAATATTACTTTTGTTGACCACAGTTGAAGCTTTAGCATGATCCTTTATTCTAACCGGGAAAGGTGGTTTTTCAACATAAGCAGTAGGAACAATAGGATCAACATTATAAGTGATAGTCTTTTCTTCAACTTTAATAGGTGCAACTACTTTTACTTCAATGGGAGGATTATATTTAAACCACTTCTCCTTAGGGAGATCAACATGAGTAGCAAAGGATTCACAGAAAGAAGCTACTATCTCAGAGTCAAGTCCAAATTTAGTGCTAAATTCACGGAAAACATCGGTATCCATAAAAGATTTAACACAATCAAACTTAGGTGTTATACCTGACCTCTTACCTCCATCAAGATCCCAATCTTTAGAGTTGCGTTTAATTCTTTCCAATAAATCCCATTTGAATTCAATAGTCTTCATCATAAAAGAACCAGTACAAGAAGTATCGAGCATGGAGCGATTATTGAGAGAAAGCCGAGCATAAATTTTTTGATAATTATTTCTCTTGAGAGCTCATGATTGGGCCATGAATATAACATTGACTTAAGCCTCCCCCAAGCTTGAGCGATGCTTTCTCCTTCGCGAGGCCAAAAATTATATATATAACTAGATGATACCCCGCGCGTTGCTGCGGCCCATTTTATAATAATCAATTCCTTCGTACACATGTGCAACCTATAAAAAATAACAAATGTATATTTTCTTACAATTTCTTCTAACAATACTAACTGACAATTAAATAGACTTCCTGCAAACAAAAAACAACTAAATGGACTTGCTAATAGAGTTAGAGAAATGGACTTGCTAATAGGTTGTTTTGCTCCACTGGTTAACAAACTCTGCCCTTTTCTATCTAGTTTTTTTGATAAAGTTGACTGCGCCTTGTATTCAGCTAAATAAATAGAATAATTCTTACCATCGCTAAACTTTAAAGAGTTTCGTTGTACTATGAAGGAAGCTAATGCTGGGAAGTTACCAAAATAAGGTAGTTCTTGTTGGGGAACATAGTAATTTCAAAAAAATTCCTACGCACACGCAAGATCATGGTGATGCATAGCAACAAGAGGGGAGAGTGTTGTCCACGCACTCGTGAGACCGAAAAGCGAGCGTTAGCACAACGTGGTTGATGTAGTCGTATGTATTCACGATCTGACCGATCAAGTACCGAACGCACAACACCTCCGAGTTCAGCACACGTTCAGCCCGATGATGTCCCTCGAACTCCGATCCAGCCGAGTGTTGAGGGAGAGTTTCGTCAGCACGATGGTGTGGTGACGATGATGATGTTCTACCGACGCAGGGCTTCTCCTAAGCACCGCTACCGTATTATCAAGGTGTCGGTGTACAAAATTAGGGGCACATTTTTGTACCCCTTTACCTGTGCACGGGCAGTCAGAGCCGCGCCCGCGACCACACCAAGCAGAGCGAGGGAGGTGAGCCTAGGTAAGACCGAAGCCCAAGATGGCCAGAACAACGCCAAGGCCAAGGCCACAAAGAGCAAAGGGACGAAGCAGGTTCCCCCGGCAGGAGGCCCTTGCCGCGGGCAGCCTCGGCAGCCCCGGCAAGACCCTTGCCGGGGCAGCTCGCCCCACACCAACGGAGTGAGCCACCCTTGAGCCCACGACCCCCAACGCCACCATCCGCGTGGAGCCAGGGCTCGGGAAGGCACCTCCAAGGTGGCATGCAGATCTTTGTGAAGACATATCCAAGAATAGACGAGGATTAGAAGACAACGACCCCCAGCAAGACCCTTGCCGGGGACAACGGCATACCACGGCAAGGCCCTTGCCGGGCCACCCGGCAAGGCCCTCGCCAAGCGCACCAGCAAGGCCACCGTCAGGCCCGCACCAGCCAAGTCTCCGCCGCCGTTCGCATGCAGCCGCCGACCCAACCAGCTGGGCAGGCACCTGCGTGGCAACATGCAGCTCTTCATGGAGGCTCCACCACCGCGCCACGTTAGCTGCCTGCCTGCCTACATGGCACCGCATGCATCGCTGGCCAGGGCGCGTGTCGAAGCTTGGAGGAGCGGTGATGGACGGGACGGGCCTCGCCCCCGTCCCCGATAAAGCGAAGGGACACCTGCACAATGCATTAAATGCGTCTTGTCCTGTAATACGAAGGATAACCTCGCAACACTGTTGCCTTTCCACCTCCTGTGTGCCACTGTGGCAACCCCTTTTTTCTATAAAAGGAGGCCCAAGGCGACGAGGAGAAGGATTCAGCTTTTTGGAGCTCGTTACACTCCATAGCCAGTTCAAGAACTCAGAATACATCCACCAAAGCAGGACTAGGGTTTTACGCATCCTCGCGGCCCGAACCTGGATAAACGAACCGCGTGCTCTCTGTTAGATCCGCTCTTCTCTCAACCCCGTGCCCCGCAACCGCAGTAGGGATTCTTGTGATCCCATAGGTGTCTTTTTCCACTGACATCTTTGGCGCGCCAGGTAGGGGCTGCGCAATTGTGAGAATCGGTTTTAGCAGTTAAGTGAGCATTTCTTCATTGCGATGGCTCTAAGAGAAGCAGGAGAGGGGGTCGAAAGATCGACGCCGGCGCGACTACAAGCAGAAGCTAAGTCACACCGAACCCTGACTACTTTCTTTCCTTTTTATATGAGGTTATTTCCCTCGGAGATGTCGTGCCTTTGTATGGAAAACCTGCACGCCAGGGGGCTCTCCCGCTGTCGGCAACGCCCTTGCCCTGTTTCGAGTCCGCTCAACAGCTCAAGCAGCTGCGTCGAGAGCGGAAGGGTAGCCTTCCGTGATTGACAACACTCTCGATTCTGACTTGAGTCAAGCTCGACAGTTCGAGCGGCCGCGTTAAGAACGGTAAGGTGGCTCGCCCGGCAGCACGCATACCGGCAGTTAATGGGGATCCGTCCCCAAGACGCCGCCTTGGGCTTCCGCGCTGGCGAGCCTGCCCAGTTGGCGTAGGGTGCGTATACAAAGGGAAATTGAACAGGGAAATAACATGCATAGTACTGAAAGTGCTGCAGAGTTATGGTACATTAAATTGTTGCTGCGGTTCTAACTAGAGATAGCAATTGTCTTGGTTCTGAACCTGCAGCGGCGATAAGAAAACGGGGTGCCTAATCCCGTCGCTGGCCCTCCACCCTCAGAATTCCGCCGACTCGGCTGATGATGGGCTCGATGTGCTCCCTGAGCGACGCAAGGACGGTCCCCTCCGGCAAGCTCTCCAGCACGGCGTCGAAGTCGAGGTCGGGGTACCAGTGCACCACCTTGGTGAGAACCTTGGTCATGGCACCCTGGCAAAACCTCCGGGACTCGTCGGCCAGTGAGGCCGCCCGGTTGGCGTGGAGCCGCTCCAGAGCACCGACGACCTTCTCAAAGAACATGGTCAGGCTGCAATTGGCGCTCACGCTCCACTCCAGGACATACCTCACGTCCGGCATCCCCAAGATGGCCAACTGCGCGGCGGCCTGGTTGGCAACGGTGGCGAGGTGATCGAGCCAACGGTTCTCGCCCTCCACGTGATCCGCAAAGTTGAGGCCCTCGTTCTTCCGCAACAGCTTCTCGGCCTCCAGCTCCTTGGCCAGGTTCCCCTCTCAGGTTGTAGCTTCCGACAACACCTTCTCGAGACCCCGCAGCTTCAGCTTGAGGTCTTTGATGGAGTTGTTGGCCTCGGAGAGCTCCCCAGCCTTGCTGATGACCGCGCCCTGCACCTCTGTCAGAGCACTGTTGAGCGTGTCCTTTTCCTGGGACAGCTTCAGGGCCTGCTCCTTCAGCTTGTCGCGCTCTGCCTCTAGCTCCTCCACCTTGCCGGCGTGAACCTGGGCCTGGGCATTGAGTGCCTCCTTGTGCCTCTGCTCCAGCTCACTGGTCCGCTGCAAGACAAGCTTCTCCACATCTGCATCCTTGCCGCGAAGCATGGCGGTAAGCTTCTCCTCGCGTGCAGCAAGGTCCTCCTCCTGGGAGTGCAGCGTGGCCTCATGCTGGGTCCGGGCGGCTTCAGCGGCCGCGGCCAAGTTCCTCGCCGTCTCTTGAGCTTTCTCGATGTCGGCAAGCTTCATGGTGAGCTCCACGTCGCGCCTGTCCAGCTTGCCTTGGGCGGCCTTGAGCTCCTCGTGGGCCTGCGGAACCAATTCTGCGTCTCGGCAACGCGCTCCTGGAGGTCCGTCTCCGCCTTCTCCACCATCGCCGTCCTGGACTTAACTTTGTCCAGGCGGGCACGGTGGAGCGCCTGGAGCTTCCGGAAGCTAGCGCCCATGGCCTGGAGGAGCCGCTCCTCCTGCGAGCCGTCGCCACCAACGATTGGCTCGTCGACGACTTCAAGCCCGGCAGCGGCAAGCACTTCGTCGTCGAACACCTCTCCCTCGACGGGTGTCCTGGTGCTCGACACGCCTGGAAGGTGAACGAACAAGTCGTCGCTCACCCTCAGGTACTTGCCGGAGCCGGAAGCAGCAGAGGAGGAAGGCTGGTCACCAGCCTCCTCCTCCTCCTCCTCGGCAGCGGCCCCGCCGGCCTCCCCGGCAGGCCCCTTGCCGGTCTCCTCAGCGGCGGCCTTGCCGGCCTCCCCGGCGGGCCCCTTGGCGGCGTCCTCAGCAGCACCCTTGGCGGCCTCCTCCGCGGCGATCTTCTCGGCGTCCGCCTCGGCGGCCTTGGCGACGTCCTCGATGACGGCGTCCACGTCCTCTGGGTTCACCGAGGAGGGGTCTGGACACCAAAGAAGGGGGTGAGGCAAGGCCAGGACCAAGAGCCGGAAAGAAAAAGAAGCACGGACGAACGGCGAACGACTTACCGGTGCTAGCGCCCGGCTGGGAAACGGAAGTCCCGTCCCCGCCAACATTTGGCGTCAAGGCAAAACTGCCGGTGCCCAAGTTCTCTTCCTCCTCCTCCATGGGTGTGGGCTTGGTGCTTGGCGCCCTTGCCGGGGACGTCCCTCGGGGCGGCGTGGTCGATGGGGGAGGCGTGTTGGGAGTAGCCCTTTGTGCTCCTCCTCCTGCATACTTGGCAAGGTCAGCACCAAAGTGTCGTGCCCCTGACACATGTCGAAGAGGGGAGAATGATGAACTTGCGCTGGGGGCTGTGCCGGGGGCTACTGTCCGGGTGCTCAACACCACCAGGGGTGCCCTCGAAGTACCAGCCGGGGGCTGGCCACCCGCCGAGACCTTGGCCCTCTTCACTCTCTGGGCCAGTGTCTCCACGTCCCTGCAAGGATTACGACAAGTCAAGATAAGCAACACAGAGTGAGGAGGCAGAGATAACGAAAAAGGAACCAGATGCTTACTCGTCTTCTGCCTCCTCCTCTGCCGTCTTCCTCTTCCTCCTCGGGCTGAGGGATCCATAATCGAAGGTGACCTCTGTGTCAGCACCCGCCGGGGAAGGGGAAGGAGGCAGCGTCTGGGCACACTTGGATGAAGAAGGGGCGGTTGTCTTCTTCTTCACTGCGACCTTCGCCGGCTTCTTCGCCGCCGCGGCCCTCGTGTGGGGTCGGGACCCCTCCAAGGTCAGCTGCGGCTGCGCAGCAGTGCCGGGCCAGACTGGCTTGCCGGAACTGGCCCGCCGCAAGACTCGCCCCCTCCCAATAGGTGGCGTCGGGTCTGCGGTCTCGGCCTCCTCCGACGACGACTCGCCGGTCACATCCTCAACCAGAGGAGCCCCGGTGCCGGCGCTGCTGGCTCCCCGGCGGCCGTCGCCCACCGGGCGAGCTCCTCCTCCTCCGCGGCTATCGCGGCCTTATCCTCCATATCGTCGGTGTTGCCGGCCTCCCTGGCAAGCTGCGCCTCCCTCGCCCTGGTGGCGATGTAGTCCAGCTCCGCCTAGGAGGTGTCCTGGACAAGCAGCCGCTCGGCATCAGCATTGACATACACCTCATGCAGGGTGTCGAAGAACTGCTGCACCAAGATCCTCCGGCTCCTTCCAGCTCGGGACGGGGCCGTGCGCGTTGCAGTCCGGCATCATGGCAATGATCTCGGACCGACGCGAGTTATTACACAACGGGACCACCTCCGTTGGCAGCTTGAATAACAGCCCCTTGAGGACCTTGCCGGCCTTCGCGGTGGCCCTCGCAACCTTGTCGGTCCGCTCGACCTCGCCGTCACAGCCCACGTCAAGCTGGAAGAGCCGTTGGCAGAAATGGGCGTGCGCCATCACCGTGAAGTTGTGATCGAGGCCGGGGCGGAGCCGCATGATGTCGGCGGGGTTCGTGAAGAGCCAGGTCGGCCTCCCCTTGTTATGCAGAGGAGCGATCCGGCGACGGATGAAGTCTGCCCCGATCATCTCAAGGGTGAGCCCGGCCTGGGTAAGCCGGAGAATCCTGGTGGTGGCGATCGTGAGCTTTCCGTCATCGGCGTCGACATTGCTCCAATCGCTGCCGCGAACCGGCGGCGCCCGGCGAACTTTGCAGAACGCCGGCGGGTCCTTCTCTTCAATCCAGCACCACCGGCCCCGCCACTCCTCCCACCTCTCCTTCATGGCGCCATCCGGGTACGCCTCCTTGGATCTTGGGATCCAAGTGACACAACCAGAGATGGCACCCCTCGTCTGGATCCGAGGGAAGAAATAGTGGCGGAAGAGCGCTGTGCTGGGGTGCACCCCTGCAAAGCCTTCACAAAGGTGCGCGAAAAGGGCCATGCATGCCACCGCATTCGGAGTAAAATCCAAGAGACGGAAGCCGAAGGTGTGCATGATGTCGCTGACAAAATCGGAGAAGGGAGGGCAGAGCCCACAAGAAAAGTAATCAACGAAGAAGGGGTACCGATTTGGGGCAGGCTCGGCGCAGGCGGCGGGGATGACGCGCGTGGCCGGGTGCCCCGAATCCCCCCCCCCCCCCCGTCTTCACTCCTCACAGGGGCTTGAAGGAGTCCCAAAGCTCGAACACGTCGACCATCGAGGGGAAGAAGAAGGCGGGCTGCGTCCGTTGCTCCGACAGCGCGCTCTCCGGCGGCTCCACAGCCCCGGCATCCTTGGCCACCCCTTTGCCCTTGGCGGATTTTGGCGCCATGGTGGCTGAAGGAGGAGGGAGGAGCGGAGGGCGGCAGAAGCACAATGGCGGCGAGCAGAGACGAAGCTTGGAGAAGGGGAGGGAGACAGGCGGAGGTCTCCGAGATTGGGGTTCTTGTGAAGGGTAAAAGGAACAGTGCGCCCGCGGTTATCCCTTTTTATGGGGAAGCCGCGGGTCGCGCCGCCCATTTACTGCGATGTGGCGCATGCGTGTGAAAACCGTCCCACGCATGCCACCCATGTCACGCACACCCCTCCACGCAGCGCCGCGCGCGCGGTTCGTGGGTAGCACAGCGCGCGAAAAATCTTACCACGGTAAAAACCGCCCCGCCTGCCCGCACACCGTTTTGGGCCTGACCCAACAACGTGTCGCGCTTATGTGTGGCCCAGGCCCGGGGGCTCCTGTCGGTGTACAGAACTAGGGACACATTTTTGTACCCCTTTACCTGCACGCAGGCGGTCGAGCCGCGCCCGCGACCACACCAAGCAGAGCGAGGGAGGTGAGCCAAGGTAAGACCGAAGCCCAAGATGGCCAGAACAACGCCAAGGCCACAAAGAGCAAAGGGACGCAGCAGGTTCCCCCGGCAAGAGGCCCTTGCCGGGGGCAGCCTCGGCAGCCCCGGCAAGACCCTTGCCGGGCAGCTCATTTCACACCAACGGAGTGAGCCACCCTTGAGCCCACGACCCCCAACGCCATCATCCGCGTGGAGCCAGGGCTCAGGAAGGCACCTCCAAGGTGGCATGCAGATCTTTGTGAAGACATATCCAAGAATAGACGAGGATTAGAAGACAACGACCCCCGGCAAGACCCTTGCCGGGGACAAAGGCGTACCACGACAAGGCCCTTGCCGGGCCACCCGGCAAGGCCCTCACCACGCCAGCACCGTCAGGCCACCCGCCGCCCGACCAAGTCTCCGCCGCTCGCATGCATTTCAGACCCAACCATTTGGGCAGGCATCCAGCGTGGCAACATGCAGCCCGCCATTGGAGGCTCCACCACCGCGCCACCTCAGCCGCCTGCCTGCCTACATGGCACCGCATGCATCACTGGCCAGGGCGCGTGTCGAAGCTTGGAGGAGCGGCGACGGACAGGACGGGCCTCGCCCCCGTCCCCAATAAAGCGAAGGGACACCTGCATGATGCATCAAATGCGTCTTGTCCTGTAATACGAAGAATAACCTCGCAACACTGTTGCCTTTCCACCTCCTATGTGCCACTGTGGCAACCCCTTTTTTCTATAAAAGGAGGCCCAAGGTGACGAGGAGAAGGATTCGGCTTTTTGGAGCTCGTTACACTCTGTAGCTAGTTCAAGAACTCAGAATACATCCACCAAAGCAGGACTAGGGTTTTACGCATCCTCGCGGCCCGAACCTGGATAAACGAACCATGTGCTCTCTGTTAGATCCGCTCTTCTCTCAACCCCGCGCCCCGCAACCGCAGTAGTGATTCTTATGATCCCATAGGTGTCGTTTTCCACCGACACGAGGTAAACTATGGTGGAGGGGGGCACCGCACATGGCTAAAAGATCAAACGATCAATTGTTGCGTCTCTAGGGTGCCCCCTGCCCCCGTATATAAAGGAGCAAGGGGGGAGGTGCGGCCGGCCAGGAGGGGCGCGCCAGGAGGAGTCCTACTCCCATCGGGAGTAGGACTCCCTCCCTTTTCCTTGTTGGACTAGGAGTGGAGGGGGAAAGAGGAGGGAGAGAGGAAGGAAGGGGGGCGCCGCCCACCTCTCCTTGTCCTATTGGGACTAGGGGGAGGGGCGTGCGGCCCTGCCCTGGCCGCCTCTCCTCTTCTCCACAAAGGCCCACTATGGCCCATTAAGCCCCCGGGGGGTTCCGGTAACCCAGATTTCCAGAAAATCCCGATTTCACCCGGAACACTTCTGGTATCCATACATAGGCTTCCAATATATCAATCTTCATGTCTCGGCCATTTCGAGACTCCTTGTCATGACCGTGATCACATCCGGGACTCCGAAAACCTTCGGTACATCAAAACATATAAACTCATGATATAACTGTCATCGAAACGTTAAGCGTGTGGACCCTACGGGTTCGAGAAATATGCAGACATGACCGAGACACGTCTCCGGTCAATAACCAATAGCAGAACCTGGATGCTCATATTAGCTCCCACATATTCTACGAAGATCTTTAACGGTCAAACGGCATAACAACATACGTTGTTCCCTTTGTCATCGTATGTTACTTGCCCGAGATTCGATCGTCGGTATCTCAATACCTAGTTCAATCTCGTTACCGGCAAGTCTCTTTACTCATTCTGTAATACATCATCCCGCAACTAACTCATTAGTTGCAATGCTTACAAGGCTTATAGTGATGTGCATTACTGAGTAGGCCCAGAGATACCTCTCCGACAATCGGAGTGACAAATCCTAATCTCAAAATCGCCAACCCAACAAGTACCTTTGGAGACACTTGTAGAGCACCTTTATAATCACCCGATTACGTTGTGACGTTTGGTAGCACACAAAGTGTTCCACCGATAAACGGGAGTTGCATAATCTCATAGTTACGAGGAACATGTATAAGTCATGAAGAAAGCAATAGCAACATACTAAATGATCGAAAGTGCTAAGCTAACGGAATGGGTCAAGTCAATCACATCATTCTCCTAATGATGTGATCCCATTAATCAAATGACAACTCATGTCTATGGCTAGGAAACATAACCATCTTTGATCAACGAGCTAGTCAAGTAGAGACATACTAGTGACACTCTATTTGTCTATGTATTCACACAAGTATTATGTTTCCGGTTAATACAATTCTAGCATGAATAATAAACATTTATCATGAAATAAGGAAATAAATAATAACTCTATTATTGTCCCTATGGTATATTTCCTTCAGTCTCCCACTTGCACTAGAGTCAATAATCTAGATCACATCGCCATGTGATTTAACATCAATAGTTCACATCACCATGTGATTAACACCCATAGTTCACATCGTCATGTGACCAACACCCAAAGGGTTTACTAGAGTCAATAATCTAGTTCACATCGCTATGTGATTAACACCCAAAGAGTACTAAGGTGTGATCATGTTTCTCTTGTGAGAGAAGTTTAGTCAACGGGTCTGCCATATTCAGATCCATATGTATTTTGCAAATTTCTATGTCTACAATGCTCTGCACGGAGCTATTTTAGCTAATTGCTCCCACTTTCAATATGTATCCAGATGAAGACTTAGAGTCATCTGGACCAGTGCTAAAACTTGTATCGACGTAACCCTTTTATGACAAACCTTTTGTCACCTCCATAATCGAGAAACATATCCTTATTCCACTAAGGATAATTTTGACCGTTGTCCAGTGATCGACTCCTAGATCACTATTGTACTCCCTTGCCAAAATCAGTGTAGGGTATACAATAGATCTGGTACATAGCATGCCATACTTTATAGAACCTATGGCTGAGGCATAGGGAATGACTTTCATTCTCTTTCTATCTTCTGCTGTGGTCGGGCTTTGAGTCTTACTCAATTTCACACCTTGTAACACAGGCAAGAACTCTTTCTTTGACTGTTCCATTTTGAACTACTTCAAAATCTTGTCAAGGTATGTACTCATTGAAAAAACTTATCAAGCGTTTTGATATATCTCTATAGATCTTGATGCTCAATATGTAAGCAGCTTCACCGAGGTATTTCTTAAAAAAAACTCCTTTCAAACACTCCTTTATGCTTTGCAGAATAATTCTACATTATTTCCGATCAACAATATGTCATTCACATATACTTATCAGAAATTTTGTAGTGCTCCCACTCACTTTATTGTAAATACATGCTTCACCGCAATTCTGTATAAAACTATATGCTTTGATCAACTCATCAAGGCGTATATTCCAACTCCGAGATGCTTGCACAAGTCCATAGATGGATCACTAGAGCTTGCACATTTTGTTAACACCTTTAGGATCGACAAAACCTTCTGGTTGCATCATATACAACTCTTCTTTAATAAATCCATTAAGGAATGCAGTTTTGTTTATCCATTTGCCGATTTCTTAAAATGCGGCAATTGCTAACATGATTCAGACAGACTTAAGCATAGATACGAGTGAGAAACTCTCATCGTAGTCAACACCTTGAACTTGTCGAAAACCTTTTGCAACAATTCTAGCTTTGTAGATAGTAACACTACTATCAACGTCCGTCTTCCTCTTGAAGATCCATTTAATCCAATGGCTCGCCGATCATTTGGGCAAGTCAATCAAAGTCCATACTTTGTTCTCTTACATGGATCCCATCTCAGATTTCATGGCCTCAAGCCATTTTGCGGAATCTGGGCTCACCATCGCTTCTTCATAGTTCGTAGGTTCGTCATGGTCTAGTAACATGACCTCCAGAACAGGATTACTGTACCACTCTGGTGCGGATCTCACTCTGGTTGACCTACGAGGTTCGGTAGTAACTTGATGTGAAGTTACATGATCATCATCATTAGCTTCCTCACTAATTGGTGTAGGAGTCACAGGAACAGATTTACGTGATGAACTACTTTCAATAAGGGAGCGATGCGATTACCTCATCAAGTTCTACTTTCCTCCCACTCACTTCTTTCGAGAGAAAACTCCTTCACTAGAAAGGATCCATTCTTAGCAACGAATATCTTGCCTTCGGATCTGCGATAGAAGGTTTACCCAACAGTAACTTTTGGGTATCCTATGAAGATGCACTTTTCCGATTTGGGTTTGAGCTTATCAGGATGAAATTTTTTCACATAAGCATCACAACCCCAAACTTTAAGAAATGACAGCTTAGGTTTCTTGCCAAACCATAGTTCATACGATGTCGTCTCAACGGATTAGACGGTGCCCTATTTAATGTGAATGCAGCTGTCTCTAATGCATAACCCCAGAAGGATAGTGATAAATCGGTAAGAGACATCATACATTGCACTATATCCAATAAAGTTATGACGTTCGGACACACCATTATGCTGTGGTGTTCCAGGTGGCACAAATTTGTGAAACTATTCCACATTGCTTTAATTGAAGACCAAACTCGTAACTCAAATATTTGTCTCTGCGATCAGATCGTAGAAACTTTTTTTTCTTGTCACGATGATTTTCCACTTCACTCTGAAATTCTTTGAACTTTTCAAATGTTTCAGACTGATGTTTCATCAAGTAGATATACCCATATCTGCTCAAATCATCTGTGAAGGTCAGAAAAATAACGATACCCGCCGCGAGCCTCAACACTCATCGGATCCCATACATCAGTATGTATTATTTCCAATAAGCCAGTTGCTTGCTCCGTTGTTCCGGAGAACGGAGTTTTAGTCATCTTGCCCATAAGGCATGGTTCGCAAGCATCAAGTGATTCATAATCAAGTGATTCCAAAATCCCATCAGCATGGAGTTTCTTCAAGCGCTTTACACCAATATGACCTAAACGGCGATTGCCACAAATAAGTTGCACTATCATTATTAACTTTGCATCTTTTGGCTTCAATATTATGAATATGTGTATCACTACGATCGAGATCCAACAAACAATTTTCATTGGTGTGTATGTCCATAGAAGGTTTTTATTCATGTAAACAGAACAACAATTGTTTCTCTAACTTAAATGAATAACCGTATTGCAATAAACATGATCAAATCATATTTATGCTCAACGCAAACACCAAATAACACTTATTTAGGTTCAATACTAATCCCCAAAGTATAGGGAGTCTGCGATGATGATCATATCAATCTTGGAACCACTTCCAACACACATTGTCACTTCACCCTTAACTAGTCTCTGCAACTCCCGTTTTGAGTTACTAATCTTAGCAACTGAACTAGTATTAAATACTGAGGGGCTGCTATAAACGCTAGTAAAGTACACAGCAATAACATGTATATCAAATATACCTTTGTTCACTTTGCCATCCTTCTTATCCGCAAAATACTTGGGGCAGTTCCGCTTCCAGTGACCAGTTCCTTTGCAGTAGAAGGACTCAGTCTCAGGTTTAGGTCCAGACTTGGGCTTCTTCACTTAAGCAGCAACTCGCTTGCCGTTCTTCTTGAAGTTCCCCTTCTTCCCTTTGCCCTTATCTTGAAACTAGTGGTCTTGTCAACCATCAACACTTGATGTTTTTCTTCATTTCTACCTTCGTCGATTTCAGCATCACGAAGAGCTTGGGAATCATTTCCGTTATCCCTTGCATATTATAGTTCATCACGAAGGTTCTAGTAACTTGGTGATAGTGACTAGAGAACTCTGTCAATCACTAGCTCATCTGCAAGTTTAACTCCGACTTGATTCAAGTGATTGTAGTACTCAGACATTCTGAGCACATGCTCACTAGCTGAGTAATTCTCCTCCATCTTGTAGGCAAAATCTTTGTCGAGGTCTCATACCTCTCGACACGGGCATGCGTATGAAATACCAATTTCAACTCTTAGAACATCTTATATGCTCTGTGGCGTTCAAAACATTTTTGAAGTCCCGGTTCTAAGCCGTAAAGCATGGTGCACTAAACTATCAAGTAGTCATCATACCGAGTTTTTGTCAAACATTCATAACGTCTGCATCTACTCCTGCAATAGGTCTGTCACCTAGTGGTGCATCTAGGACATAATACTTCTGTGCAACAATGAGGCTAATCCTCATATCAAGGACCAAGTCCGCATCATTGCTACTAACATCTTTCAACTTAGTTTTCTCTAGGAACATATCAAAATAAAACAGGGGAGCAAAACGCAAGCTATTGATCTACAACATAGATATGCTAATACTACCAGGACTAAGTTCATGATAAATTTAAGTTCAATTAATCATATTACTTAAGAACTCCCACTTAGATAGAGATCCCTCTAATCTTCTAAGTGATCACGTGATCCATATCAACTAAACCATGTCCAATCATCACGTGAGATGGAGTAGATTCAATGGTGAACATCACTATGTTGATCATATCTACTATATGATTCACGCTCAACCTTTCGGTCTCAGTGTTCCGAGGCCATCTCTGTTATATGCTAGGCTCGTCAAGTTTAACCTGAGTATTCCGCTTGTGCAACTATTTTGCAGCCGTTGTATTGAACGTAGAGCCTATCACACCCGATCATCACGTGGTGTCTCAGCACAAAGAACTTTCGCAACGGTGCATACTCAGGGAGAACACTTATACCTTGATAATTTAGTGAGAGATCATCTTATAATGCTAGCGTCAATCAAAGCAAGATAAGATGCATAAAAGATAAACATCACATGCAATCAATATAAGTGATATGATATGGCCATCATCATCTTGTGCTTGTGATCTCCATCTCCGAAGCACCGTCATGATCACCATCATCACCGGCGTGACACCTTGATCTCCATCGTAGCATCGTTGTCGTCTCGCCAACTTATGCTTCTACGACTATTGCTACCGCTTAGTGATAAAGTAAAGCATTACAGGGCGTTTGCATTGCATACAATAAAGCGACAACCATAACTCGGTTACAAAACATGATCATCTCATACAATAAAATATAGCATCATGCCTTGACCATATCACATCACAACATGCCCTGCAAAAACAAGTTAGACGTCCTCTACTTTGTTGTTGCAAGTTTTACGTGGTTGCTACGGGCTGAGCAAGAACCTTTCTTACCTACGCATCAAAACCACAACGATAGTTTGTCAAGTTGGAGTTGTTTTAACCTTCTCAAGGACCGGGCGTAGCCACACTCGGTTCAACTAAAGTTGGAGAAACTGATACTTGCCAGCCACCTGTGTGCAAAGCACGTCGATAGAACCAGTCTCGCGTAAGCGTACGCGTAATGTCCTTCCGGGCCGCTTCATCCAAGAATACCGCCGAACCAAAGTATGACATGCTGGTAAGCAGTATAACTTGTATCGCCCACAACTCAATTGTGTTCCATTCGTGCATATAACATCTACGCATAAAACCTTGCTCGGATGCCACTGTTGGGGAACGTAGTAATTTCAAAAAAAAAATCCTACGCACACGCAAGATCATGGTGATGCATAGCAACGAGAGGGGAGAGTGTTGTCCACGTACCCTCGTAGACCGAAAGCGGAAGCGTTAGCACAACGCGGTTGATGTAGTTGTACGTCTTCACGATCCGACCGATCAAGTACCGAACGCACGGCACCTCCGAGTTCAACACACGTTCAGCCCGATGACATCCCTCGAACTCCGATCCAGCCAAGTGTTGAGGGAGAGTTTCGTCAGCACGACGGCGTGGTGATGATGATGATGTTCTACGAAGCAGGGCTTCGCCTAAGCACCGCTGCAGTATTATTGAGGTAGACTATGGTGGAGGGGGGCACCGCACATGGCTAAAAGATCAAACGATCAATTGTTGTGTCTCTAGGGTGCCCCCCTGCCCCCCTATATAAAGGAGCAAGGGGGAGATGCGGCCATCCAGGAGGGGGCGCGCCAAGAGGAGTCCTACTCCCACCGGGAGTAGGACTCCATCCCTTTTCCTTGTTGGACTAGGAGTGGAGGGGGAAAGAGGAGGGAGAGAGGAAGGAAGGGGGGGCACCGCCCTCCTATCCTTGTCCTATTCGGGCTAGGGGGGAGGGGCGTGCGGCCCTGCCCTGGCCGCCTCTCCTCTTCTCCACAAAGGCCCACTATGGCCCATTAAGCCCCCGGGGGGGTTCCGGTAACCCCTCGGTACTCCGGTAAAATCCCGATTTCACCCGGAACACTTCCGATATCCAAACATAGGCTTCCAATATATCAATCTTCATGTCTCAACCATTTCGAGACTCCTCATCATGTCCGTGATCACATCTGGGACTCCGAACAACCTTAGGTACATCAAAACATATAAACTCATAATATAACTGTCATCGCCGAAGCGTTAGCGTGCGGACCCTACGGGTTCGAGAACTATGTGAACATGACCGAGACACGTCTCCGGTCAATAACCAATAGCAGAACCTGGATGCTCATATTGGCTCCCACATATTCTACGAAGATATTTATCGGTCGAACCGCATAACAACATCGTTGTTCCCTTTGTCATCGGTATGTTACTTGCACGAGATTCGATCGTCGGTATCTCAATACCTAGTTCAATCTCCTTCTTGGCAAGTCTCTTTACTCATTCCGTAATACATCACCCATAACTAACTAATTAGGTGCAATGCTTGCAAGGCTTATAGTGATGTGCACTACCGAGTGGGCCCAGAGATACCTCTCCGACAATCGGAGTGACAAATCCTAATCTCGAAATATGCCAACCCAACAAGTACCTTTGGAGACACCTGTAGAGCACCTTTATAATCACCCAGTTACGTTGTGACGTCTGGTAGCACACAAAGTGTTCCTCCGGTAAACGGGACTTGCATAATCTCATAGTTATAGGAACATGTATAAGTCATGAAGAAAGCAATAGCAACATACTAAACGATCGAGTGCTAAGCTAACAGAATGGGTTAATTCAATCACATCATTCTCCTAATGATGTGATCCCATTAATCAAATGACAACTCATGTCTATGGCTAGGAAACATAACCATCTTTGATGAACGAGCTAGTCAAGTAGAGGCATACTAGTGACACTCTGTTTGTCTATGTATTCACACAAGTATGTTTCCGGTTAATACAATTCTAGCATGAATAATAAACATTTATCATGAAATAAGGAAATAAATAATAACTTTATTATTGCCTCTAGGGCATATTTCCTTCAGTTCTTTGATTAAAATGAAGCAATCAAGTAAAACGTGTTAACACAAATTGCAAGTAAATGGTTATGTGGAAAGGGAATAGACAGAATAACGGATAATTTCTCTATTTAGCGTCCTTTACTTCGACAAAATTGAAGGGAAAGGTAATCTTTCAACAATAGCACATGAAAACCGCGATAATGTGTCCATAGTTGAAATCTGCAGTAGCGACCAAATGAGATTATGCTAGAGTACTAATCAAAATGTTCAAATATCTCCGTTTCAAAAAAATGTTCAAATAAATGTATGACAGAAACCAAGTGAAGTTACATTATTATACACAGACATCGTCCAAATATGTTGACTCTTGCCAAAAGAACAAAACCATTGGCCTTCAGTGTGATTTGACTCGTGTATTCTGTGTCGGTGTACAAAAAGAGGGGTGCATTTTTTGTACCCCTATAACTATGCACTGACAGTCTGAGCCGCGGACACCACCACACTAAGCAAGGCAAGGGAGGTGAGCCGAGGTAAGGACGAAGCTCGAAAGAAGCAGAACGACGCCAAGACCAAGACCACAAAGAGCAAAGGGCACGAAGCGGACTCCCCCGGCAAGATCCTTGCCGGGGGCGGTTTTAGCAAACCCGGCAAGGCCCTTGCCGGGGCGGCTCGCCCCACACCTATGGAGCGAATCACCCTTGAGTCCAATGCCCCATGGGGCAAGGATTAGGGAGACATCCCCGTGGTGGCATGCAGATCTTTGTGAAGACATTCAAAATCAGATACACACTATAGAAGACGACGACCCTTGGCGGGATCCCAGCCAAGGAGGACCACAAGGCCCCCGACAAGAGCCTTGCCGGGGATGACAGCAGGCGCCACGGCTAGACCCTTGCCGGGGCCCCGGCAATACCCTTGCCGGGGCTACGGCGAGGCCTTGCCAAGAACACCCGAGGGGCCACCATCGGACCCACGCCAATCAAACCTTCACCGCCGTTCGCATGCAGCTGCCGACCCAACCAGTTGGGCAGGCACCTGCGTGGCGGCAAGCGGATCTTCGTGGAGACCCACCGCTGCGCCACCTCGGCTTGCCTACATGGCACCACGGGCACCGCTGGCCGTATGCGTGTCGACACGAAAGGGAGCGGCGACGGACGAGACAGGGCTCTCCCCCGTCCCCGATAAAGCAAGGACACCTAAGCAAGACGCATTAATGGCGCCTTGTCATGTAATGCGAGGGATAAACTCGTATCACTGTACCCTTTCCACCTCCTGTGTGCCACTGTGGCGATCCCTTTCCCTATAAAAGGAGGCCCAAGGCGACCAGGAGGAGGATTCGGCTTTTTGGAGCTCCTCATGCCCCATTGCTAGTTCAAGAACACCAGATAAACAAACCACCAAAGCAGGAGTAGGGTTTTACGCATCCTTGCGGCCCGAACCTGGATAAAGAGACCGTGTGCTATTTGTTTGATCCGCCCTTCTCACGACCCCGCGCCCCGCAACCGTAGTAGGGATTCTTGTGATCCCATAGGTGTCGTCCCCGCACCGACATCTTTGGCGTGCCAGGTAGGGGGCGCAGTTGTGAGAATTGGCTCTAGTAGTTAGTTCGACGCTTCTTCATTGTCATGGCGCCCAAGAAGAAGAAGACGGTGGCGGTTGGCCCGTCGGAAGCCGGACATCCCGTCCCGACGCGCGAGTAGCGGACCAGTCGCAGAAAGGACCCGGGGCACTGTTTGCAAACACCAACACCGTCCCAGCAGCCAAAGTTTGGGAGGCGGCGATGTTCGTGCGCCTGGTAACGGGCCGCACGCCGCCAAATCCAAAGACGGAGCCAGGCCCTCCGCGGGTGACGCGGGTCCTTCCAAGATCGCTGCCACCCCGCTCGCAGGCGACGCGAGGGCTTCCAAGACTCCCACGCCGGCGCCGACGGCGCGCTCTTCTCAAGCGGCGCGCGGCGAACGGCGTAATCACGCCGAGGACCCCCGGCGTCGCCGTGGAAAGAGCCCCGAGCGCCACTCCCGGGATTTAGAAGACCTGCCTGCTCGCCGAGGCGCTGGTGAAGATGGCATGCGACCGCGGGGTCGTGATAGAGATCCTTCTGACATGGTCAGAAGTCGAAGCGCGTCGCGATCCGTGCAGGTTTCGCTGCCACCAACGCCAGCAGAAGCCTGGCGCTACAAGTTGCTCCTCGATTTTCCTCCCACTACGGGGAAACTCAACGAATGGAGAGCCACTATCTGAAGCCTTGTTGCGGTGGCCAACAAAGACGAACCGAGTCCGGTGGAGCCCCCGGGACGACGCTCCGACAGAGTCCCACGCACCAGTGGCGGGAGAGCCGGCGGCGCCGCAACCACAGTGCACTCGCCTCCTCCTCGCCCGGTACCGCGGACGCCAGCCCGTCCCAACGTTACGGGCGACGAGATCTCCGTAGCATCATCCGACCCGTGGGCCCACCGTGACCAGCGCCAAGTTCTTCGGTAACGAGAACATGAAGACGCCGAACCACTATCGAGCGCGAGCGCCAGTAGCGCCGCCACCAATCGAAAGGCGAGCAGGGCCTGCTGTGAGCCACCCGCACCGGGAGCCACAGAGGCCTACCTTACGAGGTAGGTTGTCCGGCTTTACCCGTGAGCTGCGGCAGTTCCAAAGTGGCCCACTCACCGCACCTTCAAACCCGACGTGGGCGAAAAGTACAGTGGCAAGACCCACCCGTCCGAGTTCCTCGGCGTCTACACCATCGCGATGCAAGCTGCCGGAGCCCGTGACGATAAGGTGCTTGCGAATTACTTCCCGTTGGCTCTTAAATCCAACGCCATGTCATGGTTGATGCACTTGCCGGTAGACTCTATTTCCTCCTGGTCGGATTTGTGCCATGAGTTTGTGGGCGCCTTTTACCGAGGCCACCAAGCCCATGGCCAAGCAAGCGACCGCACGTCATTCCCCGTAAGGGAGGTGAGAGTCTCCGCAAGTATATTCAGAGGTTCAGCCGGTACAAGATAATATCCACGATGTTCACCCTGCCGCCATCATCAACGTTGCTCCATCGTAACGTGCGTAATCAAAAGATGCGCGAAGAGCTGGCAATGAACAAGGTGAGAGATGTAGCAGAACTCTATGTTCTTGCTGACAAATGTGCCGGGGCTGAAGAGGGAAGGAAGTACCCCCGGCGAAGATGCTGGCGTGGAAGCCGACTCCTCAGATGAGGATATTGCCGCCCCGACGAAGAAAGGTCGGCGCCGCAACAGGAAGCGCAAAGGAAAAGTCGTGCTTGCCGTCGAGGGATCTGATGACGCCGGCTCCACCAAGAAAACCAAGGCAGACGACCCTGGCAAGGAGGTTGCCGGATGTGTCGTCACGGGCCTTGGCGGCAGCCGAAGCCGTGAAACTCTGACAAGCAATACTGCAAGATCCATCGCACCAAAGGCCATGCTCTCCAGGACTGCCGACAGGTTGAGCTCCTCGCTGAGAAGCAGAGGGCTGAATATGAGAGGCGGGACAAGGAGAAGGGCCCAGACGGTGCTGAGGGGTCCGGCAAGAAGCGTGACGGCCAAAGGGCTGTCAGCGGCAAGGATAAGCAACAGGAGAGGCCCGGGCCGTGATGTAAAGCCGAAGATGACGATCACGAAGAGGACGCACGAATCCGGCGACCAAGAGTTTCGTAGCTACAGAGGCCATGTGTGACGGCAGCCGCTGCATACTTCTCATCGCCGCTTAAGCGGTGGGCGAGAGATTACAGCGGCAGAGCCGTCGTTTGATGCCCAAAGGTCATTGAAGTGGTCCAAAGACACCTATCATTTTTGACATCGAGGACCACCACGATCGCACTATCATGCGGTCGGGTGCTTGCCATTGTTGGTTTCACCAACAATACGCAACCTCAAGGTGACGAAGATGCTAGTCGATAGCGGGGCCGGTCTGAACTTGATCTCGCCTGCCATGATCGAGAAACTGCAGATTCCTGATGAAGACCTCGAAGAGACGGGCATGTTTCAGGGGGTCAACCCGGGGAGAAGCCAACCCAAGGGAAAAGTCACGCGTTGCGTGACTTTTGGAAGCGACCTGAACTTCGTGACGGAGAGGATCGTGTTCGATGTTGCCAAGATCCCTTGCCCTACAACGGGATCCTTGGTCCGCCCAGCCAGCCAAGTTCATGGCGGCGTCACACTACGCCTACAACACCCTGAAGATGCCAGGACCTGTAACGATCATCACCATCCCCTCCGACAAGAAAGATGCGCTGATTTGCGCTGACCAATTATACCAGCAAGCAGCTGCAGCAGCTGCCGCCGCTAAGGCACTTGCTCCTGCCGCTGGGATCTCGGGAGGGAAGAAGAAGAAGAAGACCGGTGAGACCTCGGACACCCACTCCGGCAAGCGCACCTCTTCGGAGTGTAGCGCTGCCGCCGAGGACGTGCCAAAGAGCTCCGCCGGCGGAAACGATAAGCCCAGGGCCATACCGCCGGGAACCAAGAAGGTTTCTGTCAATGAGGACGGCACGGGAGGAGCTTTTACCATAAGCTCCACCCTTGATGACAAATAGGAAGACGCGCTCGTCACCTTCCTGCGGGCGAATGTCGATGTGTTTGCATGGCAAGCTTCCGACATCCCCGGCATTCCCAGGGAGGTGATTGAGCACCACCTTGCTGTCTGCCCTCATGCGCGGCCCTTCAAGCAGAAGGTCAGAAAGCAAGCTTTGGAACGACAAGAGTTCATCACAGAAGAGATTCGGAAACTGGAAGCAGCGGGTTTGGTAAGAGGAGTGCTCCATCCTACGTGGTTGGCCAATCCGGTCGTGGTGCGCAAGGCAAATGGGAAGTGGAGGTTGTGTATTGATTACATAGATATCAATAAGGCTTGCCCTAAAGACCCCTTCCCGTTGCCGCACATCGATCAGATTGTTGACTCCACGGCTGGGTGTGATCTGTTGTCATTCCTCGACGCCTACTCCGGCTACCACCAGATCTTCATGACAAGAGAAGACGAAGAGAAAACAACATTCATCACCCCATGTGGTACGTATTGTTTCATACGGATGCCTTTCGGGTTGAAGAGTGCTGGTTCGACGTTTGCAAGGGCGGTCCAGATTGGTTTTGAGCTCCAGCTCCATAGAAATATGGAAGCTTATATGGATGACATAGTGGTCAAAACCAAGGACAGGCAACCCTCATAATCTTGGATCTGCAAGAAACATTTGCAAACCTGCGCAAGATCAACCTCAAGCTGAACCACGAGAAGTGCGTCTTTGGCATTCCATCCGCAAGCTTCTCGGTTCTTGGTGTCACAACAGGATAGAGGCCAATCCGGACAAAATCAAAGCTATAGAGCAGATTGAAGCACCCAAGCGAATCAAGATGTGAGTCGGCTTGCTGGTTGCGTCGCCGCCATGGGCAGGTTCATTTCCAAGTCTGTCGAGCGCGTCCTTCCCTTTTTCAAGATCCTGAAAAAGGTGGGCCCAATGGAGTGGACGCCAGAAGCTGAAGCAGCATTGCAAGGTTTGAAGAAATACCTCTCTTCCGCGCCAATACTAGTTGCGCCTAGGCCACAGGAACCGTTGTCTATATACCGGGCGGCAACGGACCAGTGGTCACGCCGCACTAGTGGCACAAAGAGAGGTTGATGACGAGGTGATGGCAGCAGCAGAGCCCGACACCACCAATGCAGGACGACACAGCCGGTTGACGCGTGCCGAGGAAGAAAATGATGCAGCACCCGGTCTACTTTGTTAGTTCCCTCCTGCAGGGGGCTAGATCAAGGTACTCCGGTGTGCAGAAATTGCTCTTCGGCCTTCTCATGGCCTCGAGGAAGCTGCGTCACTACTTCCAAGCACACGAGATTACTGTCGTCACTCGCTTCCTCTCAAGAACGGATATTGCACAATCCAGATGCAACAGGAAGAATTGTGGAATGGGCACCGAGTTGTCCAAATTTTGGCCTCAAGTTTGAAAGTACTTCAACGATTCAGAGCCGAGTCCTAGCGGAGTTCATTGCAGAATGGACCGCAACGCCTGACGAAGAAGTCCAAGAGACTGCTCTCCCCGGCAAGGAGGCAAGTTGTGATTGGATCATGTACTTTAATGGAGCTTTCTCCTTACAGGGCGTCGGGGCTGGCGTACTGCTTGTCGCGCCCACCGGAGAGCACCTCAAGTATGTGATCCAGATGCACTTCCCCAGGGAGGTGTCAACAAACAATACGGCAGAGTCTGAAGGGCTGCTTGCCGGTCTTAGGATCATGGCGGACCTCGGAATCAGAAACTCATCATCGGGGAGACTCGCAGCTTGTCGTCAAGCAAGTCAACAAGGATTACCAGAGCCCGCTGATGAAGGCCCTACGTCGATGAAGTGAGAAAGCTGGAAGAAGCGTTTCGACGGTATCTGGTGAACATGTTCCCCGGCGGAGAACGATATCGCCGATTACTGTCAAAACGCTGTTGCCCTCAAACTACCATGGAACCAGTACCTTTGTGGTTCAGCTAACTCAGCCATCCGTTGATCCATCAACAGAAAGGTAATAAGAGAAGGAAATCGGGGCCCGGCAAGTACTTTCCCGCCGAAGCTCCCGGAGCGGCCGCAAGGATGTTGCCGGGATATCGAGCCCGCCACGGAACGGCTGGCTCGGCGGAGCGTCAAGCTCTTGCCATCGAGACAGCCCGCTCAGAAGCGGAGGAAATGCCTTTAGTCCTCGCCGTCGAGCCCTGTGCTCCGGCATGGGCACAACATACCGTCCGATTCCTCCAAACAGGGGAACTTCCCGAGGAGCAGGAAGAAGCGGAAAAAGTAGCCCGTCGCTCTACCATGTACCAGTTCGTCGATGACGTCCTGTACAGAAAGAGGCCGAACGGTGTGAAATTGAAGTGTATCCCTCGAGAGGAAGGACTGGAGCTGTTGGCGAAGATACACGGAGGCATATGTAGATCCCACATTGGGTCAAGGGCCCTTGCCGGCAAGGCATTCCGGCAAGGCTTCTTCCGCCCACCGCCCTCCAGATGCGATGACACTAGTCACCGTGTGTGAAGCGTGTCGCCCATTCAAAGAAGCTTCATCAGCCAGCCCAAGCCCTTCAAACCATTCCTCTCTCCTGGCCCTTCTCGGTTTGGGGGATCGACATACTGGGCCCCTTCCCCCGTGCTGTCGGGGGCTTTGAGTACTTGTATGTTGCAATCGACAAGTTCACAAAGTGGCCAGAAGTGGAGGCAGTGATGAAGGTCACAGCTCAGTCAGCCGTCAAGTTCTTCAAGGGACTAGTGTGCCGTTTTGGCGTGCCCAACAGGGTTATCACCGACAACGGCACACAATTCACAAGCCGCACCTTCATGCAATATACCCAAGACCTCGGCATCAAAGTCTGCTTTCGCCTGCTGCTCACGCCAAGCAATGGTCAAGCTAAGAGGGCAAATGCTGAAGCATCGCGAGGCTTAAGGACCAAGACCTTTGACAAGCTGCACAAGAGTGGAAGGCGCTGGATTGATGAGTTGCCGGCGGTTCTTTGGTCGATCAGGACGACGCCAAATCGAGCCACCGGCCAGACACCTTTTGCCCTGGTATACGGGGCAGAAGCAGTTCTCCCCACTGAACTCATATACGGGTCACCTCGAGTGCTCGCTTATGACGAGCTTGAGCAAGAGCAACTGCGGCAAGATGACACGGTGCTCCTTGAGGAAGATCATCTTCGGGCGGCTGTGAGAGCAGCACGCTACCAGCAAGCCTTGCGCCGCTACCATAGCCGCAAGGTTCATGCCCGAAGCCTTGAGGAAGGCGACCTTGTCCTTGGCGCTCAACCAGCCAAGAATTCCAACAAGTTGACGCCTAAAGTGGGAAGGCCCTTATCGGGTAATACGAATCACCGGGCCCGGCGATCCGCCCGGAGACCGAAGATGCTGCTCGTGAGTAACTCCTGGAACATTGAGCATCTTCGCAAGTTTTACCTGGTGAGGCGCTGCTTGCCGGGCCCCCGGCAAGCCACCTTTTGTAAAAGCATTGTCGATGATGCATGTAACCCTTTGTACAAAGCCAGGCGCAGACCCTGAGCATAAATAAATGAAGCGCTGGCGCCCCAAGTTATAGCATGCATGCTAGGTCGAGTCTCTTCCTTGGTTAGGGTTGATAGTGCTCAGCAGCGACTAACCCCTAGCTTAGAGGTCGAAAGTGCCTCTTTGCCATTCTCTTGTCTTCTTTGGTTCGCAGGACTCACAGATATCCTTGCCGGATCACTTGAGGACGAAAAAGAGAAGAGAGACAGACCAGCATCCAGACCCCGGCAAGCCAGTATTACCGGGGGCTGCAATTACAAAGATTCACCCACGGCAAACCAGAGTTGCCGGGGGCTGCAGCTTCAGATAAGTCCGTCATCCCTTATCATGCATTCTCTTATGGACTCAGGTATGTGAAACCTCGTTTTTTCCCAAAGCTATCGTGCTCCCCTAAAAACTCTAGGCCCTAGGGCTCGTTCCTGGGGCCAGGTTTGGTCGTAGTCGTGGCAGCAAGAGGATGAAACGAGATGCCTGAACCCACCTCATCCCTGCCTCCGCCAAAAGCGTGAGAAAGGTCGAGCGAAGTGGGAAGACGGCAAGGCCTGTTGCCGGGCAAGGAAATGTTTATCTTAAGGATATCAAGGATTTACTCCTTGTCGTGGGTTCTACCCGCAAACAAATGACCTGGCAAGCATCCCTTTTTCAATAAAAACATTCCATTACAGTCCATGGGGAATGAAAAACATGAATGATGGGATTACAAGTTTTAAATTCAGCTAAGGCCTAAAGGCTTACAAGCTAAAAAGAGATAAGGTGCCTGTAATCCCTTTCTTGTCCCTCTCCTCAGGAGGCAGGTCAAGGAGGCGAAAAGGGCAAAAGGGGCGCCTAGGCGAAGCTACGGGTGGTGGAGGCACCAAGAGAACATCTCGGTGGCCGTCCAAGGCTGGATGGTGATGGCGGCGCCGAAGCAGTAGCTTCAAGACGAGGCGGCAGGACGCCAAGACGCTGTCAAGGCGCCGGTGCTCACAGATTCGATTTGACGGCCTTGCCGCCCGCCCTCTTCCTCTTCCGCAGCCTCCCAACGCCAGCCACCCAAGGAGACGACCCGAAGTTCGTGAAGCCGGGCGACACAGATGATGGGATCGCCCGGCGCCCGCGGAGCGGGCGCCCGACGCCTGGTCGGACCCGTCATCTGTCGCCGCTACCCTGCTGTCGCCGCCGCTGTCCTCCTCGCCACTCCCGCCCGAGGAGGAATCTTCGCTATCGAAGAGCTCTCCACGCAGCACCTTGCCCGAGTCCCGGCACCAAGACCTTGACGGAGAGGAGGCCGCCTCCATCGCCTTGAAATGGAGAGTGAGCCCCGCCGTCAAGCGATGGATGTGGGCGAACGTCTTCCACCCTCGACCATGATACATGACTTGAGGGGCTGGAAAGTCGATGCGAACTCGCGTACCACTGAGCCAACCGCCCCTCTTGTGCTTCATCAATTACTCCGGCAGATCCAGCTCCATCTCGCTCGCGAATGGAGTCGGGAGACGAAGGCGACGGCGAGGCGGCCGGCGCAGCCTGACGAAGAACTCGCAAGGGTCATCCCCAACATGGCCTTCCATGGGGGGAGGAACTATCGGCGGAGGCGAGACCGGCGCGCCGCCCCGTTCTCCTCTTCCCTGAGCGCCACGTCCTCGCCCACGGCTCGCTTCTCCCCTTCCCTCATGGTGGCTCTGCCACCGCAGTGCAGAGGAAGGAAGGACGCGTTGTCGGCGGCGACCCTTGCCGCCACCGTTGAAGCGCCAATTTTCCCTCTCTCCATGGCGGATGGCGGGTGGGGGATCAGAATCTTTAAGAAGGAGAAAATGGAAGAGTGCGGGACGCCGTCCCCCCCCCCCCCCTCTCCCACTCTTTATAAAGGAACGGGGTGGGGGCACGGCCGCCCCGCTCGGCCAATCAAGACGCGGAAGGCGCAGGGAATTGGGACCAACCCGCTGCCCTGCCCGCGACGGCCCGGTTTCCGCCTCCACCATTCGCCACCCCAAGCGCATGAGAACCACGTGGCGGGCGTGGCGGACCGAGGCGACGGGTGAGGCGACCTCTCCCCACCCCGTGATCGTGGGAGTGGACGCCTTGAAGACCACGCCTGCCCCGACAAGAATGGGCCGCGCCCACGCCTCCCTCCGCTTATAGGGAAGGCGCGAACCGCCCCTTTTATCGCGGACGTGGCGCATGCGCGCAGAGCTCAGCCCCACGCATGACGCCCACATTACGCACGCCTCCCCACGCCGAGCCACGCACGGAAGGCATGGGAAGCGCAGCATGCGAAGAAACTTACCGCGGTAAAAACCACCCCGCCCGCTCACAAGATTGCTTTTGGCCTAGCCCAACGACGCGATTGCGCTTTACGTAGGCCCAGGCCCGGGGCTCTGCCGGTGTACAAAATGAGGGGTGCATTTTGTACCCCTATAACTGTCTGCACGGCAGTTCTGAGTCATGAGCACCACCACACCGAGCAAGGCAAGGGAGGTGAGCCGAGGTAAGGACGAAGCTCGAAAGAAGCGAACGACGCCAAGACCAAGACCACAAAGAGCAAAGGGGCGAAGCGGACTCCCGACAAGATCCTTGCCGGGCGGTTTTAGCAAACCCGCAAGGCCCTTGCCGGGCGGCTCGCCCCACACCCACGGGCGAATCACCCTTGAGTCCACCGCCCCATGGGGCAAGGATTCGAGACATCCCGTGGTGGCATGCAGATCTTTGTGAAGACATTCAAAATCAGATACACACTATAGAAGACGACGACCCTTGGCGGGATCCTAGCCAAGGAGGACCACAAGGCCCCTGGCAAGAGCCTTGCCGGGGATGACAGCAAGCGCCACGGCAAGACCCTTGCCGGGGCTACGGCGAGGCCCTTGCCAAGAACACCCGAGGGGCCACCATCGGACCCACGCCAATCAAACCTTCACCGCTGTTCGCATGCAGCTGCCGACCCAACCAGTTGGGCAGGCACCTGCGTGGCGGCAAGCGGATCTTCGTGGAGACCCACCGTTGTGCCACCTTAGCTGCATGCCTGCCTACATGGCACCACGGGCACCGCTGGCCAGGGCGCGAGTCGACACGAAAGGGAGCGGCGACGGACGAGACAGGGCTCTCCCCCGTCCCCGATAAAGCAATGACACCTAAGCAAGACGCATTAATGGCGCCTTGTCATGTAATGTGAGGGATAAACTCAGATCATCAGAGCCCTTTCCACCTCCTGTGTGCCACTGTGGCGACCCCTTTCCCTATAAAAGGAGGCCCAAGGCAACCAGGAGGAGGATTCGGCTTCTTGAAGCTCCTCACGCCCCATTGCTAGTTCAAGAACACCAGATAAACAAACCACCAAAGCAGGAATAGGGTTTTACGCATCCTTGCGGCCCGAACCTGGATAAGAGACCGTGTGCTATCTGTTTGATCCGCCCTTCTCACGACCCCGCGCCCCGCAACCGTAGTAGGGATTCTTGTGATCCCATAGGTGTCGTCCCCGCACCGACATTCTGTATTATAGACATTTTACCTAAATTGAGGTACTTCTAAGCACGTTACATGAGAGGATAATATCACATAGTTCTCTCACCAACTTGCAGGCAACTGGAAGCATGCTTGAAACCATTTGATGCTCCTGTCCGTAGGAGAAATAAAGTGAATCGAACCAATCAACTCATCCATGCTTATACTGCAAAAAAAGCTTAGTTCAGTCAGTTTAATTTAAAACTAAGCAAATGATTTGTACCTAGACTCCGTTTCAAAAAAAAACCTACACAGATGATTGAAAAGGGAGGGCTGGGAATGCTATTGTATGCATGGAAAGGGTGCCAACAAACCCGTCTGAGCCACCTGCAAGAAATTTTGTGTCGTCAGATACTTGTGAATTATTAGGAGCTTCAACATACAATAAAGCAAGAACCAACAGACCGTCCTAGGTCCTCACCATCAGTAGAAAATCATCTGGCACTTGCGGCAGGTGGGATCTGACCAAATCTGAAAATAAGCTTGCCATCCATCACATATCGGTTTCACAATTTTTGACTGTAATAGAGAGAAGCCATGAGAATTATATTTCTATGCTCTCTAAATAAGTATGGAGAATGGTGATATGATAACTCGGCATTAAAAAAATAAAATTCAGATATGGGATCTTGTGCTCTCTAAATAAGTATGGAGACTAATGGAATGTGTGTATGATAACTCGGTATCAAAAATAAAATTCAGATATGGGAGCGAGTGCTCTGTAAAAATAAGCAAGGAGACTAACAGAATGTGCCTACGATAACTCAGTATCAAAAATAAAATTCAGACAGAGCTTGATGCTCTGTAAAAATAAGCAAGGAGACTAACAGAATGTGCATAAAAAGAACACACTATTTGCAGGATCTTTTTAATGGTTTAGTCATAAGCGCCTGAATTAAGAATGTGATCGATGTGCTTGTGCATCAGATGCAAAATCAAAAGATTTCTCATATATAGTTCCACCTCACATACCTGAATCCTGAAGAGATAGATGTGCAATATCCCCGTTGCCCTGCAGGTAGTCCTTTCTTCCAACGTAAACGATCAAGTCCTCCATACTGCATCGCTGTTTTGTTACAACCTGATGAGACAAATGGTACACTCTCACTGTTACACGGTCTTCACAGAGTCTAAAATGAAAGCATTCTGAATTTTTGATCATCAATGTCCTCGCCACTCACATTTGTATTCCCTTATCTCTGGTCACATACTTGACAATCTGATCCATGTCTCATCCCAACTACTCCCTCCGTTTTAAAATAGATGACCCAACTTTGTACTAAGTTTGAACTAAAGTTAGTACAAAGTTGAGTCATCTATTTTGAAACTGAGGGAGTATATATATACAAACCTACTACTTGAATCTCTACACATAACAAATACACATTCACACACTGAATAGAAGAGAGAATCAAATAAAGAAGGTGAGGGAGGAAGAGCCTGGACTGAAGGTGTCCCTCCTGATTCTCAATGGTGCGCCTCCTAGGGCGTGGTCAATGGCAGCGGACATCGCCCTTTCCCCGTGGCGTTCCCGAGCGGCAGACGACATCTGGCATGAGCGAAGACCCCGTCCTCTCCGCCCAAGGGTTGCAGTTCAGCAACGGAGGCTGCTAGCCTATCGAGAAGCCACGCTGCGCTGAACGACAGGAAGAGCACATCGGCAACACCGTCAGTCCGCTGGGCACTGATTCCTCCCGGTGGAGGCGCGTGCTTGTGGACGGGCGGCGGCCGATTTGGCGTGGGCTTGAGAGCACAGAGGCGGCGTCTCGCATTGGCGGCAGATTTGGATGGGCAAACCAAGAAGATAGAGCAGCGGATGAGAATTAGATGGAATTCTTGCAGCATATAGAGGGATGCAGAGTTGTGAAATTAGGAGGGTCGAAAACACAAAGGAGAAGTAGAAAATCATAGGTGAATTGGCGTGTGTGTGGGATGAATATGGAAGTGCATACATGTATTTAAACGTGAACGCGGCGACGGCTGAGTTCCACAATCGTAGGGTAACTAACGACGAGCTACTCAGAGGCGGTGGATGAAGCGACGTCGTTTCGTGTCCGTCATAGAGCCGGTGATGAGATAGTGGCGGCAATAAGAGTGACCGCAAGGAAGACGAACTAATAATTGAGTTTAGTGCGCTCGTGGAGGCGAAAGGGCTCGAGGCGGCGAACGCCCATGGCCCGTGGGAGCATCGAACAATGCTGCGGAAGGGCTAGCATCACTTGGCTATATATTTTTAGGCATTTCGCTTGGCAATAAGTGACGCAACAGCTTCCCCTCAAAGAAAAAGTAAAAAAAGCACAGCAGCATGTTATGGCATGGGCTATGCTTTTTTTTTCTTTGGGATGGATCGTTCAATGAAGGAAGCCAACTGCAGCCCACGTACCAAAGCTTGGTCAGGACGGCCCAAGTTCAAACAGTGAACGGAAGGCAGGAAATTGAGTCGTGCCTTCCAGCGTGCGTGGAGCGGTAACAGCGAAAACAGATGCTCGATCGTGAGGCCACGTTGTGGTGGGTCCCTTCGCCAGTAACTGAAATCTTATGTGGCAGGGCTGTTGAAGTGGTTGGTCCCGTATGTAAGTCACTAATAACATGCTGATGTGGCAGGCTTGCTGAGGTGGATAGGCTGCATGTTAAGAAAAATAACATAATGGGGATGAACTATTTAGGTATTGTAGATTAAGGTCACGATGAACAAGATGCATAGGATAAAACTTCTGATGAAATTCCAATTTCAATCGGTTGTAGTTCCATGATCCCATATCATCACATAGCCTAAACCATGTCAATGTCTTTCCCTTCAAAGATAAAGGGAAGGCCTTCTTCTTGATAACATCCTCGGGCATACCTGCAAGCTTAAATTATCCACAAACTTCATCCACACAGTTAGGCGTAAATCGGGATGTAATGTTCCATCACTTGTAAAAGGATTAGCTAGCAGTTTCTCTATCATACCCGAAGGAATTTAAAAGTAAACATTTTCAGTAGGTTCAGTAGGTTGAGGAGCAACTCTTTGCTCTACTGGTCGAGGTGAAGATACCCCGAACAAGCCCCTCAAAGGATTACTTTCCATAGTAACAAGTGACAGTAAATTTCAGCACACTATATAAATCTTTCCTTACCAAATTCCACTTACCAAAGGCACTTCACTCCCCGGCAACGGCACCAGGAAGGAGTCTTGATGACCCTCAAGTATAGGGGATCTATCGTAGTCCTTTTAATAAGTAAGAGTGTCGAACCCAAATGAGGAAGCGTATGAAATGACAAGCGGTTTTCAAGAAGGTATTCTCTCGCAAGCAACTGAAATTATCGGTAACAGATAGTTTTGTGATAAGGTAATTTGTAACGGTAACAAGTAACAAAAGTAAACAAGGTGCAACAAGGTGGCCCAATCCTTTTTGTAGCAAAGGACAAGCCTGGACAAACTTTTATATAAAGGATAACGCTCCCGAGGACACATGGGAATTATCATCAAGCTAGTTTTCATCACGCTCATATGAGTCACGTTCGTTACTTTGATAATTTGATATGTGGTTGGACCGGTGCTTGGGTACTGCCCTTCCTTGGACAAGCATCCCACTTATGATTAACCCCTATTGCAAGCATCCACAACTACAAAAGAAGTATTAAGGTAAACCTAACCATAGCATGAAACAAATGGATCCAAATCAGCCCCTTACGAAGCAACATATAAACTAGGGTTTAAACTTTTGTCACTCTAGCAACCCATCATCTACTTATTACTTCCCAATGCCTTCCCCTAGGCTCAAATAATGGTGTAGTGTCATGTAGTCGACGTTCACATAACACTACTAGAGGAAAGACAACATACACCTCATCAAAATATCGAACGAATACCAAATTCACATGACTACTTATAGCAAGACTTCTCCCATGCCCTCGGGAACAAACGTAACTACTCACAAATCATATTCATGTTCATAATCAGAGGGGTATTAATATGCATAAAGGATCTGAACATATGATCTTCCACCGAATAAACCAACTAGCATCAACTACGAAGAGTAATCAATACTACTAGCAACCCACATGTACCAATCTGAGGTTTTGAGACAAAGATTGGATACAAGAGATGAACTAGGGTTTGAGAGGAGATGGTGCTGGTGAAGATGTTGATGGAGATTGACCCCCTCCCGATGAAAGGATCGATGGTGATGACGATGGTGACGATTTCCCCCTCCCGGAGGGATGTTTCCCCGGCAAAATAGCTCCGCCGGAGCCCTAGATTGGTTTCACCATGTTCCGCCTCGAGACGGCGGCGCTTCGTCCCGAAAGCTTCCTCCTTTTTTTTCTTGGACGAAAGACTTCATATAGCAGAAGATGGGCACCGGAGGCCTGCCAGGGGGCCCACGAGATAGGGGGCGCCAGGTAGGGCGCGCCTCTACCCTCGTGGCTGTGGTGTGGACCCCTCCGTTGATTCTTTCGCCAAGATTTTTTATTAATTCCAAAACATACCTCCGTGAAGTTTCGTGACTTTTGGAGTTGTGCGAATAGGTCTCTAACATTTGCTCCTTTTCCAAATTTCTGCATTCCAAATTGCCGGCATTCTCCCTCTTCATGTAAACCTTGTAAAATAAGAGAGAAAAGGCATAAGTATTGTGACATAATGTGTAATAACATACCATAATGTAATAAATATCGATAAAAAAGCATGATGCAAAATGGACATATCACCGTCGCGCGTTGTCAATATGGTCAACAAATGAGGGGAATTAGGAGATGACTGTACTTGGAGAGGATGACAGTGGGGACCCACAAAGACCATGGCCGTGTGTAGGCGAGTGCCTCCTTATTAGAACTACAAGAAAAAATTCTTCCTTCTAGGTTTTTGACATCTAGGTCCCACACATTGTCAACGTATAGTCGATAAAAGAGAGAATTGCATAAGGAGCGGCATTTTTTTAGGGGTCAACAGTATTTTTTTAGCGGTGTTTTTGTTGTTGTTGAGAGGAGCAGGGTATCAACTAGGCGGGCTGGGGCCCGCTAGCCCAAGCTATTATTTTATGTCGACCAAGCCCAGATGTTATTTTTTCTATGTGAAAATGGCTAGCCCAGCTTTACACTTTTTGAGGAATACCCAACGCAGGCTAGCTTGTTATTCTTCACCCTGCTGGGCTGCAAATCTTTCCTAAGAGGGTTGCATTCGGCTTGCTAAGAAATGGGCTATAAGAAATAATAAATGAGATGTAAATATAAAAAATGCATCGAACCTGTAATTAGTTTCAAAATTAGTTTTTTTTATTTCATTACTTGTTGCGCGTGAAAACTTTCGTTGGATTTTTACCTAATATAAATGTATTTTAAAGTTAGGTTGAATCTGACTCGAAATTTTGGGATAAATAGTTCAGATCACATCAAATTGGAAGTTTGGTTGAAATTATTAACCATGGTCCTGACTAGAAACTGGGTTGTAATGTTAACAAATAGTAAATGGGCTGTAGTAAATTCCATTAGAATGAAAAAATGGGCTGTAAATTTTTTAAACTAGCAAATGGGCTATATGATGTCCGCCACAGATGTGATGTTCACTTGTGGGCCTACTTAGTTGACGCGTACGCAAGGCCTTGTCAGCTTCTAGTCAACACATGATTCTAGCAGTAGTGGCTCTTGCATGTCCATCCAATGGTTGTCGTACTTCTTTGATCTCGAATATTCTTGCTTCAGCTACCCAAAACCACCGTCGGCAGTACCGCCTGCTCCTACCTCTTGTGGCCGACTAGGCTACCGCGTAGTCCTTACTGGCGCACCCTACTCCCATCGTTGACCAGGCAATTCCTCTACTTACCCACACCTCATGTTATTCTCCGGCGATGATGAAGGAAATATGCCCTAGAGGCAATAATAAAGTTGTTATTTATATTTCCTTATATCATGATAAATGTTTATTATTCATGCTATAATTGCATTAATCGGAAACTTAGTACATGTGTGAATACATAGACAAACAGAGTGTCACTAGTATGCCTCTACTTGACTAGCTCGTTGAATCGAAGATGGTTAAGTTTCCTAGCCATAGACATGATTTGTCATTTGATTAATGGGATCACATCATTAGAGACTGATGTGATTTACTTGACCCATTCCGTTAGCTTAGCGTTTGATCGTTTTGTATATTGCTATTGCTTTCTTCATGACTTATACATGTTCCCGTGACTATGAGATTATGCAACTCCCGAATACCGGAGGAACACTTTGTGTGCTACCAAACATCACAACGTAATTGAGTGATTATAAAGGTGCTCTACAGGTGTCTCCGATGGTACTTGTTGAGTTGGCATAGATCGAGATTAGGATTTGTCACTCCGATTGTCGGAGAGATATCTCTGGGCCCTCTCGATAATGCACATCACTATAAGCCTTGCAAGCAATGTAACTAATGAGTTAGTTGCGGGATGGTACATTACAGAACGAGTAAAGAGACTTGCCGGTAACGAGATTGAACTAGCTATTGAGATAACGACGATCGAATCTCGGGCAAGTAACATACCGTTGACAAAGGGAACAACGTATGTTGTTATGCGGTTTGACCGATAAAGATCTTCGTAGAATATGTAGGAACCAATACGAGCATCCATGTTCCGCTATTGGTTATTGACCGGAGATGAGTCTCGGTCATGTCTACATAGTTCTCGAACCCGTAGGGTCCGCACGCTTAACGTTCGGTGACAATCAGTATTACGAGTTTATGTGTTTTAATGTACCAAAGGTATTTCGGAGTCCCAGATATGATCACGGACATGACGAGGAGTCTCAAAATGGTCGAGACATAAAGATTGATATATTGGACGACTATATTTGGACATCGGAATGGTTTCGGGAGAGATCGGGAATATACCGGTGTACCGGGAGGTTACCGGAACCCCCCGGGAGGTATATGGGCCTTATTGGGCCATAGTGGGAGAGAGGAGAAGGGAGCAAAGGAGGCCCCCCCCCCCGGCAAGCCCAATCCGAATTGGGAAGGGGGCCGGCCCCCCCTTCTCTTCCTCCTTCCTCCCCCTTCCTTCTCTCCCAATCCAACTATGGAAGGGGGGGAATCCTACTCCTGGTGGGAGTAGGACTCCCCTTGGGGCGCGCCTAGGAGGCCGGCCTCCTCCCCTCCTCCACTCCTTTATATACGGGGGAGGGGGGCACCCCATAGACACACAAGTTGATCATTGATCTCTTAGCCGTGTGTGGTGCCCCCCTCCACCATAATCCATCTCGGTCATATTGTCGTAGTGCTTACGCGAAGCCCTGCGCCGGTAGCTTCATCATCACCGTCATCACGCCGTCGTCTTTGAAGCTCTCCTCGAGCTCTCTTTGGATCGTGAGTTCGTGGGACGTCACCGAGCTGAACGTGTGTACATCACGGAGGTGTCGTACGTTCGGTACTAGGATCGGTCGATCGTGAGGACGTACAACTACATCAACCGTGTTGTCATAACGCTTCCTCTTACAGTCTACGAGGGTACATCGACAACACTCTCCCCTCTCATTGCTATGCATCACCATGATCTTGCGTGTGCGTAGGAAATTCTTTGAAATTACTACGTTCCCCAACAGTGGCATCCGAGCCAGGTTTATACGTAGATGTTATATGCACGAGTAGAACACAAGTGAGTTGTGGGCGATACTAGTCATACTGCTTACCAGCATCTCATACTTTGATTCGGCGGTATTGCTGGATGAAGCGGCACAGACCGACATTACGCGTACGCTTACGCGAGGCTAGTTCTACTGACGTGCTTCGCACACAGGTGGCTGGCGGATGTCAGTTTCTCCAACTTTAGTTGAATCGAGTGTGGCTACGCCCGGTCCTTGTGAAGGTTAAAACATCACATACTTGACGAAATATCGTTGTGGTTTTGATGCGTAGGTAAGAACGGTTCTTGCTCAGCCCGTAGCAGCCACGTAAAACTTGCAACAACAAAGTAGAGGGTGTCTAACTTGTTTTTGCATGGCATGTTGTGATGTGATATGGTCAACACATGATGCTAAATTTTATTGTATGAGATGATCATGTTTTGTAACAGAGTTATCGGCAACTGGCAGGAGCCATGTGGTTGTCGCTTTATTCTATGAAATGCTATCACCATGTAATTTCCTTACTTTATCACTAAGCGGCAGCGACAGTCGTAGAAGAAATAATTGGCGAGACGACAACGATGCTACGATGGAGATCAAAGTGTCGCGCCGGTGACGATGGTGATCATGACGGTGCTTTGGAGATGGAGATCAGAGGCACAAGATGATGATGGCCATATCATATCACTTATATTGATTGCATGTGATGTTTATCTTTTATGCATCTTATTTGCTTAGTTCGGCGGTAGCATTATAAGATGGTCTCTCACTAAATTTCAAGGTACAAGTGTTCTCCCTGAGTATGCACTTCGCTATGGAAGTTCGTCGTGTCGAGACACACCACGTGATGATCGGGTGTGATAAGCTCTATGTTCACATACAAAGGGTGCAAGCCAGTTTTGCACACGCAGAATACTCGGATTAAACTTGACGAGCCTAGCATATGCAGATATGGCCTCGGAACATTGAGACCGAAAGGTCGAGCATGAATCATATCGTAAATATGATCAACATAGTGATATTCACCATTGAAAACTACTCCATCTCACGTGATGATTGGACATGGTTTAGTTGATTTGGATCATGTGATCACTTAGATGATTAGAGGGATGTCTATCTAAGTGGGAGTTCTTAAGTAATTTGATTAATTGAACTTTAATTTATCATGAACTTAGTGCATGATAGTATTTTGCATGTATATGTTGTTGTAGATAGATGGCCCGTGTTGTTGTTCCATTGAATTTTAATGCGTTCCTTGAGAAAGCTAAGTTGAAAGATGATGGTAGCAATTACACGGACTGGGTCCGTAACTTGAAGATTATCCTCATTGCTGCACAAAAGAACTACGTCCTGGAAGCACCGCTAGGTGCCAAACCCGCTGCAGGAGCAACGCCAGATGTTATGAACGTCTGGCAGAGCAAAGCTGATGACTACTCGATAGTTCAGTGTGCCATGCTTTCTGACTTAGAACCGGGACTTCAACGACGTTTTGAACTTCATGGAGCATATGAGATGTTCCAGAGTTGAAGTTAATATTTCAAGCAAATGCCCGGATTGAGAGATATGAAGTCTCCAATAAGTTCTACAGCTGCAAGATGGAGGAGAATAGTTCTATCAGTGAACATATACTCAAAATGTCTGGGTATAATAATCACTTGATTCAACTGGGAGTTAATCTTCCTGATGATAGTGTCATTGATAGAATTCTTCAATCGCTGCCACCAAGCTACAAGAGTTTCATGATGAACTATAACATGCAAGGGATGGATGAGACAATTCCCGAGCTCTTCGTGATGCTAAGGCTGCAAAGGTAGAAATCAAGAAGGAGCATCAAGTGTTGATGGTCAACAAGACCACCAGTTTCAAGAAAAAAGGTAAAGGGAAGAAGGGAAACTTCAAGAAGAACGGCAAGCAAGTTGCTGCTCAAGCGAAGAAGCCCAAGTCTGGACCTAAGCCTGAGACTGAGTGCTTCTACTGCAAAGGAACTGGTCACTAGAAGCGGAACTGCCCCAAGTATTTGGCGGATAAGAAGGATGGCAAGGTGAACAAAGGTATATGTGATATACATGTTATTGATGTGTACCTTACTAATGCTCGCAGTAGCACCTCGGTATTTGATATTGGTTTTGTTGCTAATATTTGCAACTCGAAACAGGGACTACGGATTAAGCGAAGATTGGCTAAGGACGAGGTGACGATGCGCGTGGGAAATGGTTCCAAAGTCGATGTGATCGCGGTCGGCACACTACCTCTACATCTACCTTAGGGATTAGTTTTAGACCTGAATAATTGTTATTTGGTGCCAACGATGAGCATGAACACTATATCTAGATCTTGTTTGATGCGAGACGGTTATTCATTTAAATCTGAGAATAATTGTTGTTCTATTTATATGAGTAATATCTTTTATGGTCATGCACCCTTGAAGAGTGGTCTATTTATATTGAATCTCGATAGTAGTGATACACATATTCATAATATTGAAGCCAAAAGATGCAGAGTTGATAATGATAGTGCAACTTATTTGTGGCACTTGCCGTTTAGGTCATATTGGTGTAAAGCGCATGAAGAAACTCCATTCGATGGGCTTTTGGAATCACTTGGTACTTAAGTAACCATGCCTCATGGGCAAGATGACTAAAACGCCGTTCTCCGGAACAATGGAGCGAGCAACAGATTTGTTGGAAATCATACATACTGATGTATGTGGTCCGATGAATGTTGAGGCTCGTGGCGGGTATCGTTATTTTCTCACCTTCACAGATGATTTGAGCAGATATGGGTATATCTACTTGATGAAACATAAGTCTGAAACATTTGAAAAGTTCAAAGAATTTCAGAGTGAAGTGGAAAATCATCGTAACAAGAAAATAAAGTTTCTACGATCTGATCACGGAGGGGAATATTTGAGTTACGAGTTTGGTCTTCATTTGAAACAATGCGGAATAGTTTCACAACTCACACCACCGGGAACACCACAACGTAATGGTGTGTCCGAACATCGTAATCGTACTTTACTAGATATGGTGCGATCTATGATGTCTCTTACTGATTTACCGCTATCATTTTGGGGTTATGCTTTAGAGACGGCTGCATTCACGTTAAATAGGGCGCCATCTAAATCCGTTGAGACGGCACCTTGCGAACTATGGTTTGGCAAGAAACCAAAGTTGTCGTTTCTTAAAGTTTGAGGCTGCGATGCTTATATGAAAAAGCTTCAACTTGATAAGCTCGAACCCAAATCGGAAAAATGTGTCTTCGTAGGATACCCAAAGGAGACTGTTGGGTACACCTTCTATCACAGATCCGAAGGCAAGACATTCATTGCTAAGAATGGATCCTTTCTAGAGAAGGAGTTTCTCTCGAAAGAAGTGAGTGGGAGGAAAGTAGAACTTGATGAGGTAACTATACCTACTCCCTTATAGGAAAGTAGTTTATCACAGAAATTTGTTCCTGTGGCTCCTACACCAATTAGCGAGGAAGCTAATGATGATGATCATGTAACTTCAGATCAAGTCACTACCGAACCTCGTAGGTCAACCAGAGTAAGATCCGCACTAGAGTGGTATGGTAATCCTGTTCTGGAGGTCATGTTACTTGAGCATGAAGAACCTACGAACTATGAGGAAGCGATGTTGAGCCCAGATTCAACAAAATGGCTTGAGGCCATGAAATCTGGGATGGGATCCATGTATGAGAACAAAGTATGGACTTTGGTTGACTTGCCCGATGATCGGCAAGCCATCAAGAAAAAATGGATCTTCAAGAAGAAGACTGACGCTGACGGTAACATTACTATCTACAAAGCTTGACTTGTTGCAAAAGGTTTTCGACAAGTTCAAGGAGTTGACTATGATGAGACCTTCTCACCCGTAGCGATGCTTAAGTCCGTCCGAATCATGTTAGCAATTGCCGCATTTTATGATTATGAAGTTTGGCAAATGGATGTAAAGACTGCATTCCTGAATGGATTTCTGGAAGAAGAGTTGTATATGATGCAACCTGAAGGTTTTATCGATCCAAAGGATGCTAACAAAGTGTGCAAGCTCCAGCGATCCATTTATGGACTGGTGCAAGCATCTTGGAGTTGGAATAAACATTTTGAAAATGTGATCAAAGCATATGGTTTTATACAGAATTTTGGAGAAGTCTGTATTTACAAGAAAGTGAGTGGGTCCTCTGTAGCATTTCTAATATTATATGTAGATGACATATTGTTGATTGGAAATGATATATAATTTCTGGATAGCATAAAAGGATACTTGAATAAGAGTTTTTCAATGAAAGACCTCGGTGAAGCTGCTTATATATTGGGCATAAAGATCTATAGAGATAGATCAAGACGCTTAATTGGACTTTCCAAAGCACATACCTTGATAAAGTTTCGAAGAAGTTCAAAATGGATCAAGCAAAGAAAGGATTCTTGCCTGTGTTACAAGGTGTGAAGTTGAGTCAGACTCGATGCCTGACCACTTCAGAAGATAGAGAGAAAATGAAAGGTGTTCCATATGCTTCAGCCATAGGCTCTATCATGTATGCAATGTTGTGTACCATACCTGATGTGTGCCTTGCTATTAGTTTAGCAGGGAGGTACCAAAGTAATCCAGGAGTGGATCACTGGACAGCGGTCAAGAACATCCTGAAATACTTGAAAATGACTAAGTATATGTTTCTCGTGTATGGAGGTGACAAAGAGCTCGTCGTAAATGGTTACGTCGATGCAAGCTTTGACACTGATCTGGATGACTCTAAGTCACAAACCGGATACGTGTTTATATTAAATGGTGGAGCTGTTAGTTGGTGTAGTTCTAAGCAAAGCGTCGTGGCGGGATCTATGTGTGAAGCAGAGTACATAACTGCTTCGAAAGCAGCAAATGAAGGAGTCTGGATGAAGGAGTTCATATCCGATCTAGGTGTCATACCTAGTGCATCGGGTCCAATGAAAATCTTTTGTGACAATACTGGTGCAATTGCCTTGGCAGAGGAATCCAGATTTCACAAGAGAACCAAGCACATCAAGAGACACTTCAATTCCATCCGCGCTCAAGTCAAGGAGGGAGACATAGAGATTTGCAAGATACATACGGATCTGAATGTTGCAAACCCGTTAACTAAGCCTCTCTCACGAGCAAAACATGATCAGCACGAGCAAAATATAAATAACAACTTTATTATTGCCTCTAGTGCAAGTGGGAGACTGAAGGAAATGTGCCCTAGAGGCAATAATAAAGTTGTTATTTATATTTCCTTATATCATGATAAATGTTTATTATTCATGCTAGAATTGCATTAACCGGAAACTTAGTACATGTGTGAATACATAGACAAACAAAGTGTCACTAGTATGCCTCTACTTGTCAAGGTCGTTTAATCAAAGATGGTTAAGTTTCCTAGCCATAGATATGAGTCGTCATTTGATTAACGGGATCACATCATTAGAGAATGATGTGATTGACTTGACCCATTTCGTTAGCTTAGCATTTGATCGTTTTGTATATTGCTATTGCTTTCTTCATGACTTATACATGTTCCTATGACTATGAGATTATGCAACTCCCGAATACCGGAGGAACACTTTGTGTGCTACCAAACGTCACAACGTAATCGGGTGATTATAAAGGTGCTCTCTGGTGTCTCCGATGGTACTTGTTGAGTTGGCATAGATCGAGATTAGGATTTGTCACTCCGATTGTCGGAGAGGTATCTCTGGGCCCTCTCGGTAATGCACATCACTATAAGACTTGCAAGCAATGTAACTAATGAGTTATTTGCAGGATGATACATTACGGAATGAGTAAAGAGACTTGCCGGTAATGAGATTGAACTAGGTATTGAGATACCGACCATCTAATCTCGGGCAAGTAACATACCGTTGACAAAGGGAACAACGTATGTTGTGATGCGGTTTGACCGATAAAGATCTTCGTACAATATGTAGGAACCAATATGAGCATCCAGGTTCCGCTATTGGTTATTGACCGGAGATGAGTCTCGGTCATGTCTACATAGTTCTCAAACCCGTAGGGTCCGCACGCTTAACGTTCGGTGACGATCGGTATTATGAGTTTATGTGTTTTGATGTACCGAAGGTAGTTCGGAGTCCCGGATATGATCACTAACATGACGAGGAGTCTCGAAATGGTCGAGACATAAAGATCGATATATTGGACGACTATATTTGGACATCGGAATGGTTCCGGGTGAGATCGGGAATATACCGGTGTATCGGGAGGTTACCGGAACCCCCCGGGAGGTATATGGGCCCTATTGGGCCATAGTGGGATAGAGGAGAAGGGAGAAAAGGAGGGGGCGCGCCTCCCCCAAGCCCAATCCGAATTGGGAAGGGGCCGGCCCCTTTCCTTCCTCCTTCCTCCCCTTCCTTCTCTCCTAATCCCACGAGGGAAGGGGGGATCCTACTCCTGGTGGGAGTAGGACTCCCCTTGGGGCGCGCCTAGGAGGCCGGCCTCCTCCCCTCCTCCACTCCTTTATATACAGGGGAGGGGGGGCACCCCATAGACACACAAGATGATCATTGATCTCTTAGCCGTGTGCGGTGCCCCCCTCCACCATAATCCACCTCGGTCATATCATTGTAGTGCTTAGGCGAAGCCCTATGCCGGTAGCTTCATCATCACCGTCATCACGCCGTCGTGCTGACGAAGCTCTCCCTCGAAGCTCTACTGGATCGTGAGTTTGTGGGACATCACCGAGCTGAATGTGTGCAGATCGCGGAGGTGCCATACGTTCGGTACTAGGATCGGTCGATCATGAAGACGTACGACTACATCAACCGCGTTGTCATAACGCTTCCGCTTACGGTCTACGAGGGTACGTGGACATCACTCTCCCCTCTCGTTGCTATGCATCACCATGATCTTGCGTGTGCGTAGGATTTTTTTTGAAATTACTATGTCCCCCAACAGATGATAGCCTCACACCGCAGCCCAACCAGTGATCCCTCGTACTCCCCTCTGCGTGGGCATTCACTCCTGTCTCTTCGCCAGCTCCGGGTCGTTCCCTTCCTAGGCTTCGTCTCCGTCCATCGTTTCGGTTCTCTCAGCGCGGCGTGGTCCACTTTGTCAACAAATGACAACCATCGGTAGAGGGATGTACGTGGAGAATCTGACAGTACAGACCCACATGGTCCATGGACGCACGCAAAGCAAGTGCCTCCTTATTATGCGAAAAAAATCATTCCCCCCTGATAGGTTTGACCCACAAGTAGTATCGTCGCACGCAAGGAAGTGCCTCCTTATTACACGAAAAAAAAGTTTCATCTCCCTGATAGCTGGGACCCACCAGCTACATCTTCGCACGCAAGGAAGTGCCTCCTTATTTTGCGCAAAAAAATGATTCGTCCCCCTGCTAGCTGGGACCCACCCGACTTGGAGGCTGACTTGTGGGCCTAGTAAGTTGACGCATACGCAGGGCTTTGTCAACTTAGTCAATAAAAAAAATTAGCTGCAGTGACCGTATGATGTTAATCCAACGGTCGTGCTGCTTTCTCAGCCTCCGGTCTTCTTGCTCCAGCCGCCCAAACCAGCGTCGGCCGTACCGCCTGCTCCTGCCTCCCGTGGTCGGTTGTGCTGCCGCGCATGCCTCACCGCCCCACCCTACTCCCATCGCTGACCTAGCCATCCCTCTACTCACCCACACCTCTTGTTATTCTCCGGCGATGGCAGATGAACCAGTAAACCCTCATACTCCCCTCCGAGTGGAAAATGACTGCCGAGTCTTCTCTGGCTCTGGGTCGTTCCCTTCCTAGGCCTCACCATCGTCCACCACCTTGGTGCTCTCGGTGCGGCGTGGTCAACATGGTCAACGAACGACATCCATCAGAAGAGGACTGTACGTGGAGAGGCTAACAACTGGGTCCACGGCCGCACAAAAGGAAGTGCCTCCTTATTACGCGCAAAATAATGATCCCTCCACCTGATAGCAGGGACTCACCGGAAGGGCCTCTGTATTTTGCGAAAAAAAATGTTTCCCCCTAACAGCTGGGACCCACTAGCTACATCTTTGCAGAGAAGGAAGTGCCTTCTTACACCCTAGCAGCTGGGACCCAACAGGACGAAGCATACGTAGCGTTGTCTGTCTGGTCGCGAACGTGTGAATACTGTTGGGGAACGCAGTAATTTCAAAAAAATTCCTATGCACACGCAAGATCCATCTAGGTGATGCATAGCAACGAGCGGGAGAGTGTGTCCACATACCCTCGTAGACCGAAAGCGGAAGCGTTTTATCAACGCAGTTGATGTAGTCGTACGTCTTCACGATCCGACCGATCCTAGCGCCGAACGTACGGCACCTCCGTGTTCAGTACACGTTCAGCTCGATGACGTCCCTCATACTCTTGATCCAATTGAGGCCGAGGGAGAGTTCCGTCAGCATGATGGCGTGGCGACGTTGATGATGAAGTTACCGGCGCAGGGCTTCGCCTAAGCACTACGACGATATGACCGAGGTGTGTAACTGTGGAGGGGGGCACCGCACACGGCTAAGAGATTGTCTGTTGTGCCTTTGGGGTGTCCCCTGCCCACGTATATAAAGGAGGGAGGAGGAGGAGGCCGGCCCTAGAGGGGGCGCGCCAAGTTTGGGGAATCCTACTAGGACTCCCAAGTCCTAGTAGGATTCCCCTTTTCCTTTCCGGAGTAGGAGAGAAGAAAGAGGGAAAGAGAGAGGGAGTAGGAAAGGGCAAGGGGGGCGCCGCCCCCTTTCCCCTAGTCCAATTCGGACCCATGGGGGGCGCATGCCTCCTTCCCTTTGTCCTGCCTCCTCTATTCCCGTATAGCCCAATAAGGCCCAATACTTCTCCCGGTGAATTCCCGTAACTCTCCGGTACTCCGGAAAATACCCGAATCACTCGGAACTTTTCCGATGTCCGAATATAGCCTTCCAATATATAGATCTTTACCTCTCGACCATTTTGAGACTCCTCGTAATGTCCCCGATCTCATCCGGGACCCCGAACAAACTTCGGCCATCAAATCACATAACTCATAATACAAATCGTCATCGAACGTTAAGTGTGCGGACCCTACGGGTTCGAGAACTATGTAGACATGACCGAGACACATCTCCGGTCAATAACCAATAGCGGAACTTGGATGCTCATATTGGCTCCTACATATTCTACGAAGATCTTTATCGGTCAAACCGCATAACAATATACGTTGTTCCCTTTGCCATCGGTATGTTATTTGCCCGAGATTCGATCGTCGGTATCCTCCTACCTAGTTCAATCTTGTTACCGGCAAGTCTCTTTACTCGTTCCGTAATGCATCATCCCGCAAGTAACTCATTAGTCACAATGCTTGCAAGGCTTATAGTGATGTGCATTACCGAGAGGGCCCAGAGATACCTCTCTGATACACGGAGTGACAAATCCTAATCTCGATCTATGCCAACTCAACAAACACCATCGGAGACACCACTAGTAGAAAAGGGGCCAATGGTCCAGGCAGGTCCAGCCCATTAGTCCCGGTTCAATCCAGAACCGGGACCAATGGGGGCATTGGACCCGGTTCAGGAGCCTCAGGGGCCGGGCCGGGCCACGTGGGCCATTGGTCCCGGTTCGTCCGGACCTTTTGGTCCCGGTTGGTGGGACGAACCAGGACCAATGGGCCTCGCTCCTGGCCCACCACCATTGGTCCCGGTTTAGGCTTGAACCGGGACCAAAGGCGGCCCTTTAGTCCCGGTTCAAGTCACCAACCGGGACCAATTAGTTGCCTATATATACCACTCGCCCGCGAGCAGAGCACTCCCAGTGCTCTGTTTTTCGTGGCCTGCGAGGGGAGAGCTTTGTGGTGCTCTAGCTCACCTCCTATGCACACGAGGTGTTTGATGGAATGCCCGAGCCACACTACTTAAGCTTTCTCATCTCCAAGCTCGACCTCCAAGCTCCATTTTTCTTAATATTTGTCTAGGTTTAGCGGTCCGTCACATCCCGTCCCCGTCTTCACCGCTGCCGATCGCCTCAAGGCCGATCTCGTCGCCCGGCACCACCGTGGTGAGCCTCTTGTTCTTATCTTCTTTCTGAAAGGAAAAAATTCTTACTTGTATGTTTATACAGATACTTGTATAATTTTCTTACTTTTATTATTGCATCTTATATAGTGCGATGGTTTTGGTATCCGCCCCCGTCGGCCATCGTCCTGTTTATGATTCGGATGTGGTATATATATATTATCTTTTCATAACTAGTGGTTCATTTATTGTTTATGACAATTATGCCGACCAACGTGACATAGATTTTATTTATCTAGGAGGTTGTTGAACCGGAAATTCCAACCAACCCTATTGTCGAGAGGTTAAATTTAGTTGAAGAAGAAAACAATTTGTTGAAGGAAAAAACTAGAAAAATTGAGGAGGAGAAGATGATATTGGAGTTGCATGTTGCGGATGTCGTCGATGATCACAAGATCAAGATGGATGCAATGCGCTTAAAGATTAGAAAGATTAGAAAATATGCCATTCATACCGAGGCTTGGTATCATTATGCCGTTGGATCAGTTGTTACATTGGTTGCGATTATGATCGCATTTGTTTTCGCATTGAAATGCTTTACATAGTTTCAAAGGTATGGCTTAATTAATTTAGATGCTCTGCAGAGCTTTATGTTGTTAGATGAGAACTATGTATGTACTTTGGTTTTAATGTGATGATGAACTTCTATTAATTTGGTCACTTAATTATCTATTCAGGATGTTCTGTAATGATTTTTGACAGACTTAATTATATATAATGCACGCAGATGAACCGACAATGGATGTACGGTTCAAGACACACCTCCGAGTACATTAAGGGCGTGCATGATTTTCTCGAAGTGACTGAGGCAAACAAGCATAATGGTTTTATATGTTGTCCATGCCCTATATGTGGGAATACGAAGTCTTACTCCACCGGAAAATCCTCCACACCCACCTGCTTTACAAGGGTTTCATGCCACACTATAATGTTTGGATGAGGCACGGAGAAATAGGGGTTATGATGGAAGACGGCGAAGAAGAAGAGTACGATGACAACTATGTGCCCCCTGAATACGGTGATGCTACCGAACATGAAGAGGAACCAGACGATGTGCGATGATGATCTTTGCAGCGAAGCTGAAGATCAAGAGGAACCAGACGATGTGCCCGATGATGATGATCTCCGCCGGGTCATTGTCGATGCAAGGACGCAATGCGGAAGTCAAAAGGAGAAGCTGAAGTTCGATCGCATGTTAGAGGACCACAAAAAGGGTTGTACCCCAATTGCGAAGATGGCAACACAAAGCTCGGTACCGTCTTGGAATTGCTGCGGTGGAAGGCGAGAGAATGTTGTGCTCGACAAAGGATTTGAGAAGCTCTTGAACATATTGAAGAAGAAGCTTCCAAAGGATAACGAATTGCCCGACGGTACATACGCAGCAAACAAGGTCGTGTGCCCTCTAGGATTGGAGGTGCGTAAGATACATGCATGCCCTAATGATCGTGCATCCTCTACGCGGTGCGTACAAGGATCTGAACGCATGCCCGGTATGCGGTGCATTACGGTATAAGATCGCACGAGATGACCCTGGTGATGTTGACGGTGAGCCCCCGGGAAGAGGGTTCCTGCGAAGGTGATGTGGTATGCTCCTATAATACCACGGTTGAAACGTCTGCTCGTAAACGGAGAGCATGCCAAGTTGATGCGATGGCACAGAAAGGACCGTAAGAAAGACGGGAAGTTGAGAGCACCCGCTGACGGGTCGCAGTGGAGAAAAATCGAGAGAAAGTATCGGGCTGAGTTTGCAGGTGACCCAAGGAACGTATGGTTTGCTTTAAGCGCGGATGGCATTAATCCTTTCGGGAGCAGAGCAGCAATCACAGCACCTGGCCCGTGACTCTATGTATCTATAACCTTCCTCCTTTGATGTGCATGAAGCGGAAGTTCATTATGATGCCAGTTCTCATCCAAGGCCCTAAGCAACCCGGCAACGACATTGATGTGTACCTAAGGCCATTAGTTGAAGAACTTTTACATCTGTGGAATGGAAATGGTGTACGTACGTGGGATGAGCACAAACAGGAGGAATTTAACCTAAAGGCGTTGCTGTTCGTGACCATCAACGATTGGCCCGCTCTCAGTAACCTTTCAGGACAGACAAACAAGGGATACCACGCATGCACGCACTATTTACTTGACACCGATCGTATATACAGCAAGCTGCAGGAAGAATGTGTACCTGGGCCATCGTCGATTTCTTCTGACCAACCATCAATGTCGAAAGAAAGGCAAGCATTTCAAAGGCGAGGCAGATCACCGGAAGAAGCCCGCGATGCGTACCGCTGATCACGTACTTGCTATGGTCAATGATTTACACGTAATCTTTGGAAAGGGTCCGGCGGACTAGCTGTTCGAATGACGCCGAGAATCACGCACCCATGTGGAAGAAGAAATCTATATTTTGGGACCTACCCTCGAAAGACCTAGAGGTCCGCTCTTGATCGACGTGATGCACGTGACGAAGAACCTTTGCGTGAACTCCTGCTAGGCTTCTTGGGCGTGTATGGGAAGACAAAAGATACACACGAGGCACGGAGGACCCGCAACGCTTGGTACGAAAAAGAGGGCATGCCTCCGAAGCGATATGAAGGTCCCGCCACCACGCTCTTACGAAGAAGAGAAAGAAATCTTCTTTGAATGCCTGCTCAAGATGAAGGTCCCGATCGCTTCTCGTCGAATATAAAGGGAATAATAAATATGCCGGACAAAAGTTCCGTAACCTAAAGTCTCATGATCGCCACGTGATTATGACGCAACCGCTTCCGGTTGCATTGAGGGGGCTTCTCTGGAAAAGCGTCGATTAGCCATTGTGAAGCTATGTGCATTCCTCAATGCAATCTCTCGTAAGGTGATCGATCCAGAAATCATACCAAGGCTAAGGACTGATGTGGTGCAATGTCTTGTCGGTTTTAATGGTGCTCCCACCATCCTTCTTCAATATCATGACGCACGTCCTAGTTCATCTAGTTGACGAGATTGTCATTCTGGGCCCCGTATTTCTACACAATATGTACCCCTTTGAGAGGTTCATGGGAGTCCTAAAGAAATATGTCCGTAACCGCGCTAGGCCAGAAGGAAGCATCTCCATGGGCCATCAAACGAGAGGATGTCATCGGGTTTTGTGTTGACTTCATTCTCGGCCTTAAGAAGATAGGTCTCCCTAAATCATCGCGGTATGAGGGGAGACTGACCGAAAAACACGCTTGGAAGGGACTCAATTATATGCAGGGACGGATATTCTTGGTCTCAAGCACACTACACAGTTCTACTGAACTCTACCTTGGTGACCCGTATGTCGATGAACACAAGAAACGATCTGCGCTCCAAACACCCGGAAAGCGGTCACGATCGGATTACATGTGAACACATCAGGACTTTCAGCAGTTGGTTGGAAGCACGTATCAGGTGACAACACTGTTTGTGATGAGCTGTACTTGTTGTCCAGGGGACCATCTTTGACTGTATTGATTTGGAAAGGATACGAGATAAATGGGAATACATTTTACACGATTGACCAAGATCAAAAGAGCACCAACCAAAACAGCGGTGTCCGCTTTGATGCAACAACCGAGAGGGGAAAGGACACATATTATGGTTACATAGTGGACATATGGGAACTTGACCATGGACACGATTTTAAGGTCCCTTTGTTTAAGTGCAAATGGGTCAATCTGTCAGGAGGCGGGGTACAGGTAGACCCACAGTACGGAATGACAACAGTGGATCTAAAAAATCTTGGGTACACTGACGAACCGTTCTAGCCAATGATGTGGCACAGGTTATCTATGTGAAGGACATGTCTACCAGACCGAGAAAGAGAAAAGATAAGGAAGCGAATACATCATACGATGAGCCAAAGCGCCACATAGTTCTTTTCGGGAAAAGGGACATCATGAGAGTGGAGGACAAGATGACATGTCGAAGATTATGAAAAGTTTCATGAAATTCCTCCCTTTAATGTCAAGATCGACCCCAAAGATCCTGATAAACGATGAAGATTATCCATGGTTACGGTGCAATAAGCAAATGATACAAGCGAAGAAAAAGTGAAGACTTTCTCCGCAACTATTATGATGATACCATGCCAAATTTGTATGGCCAGCGAGTATGATACCATTGTCCGTTTTGTACATGCACATGCTATGTGGGTCAATTTATGATACCATGCCAACTTTCAACTTTTTCAGAGTTCATTTGAAATGCTTTAATGTCTTATGGTTCGCCCTCGTAATAATTAAAAATAGCAATAATAAGTATTTTGTTGTAAGTAGAAACAAAATAAAATAAATAAAGCAAAAAACAAAAAAAGTGTTTTCAAATTTGAAAACTAATGGCACTAACAGAAAGTTTATAATTTTTGTAAAAATAAAAGCAAAAATTATTAAAAATAAAGCAAAAACAAAAGAAAATAAATAATGCAGAAAACAAAACAAAAAAACTGGAAAAAAAAATAAAATAGCAAAAATAAGTAAAGAAAACAAAAAAAATTGCCTCCTACTAAAAACTAATGGCACTAACAGAAAGTTTATAATTTTCGTAAAACTAAAAGCAAAAAGAATTAAAAATAAAGCAAAAAACAAAAGAAAATAAATAATGCAGAAAACAAAACAAAAAACTGAAAAAATAAAATAGCAAAAATAAGTAAAGAAAACAAAAAATGCCTCCTCGAAAACTAATGGCACTAACAGAAAGTTTATAATTTTCGTAAAACTAAAAGCAAAAAAGAATTAAAAAATAAAGCAAAAAACAAAAGAAAATAAATAATGCAGAAAACAAAACAAAAAAACTGGAAAAAAATAAAATAGCAAAAATAAGTAAAGAAAACAAAAAAATGCTCTCCATCGGGCCCCCACGGCTGAATACGACTAGAAACCCTACTATGGGCTGTGATTCAGGCCCGCAGAGGGCCTGTAAGGCCCACCGTGCAAAGCATAGCAAGTAGGCCCGAAGCCTGCGGTGGAGAGGAGTCGAGATGGGTGCGGCGGTGGGGCTTATAAACCACTGCACGCCTCTCAACTAGCGAGGTGGGACTAAACTTTGGCAAAGTGACGCAGACAAAGGGGGCCTTTGGTCCCGATTGGTGGCACCAACCGGGACTAAAGGGGGGCATGGTACGGTTTGTGGCACCAACCGGTACCAAAGGTCGCCGCTTCCCCGCCTTTGGGCTGCCGAAAAGGAGGCCTTTGGTCCCGTTGGAGGCACCAACCGGGACTAAAGCAGCATTAGTCCCGGTTGGTTTCACGAACCGACCAACGCTTTTGATATATAAGCAAACACTTTGCAAAATTTCAGAATCCCATCGCCAGTTGCCCGACGACGCCGACCTCCTCGACGCCGCCAGGTTGCTCCACCTCGCCGTCGCCGCCGCCAAGCCGTCGCCTCACCGAGCCTGGTTGCTCGTCTCGCCGGCCTCCCGAGCCAAGCCTCTATCCCGCCTCGGCCGCCTCGAGCCTCGCCTGCCCCGCCTCAAGGCGCGCCTCGCCCCACTGCCGCCATCGTCATCTCGCCGCCCATCACTGTGAGCCGCCTGCACACTGCTCTGGTTTTTAATTTTTATTAGTTTAATTAGTTTTTGGTTCATATATATATATAATGTATATGTGTATGTATGTGGCTATATATGTGTATGTAGATGTTCAAAATTGTTCAGAGCATGTTTTTGTTCATATATGTATTTTTGTTCATATGTGTATTAATGTTTTCATATATGCAAAAGATAGATTTTTAGAAAAGTTAGGTTTTTTTCTGTTCATAGATTTTTTGGTGATATTAATTATTGTAGAATATGCAAATGTTTGTATATTCATATGAACAATGCATTAGGCAAAACCTTTGTTTTTTTGAAATTTTCTATTTGAACATTTTTTTAAACAGGCAATACTAAAAGAATGAGAGGAAAAAGGAAAATAAGAAGAGGAAGAAAGGAGAAGAAGAGGAGAGGAAGAAGAGGAGAAATAAATAAGAAGAGGAAAAAGAAGAGAAGAAGAAAGGAATGAGGAGAAGAAGAAAAATAGAAATTTTCTATTTTCTTCTTCTCCTCTATTCCTTTCTTCTTCTCCTCTTTTTTTCTTCTTTTTTTCTTCTTCCTCCTCTTTTCTTCCTTTTCCTTATTTTCCTTTCTCATGAAGAAGAAGAAAAAGAAGAGTAGAAGAAGAATAAAGGAATAGAGGAGAAAGAAGAAACTTCAACACGAGGGGGGCACCATACCCCTCCCCGATAACATTATTTTCCCATGTATATGTATGTCGCGTCGTTGTCGATATAACCCCCTCGAGATAACTTCGACATGAGGGGCGGTCGATATATATACCCCCTCTCGACCGTGATAACTTATACAACGGCAGCACCCCCCTCTCGGCCCTCTCGCTCGACCAAAACTCTCGGGGACACCCAAACCCTAGAGAGAAAACGATGTTGGTCTCCTACCCCTCCCGCGCCCCTACGCGACAAATTAACTCTCTCGAGGCCACCCTAATTAACCCTTGAAGCGTTGTCGAGGCGACCCCAAACCCTAGAGAGAAAACGATGTTGGTCTCCTACCCCCTCCCGCCGCGACCCTACCCGACAAATTAACTCTCTTGAGGCCACCCAAACTAACATGATTCCTTATTGTGATTAGCTAGCTAGTTCTACGTTTGCCACTAATATATATATATATATATATATATATATATATATATATATCCATCTGTACCATGTTTGAACAATAATTGACATGTTGTAAATATTTGCGTAAACTATGGAGCACTCCCAGACGAAGAAAAAGCGAAGCGATGTTGGGGCACATAATCGCACAAGGAAGTGATGAAGTTGCGTCATTTCTCAACGACACCGGACTGGGTGAAGAAGAGGGCTATGTTCATGATGGCTTCGACCCATTAATGCCGGTACAAGAAGAGGACTATGTTCATGATGGCTCCGGTGACACAATGGAGGTACAAGCAAAGGAGACCGTCTTGTTGCTCCGGTGACCGAACCGAGTCCGCCAGTATATATATATTAGTTAAGCCCGTCTTGACTAGTTAATTGATGCATCCATTGTTTTGGTATATGTACACATATTAATTACTCTTGTTTTTCTTCCTTATAATTTCTAGCCCTCCGGATCGAAAGCACAACTTCGGTAAGGAGACGAGGCCCAAGAAAAGTTGAGCTCGGATGAAAAGTTTGAGATCATAGAAATCGCGCCCGACGGCGAACCGATTGAACCCATGCGGACAAGGAAGGCATTTTACGCTCGGTCACGGGGTTCTTGTTAGGGACAAGATCCCGATCAGCATCCATCAATGGTATAAGCCTAAGGAGGAAGACCACGAGGTGTCTTATGTCAATGATATGCGAAGAAGATCTTTGGACCGAAATGAAGGCAAATTTCACCCTACCGCCAGAGGAGGATCCGGAGAAGCCGCTAAAGAGCAATTAATCAAGTCTTGTGCCCTTAAGAAGTTGGCAACCCTAATGAGGAGGTGGAGGAAAGAGCGTAACCAGTTTGTCGAGAAAGATAAGACACCAGAATTCATCGGCAAATATGAGAAGATCAAAGATCAACTGGCCCGCATTTGTGGCCCACAAGACATCGGAAAAGAGTAAGAAGATGTCGGCGACAAACAAGCAAAATGCTGCGAAGAAGAAGCTTCACCATCGCACGGGTCGTGGCTACCTCAAAGCCCGGCCTAAGTGGTCCAAGGCTGAGCATGATCTCGCTTGAAATAGGGAGCGAACCGGAGACAATGTCTTGGCGGCCATTGCCGAACTTGGTTCTTCGGGCTGGCGGAACCTTGGACCCTATAACAGGAAGTGCCGGTGGGCCAGACGAGCAACTGCAAATACCACTCAGAAGCTTCGACACTATATCGATCTGCGCGGCGAGGGACGTTCCTTCCAAATGTGGAGAAGGACGAGCTCACAATGGCCCTTGGGAATCCACAGGCACCACAGGCGGACACGAGGCAAGCCGGGCTCCCTTTCGTGGAAGGTTGGTTTTCCGGACGCAGGGGTTACAAAACCCACGAGAGGAGGAAGAAAGCTGAGCAGGACCAACTGCAGCGCCGCATTTAAAGGGTAATGGGGCTAGAGGAACGAGAAGAGGAACGAGAAGCGGCAGATCACAAAGAAGCGACCGCGAAGCTTCCCCAAGCTACCCGCCATCTTAGCGGAGAAGCGGCGTGGCTTCCACCGAGCCGCTTCACCGAGCATGTTTTGACGGCTCACGCCGGCTATCCGTGGATGGTATCACGGTGTCTCAAAGTTGCCACATTATGGCGCGATGGATGACTTTGAAGGTCAAGGCGGTTGGCCAAGTTTATCCTAGTGGACCCGACACAACTTATCACCGCCACCGATTCGTAAGGATATGCTAAGGTGGTGGTGGATGAAATAACGGAGGATTTGAGGACCTCGTGCTTGACCACCCTACCGGTGAAGGGAGACTAGGCTGGGTTCTGCTCAAGACTCCATGCCTATGGCGGAAGGAGCTCATCAACCTTCCGAGACGCCTCCGCCTCCTCCTCCTCCTCCGTGAGTCGGGGCACTACGCCTCCTCCACCGCCTCCTCCTCCCGTGAGTGACGATCGAGGCACGCGTGGCGGCACTCCGCCTCCTTCTCCGGCGCGTGGCGGCACTCCGCCTCCTTCGCCGCCTGCGTCGGCGCGCCCGAGCAGCCAGCCTCCTCCTTCTCCGCCTCGTCAGCAAGGGCGGAAGAGACCCGCCGCCGCTCAGGCTTCTCCGGCGCATCGTAGTCCTTCTCCTCCGCCTCGTAAGCAAGCAAAAGAAGACATCCGCTCCGCGTCTAGCAGTACAACCAAAGGCGGGCGGAAATACAGATACGGTCCTTTTATGAAGACTCCAGAGAAGTTACCGTACGAGAGGACCGAGGAGGAAAACGCGAAGATCGCGCAGACCGAAGTGGATGACTGGTTTGCAGGGTTGAAAGCAAAGAGACATCCACCTCCGGAGGAGAAGGTAGATCCGGTGAAAGCGAAGCGCACTCTGGCTGCCCTGAGGAAACCGGGAAAGTCTCTGCCGAGAACCAACTATGAGCGCATTATTGGAAAGGCATTTGCCGAAGCGGAGAGGTCGGGACGTACTAAAAGTGATCAAAGAATGAAAGAACGACGAGCTGGGAAACAAATTGCCCAGCTCGGCGAACAAGCAAAGCAATTGTGCCCCCCGCTCAAGGTACCTGCTAGCGACATCGTCGATCCGAGGATGGTGCCCGGTTATGGCAATCCTGAAGATTACACCTTGACGATGTACATTATGATTTCTTGGAGGTGCAGATACAAAGATACGAGTGGGAAGCCTCTCGTCAAAGATGAAAGCTCTCTATCAACGATGATGCAAAGATTGCATGATTGGTACATGAAAACCTGCAGAGAGTCCGAGGGAGGAGTACTTTGTATGTGAGAGTTAAAAGGAGCATGACCTCGTTGGAATTGAACTGTTGCCTATTCCATTTGAGGAGTTCTATCAGTTTTTCAATCAATTGGCCCTCGATAAAGCAACGGTCACCTGCTCATCGTCTGTAAGTAGTACTACTACATCATTAAGTCTCTCTATATAACTCAGCTCTTTCATTGCATGTATTTATAATTATCCTCACTATATTATGCAGATTGAAGATCGCCAATTGAAGAAAAGACAAGTGGGTTCCATTGGGTTCATTATCACATATCTCATAGATGCAACTGAGGTTGAATTTCATGCCGAAAATACCGAGGCCAACTTGCTACAATCGTTGGTAATAAATGAACACAAGGATATAATACTATTTCCTTACAACTTCAAGTGACTGTTACTGTCTTGTGGCATATTCGGTTTCCCTTATTAGTCTAGGTTATAGTAATGTAATATTGATGAGTTATGCATGCGTGCGCAGGTACCACTATATTCTCCTAGAGATTAAGCTTGAGCAGGGAGTAGTAATTGTCTTAGACTCGAGACGAAAAAGATCCCAAGGAGTATGCGGACATGACCGAAATGCTCGAGAAGTAAGTTAAATCGATCATTATCCACCATATCAAGAACTTTGTTCATTTCGATATCAAGTAATTGTTTTCTTTGTATGGCAGGGTTTGGAGAAAATTCACCAAAAAAGCTCCGGACTGCCAAGAAGCTGCAATTTAGACACCGAAAGTAAGTACTATAGTAGCATATTCCACGCATCTCCTAGTGATTCAAGCGCTAGTTTCATCAATACCATTTAACATGCTTGCTAATTATCAGTTTGATTGACCTCTATTTATTGTAAAGTGGTTGTGGCAGGAACAAGGGAATGATTTACATGGATACTACATTTGCGAGTCCATCCGCCACACGACACGTGAGCGGGCTACTCGACAAACAATATGAGGTGCGTAAATAACAATATTCACAATTTTATTTTATTACCATCATTTGTGTTGAGTTTCATTCATTCATATATATATGTATTGACCCCTTCTTAAAATTAGATGTTTCGGATGCGGGATGAACTACTAGCACCAGATCGCATGCGAGCAATGCAAGAGGAATTGGCGGCATTCTTTCTTGACCACGTGATCGCTGAAGACGGAGAATACTATGTGGACCACGCGTCCGTATGTTAGGATATTATTTTTGTAAAAGATAATTATTGTATATATGTAGCCGGTAGTGTCGGATAGATATACGAGAACTTGTTGTTCGACCAATCTCTCGGAGAAGGAGAGGTGGTCGATATCATCACTTCCCTCTGTATGCATATATGTTCATGACGATCTTCTGTTTCCTTCGTTTGCTTACTAGCTAGCTAGCGTGTCTAGCTAGTCCTCTCTATAATGTATGTATAGTACGTGGCGTCGACCAAGCACGGACAAAGAGAGGACACTTCTCTCTATTAATTAGCTAGCTAACACAATATATGAAACACCTAAATTAACCCCCAACCCCCCCTTAAAAAACAAAAACCCCAGCCACGTAAATGTCGACGCGTGGATGACTATTGGTCCCGGTTGGTGCTACCAACTGGGACCAAAGGCTCTCGCCTCGGTTTCAAGACCGCCACGTGGAGGACCATCTGTCCCGGTTCGTGTTAGAACCGGGACTAAAGGGAGGAGGTATTATTAACGATCCATTAGTCCCAGTTCATGAACCGGGACTAAAGGCCCTTACGAACCGGGACTAATAGGTGTTTTTCTACTAGTGCACCTGTAGAGCATCTTTATATTCACCCAGTTACGTTGTGACGTTTGATAGCACACAAGGTGTTCCTCCGGTATTCGGGAGTTGCATAATCTCATAGTCTGAGGAACATGTATAAGTCATGAAGAAAGCAGTAGCAATGAAACTGTAACAATCATAATGCTAAGCTAAAGAATGGGTCTTGTCCATCACATCATTCTCCTAATGATGTGATCCCATTCATCAAATGACAACACATGTCTATGATTAGGAAACATAACCATCTTTGATAAACAAGCTAGTCAAGTAGAGGCATACTAGGGATACTTTGTTTTGTCTATGTATTCACACATGTACTAAGTTTCCGGTTAATACAATTCTAGCATGAATAATAAACATTTATCATGAAATAAGGAAATAAATAATAACTTCATTATTGCCTCTAGGGCATATTTCCTTGATCTCCCACTTGCACTAGAGTCAATAATCTAGTTCACATCGCCACGTGATTTAACACCAATAGTTCACATCACCATGTGATTAACACCCATAGTTCACATCACCATGTGGCCAACACTCAAAGGGTTTACTAGAGTCAGTAATCTTAGTTCACATCGCCATGTGATTAACACCCAAAGAGTACTAAGGTGTGATCATGTTTTGCTTGTGAGAGAAGTTTAGTCAACGGGTCTGCCATATTCAGATCCGTATGTATTTTGCAAATTTCTATGTCAACAATGCTCTGCGCGGAGCTACTCTAGCTAATTGCTCCCACTTTCAATATGTATCCAGTTGAGACTTAGAGTCATCTAGATCAGTGTGAAAACTTGCATCGACGTAACCCTTTACTTTAACCTTTTGTCACCTCCATAATCGAGAAACATATCCTTATTCCACTAAGGATAATTTTGACCTTTGTCCAGTGATCTACTCCTAGATCACTATTGTACTCCCTTGCCAAACTTAGTGTAGGGTATACAATAGATCTGGTACATAGCATGGCATACTTTATAAAACCTATGGTTGAGGCATAGGGAATGACTTTCATTCTCTTTCTATCTTCTGCCGTGGTCGAGCTTTGAGTCTTACTCAATTTCACACCTTGCAATACAGGAATGAACTCCTTCTTTGACTGCTCCATTTTGAACTACTTCAAAAATTTGTCAAGGTATGTACTCATTGAAAAAACTTATCAAGCGTCTTGATCTATCTCTATAGATCTTGATGCTCAATATGTAAGCAGCTTCATCGAGGTCTTTCTTTGAAAAACTCCTTTCAAACACTCCTTTTATGCTTTCCAAAAAATTCTACATCATTTCTGATTAACAATATGTCATTCACATATACTTATCAGAAAGGTTGTAGTGCTCCCACTCACTTTCTTGTAAATACAGGCTTCATCGCAAGTCTGTATAAAACTATATGCTTTGATCAACTCATCAAAGAGTATATTCCAACTCTGAGATGCTTTGCACCGGTACATGGATAGACCGCTGGAGCTTGCACATTTTGTTAGCACATTTAGGATCGACAAAACCTTTTGGTTGCATCATATACAACTATTCTTTAAGAAATTCATTAAGGAATGTAGTTTTGACATCCATTTGCCAGATTTCATAAAATGTGGCGATTTGCTAACATGATTCGGACAGACTTAAGCATCGCTACGAGTGAGAAAATCTCATCGTAGTCAACACCTTGAACTTGTCGAAAACCTTTCGCGACAAGTCGAGCTTTGTAGATAGTAACACTACCATCAGCGTCCGTCTTCCTCTTGAAGATCCATTTATTCTCAATGGCTCACCGATCATCGGGCAAGTCAATCGAAGTCCACACTTTGTTCTCATACATGGATCCCATCTCAGATTTCATGGCTTCAAGCCATTTCGTGGAATCTGGGCTCACCATCGCTTCCTCATAGTTCGTAGGTTCGTCATGGTCAAGTAACATGACCTCCAGAACAGGATTACTGTACCACTCTGGTGCGGACCTTACTCTGGCTGACCTACGAGGTTCGGTAGTAACTTGATCTGAAGTTTCATGATCATCATCATTAACTTCCTCACTAATTGGTGTAGGCATCACTAGAACTGATTTCTATCATGAACTTCTTTCCAATTAGGGAGCAGGTACAATTACCTCATCAAGTTCTACTTTCCTCCCACTCAATTCTTTCGAGAGAAACTCCTTCTCTAGAAAGGATCCATTCTTAGCAACGAATATCTTGCCTTCGGATCTGTGATAGAAGGTGTACCCAACAATTTCTTTTTGGGTATCCTACGAAGACGCACTTCTCCGATTTGGGTTCGAGCTTATCAGCTTGAAACTTTTTCACATAAGCATCGCATCCCCAAAATTTAAGAAATGACAACTTTGGTTTCTTGCCAAACCATAGTTCATATGGTGTCGTCTCAACGGATTTAGATGGTGCCCTTTTAACGTGAATGCAACTGTCTCTAACGCATAACCCCAAAAATGATGGTGGTAAATCGGTAAGAGACATCATAGATCGCACCATATCTAATAAAGCACGGTTACGACGTTCGGACACACCATTACGCTGTGGTGTTCCAAGTGGCGTGAGTTTGCGAAACTATTCCACATTGTTTCAAATGAAGTCCAAACTCATAACTCAAATATTCACCTCTACGATCAGATCATAGAAACTTTATTTTCTTGTTACGGTGATTTTCCACTTCACTCTGAAATTCTTTGAACATTTCAAATGTTTCAGACTTATGTTTTATCAAGTAGATATACCCATATCTACTCAAATCATCTGTGAAGGTCAGAAAATAACGTTACCCGCCGCGAGCATCAACACTCATCAGACCGCATACATCAGTATGTATTATTTCCAACAAGTCTGTTGCTCGCTCCATTGTTCCGGAGAACGGAGTCTTAGTCATCTTGCCCATGAGGCATGGTTCACAAGCATCAAATGATTCATAATCAGGTGGTTCCAAAAGTCCATCCGCATGGAATTTATTCATGCGCTTTACACCAATATGACCTAAACGGCAGTGCCACAAATAAGTTGCACTATCATTATTAAATTTGCATCTTTTGGCTTCAATATTATGAATATGTGTATCACTACGATCGAGATCCAACAAGCTATTTTCATTGGGTGTATGACCATCGAAGGTTTTATTCATGTAAATAGAACAACAATTATTCTTTGAGTTTAAATGAATAACCGTATTGCAATAAACATGATCAAATCATATTCATGCTCAACGCAAACACCAAATAACATTTATTTAGGTTCAACACTAATCCCAAAAGTATAGGGAGTGTACGATGATGATCATATCAATCTTGGAACCACTTCCAACACACATCGTCACTTCACCCTTAACTAGTCTGTGTTCATTCTGCAACTCCCGTTTTGAGTTACTAATCTTAGCAACTGAACTAGTATCAAATACTGAGGGGTTGCTATAAACACTAGTAAAGTACACATCAATAACATGTATATCAAATATACCTTTGTTCACTTTGCCATCCTTCTTATCCGCCAAATACTTGGGGCAGTCCCGCTTCCGATGATCAGTCCCTTTGCAGTAGAAGCATTTAGTCTCGGGCTTAGGTCCAGACTTAGGTTACTTCACTTGAGCAGCAACTTGCTTGCCGTTCTTCTTGAAATTCCCCTTCTTCCCTTTGCCCTTTTTCTTGAAACTAGTGGTCTTGTCAACCATCAACACTTGATTCTTTTCTTCATTTCTACCTTCTCTGATTTTAGCATCACAAAGAGCTTGGGGATTGTTTTCGTCATCCCTTGCATATTATAGTTCATCACGAAGTTCTAGTAACTTGGTGATAGTGACTAGAGAACTTTTTCCAATTCTATCTTACCTGGAAGATCAACTCCCACTTGATTCAAGCAATTGTAGTACCCAGACAATCTGAGCACATGCTCACAGGTTGAGCTATTCTCCTCCATCTTGTAGGAAAAGTACTGTTATGATCTCTATCGTCATCGACATGACACCATGATCTCCATCATCTTGATCTCTATCAACGTGTCGTCACATGGTCGTCTCGCCAACTATTGCTTTTGCAACTATTGCTGTCGCATAGCGATAAAGTAAAGCAATTATATGGTGCTTGCATCTTATGCAATAAAGAGATCACTTCATACAACAATTTATATCTCATCACGTCTTGACCATATCATATCACAACATGCCCTGCAAAAACAAGTTAGACGTCCTCTACTTTGTTGTTGCAAATTTACGTGGCTGCTACGGGCTTAGCAAGAACCGTTCTTACCTATGCATCAAAACCACAACAATTTTTCATCAAGTGTGCTGTTTTAACCTTCAACAAGGACCGGGCTTAGTCACACTCGATTCAACTAAAGTTGGAGAAACAGACATCCACTAGCCACCTGTGTGCGAAGCACGTCGGTAGAACCAAGATGTCAGCGTGGCGTCTGGCGTAATGTCGGTCTGAGCTGCTTCATCCAACAATACCGCCGAATCAAAGTATGACATGCTAGTAAGCCGTATGACTATTATCGCCCACAACTCTTTGTGTTCTACTCGTGCATATAAGATCTACGCATAAACCTGGCTCGGATGCCACTGTTGGGGAACGCAGTAATTTCAAAAAAATTCCTACGCACACGCAAGATCCATCTAGGTGATGCATAGCAACGAGCGGGAGAGTGTGTCCACGTACCTTCGTAGACCGAAAGCGGAAGCGTTTTATCAACGCAGTTGATGTAGTCGTTCGTCTTCATGATCCGACCGATCCTAGCACCGAACGTACGGCACCTCCGTGTTCAGTACACGTTCAGCTCGATGACGTCCCTCGTACTCTTGATCCAGTTGAGGCCGACGGAGAGTTCCGTCAGCACGACGGCATGGCGATGGTGATGATGAAGTTACCGGCGCAGGGCTTCGCCTAAGCACTACGACGATATGACCGAGGTGTGTAACTGTGGAGGGGGGCACCGCACACAGCTAAGAGATTGTCTGTTGTGCCTTTGGGGTGTCCCCTGCCCACATATATAAAGGAGGGAGGAGGAGGAGGCCGGCCCTAGAGGGGGCCCGCCAAGTGTGGGGAGTCCTACTAGGACTCCCAAGTCCTAGTAGGATTCCCCTTTTCCTCTCCGGAGTAGGAGAGAAGAAAGAGGGAAAGAGAGAGGGAGTAGGAAAGGGCAAGGGGGGGGGAGCCGCCCCCTTTCCCCTAGTCCAACTCATACCCATGGGGGGGGGGGGGCGCACGCCTCCTTCCCTTTGGCCTGCCTCCTCTATTCTCGTATGGCCCAATAAGGCCCAATACTTCTCCCGGCGAATTCCCGTAACTCTCCGGTACTCCGAAAAATACCAGAATCACTCGGAACTTTTCAGATGTCCGAATATATCCTTTCAATATATCGATCTTTACCTCTCGACCATTTCGATACTCCTCGTCATGTCCCCGATCTCATCCGGGACTCCGAACAAACTTCGGTCATCAAATCACATAACTCATAATACAAATCGTCATCGAACGTTAAGCGTGCGGACCCTACGGGTTTGAGAACTATGTAGACATGACCGAGACACATCTCCAGTCAATAACCAATAGCGAAACCTGGATGCTCATATTGGCTCCTACATATTCTAGGAAGATCTTTATCGGTACCGCATAACAACATACGTTGTTCCCTTTGCTATCGGTATGTTACTTGCCCAAGATTCGATTGTCGGTATCCTCATACCTAGTTCAATCTCGTTACCGGCAAGTCTCTTTACTTGTTCCGTAATGCATCATCCCGCAACTAACTCATTAGTCACAATGCTTGCAAGGCTTATAGTGATGTGCATTACCGAGAGGGCCACAGATACCTCTCCGATACGGAGTGACAAATCCTAATCTCGATCTATGCCAACTCAACAAACACCATCGGAGACACCTGAGAGCATCTTTATAATCACCCGATTACGTTTTGACGTTTGATAGCACACAAGGTGTTCCTCCGGTATTCGGGAGTTGCATAATCTCATAGTCTGAGGAACATGTATAAATCATGAAGAAAGCAGTAGCAATGAAATTGTAACGATCATAATGCTAAGCTAATGAATGGGTCTTGTCCATCACATCATTCTCCTAATGATGTGATCCCATTCATCAAATGACAACACATGTCTATGATTAGAAAACATAACCATCTTTGATAAACGAGCTAGTCAAGTAGAGACATACTAGGGACACTTTGTTTTGTCTATGTATTCACACATGTACTAAGTTTCCGGTTAATACAATTCTAGCATGAATAATAAACATTTATCATGAAATAAGGAAATAAATAATAACTTTATTATTGCCTCTAGGGCATATTTCCTTCACATACATATCGGTCGATCAGTCTCTCTACAGCAATGAACCGTGGCCGAGTAAGGAGAGTAGCACGTGTCATGGTAGAGCCGCCGACGTAGCATGTCACGCAGTCCCGTCTATATCGTGTACATGTACGTACAACCACACTTCAAGAAAGTAAATACGGCTACGTACGTACATACGGGCGTGGTCTCGAACGCGTACAACGACGATGTCTTGTTCATCGGCAGCCAACCAGCTTGGTCGGAACGGAGGAAACAACACTGTGTTCATCCGGAGGCAACCGACTGGGCCGGAATGCGTCCTATTCAACTAGAGTCAACCGGCTTGGACGGAACAGCCGAAACGGGGTCTGGCATACCGCAGAACGGAGGAAATGGCCTTTTGTTCAACCGCCTACGGTCGAAATGGGGTCCTGTTCATCGGGAGGGGTGTGGTGTACCGCAATACGGAGGAAACGAACTTCTGTTGGAGCGCCTACGACTGAGACGGGGTCCTGTTCATTGGGAGGGGTGTGGCGTACCGCAAAACGGGAGTCCACGGGCTACTGTTCATCCACCATCTACTGCCTCGCTCCAGCCTCCACGGGCTACTATTCATCCACCGTGGACTTCCTCTAACCCCCACCAGTTGTTCATCTAGCCTCCATGGGGTCCTGTTCATCCACCCCCAACCGGCTAGGGCGCGGCGGCTTCCTCGGGGTCCTGTTCATCCAGCGGCAACCGCCTACTACCACGGGGTCCTGTTCATCCAACCCCCATCGGGAACTATTCATCCACAGCCAACGACCCGGCTTGACTCACCACGTCTTGACTCGTTCTACGTACCACGCGTGTGGTAGAAACGGTCACTGTTCATCAAGAGGGACCCAACACCGGTTGGCTACGTCTCGCACGAGGGTTCAATCGGCTCCAGCAAGCAGCAGCTAGCGATCGATTGCTCGAGTTCAGTTAGCAGCAACAGCGAATGAATCGCTCGGGTTCAGTCAACAGCGAAGGAATCGCTCGAGTTCAGTTAGTAGCCAAGGGATCGATCACTCGGGTTCAGCAACGTAGCTAGTGGAATCGCTCGGGTTCAATAAGCGAACGCCTCACTCGGGTTCAGTTAGCCAACGCCTCGCACACATGCATGTACGAGAGAAACGCGCAAACCACAGTGCATCGCTTGGCCCCAACCACCCACCGTAACCGGAAACTCCCCGATATTTTCCTCTCCCTCGCTTCTACCACGATTTTTTCCATCATGGACGGCCCAAAGAATGTCATGCAGGTGTGTCTCCGGCCCTCCCACGACGAAAAGCCCAATTTCTATCATGATTTTTTGTCATAGAAGTAGGAGCCCACCACATCTATGATGATACGTGTTTTTGTCACAATTATCATCATAGAAGTGTCATAAGCATGACAAAACTTTTTTTCGTTCGGGCCATAATGTCATGGATGTGTCTTTTTTTTGTAGTGATATTGCTGGCATTGGACACGTGTCATGCCATCAGTACTCACAATACTGCTGACCTTTGCACCAACGCCACCAGTAAAAATTTTCACTGGTGCCATATTGGTGGCGTGGAGCCCTATGCCAGCAAGGGCAAGTTTGGCACGCCATAGATAGACTTTTCTGCACTAGTGACAAGATGTTAAAGTCTTACATGAATAGGACCATTATGGTCAAGTCTTACATAAAAGCCACTTGAGCGACAACTTCAAATAGAATCAGTGGAAACTTCAATGATAACTTGAGCCCATGTCACATGTCTTAACCCTCCAGTCAACTGATCGGGAAGCATTCTGGTTCGCAGGGTCATCCTCAAAGAAGTCATCTTCAGTGTTGAATTCCTCCTTACCTGGCCAAGTTAATATTTGGGGACAAGGCATGTGAGTACTTTGAATGTAATCGCAAGCAACTCACAAATGTGATAGTGAAATGAACATGCATGGCTTAACACAATGGGAGGTTCTATACTATGTTTAAGCATTTGCGAAAAGGCTAGTTTTTCTTATATGTGTATGACCTATTGTTTTGGAAATCATAATGTCATAAGGTTACAAAATCAACATAATCATCTCATGATCAAGTCAGAATTTGATCATTTGATATCTCGTACTTCATCTTCACAAGTATCATCAACTTGGTGACATATACTCAAGTCCCAACCCACTCCATTTTATTTGAAAACTAAAAGAATCCACAAGTTTAGTGTGGCCTCACTAGTTGTCCTTGACCATGGACACGACTATTTAAATAGTTTGACACTTTATAGAGGGCGTACATCGGACCCACATGATTCGGGAAGCTTTCGTGTCAACCATGACTCACTGCACATTAATACCCGAGGTAAGCCCCCGAACAAAACCTTTTCCAAGTCGACACTAATATAGAGTCCACTCGTTGGTACCTGGCCCTCGTGTCAACCAATCTCATCATAGGGTGCTCGACCAACTTTCCAACACGTCACACCAACACACGAGGGGACCAACAGTGTGCCCAGGAAAAATCATAGCCGCCCGTACATGCATGACTATGTATCAAGTGTGAGTACGGCACTTTGCTAGTACCGATCAAGGTAACCAATCATGCCCTGTACCATAACATGGTAGTGTGGTTACACATGTAAGACTAGATATCAGTGGCACTGGAATCTTTATGGGTTTTGTAAAACAAACTTCTCCTTGTCATTATCGACTTGTGGTAAAACATTTCTCAAGTCATCCCAAAGGCATTAGTGGCACCCTCGGGAGTTTCCAGAAACATTTTTGAGTAGTAGCGATTTTTTCCGAAACCCTCGCTAACTTCCCACATAGTGCATGGCATAGCTAAGCATAACTAATAAATCAATTTTCTAACATTTAATATGAAAAGGGGTAAATAACCCTATAAATGTCAATGTGGGGGTACTAACAAGTGCAAATAGGGTACCAACATTAATCACATATGCATGGGTATCAACTAAGAAAGTTGACCAAACACTATCATCACTATGCGTGGAAATAAGCTATGTGTGAATGCATCGTATTTGGACTTCATATGATCAAGTGTGTGTTGCTTGGCTGGCTCAACAAACACTTCAAATGTTTCTGGTCCTTCCTCGGTTCCTTTGCTCGACTTGAAATCTACATGACGCATTCGTAGCGGCTAATAAGCAATTTTATTTAAAGCAGAAAAATAGAAGCACTCAGAAAAATATGGAACCTAAATAGGTATGGACCAAGGAAAAATTGGACTTTATTATTCTGCATTTAGAGCTCTGGGTATTTTCTACAGATTTCCAAAAATGAATTTAATACGAAGAAATGGATTTAATCAATGATAGTATATGAAAGTCCTAGAGAAAAATGTGGGAACTACTCCATTAAATAGATCATGAATTTAGAAGCATATGGGAATTTTAATCATCAAGTTTGGAGTTCAATGAATTATTTAGGAATAGTCCAAGCTACTGGATAATAGAAAAAGAAAAAGACTAAAACAGATTGGCCAGAACGGCCAGGGCTGGGCTGCAGGGGCGCAACAGCGCGGCCCGCCAACCTAGATTAAGCCACTCAATCACTTTTTGAGCCAGTACTACACTAGTCAATCACTTTTCTGATTCTCGAAAAAAAAATTCAAATCACTTTTTGAGCTAGTACTACACTAAATCGGTCATTGGTAACGTAAAAAAAATCGTTCATTCGATCAGAAAAAATGTTCATATTAATTTTTATCTGAGATTGCTAGATACATTCATTTGAGCGACAACTAATTTGGATTGGAGGAAATATTAATTTTGGGTAACATAAAAAGAAATCTCCATTTTGGAGGCATGAAGTTTCTGCTCCCGGGTGTGAACTCAGATGAACTGTAAATAAATAAATTAGTAAAAAAAGAAAAATTCTGACTTTTTATAAACATTGGTGGGTGTTTCATTGCGCAAAAAATATCATGATGGTCCATGTGGTCTAAAAAACATAAATCTATGCTAAAAAGACTAATTTTGAATGCCTTTTGGAGCACTCTTTTTTATTTTTTTTCCCACACATCCACGAATGTCATTTCATCTCTAAAATTTACGCACAGTTAGAAAACAAAGCAATGTTTCTTGTAGTTTCTTTTTCAGAATTTGTTTCTTCTTATTTTTCGGATTCTTTTTTTTTATTTCGGTTTCGGATTTTAGAATGGCATTTTCGTCACTTTTTCTAGTTGCGGATTGCGATGTTAATCTCTCACACGGGGCACTTCCACTTTCCAACAATTCTGTTTAAGCGGAGCGTGGTGGCTGGTGGGTGATGCTCGCGAAAGCAAAGCATCACCACCCCACAAAGAAAAAGAATATCCCTGATCCCACACTTCGATCACCGCTCAAACCCTAGCTACCAATCCCCGCAATTCCTCCCCTGGCCCAGGTTCCTCCGTAGCTGGATGCCCCCAACCTAGGCGGCGGCTCGGTGGCGTGTGTGCGTGCGCGGCCGCCGATGGAGCCGCGCGTGGGTAACAAGTACCGCCTCGGCCGCAAGCTCGGCAGCGGCTCGTTCGGGGAGATCTACCTCGGTTCGTGCGCAGTTCCGCCGCCTGAACAAACCATTCGGATGCTAAAGCTCTCGCCTTTGTGCTCATTCTGTTGGATTGCTGATTAAATCGTGTGTTTTCACTTGCTCTGGGTTGCCGGTGCAGGTACTAACGTGCAGACCAACGAGGAGGTCGCGATTAAGCTTGTGAGTTGATCCGACAATTCTCTTGGATTTCAGCATAGTTGTGCTGATGATTTTGTAATCAGTGGGATTTTTGCTTTTAGTGCCAGTATGTTCTTTTTTGATATGGGTGGAAGTATTTCTATTTGGTATTTAACTTGATAATTGATGATTTTCTGGAAAAAATGGGCCCAAATATTAGAGCGACAATCTTATATCTCACTCTTGTGGGAAGTACAATAACAAAAGTATATGCTCCTTGGCTATTCCTTCAGTCTTATATTTCGTGAATTGGCAGCTCTCAGTCAAACTTCTTTACTAATCACTTCCATCTGCGCTTAAAGGGTAAATGATGGATACAGAAGCAAGAGTCATTGAAAACTGTTTCCTGCCAAGGATTACGGGTAGCTATTATATGGACTGAGCTGTGTAAGCTCTCCTGCATTTGCAATCTTGCATTAGTTCATTTTAGTTCCCAATAGTTAAACGTCAGAGAGAGTAGAGAAGATATAGGAGAGGAAAAGTTGATAGATGGTAACAGCCCATCCACCTCCATATGCTCTAGTGCATCAGCAAGATTGTACTTGTTTCAATTCTGAAGTTCTAATTTTAGTCCCTTATTTGTGGCGTGCATTGGAAAAATGTTGCTGCATTATTGGTGTCAGAATAATGATTGTTATGATGTCACACTCAGTCTATTTCTCCAAAACTAATGCAGGCTTTGTTCTGTTCAGACTGATAAGGCCTTATGCTTTTGCTCTGTGCAGGAAAATGTGAAGACAAAGCATCCTCAGTTGCTGTATGAGTCAAAGTTGTACAGGGTACTGCAGGGCGGAAGTAATACCCGTTCATTTTCTTTCTTGAACCATAAATATAAGATATTTTTTGCCGTTGTGATTCGGACATACATTTTTTTTGGTTGTGCAGCTGGGATTTCAAATGTCAAGTGGTTTGGTGTTGAGGGTGACTACAATGTTCTTGTTATGGATGTGTTGGGGCCAAGCCTTGAAGATCTTTTCAGCTTTTGCAACAGAAAGCTGTCGCTCAAAACTGTTCTGATGCTTGCTGATCAAATGGTACACTCAATAACAGAGATCAGCTAGTCTTTGTCATTTTGTTGTTGTTATTTGATGATTTTATCTGGTTAAATCCATTTAACTTCCATTTTTATTAGATCAACCGAGTTGAATTTATACATTCAAAGTCCTTCTTGCATCGAGATATAAAGCCAGACAATTTTCTCATGGGCCTTGGAAAGAGAGCAAATCAGGCAAGTCATTTTTTGTGCTGTTCACCTGCCTACAGTTCTAGAAATTATTTAGAACATTACGTGTATGCGCTTACATCTTGTGCTTAATGTTGTTTTAGGTATATATGATTGACTTTGGACTGGCAAAGAAATACAGGGACACGTCAACACACCAGCACATTCCATACCGGTATATCTAGGCTGATGCTTGAGTCAATTGTCATTTGCACTTCTGCAGTAATTTACTTTAGTTGCTTTGGTAATGGCTGATGTTACTTTACTGGGAACCATAACAGTACTGTGTTTCTACATCAAATGATATTGATGACGTAATATATAGATGTATTACCAACCATCCTTTTCTTAACGAGACTTTGTACTTGTCTACCTATAGCCTGTATGACAAATGTGTATTGAAATACAGGGAGAACAAAAATTTGACTGGGACAGCTCGATATGCGAGTGTAAGCACCCATCTCGGAATTGGTTAGTCCACTTCACAAGTTGAAGATTAGATCCATTTATCTGCTATGCATATCTTTAAGTGCACCATGTTACTGTTTCTTCATTAAATCTCTCTTGCCTTTAAATGCACCATCTTGTTTAAAGAATAAAGGTTAATGCTTTTTAAACAGAACAAAGCAGAAGGGATGACATGGAGTCTCTTGGATATGTACTCATGTACTTCTTGAGAGGAAGGTTGGTTATGCAGCTTCAGTTTGTTCTATTTTTATGCCATCTGGTGTGTTCTAACAGCTCCCCTGTTACCAGTCTCCCATGGCAGGGTTTAAAAGCCGGTACGAAGAAACAGAAGTATGAGAAAATCAGCGAACGGAAGATTGCCACTTCAATTGAGGTGATTCTCGTGCACTTTAAATTCAATCATGACTTAACTAGTTTGTGTATTAATTGTTTGTTCGATTTCAGGCTTTGTGTCGTGGATACCCTTCTGAATTTCAGTCATTCTTCCATTACTGCCGCTCACTGCGTTTTGAAGACAGTCCAGACTATCAATACCTGAAGAGATTGTTCAGAGATCTTTTTATTCGAGAGGGTTGGTTTTCTATTTATATGTTACTAGATAAAGCTTTGCATTGCAACATTTTTTTTAAACTACTTTTCGTACGCTTCTCATTGGATATTTTTCTGTGTAGGATTCCAGTTTGATTATGTTTTTGACTGGACCATTCTTAAATACCAGCAGTCACAAATGACCAGTGTTCCACCACGTGCTATTGTCAGTACAGCTCAAAGTGCTAGCCTTCTGCACTTGTCCGTGGAGATAAATATCTGATAAATGTTCATGTTCTGTTGTTTTAGGCCGCTGCCGCAGGACAAAGCTCGGGGATGGCTCCAATTGCAAGTAATAATAGACTGTCAGGTATTCTTGTCATATAGCTGTTTCCCCCTACAACTAATGTTGTCACATTTGATAATTAGATTTGAGGAAATAGTATATTGGTTGGATGCTTCGTGCAAAATTATATGCAACACCAATGAACGAGTGCAAATAATATAATATATGTAAGTGGAGCAGGGTCGTAAACTGTTTCCCGTTATCTTGCTTAGGAGTTAGGAGTAGCACACATCCTGTTTCAGGTGCATGTTCAGAACTAGTCTTCTGTTGTATTGCTATTTCTTCAGCTAATCCATGGGCTGAGTAGGTTCTGTTAGGTTGCCTAACTGTCTCCTGAACTGATTTAGCCACCGAAGAGGGAAGAAGAAGTGGGTGGTCAGATGATCCTACACGACGTCAGGTTCCACCTACAGGAATAAATGCAGGCAGCTTTTCGAAACAGAAGTCACCAGTTAGACCAGATGTGTCCGCACCGAAGGAAGCTGTGGTGAGTTTGTCCTATTTCATTTATTTAGCATTGCTACCATGGTGTTCTTTGGATGCCTGAAGGATCCTATTTATCCTTCTGCAATGTAATTTCTCAACCTCGAATGACCTGTAGTTGTCCAGTTCGACTTTTTTGGGTCGGTCAGGCGTGTCCTCAAGGCGACCTGCTGTTTCTAGTAGCCGAGATTTGCCAAGCAGTGAGGCTGAACCATCGCATAGTCGTGCACCAGACGTGAGTCCAGGGACGTTCCAGAGAAACTCAGCCCCACGGAGGACCTCACAGACGCTTGACTACTCTGACGCCAGGCACAAGTCTAACAGCAACAACTACGAGTCCACTATAAGGGGCATCCGAGGCCTAAATTTCAATGCCAACGATAGGATCCACTACTAGTATCTTCTGGATCCTACAAAGCATGTATAATATGTGATCTGCTTCTGCTGAAGTTAAAGTGGGGAGTGAGGCCATACTTTCTGAGCTACTCTCCTACCATGTGATCCACAAGCTACGTGCTGGAGCGGTGAGGCAGTCTGCTGACCCAAGGAAACGGGGGCTGGCTGGCCAAATAAAGGGTATGCGACAGCCATGGCTTTAAAATAGCACGTTGGGCCTATGTTTTAGCCTCTCTGTACAGGTTTTCTTTTGTGCGTTGAGATGCTGTTTTCGTACTTTTCACATAATATTATGTTTTAAAATATTTACCTTACTGTCATCTCTAGTATGTTTACATTGGAATCCCTTGTCGGCTTGAGCAGGTAACTTCGAGCCCAGTGATAATTGTTTAAGTGCTTGTGATTATTATCGTGGACTGTAATCTTTATTTCTAATAAGGTGATAATGCCACCAGGCGTGACATCAACAGGCGCCAGACTTGAGCGAAGGACATGTTGGCTGCCAAAAGGCAACTTTTCCTGGGAATCAGATATTAATTAATCATATAATTAACACATGTTAATCAATCCTAACACTACTAGATGATAAAGGCTTCTCCAAGAACCCTATGGGAACAATATGAGAAAAATGTGTTTGATATAATGTTAAAACTCTTAATATGAGAAAACTGTGTTTGATATAATGTTAAAACTCTTGTAAGCCTAACAAAAAAGAGGGAGAAATAATACAATATAGAATGATTATTGTCCTTTTGCTAATTATAATATGTGAAGAACTTAACTAAATGAAAGCAAAGGAGCAAAGAGGCCCAAGCTCAAGGAGAAAGCCTTCATAGATGGAGTGGACTCCCCTCTCATGGGTAGCAATTCCTCTCACAGCCTAATTAGGAGCCCACGAACTCAAGGACCAAATTAGGTCTATTCCCCACCTCATCTCAAGTGTACCCTTAGTCATTCGTCGAGGACTCGTAGGCTATAAATAGCCCCTCATTGCAATGTAACTCATTCACTCTATCGATGTTTTGGTACCAACACATCATCGTGGAACAATGACATATTTGTTCGGAGGGGCAAGCGAGTGGTGGACCGTGGGGAAAATATCCAGTGCTATGGGAGCACGTCACATTAGGTGCTCCCGCGCGTTCTCGGCCGTCGATCTGAGAACCAATGGACAGCATCACGGGATGTGGACCAAAGTGTCATTTTTGGAATGTTTGGGGATTTTCTGCAAAACATTCATGCTGGATTTGTCTTTTTTGTTTCTCAATATGCATTTCGAATTTTGATTTGAAATTTTTAGGGATTGTACATTCATGTGATGCTAACATCCACAATTTTTTTCGGAATTTTTGAAACATTTATATGTGCGTTTTGAAAACTGGGAGCACCTAATGTGAGGTGCTCCCGTAGCACCAGATATTCACCCGTAGATCGTGGTGGTAAGACATGAGACAAGGGATTTACCCAAGTTTGGGCCCTCGGGACGTGGTAAGACCCTACTCCTGCCTTTGGAGGTTATATTGTTCGAGTGCCCGACGATTGTCTGAAGGATCACCAGAGTGATCGATTTCTTGGGTTACAAGCTATCGGCCGGGCAATAGTGAGGAGGAAGATGTGTCTGATTGCCCGAGAATCCCTAGCTCGGCCATGTACATCTAAGGGTTACATGGTTCAAGTCGAATTGTTGGTCGACTCACGCCCCTCGGTCCCACCGGACCGTGTCGTGTGTAGGAGACCTTTTGCTTACGCGTATCCCAAGGGGGTGCCACCTGACTCCCAAGTGTCTGACTCAGCCCTCCATTAGCCAGATGACAAGGCCTTTGCCTAGTTGGCGCATCCAAATGTCGTATCCTCGCCAGTAGTCCCTGAGTGCCGCATGACCTGTCCAGCAGGAGGTTGCACATGACTTGTTGAATCCCCGCACAAGAGGAACAAAGGAAAGGGGAAAAAGTCGAGTAGCGTTTTCGGGGCATGTGGTGGTTTTTGAGCTACCAATGGGTAAGACTCGATGGTATCCAATAGAATTTGGCTAGCGACCGTTGCAAGGCGTATCATAAATTTAATCAGAGTCCTGGGCTATGCCAGCTAGTCCGCGTTGGCCGATCTCAGCTAGTATCCCGGAGGAACATCCCTACATCTCTTTCGTGAACCCGAAGGGTGCACCATGGCTGCCCTTCACTCGGCTGTATCCGAACGACTTAGGGTCCCGGAGATCAGTCGCCGGTACCGATGAATTCTGGCCCGTGTGATGAACAAGTTAGCTCTGGGTCGGAACCTATAGGAGGCACATCTTTAGGACATCATGCCCGTGTCCGGCCTCGCATGGACATATAGGATGCGGCGATGTTGCTTACATTGTTTGATCCAAAGAAGGACAGAAGCTCCCGCTGTCTCACATTCAAGAACCATGGCAATTATAGCACAAACAGTTAACATTTATTTATTGTCTTCAGGACATATTTCCAACATGTTGAACCTTGGGATAGATTTCACATTGATCTAGGCAATGATTTGCTAATTCACATAGGGAACAGGTAACTTCATTCATAGAATATTCCTCTCCTAGATGAATTTATTCACAATAGTGCGGTCATCGGATGTTCCCTATAGGTGTGTTATACTTCTCCACAGATTTTGGAGGCATGGTGCTTCTTCTTGTCACGATATGATATCCTTGACGTTTGGGTGACAAGGTGGGATCCTAACAACATCTCTTTAAATTCTTCCTGGTAATCTCCTCTTGTCCTTCGTTGATCATTTGGTGCATCCTGTACCAGGTAGTGGATCCTTTTTTCAGGTGCTGAACAACACAGTATACCATATCCTTGTCCTCAATGGCATGAATCATCATGTGTTCATCCAAAATCAGAGTCCATTGTTTTGCTTCAAATGGAGTTGATGTCCCAATAAAGCTGGGTCTTTTGTAGTCCATCCTGCCATGGCTTGGGGTTTTAGGGCCTGGGCTAGAGATTAGGTGACAGATAGGGGAGGAATAGATACCATTACAAGCATCGCCCTAGTTTCAAAAATAAGTTTTGATGTGTGGTTGTCAGCAGAACACACAAGATGTCATCTCATACCTAATGTATCTATAGATGTGACTGTATAGACGTCTTAAATCTTCAAAGTCTTTGTTGTTTTCAAGTTCTTCAATGTTGGAAGTTTACTCCACTAGTAGTTGCATCTTCTTGATTCCCAAAGCATGCCAAAGGGATAGGGGGTCTGAAGCACACAACTTATCCTACTCACAAAAGATTGCAAATCACATAACACAATAAACAACTAAAAATCACACCACACCAGTCAATAAACAACTGAATATTCAATCACACAAGAACACATGCAATATCATCTCATCATGCTATTCACAATTCGTTCATATAGATTAACATAGTAGTGGTGGTCTGGATCTAAGTTTCATCCTTCACATCGAAGTCTTCCTTGGCGTCAATCTTGCACTTCCTTCTTTTCCATCTTGTCCTTGAGTGCTTCCAGTTCCTATTCTACTTCCTTGAGGTACTTTTGGGTGTTGCGCAGCATAAATGTAGGCCTTTCTCCAAGTCTTCCAATGGCTTCCCATGTGACGCATCATGCCAATTCGAAGAACGTTGTGTGAAGTACTGGTTGGGTGAACATGTAGAGTCCAAGTCTCTGGTGGTCGTCTTCCTTGTTCTCATACAAGTGGATTTCTTAGCCTTCAGCCATCATAGGAAATCCTTTGTACATAGCTTCTCCCTTGAGTCTCATGCTTACCATGATATCCTTTAGTGCTCTTGGAAACTTAGTCTCACATTCCAACTCATGGTCATTAATGATCCTTTCTTGATGTATTCGATGAGGCTGGTCATCTATATTTTGAAAGGGAGAGGATTAGAAATGCAATGGGGTAAGAAGTACATGATAAAGTAGTAAATGTACAAAAGTGTGAAAATATGTTTTTAGTCCTGTGGCTTTTCCTAGTCCATTTTCTAGGGTCCCTGTAAGTGCATCTAGTGCCACCCTAGTTGGTTTGGAGTATTGACGACAAACATGGTTGAGGGACTAACGTGTTTGTGAGAATTGCAGGATAACATAGATAGTAGTCCCTCATTGATTCAGTTTACCTACCAGAGATGACCCCTAAAAATGTATGAAGACATTGAAGACAATGGTGGTTCGTGAAGACATTCACGATGAAGATAATGACTTGTGAAGGCATTCACTTGAAGACTATGGAGTGCGAAGACATAGTTGTTTCGTAGTTTCCTTTTCTTCTTTATTGAGTCATAGGAACCACCATACTGTTAAGTGGGATCCAAGTGAACAAAGTCAGATGACTGAAGTGATGCTCAAACAAAATCCTATGTCTTTGAGCAAAGACAATGAGAGAAAATATTATCGAGAGTCAGATGATTCAGCTTTGCTTGTAGCCTAAGCCAAGCTGTCGCGTGTGTTTGAAATCCGACCGTTGGACACGTGTCGGTTCCTTAGTGACCCAGGGTCATTTCGAACATATCATGTCGGGTTGCCTCCCGTCTATAAATAGCCCACCCCCTACACCATAATTTGGTGGCTGCTCGGAGTTAGTGCATGACTTTTGTCGTTTGAGAGCAACCCACCTCTGAGGCCTTTGAGAGAAAGATCCTTGCGAGGACAAAGCTCAAAACACCCAGAGCCAAAGAGTGTTATGCATCACTGAAGTCTTTCTGTCCGCGTGACCTGAAGACTTGTTACACTTGAGGACTGTGCATCCTCCAGCCGGTTAGGCGTCACATTCTGAGCATCCAAGAGTCATTGTGGATCGTCGGTGAACGAAGTCTGTGAAGGTTTGGAAGTCTACCTTGAAGACTTACCAGAGTGATTGGGCGAGGACTGGGTGTCCTTAGCTCAAGGGGAATAAGGTGAAGACACGGTCTTCTGAGTTCAATCTCAGCCTCCCTAACTAGACGTACAGTTGTCACAGCAACTGGAACTGGTCTACCAAATCCCTGTATTCACCAAGCAATGGTTCTATCCCCTACTTCCTTTACATTTCAGTTTGTCTTTATGAAGTCATTCTTGCTTGTCTGATCTGTTTGACTTCACTGTGTGAAGGCTATTTTGCATGTTTGGCTTCATACTGTCTTCCATTCTGATCCATTCTACCTAGCTGCTGTTAGTCTTCGTGCTTTCACTCTATTGCTTACTTGACTATGGCTTGTCTAGTGTAGTTCATCTTCCGCTACATATCTTATAGGCTCATTCCAACATCAAACACCTTGTGTTTTGAAGACTTTCATAAAAATCACCTATTCACCCCCTCTCTAGTCGATAACTAGCACTTTCAATTAGTATCAGAGCAAGGTGCTCCTTTGTTCTGTGTAATTCATTTTAACCACGTGGAGTCTTAGCTATGTCGACTGCAGGGATAATCAAGGTCTCCGTTGCGTGCCCAGTCTTTGATGGCACTGATTACCCCTACTGGAAGAATAAGATGCGCATGCATCTTGAAGCCATTGACATTGACCTCTGGTATGTCGTCAAGACAGGTGTTCCCAAGGTCGGTGAAGGTGTCATCGCTGCTGATGAGAGGTTCGCGCAACTGAACTCAACTGCCAAGAACATCATCTATGGTCATCTGACCAAAAGACAGTATGGCCGTGTGAGTGCACTAGAAACTGCGAAGCTAGTCTGGGTTTGGCTGTCCAAGGTCAACGAAGGCGTCTCAACTCAGAGAGACTCAAGGATTGATGTTCTTCGCAATCTCTTCAACCGCTTCAAGAAGAATGACAATGAAAATGTCCATCTCACGTTCGATCGCCTCACTGATATCACTAATGAGCTTCGCGCTCTTGGCGCCAATGAGATCACCAAGCATGAAATCATGAAGAAGCTTTTGAGAACACTTGACAACTCATTTGACACCTTGGCCCTGATAATAGGAGAATGTCCTGACTTCAGAGATCTCGATCCGTCTGATATACTTGAGAGGCTCAACACACATGAGTTCCGGCTATCTGAGAAGAAGACATCTATGGCCCCAACTATGGTCGAACCCGTGCTTTGAAGGCAAAGGCCGTTTCCTCATCTCAAGAAGAATCTGACTGCAGTTCTGAGGATCTTGAAGACACTGGAAAGGAGCTAGCAATGCTGGTGAAGAAGTTCTAGAAGTACTCCAAAAAGAATCGCTTCGGAAAGTCTTCAAGATCCAGCTCAAGTAATGATGAGGCTTCCTCTCGTGACCACAAGAAGAGAACATGCCACAAATGCAAGAAGCCAGGCCACTACATCTCTGAGTGCCCTCAATGGGACACGAAATCTAAGAAGAAGAAGAAGAGCAAGGAATATGATTCTGACGGCAAGAAGAATAAGAAATCATCAAAGTCTTCTTCAAAGTCATCATCTCACAAGAAGAGCTCATCTGGCAAGGCTCGTGCGTTCATTGGCAAGCAGATGGATTCTGAGGAGGAGTCTGCTTCTGAGGAGACGGAGGTGGAGTCCGAGGAGGAGTCTGATTCAGGCGTGGCAAGCCTGGCTCTAGCTTCGGCATTCGTCGCCAAGTCCATCTTCAACACTAAAGACAATGGTCACGTCTCCGACGCTGAAGCCGATGATGAGGACGACTCTGCTCCAACCTACTGCTTCATGGCACGAGGTGCCAAGGTAAACTCACGCGATGCTTACTTTCAAACCTCCAGTGAAGATGACTCTGAGTGTGAATCCGAACCTAGCTATAAGACTGATACGTCTCCAACGTATCTATAATTTTTGATTGTTCTATGCTATTATATATTCTGTTTTGGATGTTTAATGGGCTTTATTATACACTTTTATCTTATTTTTGGGACTAAACTACTAGCCCAAGGCCCAGTGCAAATTGCTGTTTTTTTGCCTATTTCAGTGTTTCGCAGAAAAGGAATATCAAACGAAGTCCAAACGGAATGAAACCTTCGGGAGCGTAATTTTTGGAACAAACGTGATCCAGAGGACTTGGAGTGGACGTCAAGAAACAACCGAGGAGGCCACGAGGCAGGGAGGCGCGCCCCCCACCCTCGTGGGCCCCTCGTGGCTCTCCTGACCGACTTCCTTCGCCTATATATACTCTTATACCCCCAAAACATCCAGGAGCACGACGAAACCCTATTTTCGTCGGAGGGGGCATCTATCACGGAGGGCTTCTACATCAACATCATAGCCTCTCTGATGATGTGTGAGTATTTTACCTCAGACCTTCGGGTCCATAGTTATTAGCTAGATGGCTTCTTCTCTCTCTTTGGATCTCAATACAAAGTTCTCTTTGATTCTCTTGGATATCTATTTGATGTAACTCTTTTTCCGGTGTGTTTGTCGAGATCCAATGAATTGTGGGTTTATGATCAAGATTATCTATGAACAATATTTGAATCTCCTCTGAATTCTTTTATGTATGATTTGTTATCTTTGCAAGTCTCTTCTAATTATTTGTTTGGTTTGGCCTACTAGATTGATCTTTCTTGCAATGGGAGAAGTGCTTAGCTTTGGGTTCAATCATGCAAAGGTTTTCGATCCCGATGTATGGGGAAACGACACGTATTGTATTGTTGCCATCGAGGATAAAAAGATGGGGTTTATTTCATATTGCTTGAGTTTATCCCTCTACATCATGTCATCTTGCCTAATGCGTTACTCTGTTCTTATGAACTTAATATTCTAGATGCATGCTGGATAGCGATCGATGTGTGGAGTAATAGCGATGAGATGCAAAAGGTGAGTCGGTCTACTTGTCACGAACATGATGTCTATATACATGATCATGCCTAGATATTCTCATAACTATGCTCAATTATATCAATTGCTCGACAGTAATTTGTTCATCCACCGTAATACTTACGCTCTTGAGAAAAGCCACTAGTGAAACTGTAACATCCCAAAATTCTAAATTCTGGAATGTTATAAACAAATAGATAGATTTGATTGATTGCTTGATTGATTGACTGAAAGTGAGTGAATTCGAAACTTTTTGAAAGTTAGATGAGAGGGAATAAAAGGACTTTCCCAAACTTTCATTTTTTTATGATCTTCGGGAATTCAAATTCTTTTCATCACAAAACCCTGGAGAGAAGATGACATGACTTCTTCCATTTATTTAAATGACAAGGGGTGTTGAAAATATTTGAATTTCATTTGGAAAATATTTCCAATTCTGAAACTTTATGCAACTCAATGATTTTCACGAGAGAAGATAAAATGACTTCTTCAAATTAAATGAAATATGAGTTGGGAGTTTTAAAAGAATTAAATCGAAAGTTCTTTTGAGTTTATTTCCAATTTGGAGTTATTTGAGTTTTTATTCAAAATATTTTTCTCCAAAAACAAAATATATGGAAAATAGGGTAACATGATTCCCTACATCAGAAAATTGGAGAGAAATTAATTTGAAGTCATTTTGGTATTTTAAAAATGATTTTTGTCGGATTTTATTGGACCAGAAGCACTCTTTGCTTTATTTAAATTTGTGTCTATTTTATTTAATGCTATAATAATGTTCATCATGTAGGAAATCTTTTTCTGAAAATTTTGATATATTATATGCCTATATAATATTTTCATTTTATTTTGTTTTATCATTTTGTTTTCCTCTCTGTTTGTTAAAAAAAAATAGAACCACAGCGCCTTGGGCCAAAGGCCCAAGCCGCCAAAGCCATCGGCCGGCCAAGGCCATCGCGCGCGCCAAGCCAGGGAGCCGCCGCTCCTTTTCTAGTCCTAGTAGGACTCTTGTACTACTTTTCGTTTATTCCGTATCTGTTTCTAGATCTTTTCCTCTTGTTTCCTAATCCTAGTCTATTTCTTGTCCCCTACTCCAAGCAAAACCCCTCCCCTCCCCAATATAAATACCCAAGCACCCCCCCTCCAACACATCAAACCAACACCTCTCCTCTCCTCTCCTCCACAAGTGCGCCCCACCAGCCTTGCCGCCGCCCACACCGCGCCCGCCGCCGCCCCCTTGCCGCCGCCGCCAAGTGCCACCGCCGCCCTCTGCCCTTGCCGAGCCCCTCGCCTCTTGAGGTACTAGCCCCTTGCGTCACCTTTCGTTTCCTCGGTTCGGTTTTTAAATCGTCGTTCGGTTTCCGTTCAGTTTTCTAGATCGGTTTTTGTTTCGGTTTTCTTTCCGAAACCCTAGATCGGTTTTCTCGCGGTTTTTCTTTCCGGTTTTGTTTAGCGGCGTTAAGCTCGATAGATTTTTCTTTTATTTTTAATTTCGCCGGGACCTATCCGTAGTGTTATTTTTTAGTCCCTAATCTTCAAACGCTCATAACTTTTTACTCGTAAGTCGGAATCCAACGAAACCAACGCCCACTTCTTCGTTACGATCCCCTCTATCCAGTAATCCAACTCAAACATGTTTTTGAAAGTTTTAAAATTTGAATTCAAACAGATTTGTATTTGAACTTCGTTTGATCATAACTTGAGTTTCGTAACTCCGATTTAGTTGATTCTTTTTGCAAATCAAAGCTCTTGGCCTAAACTTTCTGATAAGGTCAAATTCACATAATTTTGGTACTGTTAGAAATTGTTTTATGTTGCAAGATTTATTTGCTTGATTTTGATGTTTTCCGAATCGTTTTCTTCGATCTTTCCGATCTTTTGAGTGATTGCTTATGTGTGGCTACTATTGCTTGATTACGATAGATTGACCGGAGTGTCACGAGTAGAGCTATCAAGAGTTTTGAGTATGAATCATCTTCATCAACTTTGCAGGCAAGTAACACTTGATCATATCTTTTCTACTACCCAGTTTTTATGCATTAGATCAATCCTCAAACATTGCATGATTAGGATCTAATTAAATTGTGGGATGGGAAGTAGATTGAGGTAGTACCTATTACCTGCTTTTACTTATGAAACCTTTGGGTGTTACTTCTACGTTTGATTATTATGCCATGCTATGCTTGTAGACGTGGATTGGGTGAGTGTATTCCATGACAGATGTGAGATTGTTAAATTAACGGTTTATTTAAGGTGGCAACTTAAACACACACATCTGGGTGGATTGAGGCACCTGGTTACTCCAGACTTGCTGTCTAGGCACCTGGGTTTCAGGACTTGCCTATATTTCTTCGGACCGCCACCCGTGCTCAAAGGGATCATGAGATTATTCAAACTAGAAACTTCCGTGTGCAGCCACAAGCCATTATGGGCTCGCATAGTTGACTAAGTCATGTGAACTCTTACAAGGGTAGACTAGCGAGATGTAGGGGTTGTAGGTGGTACGGTCTACCCATCGTAAGGTGCAAACGCTTCGAAAGACTATGTCTCGGTCATCCGCTTTCTCAAACACCATGTAGTGCGAGAAATCAAAGCGGAGGCGATCGAGTCTTGTGGGGAAAAGTGCAAACCTCTGCAGAGTGTATAAACTAATCATGATTAGCCGTGTCCCCGGTTATGGACATCTTGAGTATCTAGTTCTTGGATTATCCTGTTGATCTCATCATGTTACTCTAATTAATATTGTTGGGTTTTTAATGAGTACTTTTAGTTGGGATTGAGGATGCTGTCAACCATTCTCAATGTTCAACAACCACCATGATAGCTAAATAAACTTATTCCTTTGAAGTAGGGAAAAAATTGGCTTTTCGAAAAATCATAACCATAGAGCTTTCCACCAGCCATATATGCATGTAGTATAGGCTTATTCCTTCATTACTCTCTATGTGTTACATTGCCAAAGATATTCCATGTCTTGACCCGTTTTGGTCTGCAACTTTTCATGTCGCAGACTTCTCGGGCATTTACGAGTAAGTGATACGTTAGGGTTACGATTTCCTATACTCAACTTTGCCGTTGGTGTTGATGGGAATCCACAACCTTGTTGCTTCCGCTATGTTTTGGATTGAGGTAATAGTTTTTACGTTACTTTATACATGTGATTTACCTCTGTTATAAATCCTTCGAGTACTGTGTGTGTTAGCATACCGATCCAGGATGACACGAAAGCACGTAGACTTGATCCATTCGGGTTGGGTCGCTACAAGATGGTATCGAGCCGAGTTGGTATCAGAGGACGTGACCTAGAAAATGGCAAGCCCATAGGAAAGATTTTCTCTACAACTTCATTTTCAAAAGATCTTTTACCTCTCTTCTCTTCTGAGCTTATTCAAATATCCCCTTTTAGTGAGACCATACCCCTTTTCCCTTTTGACCACTCGAAGATTTGACCGATGAGACCACTCCAAGGAGACAAGATCTCGAACAACTAAGACCATTTGGAATGAAGAGGATATTACCGTGTAAATGGAAACTACAACTGCTGAAGACTCTGAGGACTATGAGATTTTGAAGGGTCTGAAGAATTTCCAGATTTTTATGACCTAGGAAGGTTACGCTTATGGAATTTGACAGACCAAGGAAGTTGTCAATACCCGAGATCAAGGTGTATCGGAGAAAGACCGGAACATGGAGCATCAGAACTCAAAGTTTTGTCAAGGAAACCCCAATGCAGGAGATATCAACTATGGAATGATAGCACATGGAAATGACAAGAGCAAAAACATGGCTATCCATGATGTTATCACCCGCTTAGGCTATTGCCACTGTGCGGAGTTAAGCATGCATTTCCTCAGAAGGATTGGATGGTAGAAGGCTGAAGGAGCATCTGTCAGCAAAGGATGCAGTTTTAACATTCTTGGTGTATCACCGAGGATCCGGAGTGTTACATCAAGAAGTTAAGATGGACCCACAAGAAGCGATATTTGATAAGGAAGCAATTCGTGAAGAACTCGGGAACCGTGGTGAAAGTAGCCAAGCTAGAGGAGCAAAACCTTGAGACATCAAAGATTTGTCGAACTCAAGGGATGAGGATCATGGTTCCTGTCAAGGAAGTTGAAACCAGAAGTTTGGAATGCAACTCCAGGAATATTAAAGGACGTCACGAGAGACTCTGCGTCAATAGAGGTGATCTTGCAAAAGAACTTGAGAAGGACAAGCACGATCGGAAGAAGCCATCGGAGACATGACCAAGAATTGAAGAGTTTGATGTCTTTGAAGATTCATTTGACCTTTAGAAAGACCAAACCCCTGTTATATACCTACGTTAGATGCGACGTTTGTGAGCTGTTATTTGTTTGATGTTTTTCTGACAGCCACAATAAAATCTGTATTTTCAAAACCATTGTTTGTATTGTGTGCATCCCTCTCGATCTCTCTTATCCCACCCCAAAACCCATGGACCCAATAGAGGACGAATGGAGATGAGCTTGGATTTTCTGGACCGATGAGTCAATTAAAGACGGACCGATGGATTCAGAACATGGAGAATCACATGAAGAACAACTTTATAGGCAGAAAGGATATGGCCCAGCATGCTCTTCAGTGCTTTGAAAGAGATGTTGCTACTTGGTGGAGGATGTACCAAACCATCAATGGATTGCAAGGAGTAACCACTTGGAAGGAATTTAAGTTGACTTTGCCAAAGTCTCGGTTTGTGTCCCAGAAGTTGAGGCCTTATGGAAAGGATATGAAGAAACCTTGTGCATACAAGCTTTGTGGAGAAATAGGATATAACCATAAATAAAACAAGGACGAATACCCTCATAAGTGGAGGATTACCAAAGGAGTTAGCCGAGGATCTCAGGGAACTTCGTTTGGAGATTGTTCCCAAAGGTTTTGTTACAGCAATGGAAGTTCAGTCTAAATTGCTGGGAAAGATTCGTGAAGCTCAGAAGGATGACAAAGAGATTGCTGAGGTAAAAGAAAAAGATGAGCAAAAGGAAAGGCCAAAGGTTTTCATAAGGATGAACACGACACCTTATGGTTGAGGATAGTGTATATATGTGCCAATAATGCAAAGATCGTGAAGTTAATACTTCAGAGGCTCATGACTCATCATACTTGATTCGCCGAAACACCAAGATGTATTTGGATTTGAAGGAGTGTTTACGGTGGACTGGTATGAAGAAGGATATTATGGAGTATGTAGTCGTAAGTGATGTATGCCAGAGAAAGTAAAAGCAGAGCATCAGAAGCCAACAGGATTATTGCAGCCTATGCCGATACCCGAATGGAAGTAGGATAAGCTTGGCATGGATTTCATTTCCGGATTCCCCAGAACCCGATTGGGATATGATTCTATCTGGGTAGTAGTTGATTCGCTTGACCAAAGTGGCTCACTTTATCCCAGAGAAAACCACCTATACAAGTGTGAAGTTGGCCAAGAAATATTTGACAAGGATCGTATGTCTGCATGGAGTTCCGAGGACCATCATAGAGGAACACAGTTTACCTCAAAGTTTTGGAATCAGCTGCACCAGACTTTGGGTACTAGGCTAGAGTTCAAGACAACCTTTCATCCATGAGACGGATGGACAGACCGAGAGAGTAAATCAGATTCGGAGGACATGTTGAGAGCTTGTGCAAGATTATGGATCTAGTAGTGATGATAATCTACCTTACGCGGAGTTCTCATACAACAACAAAGCATTACCAAGCCAGTTTAAAGATGGCCCCTTTTTAAGCTTCGTATGGGAGAAGGAGCCAGACACCATTGATATGGGATGAAGTTGGAGACCGTCATTTGTTTGGACTAAATGTGATCAAGGAGTCAGAAGAGAATGTTAAGTGGATTCGAGATAGATCAAGGTAGCTCGGTCGAGCGGAAGAGTTATCACGGACTCAAAAACGCAAGGAGGTAGTCTATGAAAATGGAGACAGAGCATGTCTTCGTGTGCCCCCTCTGCGAGGAGTTAAACGATTTGGAGTTAAAGGAAAGTTAGCCCCAAGATTTGTAGGACCATACCGAGTTTGGAACGTATGGGAGATTTGGCTAACAAGTTGGAGTCACCCGAAGGACAGTTAGGAGTTCATGATGTGTTCCACATTTCCCAGTTGAAGTAGTACCATGCAGAGATGGCCGATATTCCTCTGTAAGGACGCTTGACCCTGGAAAGGATAATGATGTTCCACGAAGTGGAATATGGACTTCATAAGTATAAGTTTTATCTCGGTATGTGGGATATCCCACGAGGATGAAGAGATGAATTACTATTGGATATAAAGGAGGTATGATGTTGGAAATATGGATCAATGGAAATTCCACGATGATTACGAGTAATCATGTCCTAGTTTGGTGCCAATAGAAGGAAGGAAGACAGTACAATTGGATGGATTTTAAGTATACTAGGAAGTTGGAAGTTGGAATAATGACCAGTTGCCCAGATGATGTGTTCAAGGATTGCAAGTGATGAGATGGGCCATAACCCACAGGCCCCAAGACCTGCCAAGAAGCAAGCACATTCTTGCTAAAGGAAAACCCCTGGAAGAGGATATGCCTTTGCCGACCGACGATCTTATAGGAGTTTACGCAAAACCTGAGAGTTGTTAAGGAACGATAGATGTTTGTTTGGCTTGCAGAATCAATGGATTTTCCGAACTTGGTTCGTCGACAAGTGAAATTCTGCAATGCTTGTGAGGATGACCGAGTGTTAGAATGCGAGATTAAGCTAAACCATGTACAAGGAAATGATTTGGGTGCGGGATGGATTGATCACCATACCGACTTACTCTTATTATTCGCTTTGCTATATGGGATGGTAAATCTGAGTGACTTACCTATAGTAGAGAGACGATGATCAAAACCCTGTTTAAACCTTAGAATGGTATAAGAATTGTTTTCCCTTGTACAAGGCAGTTGTTGCCAACCGTAGGTTATACGGTGAGGTTCAACCCAGACCCGTTTTCTGCAGGAGAAACCATAAATTGATGACCACCATGAGATATCGAAAGTTGTTTAGCATTGGCGCCAGACCCGTCAGCTAAGAAGACCCAGTCTCGGAATAACCTTACCAAGATAAAAGGACAAATAATTGAGGAAAAGGTTATGCCACTACCAGAAGAGCCCAGAGAAGGAATTTTCCTTACGATCTGAGAAGACCGACCTTTATCGATCCTTAAGGATGGAGTATATGAGTTTTGATGGAACCGTAACCAAGCTTTAAAGGGTGGTAGCACCCGAGACCCCAGAGATGATCAATGGATTTTGAAGACCCCAAACCCTAACCTATTTCTTGCTAACCTCTCCGAATCTCGAGGACGAGATTCCTTTTAAGGGTGGTAGGTTTGTAACATCCCAAAATTCTAAATTCTAGAATGTTATAAACAAATAGATAGATTTGATTGATTGCTTGATTGATTGGTGAAAGTGAGTGAATTGAAACTTTTGAAAGTTAGATGAGAGGGAATAAAAGGACTTTCCCAAACTTTCATTTTTTATGATCTTGAGAATTCAAATTCTTTTCATCACAAAACCACGAGAGAAGATGACATGACTTCTTCCATTTATTTAAATGACAAGGGGTGTTGAAAATATTTGAATTTCATTTGGAAAATATTTCCAATTCTGAAACTTTATGCAACTCAATGATTTTCACGAGAGAAGATAAAATGACTTCTTCAAATTAAATGAAATATGAGTTGGGAGTTTTAAAAGAATTAAATCGAAAGTTCTTTTGAGTTTATTTCCAATTTGGAGTTATTTGAGTTTTTATTCAAAATATTTTTCTCCAAAAACAAAATATATGGAAAATAGGGTAACATGATTCCCTACATCAGAAAATTGGAGAGAAATTAATTTGAAGTCATTTTGGTATTTTAAAAATGATTTTTGTCGGATTTTATTGGACCGTAAGCACTCTTTGCTTTATTTAAATTTGTGTGTATTTTATTTAATGCTAGAATAATGTTCATCATGTAGGAAATCTTTTTCTGAAAATTTTGATATATTATATGCCTATATAATATTTTCATTTTATTTTGTTTTATCATTTTGTTTTCCTCTCCGTTTGTTAAAAAAAATAGAACCACGGCGCCTTGGGCCAAAGGCCCAAGCCGCCAAAGCCACCGGCCGGCCAAGGCCATCGCGCGCGCCAAGCGAGGGAGCCGCCGCTCCTTTTCTAGTCCTAGTAGGACTCTTGTACTACTTTTCGTTTATTCTGTATCTGTTTCTAGATCTTTTCCTCTTGTTTCCTAATCCTAGTCTATTTCTTGTCCCCTACTCCAAGCAAAACCCCTCCCCTCCCCAATATAAATACCCAAGCACCCCCCCCCTCCAACACATCAAACCAACACCTCTCCTCTCCTCTCCTCCACAGAAGCCCTGACAGCCGCCGCCGCCTTCACACCGTCGCCGCCGCCAAGTGCCGCCGCCGCCCGCCCTCTGTTGCCGCCAGAGCCCTCGCCTCTTCGAGGTACTAGCCCAGCGCCGTCATTTCTTTTCCTCGGTTCGGTTTTTTAAATGAATCGTTCGGTTTTAGATTCTGGTTTTCTAGATCGGTTTTTGTTTCGGTTTTCTTTCCGAAACCCTAGATCGGTTTTCTCGCCGGTTTTTCTTTCCGGTTTTGTTTAGCGGCGTTAAACGATAGATTTTTCTTTTATTTTTAATTTCCGTTAGGGACCTATCCGTAGTGTTATTTTTAGTCCCTAATCTTCAAACGCTCATAACTTTTTACTCGTAAGTTGGAATCCATGAAACCAACGCCCACTTCTTCGTTCACGATCCCTCTATCCAGTAATCCAACTCAAACATGTTTTTGAAAGTTTTAAAATTTGAATTCAAACAGATTTGATTTGAACTTCGTTTGATCATAACTTGAGTTTCGTAACTCCGATTTAGTTGATTCTTTTTGCAAATCAAAGCTCTTGACCTAAACTTTCTGATAAGGTCAAATTCACATAATTTTGGTACTGTTAGAAATTGTTTTATGTTGCAAGAGTTATTTGCTTGGTTTTGATGTTTTCCTAATCGTTTTCTTCGATCTTTCCGATCTTTTGAGTGATTGCTTATGTGTGGCTACTATTGCTTGATTACGATAGATTGACCGGAGTGTGACGAGTAGAGCTATCAAGAGTTTTGAGTACGAATCATCTTCATCAACTTTGCAGGCAAGTAACACTTGATCATATCTTTTCTACTACCTAGTTTTTATGCATTAGATCAATCCTCAAACATTGCATGATTAGGATCTAATTAAATTGTGGGATGGGAAGTAGATTGAGGTAGTACCTATTACCTGTTTTACTTATGAAACCTTTGGGTGTTACTTCTACGTTTGCTTATTATGCCATGCTATGCTAGTAGACGTGGATTGGGTGAGTGTATTCCATGACAGATGTGAGATTGTTAAATTAACGGTTTATTTAAGGTGGCAACTTAAACACACATCTGGGTGGATTGAGGCACTGGTTACTCCAGACTTACTGTCTAGGCACACAGGTTTCGAGGACTTACTGTATTTCTTCGGACCGCCACCCAGGCTCAAAGGGATCATGAGATTATTCAAACTAGAAACTTCCGTGTGCAGCCACAAGCCATTATGGGCTCTGGCATAGTTGACTAAGTCATGTGAACTCTTACAGTGGTAGACTAGCAGATATAGGGGTTGTAGGTGGTACGGTCTACCCATCGTAAGGTGCAAACGCTTCTGAAAGACTATGTCTCGGTCATCCGTTTCTCAAACACCATGTAGTGTGAGAAATCAAACGGAGGCGATCGAGTCTTGTGGGGAAAAGTGCGCAAACCTCTGCAGAGTGTATAAACTAATCATGATTAGCCGTGTCCCCGGTTATGTACATCTTGAGTATCTAGTTCTTGGATTATCCTGTTGATCTCATCATGTTACTCTAATTAATATTGTTGGGTTTTTAATGAGTACTTTTAATTGGGATTGAGGATGCTGTCAACCATTCTCAATGTTCAACAACCACCATGATAGCTAAATAAACTTATTCCTTTGAAGTAGGGAAAAAATTGGCTTTTCGCAAAAACTGTAACCATAGAGCTTTCCACCAGCCATATATGCATGTAGTATAGGCTTATTCCTTCATTACTCTCTATGTGTTACATTGCCAGCATATTCCATGTGCTGACCCGTTTTCGGGCTGCAACTTTTCATGTTGCGTACTTCTTAGGCAACGAGTAAGTGATACGTTAGGGTTACGATTTCCTATACTCAACTTTGCCGTTGGTGTTGATGGGAATCCACAACCTTGTTGCTTCCGCTATGTTTTGGATTGAGGTAATAGTTTTTACGTTACTTTATACATGTGATTTACCTCTGTTATAAATCCTTCGAGTACTGTGTGTGTCAGCATACCGATCCAGGGATGACACGAAAGCACAGAGACTTGATCCATTCGGGTCGGGTCGCTACAGAAACCTATGGCCCTCGGGTCTATTTTCTATCATATTAATCTCCCGTTATTTCTATCACCGCTTATTTTGCTATCTTTACTTTTAGTCTTTATCATAAAAATACCAAAAATATTATGAAGGAAATATGCCCTAGAGGTAATAATAAAGTTATTATTTATTTCCTTATATCATGATAAATGTTTATTATTCATGCTAGAATTGTATTAACCAGAAACATGATACATGTGTGAATACATAGACAAACAGAGTGTCACTAGTATGCCTCTACTTGACTAGCTCGTTGATAAAAATGATTATGTTTCCTAGCCATAGACAAAGAGTTGTCATTTGATTAACGGGATCACATCATTAGGATAATGATGTGATTGACTTGACCCATTCCGTTAGCTTAGCACTTGATCATTTAGTATGTTGCTATTGGTTTCTTCATGACTTATACATGTTCCTATGACTATGAGATTATGCAACTCCCGTCTACCGGAGGAACACTTCGTGTGCTACCAAACGTCATAACATAACTGGGTGATTATAAAGGTGCTCTACAGGTGTCTCCGAAGGTACTTGTTGGGTTGGCGTATTTCGAGATTAGGATTTGTCACTCCGATTGTCGGAGAGGTATCTCTGGGCCCACTCGGTAATGCACATTACTTAAGCCTTGCAAGCATTGCAACTAATGAGTTAGTTGCGGGATGATGTATTATGGAACGAGTAAAGAGGCTTGCCGGTAACGAGATTGAACTAGGTATTGAGATACCGACGATCGAATCTCGGGCAAGTAACATACTGATGACAAAGGGAACAAACGTATTTTGTTATGTGGTTTGACCGATAAAGATCTTCGTAGAATATGTAGGAGCCAATATGGGCATCCAGGTTCCGCTATTGGTCATTGACCAGAGAAGTGTCTCGGTCATGTCTACATAGTTCTCGAACCCGTAGGGTCCATACGCTAACGTTCGCTGGACGATATAGTATTTATGAGTTATGTATGTTGGTAGCCTAATGTTGTTCGGAGTTCCGGATAAGATCACGGACATGACGAGGAACTCCGGAATGGTCCGGAGATAAAGATTGATATATGGGATAATAGTGTTTGGACTCCGGAAGGGTTCCGGAATTCACCGGAAGGGGTTCCGAATGTTTCCCAAAATGTTTGGAGTGCGAGAACACTTTATTTGGGCCAAAGGGAAAGCCCACAAGGTTTTTGGAAAGCCCAAAAGGAAGTTTTATGAGTCCAGGGCCAGATACCGGGGTCCTGGCGTGCAGGTCCGAACGCCGGAACCTGGCGTCTGGCCCTGGAGTCCGAGAAGGACTCTTGCCTTTCGGGTGAAACCGACTTTGTGGAGGCTTTTACTCCAAGCTTCGACCCCAAGGCTCAACATATAAATAGAGGGGTAGGGCTAGCACCCAAGAGACATCAAGAAACACCAAGCCGTGTGCCGGCTACCCCGTACCCTCTAGTTTATCCTCCATCATAGTTTTCGCAGTGCTTAGGCGAAGCCCTGCGGAGATTGTTCTTCACGAACACCATCACCACGCCGTCGTGCTGCCGGGAACTCATCTACTACTTCGCCCCTCTTGCTGGATCGAGAAGGCGAGGACGTCATTGAGCTGAACATGTGCTGAACACGGAGGTGTCGTACGTTCGGTACTTGATCGAGACGGATCGTGAAGGTGTACGACTACATCAACCACGTTGATAAACGCTTCCGCTTACGGTCTACGAGGGTACGTAGACAACACTCTCCCCTCTCGTTGCTATGAATCACCATGATCCTGCGTGTGCGTAGGAATTTTTTTGGAATTACTACGTTCCCCAATAGTGGCATCAGAGCCTGGTTTTATGCGTTGATGTTATATGCACGAGTAGAAAACAAGTGAGTTGTGGGCGATACAAGTCATACTGCTTACCAGCATGTCACACTTTGGTTCGGCGGTATTGTTGGATGAAGCGGCCCGGACCGACATTACGCGTACACTTACGCAAGACTGGTTCTACCGACGTGCTTTGCACACAGGTGGCTGGCGGGTGTCAGTTTCTCCAACTTTAGTTGAACCGAGTGTGGCTACGCCTGGTCCTTGAGAAGGTTAAAACAACACTAACTTGACGAACCATCGTTGTGGTTTTGATGCGTAGGTAAGAACGGTTCTTGCTTAGCCCGTAGCAGCCACGTAAAACTTGCAACAACAAAGTAGAGGACGTCTAACTTGTTTTTGCAGGGCATGTTGTGATGTGATATGGTCAAGACATGATGCTATATTTTATTGTATGAGATGGTCATGTTTTATAACTGAGTTATCGGCAACTGGCAGGAGCCATATGGTTGTCGCTTTATTGTATGCAATGCAATCGCACTGTAATTGCTTTACTTTATGACTAAGCGATAGCGATAGTCGTAGAAGCAATAGTTGGCAAGACGACAATGATGCTATGATGGAGATCAAGGTGTCGCGCCGGTGACAATGGTGATCATGACGGTGCTTCGGAGATGGAGATCACAAGCACAAGATGATGATGGCCATATCATATCACTTATATTGATTGCATGTGATGTTTATCTTTTATGCATCTTATTTTGCTTTGATTGACGGTAGCATTATAAGATGATCTCTCACTAAATTTTCAAGATAAAAGTGTTCTCCCTGAGTATGCACCGTTGCCAAAGTTAAATGCGTGCCCAAACACCACGTGATGATCGGGTGTGATAAGCTCTCGTCCATCTACAACGGGTGCAAGCCAGTTTACTGCACACAGAATACTCGAGTTAAACTTGACGAGGCTAGCATATGCGATATATGGCCCCGAAGACCGAGGCCCGAAAGGTCGGCGTGAATCATATAGTAGATATGATCAACATAGTGATGTTCACCATTGAAGACTACTCCATTTCACGTGATGATCAGTTATGGTTTAGTTGATTTGGATCACGTGATCACTTAGATGATTAGAGGGATGTCTATCTAAGTGGGAGTTCTTAAGTAATATGATTAATTGAACTTAAATTTATCATGAACTTGATACCTGATAGTATTTTGCATGTCTATGTTTTTGTAGATAGATGGCTCGTCCAGTTGTTCCGTTGAATTTTAATGTGTTCCTTGAGAAAGCAAAGTTGAAAGATGATGGTAGCAATTACACGGACTGGGTCCATAACTTGAGGATTATCCTCATTGCTGCACAAAAGAATTACGTCCTGGAAGCACCGCTAGGTGCCAAACTCGCCGCAGGAGCAACACCGGATGTTATGAGCGTCTGGCGAGCAAAAGCGATGACTACTCGATAGTTCAGTGTGCCATGCTTTACAGCTTAGAACCGGGACCTCAACGACGTTTTGAATGTCATGGAGCATATGAGATGTTCCAGGATTTGAAGTTAATATTTCAAGCAAATGCCCGTATTGAGAGATAAGAAGTCTCCAATAAGTTCTACAGCTGGAAGATGGAGGAGAATAGTTCTGTCAGTGAGCATATACTCAGAATGTCTAGGTATAACAATCACTTGATTCAACTGGGGGTTAATCTTCCGGATGATAGCGTCATTGACAGAATTCTTCAATCACTGCCACCAAGCTACAAGAGCTTCGTGATGAACTATAACATGCAAGGGATGGATAAGACAATTCCCGAGTTCTTCGCAATGCTAAAAGCTGCCAAGGTAGAAATCAAGAAGGAGCATCAAGTGTTGATGGTCAATAAGACCACCAGTTTCAAGAAAAAGGGCAAAGGGAAGAAGAAGGGGAACTTCAAGAAGAATAGCAAACAAGTTGCTGCTCAAGAGAAGAAACCCAAGTCTGGACCTAAGCACGAGGCCAGTGCTTCTCTTGCAAGCGGTGGTCACTTGAAGCGGAACTGCCCCAAGTATTTGGCGGATAAGAAGGATGGCAATGTGAAAAAGGTATATGTGATATACATGTTATTAATGTGTACCTTACCGAGCTCGCGTAGCACAGGTATTTGATCTGGTTACATTGCTAATATTTGCAACTCAAAACAGGGACTATGGATTAATCGAACACTGGCCAAGGACGAGGTGACGATGCGCGTGGGAAATGGTTCCAAAGTCGATGTGATCGCCGTCGGCACGCTACCTCTACATCTACCTTCGGGATTTGTATTAGACCTAAATAATTGTTATTTGGTGCCAGCGTTGAGCATGAACATTATATCTGGATCTTGTTTGATGCGAGACGGTTATTTATTTAAATCTGAGAATAATGGTTGTTCTATTTATATGAGTAATATCTTTTATGGTCATGCACTCTTGAAGAGTGGTCTATTTTTGTTGAATCTCGATAGTAGTGATACACATATTCATAATGTTGAAGCCAAAAGATGCAGAGTTGATAATGATAGTGCAACTTATTTGTGGCACCGCCGTTTGGGTCATATTGGTGTAAAGCGCATGAAGAAACTCCATACTGATGGACTTTTGGAATCACTTGATTATGAATCACTTGGTACTTGCGAACCATGCCTCATGGGCAAGATGACTAAAATGCCGTTCTCCGAAACTATGGAGCGAGCAACTTATTTATTGGAGATCAAACATACTGATGTATGTGGTCCAATGAATGTTGAGGCTCGCGGCGGGTATCGTTATTTTCTCACCTTCACTGATGATTTAAGCAGATATGGGTATATCTACTTAATGAAAGATAAGTCTGAAACATTTGAAAAGTTCAAAGATCAGAGTGAAGTTGAAAATCATCGTAACAAGAAAATAAAGTTTCTACGATCTGATCATGGAGGAGAATATTTGAGTTACGAGTTTGGTCTACATTTGAAACAATGTGTAATAGTTTCGCAACTCACGCCACCCGGAACACCATAGCGTAATGGTGTGTCCGAGCGTCGTCATGTCGTACTTTACTAGATATGGTGCGATCTATGATGTCTCTTACTGATTTACCGCTATCATTTTGGGGTTATGCTTTAGAGACGACCGCATTCACGTTAAATAGGGCACCATCAAAATCCATTGAGACGACGCCTTATGAACTGTGGTTTGGCAAGAAACCAAAATTGTCGTTTCTTAAAGTTTGGGGCTGCGATGCTTATGTGAAAAAGCTTCAACCTGATAAGCTCGAACCCAAATCAGAGAAATGTGTCTTCATAGGATACCCAAAGGAAACTGTTGGGTACACCTTCTATCACATATCCGAAGGCAAGACATTCGTTGCCAAGAATGGATCCTTTCTAGAGAAGGAGTTTCTCTCGAAAGAAGTGAGTGGGAGGAAAGTAGAACTTGATGAGGTAACAGTACCTGCTCCCTTATTGGAAAATAGTTCATCACAGAAACCGGTTTATGTGATGTCTACACCATTTAGTGAGAAAGTTAATGATGATGATCATGAAACTTCAGATCAAGTTGTTACTGAACCTCATAGGTCAACCAGAGTAAGATCCGCACCAGAGTGGTACGGTAACCCTGTTCTGGAGGTTATGTTACTAGACCATTATGAAGAAGCGATGGTGAGCCCAGATTCCAAAAAATGGCTTGAGGCCATGAAATCTGAGATGGGATCCATGTATGAGAACAAAGTATGGACTTTGGTTGACTTTCCCGATGGTCGACAAGCCATCGAAAATAAATGGATCTTCAAGAAGAAGACTGACGCTGACGGTAATGTTACTGTCTATAAAGCTCGACTTGTTGCAAAAGGTTTTTGACAAGTTCAAGGGATTGACTACGATGAGACCTTCTCACCCATAGCGATGCTTAAGTTTGTCTGAATCATGTTAGCAATTGCCGCATTTTATGATTATGAAATTTGGCAAATGGATGTCAAAACTGCATTCCTGAATGGATTTCTGGAAGAAGAGTTGTATATGATGCAACCAGAAGGTTTTGCCGATCCAAAGGGAGCCAACAAAGTGTGCAAGCTCCAGCGATCCATTTATGGACTGGTGCAAGCCTCTCAGAGTTGGAATAAATATTTTGATAGTGTGATCAAAGCATATGGTTTTATACAAACTTTTGGAGAAGCCTGTATTTACAAGAAAGTGAGTGGGAGCTCTGTAGCATTTCTGATATTATATGTGGATGACATATTGTTGATTGGAAATCATATAGAATTTCTGGATAGCATAAAAGGATATTTGAATAAGAGTTTTTCAATGAAGGACCACGGTGAAGCTGCTTATATATTGGGCATCAAGATCTATAGAGATAGATCAAGACGCTTAATTGGACTTTCACAAAGCACAAACCTTGACAAAGTTTTGAAGAAGTTCAAAATGGATCAAGCAAAGAAAGGGTTCTTGCCTGTGGTACAAGGTGTGAAGTTGAGTAAGACTCAATGCCCGACCACTTCAGAAGGTAGAGAGAAAATGAAAGATGTTCCCTATGCTTCAGCAATAGGCTCTATCATGTATGCAATGTTGTGTACCAGCCCTGATGTGTGCCTTGCTATCAGTTTAGCAGGGAGGTACCAAAGTAATCCAGGAGTGCATCACTGGACAACGATCAAGAACATCATGAAATACCTGAAAAGGACGAAGGATACGTTTCTCGTTTATGGAGGTGAAAAAGAGCTCGTCGTATATGGTTACGTCGATGCAAGCTTTGACACTGATCCAAACGATTCTAAATCGCAAACCGGATACGTGTTTTTATTGAACGGTGGAGCTGTCAGTTGGTGCAGTTCTAAACAAAGCATAGTAGGGGGATCTACATGTGAAGCGGAGTACATAGCTGCTTCGGAAGCAGCAAATGAAGGAGTCTGGATGAATGAGTTCATATCCGATCTAGGTGTTATACCTAGTGCATCGGGTCCAATGAAAATCTTTTGTGACAATCTTTGGTGCAATTGCTTTGGCAAAGGAATCCAGATTTCACAAGAGAACCAAGCACATCAAGAGACGCTTCAACTCCATCCGGATCAAGTCCGGTGGGAGACATAGAGATTTGCAAAATACATACGGATCTGAATGTTGCAGACCGTTGACTAGGCCTCTTCCACGAGCAAAACATGATCAGCACCAAGGCTCCATGGGTGTTAGAATCATTACTGTGTAATCTAGATTATTGACTCTAGTGCAAGTGGGAGACTGGAGGAAATATGCCCTAGAGGAAATAATAAAGTTATTATTTATTTCCTTATATAATGATAAATGTTTATTATTCATGCTAGAATTGTATTAACCGGAAACATGATACATGTGTGAATGCATAGACAAACAGAGTGTAACTAGTATGCCTCTACTTGACTAGCTCGTTGATCAAAGATGGTTATGTTTCCTAGCCATAGAAAAAGAGTTGTCATTTGATTAACGGGATCACATCATTAGGAGAATTATGTGATTGATTTGACCCATTCCGTTAGCTTAGCACTTGATCGTTTAGTATGTTGCTACTGCTTTCTGCTTGACTTATAAATGTTCCTATGACTATGAGATTATGCAACTCCCGTTTACCGGAGGAACACTTTGTGTGCTACCAAATGTCACAACATAACTGGGTGATTATAAAGGTGCTCTACAGGTGTCTCCGAAGGTACTTGTTGGGTTGGCGTATTTCGAGATTATGATTTATCACTTCGATTGTCGGAGAGGTATCTCTGGGCCCACTCGGTCATGCACATCACTTAAGCCTTGCAAGCATTGCAACTAATGAGTTAGTTGCGGGATGATGTATTACGGAACGAGTAAAGAGACCTGCCGGTAACGAGATTGACTAGGTATTGAGATACCGACGATCGAATCTCAGGCAAGTAACATACCGATGACAAAGGGAACAAACGTATGTTGTTATGCGATTTGATCGATAAAGATCTTCGTAGAATATGTAGGAGCCAATATGGGCATCCAGGTTCCGCTACTGGATATTAACCAGAGAAGTGTCTCGGTCATGTCTACATAGTTCTCGAACCCGTAGGGTCCGCACGCTTAACGTTCGTTGACGATATAGTATTTATGAGTTATGTATGTTGGTAACCGAATATTGTTCGGAGTTTCGGATAAGATCACGGACATGACGAGGAACTCCGGAATGGTCCAGAGATAAAGATTGATATATGGGATAATAGTGTTTGGACTCCGGAAGTGTTCCGGAATTCACCAGAAGGGGTTCCGAATGTTTCCCAAAATGTTTGGGTACGAGAACACTTTATTTGGGCCAAAGGGGAAAGCCCACAAGGTTTTTGGAAAGCGCAAAAGGAAGTTTTGCAGAGTCCAGGGGCCAGACGCCAGGGTCCCTGGCGTCTGGGTCCAGACGCCGGGAACCCTGGCATCTGGCCCTGGAGTCCGAGAAGGACTCTTGCCTTTCGGGTGAAACTGACTTTGTGGAGGCTTTTACTCCAAGTTTCGACCCCAAGGCTCAACATATAAATAGAGGGGTAGGGCTACCACCCAAGAGAGATCAAGAAACACCAAGCCCTGTGCCGCTACCCCGTCCCCTCTAGTTTATCCTCTGTCATAGTTTTCATAGTGCTTAGGCGAAGCCCTGCGGAGATTGTTCTTCACCAACACCGTCACCATGCCGTCATGCTGTCGGGAACTCATCTACTACTTCGCCCCTCTTGCTGGATCGAGAAGGCAAGGACGTCATCGAGCTGAACGTGTGCTGAACGAGAGCTGCCGTACGTTCGGTACTTGATCAGGACGGATCGTGAAGGTGTACGACTACATCAACCGCGTTGATAAACGCTTCCGCTTATGGTCTACGAGGGTACGTAGACAACACTCTCCCCTCTCATTGTTATGCATCACCATGATCCTGCGTGTGCGTAGGATTTTTTTTTGAAATTACTACGTTCCCCAACATATTATCTTATCATCTCTATCAGATCTCACTTTTGCAAGTGGCCGTGAAGGGATTGACAACCCCTTTATCGCGTTGGTTGCAAGGTTCTTATTTGTTTGTGTAGGTACGAGGGACTTGGGCGTGGTCTCCTACTGGATTGATACATTGGTTCTCAAAAACTGAGGGAAATACTTACGCTACTTTGCTGCATCACCCTTTCCTCTTCAAGGGAAAACCAACGCAGTGCTCAAGAGGTAGCAAGAAGGATTTCTGGCGTCGTTGTCGGGGAGTCTATGCACAAGTCAAGACATACCAAGTACCCATCACAAACTCTTATCCCTTGCATTACATTATTTGCCATTTGCCTCTCGTTTTCCTCTCCCCCACTTCACCTTTGCTGTTTTATTCGCCCTCTCCTTCCGTTCGCCTCTTTTTCGCTTGCTTCTTGTGTGCTTGTGTGTTGGATTGCTTGCTTGTCACGGTGGCTCAAGATAACACTAAATTGTGTGACTTCTCCAATACCAACAACAATGATTTTCTTAGTACTCCGATTGCTCCTCTTACCGATGTTGAATCTTGTGAAATCAATGCTGCCTTGTTGAATCTTGTCATGAAAGATCAATTCGCCGGCCTTCCTAGTGAAGATGCCGCTACTCATCTAAACATCTTTGTTGATTTGTGTGATATGCAAAAGAAGAAAGATGTTGATAATGATATTGTTAAGTTGAAGCTATTTCCGTTTTCGCTTAGAGATCGTGCTAAAACTTGGTTTTCGTCTTTGCCTAAAAATAGTATTGATTCTTGGAATAAGTGCAAAGATGCTTTTATCTCTAAGTATTTTCCTCCCGCTAAGATCATCTATCTTAGAAACGATATTATGAATTTTAAGCAACTTGATCTTGGGAGAGGATGAAATTAATGATACGTAATTGCCCTACACATGGTTTGAATCTATGGATGATTATACAAAACTTTTATGCCAGATTGAATTTTGCTTCTAGAAATCTTTTAGATTCGGCCGCGGAAGGCACTTTTATGGAAATCACTTTAGGAGAAGCTACTAAAATCCTAGATAATATTATGGTTAATTATTCTCAATGGCACACTGAAAGATCTACTAGTAAAAAGGTTCATGTGATAGAAGAGATTAATATTTTGAGTGGAAAGATGGATGAACTTACAAAATTGTTTGCTAATAAGAGTGTTTCTTCTGATCCTAATGATATGCCTTTGTCTACTTTGATTGAGAATAATAATGATTCTATGGATGTGAATTTTGTTGGTAGGAACAATTTTGGTAACAACGCGTATAGAGGAAACTTTAATCCTAGGTCGTTCCCTAGCAATTCCTCTAATAATTATGGTAATTCCTACAACAATTATTATGGAAATTTTAATAAGTTACCCTCTGATTTTGAGAGTAGTGTTAAAGAGTTTATGAATTCACAAAATAATTTCAATGCTTTGCTTGAATAGAAATTGCTTAAGGTTGATGAATTGGCTAGGAATGTGGATAGAATTTCTCTTGATGTTGATTCTTTGAAACTTAGATCTATTCCACCTAAGCATGATATCAATGAATCTCTCAAAGCCATGAGAATTTCCATTGATGAGTGCAAATAAAGAACCGCTAGGATGCGTGCTAAGAAAGATTGCTTTGTGAAAGCGTGTTCTTCTAGTTTTCATGATAATAATGATGAAGATCTAAAAGTGATTGATGTATCTCCCGTTAAATCTTTGTTTTGTAATATGAATCTTGATAATGATGGGACTGGAGATGATTCAACTTTAATTAAAAGGCGTCCCAATAATTCGGAGTTTTTAGATCTTGATGCAAAAATTTGTAAAAGTGGGATTGAAGAGGTCAAAACTTTAGATAGCATTGAACCCACTATTTTGGATTTCAAGGAATTTAATTATGATAATTACTCTTTAATAGATTGTATTTCTTTGTTGCAATCCGTGCTAAATTCTCCTCATGCTTATAGTCAAAATAAAGCTTTTACCAAACATATCATTGATGCTTTAATGCAATCTTATGAAGAAAAGCTTGAATTAGAAGTTTCTATTCCTAGAAAACTTTATGATGAGTGGGAACCTACTATTAAAATTAAAATTAAAGATAATGAATGCTATGCTTTGTGTGATTTGGGTGTGAAGGAAATATGCCCTAGAGGAAATAATAAAGTTATTATTTATTTCCTTATATCATGATAAATGTTTATCATGCTAGAATTGTATTAACCGGAAACATAATACTTGTGTGAATACATAGACAAACAGAGTGTCACTAGTATGCCTCTACTTGACTAGCTCGTTGATCAAAGATGGTTATGTTTCCTAGCCATTGACATGAGTTGTCATTTGATTAACGGGATCAAACCATTAGGAGAATGACGTGATTGACTTGACCCATTCCGTTAGCTTAGCACTTGATCGTTTAGTATTCTGCTATTGCTTTCTTCATGACTTATACATGTTCCTATGACTATGAGATTATGCAACTCCCATTTACCGGAGGAACACTTTGTGTGCTACCAAACGTCACAACGTAAATAGGTGATTATAAAGGTGCTCTCTGGTGTCTCGAAGGTACTTGTTGGGTTGGCGATATTCGAGATTAGGATTTGTCACTCCGATTGACGGAGAGGTATCTCTGAGCCCAAACCGTAATGCACATCACTATTAGCCTTGCAAGCATTGTAACTAATGAGTTAGTTGCGGGATGATGTATTACGGAACGAGTAAAGAGACTTGCCGGTAACGAGATTGAACTAGGTATTGAGATACCGACGATCGAATCTCGGGCAAATAACATACCGATGACAAAGGGAACAACGTATGTTGTTATGCGGTTTGACCGATAAAGATCTTCGTAGAATATGTGGGAGCCAATATGAGCATCCGGGTTCCGCTATTGGTTATTGATCGGAGACGTGTCTCGGTCATGTCTACATAGTTCTCGAACCCGTAGGGTCCGCACGCTTAAAGTTCGATGACGGTTATATTATGAGTTTATGTGTTTTGATGTACCGAAGGTAGTTCGGAGTCCCGGATGTGATCACGGACATGACGAGGAGTCTCGAAATGGTCGAGACGTAAAGTTCAATATATTGGACGACTATGTTTGGAGACCGGAATGGTTCCGGGAGGTTTCAGACGTTTATCGGAGTACTGGGGGTTACCGGAACCCCCCCCCCCGGGAAGCTATTGGGCCTTATGGGCCTTAGTGGAAAGGAGAGAGGGAGGCTAGGAGGTGGCGCGCGGCCCCCCTTGCCCCAATCCGAATTGGAAAAGGGAAGGGGGCGGCGCCCCCCTTCTCCTTCCTTCTCTCCACCTCCTCCTTCCCCCCTTCTCCTACTTGGAATAGGACAGGGGGGGGGGGGCACACCGACTGGGAGTAGGATTGCCCCCTTGGCGCCGCTCTCCCTAGGCCGGCCCTCTCCTCCTCCCCCCTTTATATACGGAGGGGGGGGGGCACCCCATATACACAACAATTGATCTCTTGGATCTCTTAGCCGTGTGCGGTGCCGCCCTCCACCATAATCCACCTCGATAATATCGTAGCAGTGCTTAGGCGAAGCCCTGCGTTGGTAGAACATCATCATCGTCACCACGCCGTCGTGCTGACGGAACTCGCCCTCAAAGCTCGGCTGGATCGGAGTTCGAGGGACGTCATCGAGTTGAACGTGTGCAGAACTCGAGGTGTCGTGCGTTTGATATTTGATCGGTCGGATCGTGACGACGTACGACTACATCAACTGCGTTGTGCTAACGCTTCCGCATTCGGTCTACGATGGTACGTGGACACACTCTCCCCGCTCGTTGCTATGCATCACCATGATCTTGCGTGTGCGTAGGATTTTTTTTTTGAAATTACTACGTTCCCCAACAGTGGCATCCGAGTCAGGTTTTATGCGTAGATGTTATATGCACGAGTAGAACACAAGTGAGTTATGGGCGATACAAGTCATACTGCTTACCATCATGTCATACTTTGGTTCGGCGGTATTGTTGGATGAAGCGGCCCGGACCGACATTACGCGTACGCTTACGCGAGACTAGTTCTACCGACGTGCATTGCATACAGGTGGCTGGCGGGTGTCAGTTTCTCCAACTTTAGTTGAACCGAGTGTGGCTACGCCCGGTCCTTGAGAAGGTTAAAACAACACTAACTTGACGCACTATCATTGTGGTTTTGATGCGTAGGTTAGAACGGTTCTTGCTCAGCCCGTAGCAGCCACGTAAAACTTGCAACAACAAAGTAGAGGACGTCTAACTTGTTTTTACAGGGCATGTTGTGATGTGATATGGTCAAGGCATGATGCTAAATTTTATTGTATGAGATGATCATGTTTTGTAACTGAGTTATCGGCAAATGGCAGGAGCCATATGGTTGTCACTTTATTGTATGCAATGCAATGCTTCTGTAATGCTTTACTTTATCACTAAGCGGTAGCGATAGTCGAGAAGCATAAGTTGGCGAGGCGACAACGATGCTATGATGGAGATCAAGGTGTCGCGCCGGTGACGATGGTGATCATGACGGTGCTTCGGAGATGGAGATCACAAGCACAAGATGATGATGGCCATATCATATCACTTATATTGATTGCATGTGATGTTTATGTTTTATGCATCTTATTCTGCTTTGATTGACGGTAGCATTATAAGATGATCTCTCACTAAATTTCAAGATATAAGTGTTCTCCCTGAGTATGCATCGTTGTGAAAGTTCTTCGTGCTGAGACACCACGTGATGATCAGGTGTGATAGGCTCTACGTTCAAATACAATGGGTGCAAAACAGTTGCACACGCGGAATACTCAGGTTAAACTTGACGAGCCTAGCATATGCAGATATGGCCTCGGAACACTGAGACCGAAAGGTCGAGCGTGAATCATACACTACTAGGGAAAACCCTAGCAGCAGCGCGGGTGGCCGCGCTACTAATAAGGCGCTACAGCTAACTTGTAGTAGTAGCGCGGTCCGTACCCGCGCTACTACTGATGACGATATCAGCAGCGCCTTTTTCCCAACGCGCTACTATTAGTTAGGCATGGCGATTCCATGATCCTACGCTCTTGCTATATCTTTCATCATTTTCCTTTCGGTTTCCTTTCGGACACTAGATACTAGGTATCGCTACTAGATATCAAATTCATAAACCATTACTGGGTAGTACTCCCTTCGTTCCAAATTCATAACAATTTCATGCACAGTCAATATGCATCCTCAAGCAGTACAAGGTCATATCAACGACGATCATCATATGTAGTTCTAGATGATATCAACGACAATCATCATATGTAGTTCTAGATGATATAGCCACACACACATATGTAGTTCTAGATGATATAGCCACACACACATATGTAGTTCTAGATGATATAGCCACACACACATATGTAGTTCTAGATGATATAGCCACACACACATATTTAGTTCTAGATGATATCGAAGACAATCATCATCCTCAAGCACAGGCGGTTGGTGTTCCTGATAGTAATTAGGATGGCCTGTTCAACACGAAGATTCTTGCCATCGAGGAATTTCTTCCACCCAACCGAAGTTTAAGTGTGTGCGACCGTCAGGTGTCCACGTGGTAAGTACGGGTTGTGTGGAGCCCCTTGCGGTAAGGCATAGTCCAGCTGAGCCTTCTTCATCGTGCTCGATACCATAACTCACAGATATGCTCTTTGCCAATTTCTGAATAAGAAAAACATATCAATTAATAAATAGCCTCGCAAATAAGTACATATGGATTATCTACACTATTAATAGTTTCCTTAGATTCTACACTAATAAGCATGTGATCAAACTCTACACTAAAACATATCATCGACTAGATTCCAAACAACATAACATATCATTGGATTGTACACGAAGTATTTAAATCGGATAATTTGCATTTGTAAGTATAACATACCATATCATGTCGATCAACCTTGGTATTTGTCAAAGTGGTCACGAATGGCACCCCGACAAAGTCAGCACATGGCGGAATTATGTCCCACAGGTTGGACACCTCCTCCTCGCTCAGCCTTGTTCTTTGAGCTACGATGGCTTCATGAAGTGGTTCTTCATCATCTTCATCGAGTGGGTCCTCATTATCTTCATCATCTTCGTCATCTTCATCATCTTCCACCAGGTTGAGATAAATGACAGCCAGCTTGGGTCTTTCTGCTCTGAAGGAGAAGCTGATCAACTCACCACCAGTAAGACGCATGTGAGCGACGAAACGGGCCCATCCATCTCCTCCAATCTGCGACATATTGCGTCCTTTCTCGACCTCCATAGTGTACGGCCCCCCAGGAGCCTCAAATGTCACAAAGGTGTCTCTGTCACCTTGTTGAATTTCAACCTCACATTGCATGGGACGATCTGTGTAAAATAAGCAAAATGACACAATGCAAGAATGCCATCACTAAAAATACAATAGTTACATTTCATCTAATTTCTTACCGCCGCATGACGAAAACTCGGTGGAAGTAGATGCTTAACAACTTGCCGGTTGCAAGGCTCTTTGGCGCACCTTGACTTGCATAGTCGACATAGTGGTGGTGGTGGCGCCATTTTTCCTAAAGCAATATGAGCAAAGGATTAACGACCCACTTCACGGAAAGAAAAAAGTAGCATGTGATATTTTTGGTTCTTCCGCGAGAAGCAATTTGATGGACAATTATAATCCTAAGATCTACGTATTAGCATGTGATATTTTTGGTTCTTCCGCAAGTAACATATTAGATGACAAGGTACCACCTACATTTTGCCAAAAAGTAACTTATAAAAAAAAGCAACTACGTACCTATCCATGTATAGAAAAAATAACAATAAAATGGTGCATACTAAATCAACTAAATGAACTAGTCTACTAAATCAACTAAATCAAAATGTTCTAAATCAACTAGCCTACTAAATCAACTAAATCATATTAACTAAATCAAAATGTTCTAAATCAACTAAATCAACTAGCCTACTAAATCAAGGAGGAGAAAGAGAGTATCTGGAGGAGGAAGGCGGAGGCGAGGAGGGCCGACCGGCCAAGTGGAGGGAGGACGGAGGAGGAAGGCGAGCAGGAGGGGCTGGCGGCCGGTGGAGGGAGGACGGAGGAGGAAGGCGGAGGCGAGGAGGGGCCGGCCAGCGGCAAGTGGAGGGAGGACGGAGGAGGAGGCCGGTGCACCGAGTCCAACAAGGAGGAGGAGGTGACGGCGCGCAGAGGCGGAGGCGATGGGGAGGACCTGGCGGGGATTCAGAGGATCCGGTCGGTGTGTACCGTGAGTGGATCGGATTTTGTAGTAAACTTAGCGATGGCGCTTATTGGAGAGATCTTGTTGCTACTACGCATGTAGCAGTAGTGCTCGTCGTTATAACGCGTTGCTGCTATAACTAGCCTCATGGCGGCCTCGTGGGAATTATAGCAGTAGCACTTCTTTGTTGAGCGCTACTGCTATATTTATTTCAGCAGCGAGTTAAGCTTGACCTCGCTACTGCTAATTAGCAGCAGCGCCCTATTTTAAAGCATGCTGCTACTAAGATTCTGTGTATAGGCTTTTCCCTAGTAGTGATATAGTAGATATGATCAACATAGTGATGTTCACCATTGAAACTAATCCATCTCACGTGACGACCGGACATGGTTTAGTTGATTTGGATCACGTGATCACTTAGAGGATTAGAGGGATGTCTATCTAAGTGGGAGTTCTTTAGTAATATGATGAATTGAACTTAAATTTATCATGAACTTAGTACCTGATAGTATTTTGCTTGTCTATGTTAATAGTAGATAGATGGCCCGTGTTGTTGTTCCATTGAATTTTAATGCGTTCCTTGAGAAAGCAAAGTTGAAAGATGATGGTAGAAATTACACGGACTGGGTCCGTAACTTGAGGATTATCCTCATTGTTGCACAGAAGAATTACGTCCTGGAAGCACCGCTAGGTGCTAGACCTTCTTGAGGAGCAACACCGATGTTATGAGCGTCTGGCGAGCAAAAGTCGATGACTACTCGATAGTTTAGTGTGCCATGCTTTACGGCTTAGAACCGGGACTTCAACGACGTTTTGAACGTCATGGAGCATATGAGATGTTCCAGGAGTTGAAGTTAATATTTCAAGCAAATGCCCGGATTGAGAGACATGAAGTCTCCAATAAGTTCTACAGCTGTAAGATGGAGGAGAATAGTTACATCGGTGAGCATATACTCGTAATGTCCGGGTATAACAATCACTTGATTCAACCTGGAGTTAATCTTCCGGATGATAAGCGTCATTGATGTAATTCTTCAATCACTGCCACCAAGCTACAAGAGCTTCGTGATGAACTATAACATGCAAGGGATGGATAAGACGATTCCCGAGCTCTTCGCAATGCTAAAGGCTGCAGAGGTAGAAATCAAGAAGGAGCATCAAGTGTTGATGGTCAACAAGACCACCATTTTCAAGAAAAAGGGAAAAGGGAAGAAGAAGGGGAACTTCAAGAAGAACAACAAACAAGTTGCTGCTCAGGAGAAGAAACCCAAGTCTGGACCTAAGCACGAGGCCCGAGTGCTTCTCTTGCAAGCAATTTGATCCTTTGGAAGCGAATCGCCCCAAGTATTTGGCGGATAAGAAGGATGGCATGGTGAACAAAGGTATATGTGATATACATGTTATTGATGTGTACCTTATGAATGCTCGTGATAGCACACAGGTATTTGATACTGGTTCTGTTGCTAATATTTGCAACTCAAAACAGGGACTACGGATTAAGCGAAGATTGGCTAAGGATGAGGCGATGATGCGTGTGGGAAATGGTTCCAAAGTCGATGTGATCGCGGTCGGCACGCTACCTCTACATCTACCTTCGGGATTAGTTTTAGACCTGAATAATTGTTATTTGGTGCCAGCGTTGAGCATGAACATTATATCTGGATCTTGTTTGATGCGAGACGGTTATTCATTTAAATCAGAGAATAATGGTTGTTCTATTTATATGAGTAATATCTTTTATGGTCATGCACCCTTGAAGAGTGGTCTATTTTTGTTGAATCTCGATAGTAGTGATACACATATTCATAATATTGAAACCAAAAGATGCAGAGTTGATAATGATAGTGCAACTTATTTGTGGCACTGCCGTTTAGGTCATATTGGTGTAAAGCGCATGAAGAAACTCCATACTGATGGATTTTTGGAACCACTTGATTATGGATCACTAGGTACTTGCAAACCGTGCCTCATGGGCAAGATGACTAAAACGCCATTCTCCGGAACTATGGAGCGAGCAACAGATTTGTTAGAAATCATACATACATATGTATGTGGTCCGATGAATGTTGAGGTTCGCGGCGGGTATCGTTATTTTCTCACCTTCACAGATGATTTAAGCAGATATGGGTATATCTTCTTAATGAAACATAAGTCTGAAACATTTGAAAAGTTCAAAGAATTTCAGAGTGAAGTGGAAAATCATCGTAACAAGAAAATAAAGTTTCTACGATCTGATCACGAAGGAGAATATTTGAGTTACGAGTTTGATCTACATTTGAAACATGCGGAATAGTTTCGCAACTCACGCCACCCGGAACACCACAGCGTAATGGTGTGTCCGAACGTCGTAATCGTACTTTACTAAATATGGTGCGATCTATGATGTCTCTTACTGATTTACCGCTATCATTTTGGGTTATGCTTTAGAGACGGCTGCATTCACGTTAAATAGGGCACCATCAAAATCCGTTGAGACGACGCCTTATGAACTGTGGTTTGGCAAGAAACCAAAATTGTCGTTTCTTAAAGTTTGGGGCTGCGATGCTTATGTGAAAAAGCTTCAACCTGATAAGCTCGAACCCAAATCGGAGAAATGTGTCTTCATAGGATACCCAAAGGAAACTGTTGGGTACACCTTCTATCACATATCTGAAGGCAAGACTTTTGTTGCTAAATTTGGATCCTTTCTAGAGAAGGAGTTTCTCTCGAAAGAAGTGAGTGGGAGGAAAGTATAACTTGATGAGGTAACAGTACCTGCTCCCTTATTGGAAAGTAGTTCATCACAGAAACCGGTTCCTGTGACGTCTACACCAATTAGTGAGGAAGTTAATGATGATGACCATGAAACTTCAGATCAAGTTATTAGTGAAGCTCGTAGGTCAACCAGAGTAAGATCCGCACCAGAGTGGTACAGTAATCCTGTTCTGGAGGTTATGTTACTAGACCATGACAAACCTACGAACTATGAAGAAGCGATGGTGAGCCCAGATTCATAAAATGGCTTGAGGCCATGAAATCCGAGATGGGATCCATGTATGAGAACAAAGTGTGGACTTTGGTTGACTTGCCCGATGATCGGCAAACCATTGAGAATAAATGGATCTTCAAGAAGAAGACTGACGCTGGCGGTAATGTTATTGTCTATAAAGCTCGACTTGTTGCAAAAGGTTTTTGAAAAGTTCAAGGGATTGACTATGATGAGACTTTCTCACCCGTAGCGATGCTTAAGTCTATCTGGATCATTTTAGCAATTGCCGCATTTTATGATTATGAAATTTCGCAAATGGATGTCAAAACTGCATTCCTGAATGGATTTCTGGAAGAAGAGTTGTATATGATGCAACCGGAAGGTTTTGTCGATCCAAAGGGAGCTAACAAGGTGTGCAAGCTCCAGCGATCCATTTATGGACTGGTGCAAGCCTCTCGGAGTTGGAATAAATGTTTTGATAGCGTGATCAAAGCATATGGTTTTATACAGACTTTTGGAGAAGCCTGTATTTACAAGAAAGTGAGTGGGAGCTCTATAGCACTTCTAATATTATATGCGGATGACATATTGTTGATTGGAAATAATATAGAATTTCTGGATAGCATAAAAGGATATTTGAATAAGAGTTTTTCAATGAAGGACCTCGGTGAAGCTGCTTACATATTGGGCATCAAGATCTATAGAGATAGATCAAGAAGCTTAATTGGACTTTCACAAAGCACATACCTTGACAAAGTTTTGAAGAAGTTCAAAATGGATCAAGCAAAGAAAGGGTTCTTGCCTGTGTTACAAGGTGTGAATTTGAGTAAGACTCAATGCCCAACCACTGCAGAAGATAGAGAGAAGATGAAAGATGTTCCCTATGCTTCAGCCATAGGCTCTATCATGTATGCAATGCTGTGTACCAGACCTGATGTGTGCCTTGCTATAAGTTTAGCAGGGAGGTACCAGAGTAATCTAGGAGTGGATCCTTTGGACAGCGGTCAAGAACATCCTGAAATACCTGAAAAGGACTAAGGATATGTTTCTCATTTATGGAGGTGACAAAGAGCTCGTCGTAAATGGTTACGTCGATGCAAGCTTTGACACTGATCCGGACGATTCTAAATCGCAAACCGGATACGTGTTTACATTGAACAGTGGAGCTGTCAGTTGGTGCAGTTCTAAACAAAGCGTTGTGACGGGATCTACGTGTGAAGCGGAGTACATAGCTACTTCGGAAGCAGCAAATGAAGGAGTCTAGATGAAGTAGTTCATATCCGATTTGGGTGTCATACCTAGTGCATCGGGTCCAATGAAAATCTTTTGTGACAATACTAGTGCAATTGTCTTGGCAAAGGAATCCAGATTTCACAAGAGAACCAAGCACATCAAGAGACGCTTCAACTCCATCCGGGATCAAGTCCAGGTGGGAGACATAGAAATTTGCAAGATACATACGGATCTGAATGTTGGAGACCCGTTGACTAAGCCTCTTCCACGAAAGCATGATCAACACCAAGGCTCCATGGGTGTTAGAATCATTACTGTGTAATCTAGATTATTGACTCTAGTGCAAGTGGGAGACTAAAGGAAATATGCCCTCGAGGCAATAATAAAGTTATTATTTATTTCCTTATATCATGATAAATGTTTATTATTCATGCTAGAATTGTATTAACCGGAAACGTAATACTTGTGTGAATACATAGACAAAGCAGTGTCACTAGTATGCCTCTACTTTTCTAGCTCGTTGATCAAAGATGGTTATGTTTCCTAGCCATTGACATGAGTTGTCATTTGATTAACGGGATCGCATCATTTGGAGAATGATGTGATTGACTTGACCCATTCCGTTAGCTTAGCACTTGACCGTTTAGTATTCTGCTATTGCTTTCTTCATGACTTATACATGTTCCTATGACTATGAGATTATGCAACTCCCGTTTACCGGAGGAACACTTTGTGTGCTACCAAACATCACAACATAACTGGGTGATTATAAAGGTGCTCTACAGGTGTCTCCGAAGGTATTGTTGGGTTGGCGTATTTAGAGATTAGGATTTGTCACTCTGATTGTCGGAGAGGTATCTCTGGGCCCACTCGATAATGCACATCACTATAAGCTTTGCAAGTATTGTAACTAATGAGCTAGTTGCGGGATGATGTATTACGGAACGAGTAAATAGACTTGCCGGTAACGAGATTGAACTAGGTATTGAGATACCGACGATCGAATCTCGGGCAAGTAAAATACCGATGACAAAGGGAACAACGTAATTTGTTATGCGGTTTGACCGATAAAGATCTTCGTAGCATATGTGGGAGCCAATATGAGCATCCAGGTTCAGCTATTGGTTATTGACCGGAGACGTGTCTCGGTCATGTCTACATAGTTCTCGAACCCGTAGGGTCCGCACGCTTAAAGTTCGATGTGATTATATTATGAGTTTATGTGTTTTGATGTACCGAAGGTAGTTCGGAGCCCCGGATGTGATCACGGACATGACGAGGAGTCTCGAAATGGTCGAGACGTAAAGATTGATATATTGGACGACTATGTTTGGACACCGGAATGGTTCCGGAGGTTTTGGACATTTATCGAGTGCAAGGGGTTACCGAACCCCCGGGAAGCTATTGGGCCTTATGGGCCTTAGTGGAAAGGAGAGAGGGAGGCCGGGGAGGTGGCGCCATGCCCCCTTGCCCCAATCCGAATTGGAAAATGGAAGGGGTGGCGGCCCCTTCTCCTTCCTTCTCTCCACCTCCTCCTTCCCCTTCTCCTACTTGGAATAGGAAGGGGGCAAACCTACTTGGAGTAGGATTGCCCCCTTGGGCGCTCTCCCCTAGGCCGGCCCTCTCCTCCTCCCCCCTTTATATACGGAGGAGGGGGGCACCCCATATACACAACAATTGATCTCTTGGATCTCTTAGCCGTGTGCGGTGCCCCCCTCCACCATAATGCACCTCGATAATATCGTAGCGGTGCTTAGGCGAAGCCCTGCGTCGGTAGAACATCATCATCGTCACCACGCCGTCGTGCTGACGGAACTCTCCCTCAAAGCTCAGCTGGATCGGAGTTCGAGGGACGTCATCGAGTTGAACGTGTGCAGAACTCGGAGGTGCCGTGCATTCGGTACTTGATTGGTTGGATCGTGAAGACGTACGACTAAATCAACCGCGTTGTGCTAACGCTTCCGCTTTCGGTCTACGAGGGTAAGTGGACACACTCCCCGCTCGTTGCTATGCATCACCATGATCTTGCGTGTGCGTAGGAATTTTTTTGAAATTACTACGTTCCCCAACAGGGTGCTAGTGTTTCCACGATTCCAAAAACTTTGTGTGATTTGTTAGGTTTTGGTGAATTTGATGATAGTTCCTTAAACTTGCATCTTGCGGATTCCACTATTAAGAAACCTATGGGAAGAATTAATGATGTTCTTATTGTTGCAAATAGGAACTATGTGCCTTTAGATTTCATTGTTCTTGATATAGATTGCAATCCTTCGTGTCCTATTATTCTTGGTAGACCTTTCCTTAGAACAATTGGTGCAATTATTGATATGAAGGAAGGGAATATTATATTCCAATTTCTGTTAAGGAAGGGCATGGAACACTTCCCTACAAACAAAATTAAATTACCTTATGAATCTATTATGCGAGCTACTTATGGATTGCATACCAAAGATGATAATACCTAGATCTATCCTTCCTTTTATGCCTAGCTAGGGGCGTTAAACGACAGCGCTTGTTGGGAGGCAACCCAATTTTATTTTAGTTCCTTGCTTTTTGTTCCTGTTTATCAATAAATCTTTGATCTAGCCTCTGGTTAGATTTATTTTTCTGTTTTAATTAGTGTTTGTGCCAAGTAAAACCTATAGGATCTTCTTGGATAATAATTATTTGATCTTGCTGAAAAAGTCAGAAACTTTCTATTCACGAAAACAATTGTTTAAAATCACCAGAATGTGATAAAATACTGATTCCAATTGCAGTAGATCAACAAACAAATTATTAAGGTCTTCCTATTTTTGTAGAAGTTTCTGAGTTACAGAAGTTTGCATTAGATACATATTACTACAGACTGTTCTGTTTCTGATAGATTCTGTTTTTCGTGTGTTGTTTGCTTATTTTGATGAATCTATGGCTACTAATGGAGCTTATGAACCATAGAGAAGTTGGAATACAGTAGGTTTAACACCAATATAAATAAATAATGAGTTCATTACAGTACCTTAAAGTGGTGGTTTGTTTTATTTCGCTAACGGAGCTCATGAGATTTTCTGTTGAGTTTTGTGTTGTGAAGTTTTCAAGTTTTGGGTAAAGATTTGATGGATTATGGAACAAGGAGTGGCAAGAGCCTAAGCTTGGGGATGCCCAAGGCATACGAAGGTAAAATCCAAGTACAACCAAAAGCCTAAGCTTGGGGATGCCCCGGAAGGCATCCCCTCTTTTGTCTTCGTCCATCAGTAACTTTACTTGATGCTATATTTTTATTCACCACATGATATGTGTTTTTCTTGGAGCGTCTTGTATGATTTGAGTCTTTGCTTTTTAGTTTTCCACAATCATCCTTGCTGTACACACCTTTTGAGAGAGACACACATGATTCGGAATTTATTAGAATACTCTATGTGCTTCACTTATATCTTTTGAGCTATATAGTTTTTGCTCTAGTGCTTCACTTATATCTTTTAGAGCACGGTGGTGGTTTTATTTTATAGAAATTATTGATCTCTCATGCTTCACTTATATTATTTTGAGAGTTCCTTAGAACAACATGGTAATTTTCTTTGGTTATAAAATTAGTCCTAATATGATAGACATCCAAGATTAGTATAATAAAAACTTTCATATAAAGTGCATTGAATACTAAGAGAAGTTTGATACTTGATGATTGTTTTGAGATATGGAGGTACTGATATTAAAGTTGTGCTAGTTGAGCAATTGTTAATTTGAGAAATACTTGTGTTGAAGTTTGCTAGTCCCGTAGCATGCACGTATGGTAATCATTGTGTAACAAATTTGAAACATGATTTGTTTTTTGATTATCATCCTTATGAGTGGCGGTCGGGGACGAGCGATGGTCTTTTCCTACCAATCTATCCCCCTAGGAGCATGCGCATAGTGCTTGGTTTTTGATGACTTATAGATTTTTGCAATAAGTATGTGAGTTCTTTATGACTAAAGTTGAATCCATGGATTATACGCACTCTCACCCTTCCATCATTGCTAGCCTCTTCGGTATCGTGCATTGCCCTTTCTCACCTTGAGAGTTGGTGCAAACTTCGCCGGTGCATCCAAACCCCGTGATATAATACGCTCTATCACACATAAACCTCCTTATACCTTCCTCAAAACAGCCACCATACCTACCTATTATGGCATTTCCATAGCCATTCCGAGATATATTGCCATGCAACTTTCCACCGTTCCGTTTATTATGACACGCTTCATCATTGTCATTTTGCCTTGCATGATCATGTAGTTGACATCGTATTTGTGGCAAAGCCACCAGGCATATTATTTCATACATGTCACTCTTGATTCATTGCCCATCCCGTACATCACGGAGGCATTCATATAGAGTCATACTTTGTTCTAGTATCGAGTTGTAATCATTGAGTTGTAAATAAATAGAAGTGTGATGATCATCATTCATAGAGCATTGTCCCAAAAAAGAGAAAGGCCTAAAAAGAAAGGCCCAAAAAAGAAAATAAAATAAAAGGGACAATGCTACTATCCTTTTTTCCACACTTGTGCTTCAAAGTAGCACCATGATCTTTATGATAGAGAGTCTCTTGTTTTGTCACTTTCATATACTAGTGGGAATTTTTCATTATAGAACTTGGCTTGTATATTCCAACAATGGGCTTCCACAAATGCCCTAGGTCTTTGTGAGCAAGCAAGTTGGATGCACACCCACTTAGTTTCTTTTGTTGAGCTTTCATACATTTATAGCTCTAGTGCATCCGTTGCATGGCAATCCCTACTCCTTGCATTGACATCAATTGAGGGGCATCTCCCTAGCCCATTGATTAGCGGCGTCAATGTGAGACTTTCTCCGTTTTTGTCTTCTCCATATAACCCCCATCATCATATTCTATTCCACACATAGTGCTATATCCATGGCTCACGCTCATGTATTGCGTGAAAGTTGAAAAAAGTTTGAGATTACTAAAGTATGAAACAATTGCTTGGTTTGTCATCGGGGTTGTGCATGATGAGAGCATTCTTGTGTGACGAAAATGGAGCATGACCAAACTATATGATTTTGTAGGGATGAACTTTCTTTGGCCGTGTTATTTTGAGAAGACATAATTGCTTAGTTAGTATTCTTGAAGTATTATTATTTTTATGTCAATATTTAACTTTTATCTTGAATCTTTCGGATCTGAACATTCATGCCACAATAAAGAGAATTACATTGAAGAATATGCTAGAAAGCATTCCACATTAAAAATTCTGTTTTTATCATTTACCTACTCAAGGACGAGCAGGAATTAAGCTTGGGGATGCTTGATACGTCTCCAACGTATATATAATTTTTGATGGTTCCATGCTATTATATATTCTGTTTTGGATGTTTAATGGGCTTTAATATACACTTTTATATTATTTTTGGGACTAACCTACTAACCCAAGGCCCAATGCAAATTGCTGTTTTTTTGCCTATTTCGGTGTTTCGCAGAAAAGGAATATCAAATGGAGTCCAAATGGAATGAAACCTCCGAGAGCGTGATTTTTGGAACAAACGTGATCCAGAGGACTTGGAGTGGACATCATGAAACCACCGAGGAGGCCACAAGGCAGGGAGGCGCGCCCCCACCCTCATGGGCCCCTCGTGGCTCTCCTGACCGACTTCCTTCGCCTATATATACTCTTATACCCCAAAAACATCCAGGAGCCCGACGAAACCCTATTTCCACCGCCACAACTCTCTGTATCCGTGAGATCCCATCTTGCGTCCTTTTCCGGCGCTCCGCCGGAGGGGACATCGATCACGTAGGGCTTCTACATCAACATCCGGTGATGTGTGAGTAGTTTACCTGAGACCTTCAGGTCCGTAGTTATTATCTAGATGGCTTCTTCTCTCTCTTTGGATCTCAATACAAAGTTCTCCTCGATTCTCTTGGATATCTATTCGATGTAACTCTTTTTGCAGTGTGTTTGTCGACATCCGACGAATTGTGGGTTTATGATCAAGATTATCTATCAACAATATTTGAATCTCCTCTGAATTCTTTTATGTATGATTTGTTATCTTTGCAAGTCTCTTCGAATTATCAGTTTGGTTTGGCCTACTAGATTGATCTTTCTTGCAATGGGAGAAGTGCTTAGCTTTGGGTTCAATCATGCGGTGCTCGATCCCAGTGACAGAAGGGGAAACGACACGTATTGTATTGTTGCCATCGAGGATAAAAAGATGGGGTTTATATCATATTGCTTGAGTTTATCCCTCTACATCATGTCATCTTGCCTAATGCGTTACTCTGTTCTTATGAACTTAATACTCTAGATGCATGCTGGATAGCGGTCGATGTGTGGAGTAATAGTAGTAGATGCAGGCAGGAGTCGGTCTATTTGTTGCGGATGTGATGCCTATATACATGATCATGCCTAGATATTCTCATAACTATGCTCAATTCTATCAATTGCTCGACAGTAATTTGTTCACCCACCGTAATACTTATGCTATCTTGAGAGAAGCCACTAGTGAAACCTATGGCCCCCGGGTCTATTTTCCGTCATATTAATCTCCTGTTATTTCTATCACCGCTTATTTTGCTATCTTTACTTTTAGTCTTTATCATAAAAATACCAAAAATATTATCTTATCATCTCTATCAGATCTCACTTTTGCAAGTGGTCGTGAAGGTATTAACAACCCCTTTATCGCGTTGGTTGTAGGGTTCTTATTTGTTTTTGTAGGTACGAGGGACTTGAGCGTGGTCTCCTACTGAATTGATATCTTGGTTCTCAAAAACTGAGGGAAATACTTATGCTACTTTGCTGCATCACCTTTCCTCTTCAAGGGAAAACCAACGCAGTGCTCAAGAGGTAGCAAAGACACTTGCTAAAACTGCAACTGAACAACAAACTGCTATGGAACATATTCAAAAGTTTCTAGACAAAAGCGATGACATGTTGGATGAGGAAATGAATCGAAGTCAGTCCTTAATCGAAGACATTAAAAATCTTCGTGTTAAGTATGAGGAGCTTGAAGGTCGTCATGAAACACTCTCAGCCACTCATGAGAAGCTTTCCTATGATTATCTTCAAAGGAAGCAATATCTAGAGAAACTGAGAGCGTCTCATGAAGATCTTCAAAAGGAGAACGATTTACTTCTTGCTCAACAGATCAGTTCCGCTCAGGAAGATTTTGTGCCACCATGTTTATAATGTCTTGAGCGTGATAATGCTGTCTCTATTTTGCTGAAAGCTCTACTGCCTCTGATGTTACAATATCTTCAACTGCTGCTGGTAACTAATCCCTCATCTAAGGATACCACTACTATTGCTGATGAAAATGCTAGGTTGAAGACATTGCTTGAAACAGGCATGTACAAAAGCCTCAAAGGGCATCACACACTGTGTGATGTCCTAAATAAACAGATTTTGAACCGAAACCCTAGGAAAGAGGGTGTGACGCCCCCGATTCAATCGTACACTAATCATGCACGCAAACGTGTACGATCAAGATCAAGAACTCACGGGAAGATATCACAACACAACTCTAAAAACATAAATAAGTCATACAAGCATCATAATACAAACCAGGGGCCTCGAGGGCTCGAATACAAGTGCTCGATCATAGACGAGTCAGCGGAAGCAACAATATCTGAGTACAGACATAAGTTAAACAAGTTTGCCATTAGATGGCTAGCACAAACTGGGATACAGATCAAAAGAGGCGCATGCCTCCTGCCTGGGATCCTCCTAACTACTCCTGGTCATCGTTAGTGGGCTGCACGTAGTAGTAGGCACCTCCGGTGTAGTAGGAGTCATCGTCAACGGTGGCGTCTGGCTCCTGGGCTCCAGCATCTGGTTGCGACAACCAGGTAGAAGGGAAAGGGGGAAAAGAGGGAGAAAAGCAACCGTGAGTACTCATCCAAAGTACTCACAAGCAAGGATCTACACTACATATGCATGGGTATATGTGTAAAGAGGCAATATCGATTGGGTGAACTGCAGAATGCTAGAATAAGAGGGGGATAGCTAGTCCTACCGAAGACTACGCTTCTGGCAGCCTCCGTCTTGCAGCATGTAGAAGAGAGTAGATTGAAGTCCTCCAAGTAGCATCGCATAGCATAATCCTACCCGGCGACCCCCTCCTCGTTGCCCTGTTAGAGAGCGATCACCGGATTGTATCTGGCACTTGGAAGGGTGTGTTTTATTAAGTATCCAGTTCTAGTTGTCATAAGGTCAAGGTACAACTCCAAGTCGTCCTGTTACCGAAGATCACGGCTATTCGAATAGATTAACTTCCTTGCAGGGGTGCACCACATAGCCCAACACGCTTGATCCCATTTGGCCGGACACACTTTCCTGGGTCATGCCCGGCCTCGGAAGATCAACACGTCGCAGCCCCACCTAGGCCAACAGAGAGGTCAGCACGCCGGTCTAAACCTAAGCGCACAGGGGTCTGGGCCCATCGCCCTTAGCACACCTGCACGTTGCGAGGGCGGCCGAAAGCAGAACTAGCCCCCTTAATACAAGAGCAGGCTTATGTTCCAATCCGGCGCGCGCCGCTCAGTCGCTGACGTCACGAAGGCTTCGGCTGATACCACGACGCCGAGTGCCCATAACTGTTCCCGCGTAGTTGGTTAGTGCGTATAGGCCAAGAGCCACTCGGATCAAATACCAAGATCTCGTTTAGCGTGTTAAGTATCATGAGCGCCCGAGCAGGGGCCAGGCCCACCTCTCTCCTAGGTGGTCTCAACCTGCCCTGTCGCTCCGCCACAAAGATCCACACAGAGGGCCGTTGGGACAAAGGTCCTTTCAGCCCCCAATCCGTGAATCACTCGCGGGTGCTCCACAAGCCGACCCGACTTTAGTCACCACATGTATCATGTATAAAATATATAGTATATACCCGTGATCACCTCCCAAGTGATCACAACCCGATAGTATAGCACAGCAGACGGACAAGAATGTAGGGCCACTGATGGAATACTAGCATTCTATACTAAGCATGTAGGATTGCAGGTAAAGGTAACAAAAGTAGTAGCAAGGACAGGCTATGCATCAGGATAGGAATAACGGAAAGCAGTAACATGCTACACTACTCTAATGCCAGCTGTAGAGAGTAGAATAGGCGATATCTGGTGATCAAGGGGCTTGCACAGTTGCTCGAACAAGGAGGGGTCGTCGGTGGCGTGAGTAAACCACAGGGGCATCGGCCACGGGGTCTCTGGAGAGAGAAGAGGGGGAAGAAATAGTAAATACATAGCAAGCAAGTGCATAACAGGACAACAAGTAGAGCTAGGCGTGTTCTAACGCGGTATGAGGTGATACCGAGAAGGGAACATCCGGAAAGTATTATCGGTGTTTAGCGTTTTGGCGGAAGGGCCGGAGGGAAAGTTCTTGAGTTCGGTATGTTAGGGATGTGTGGCGGACGTACGAGTTGCGTATCCGGATTCGTCTCGTCGTTCTGAGCAACTTTCATGTACAAAGTTTTTCCATCCGAGTCATAGATTATTTTATATTAATTTTCAAAGTTTTTAAATCATTTTCTAAATTCCTAGAATTAAATTAATTCGAAAATAAATTAAACACTAAAACCTATGGGTACGTAAGTGTACCCGAGAGATATCCATGTGTGGTGACAGGAAGGGCCGATTGATCGGGTCAATCGCCTTGATCGATGAAAGAGGCCGATTGGTGGGTCGAGGGCTGAGTCGTGACATAATCAGCGATCAAAATTTGACTATTGGACCGTCAAACCTGACGAGTAGGTCCCACCATCAGTGACTGTTATATATAAAACATGTTTAATTAATCTGGTTAATTAGCTAGGAGCCCACTTGTTATTCCCTGTTAGCTTAACTAAATTAGTTACTTAGTTTAATTAATTAAGTTGGCCCATAGGTCAGTGTCACAAGGGTGGATTAGGGAGGTTAGCTTAGGGCTAACCACCGTGGTTAGCGCCGAGACCCACAGGAAGTGGCCCAACCGGCAAAACAGCGCACGCGCCAGCTATGAGGCCCGACACGGCTGCGGTGGTCGGAATAAGGCCTCAGGCGACCATTTGGGCGGCGAAGCGGGTCGTTCGAACAAGAGGAGCAGCACGCGTGCAACGGCGGCATCGTTCCGAGCGAGGGTGGGCTACAACGGCGACGGCGACGGCGTGCAGCGGTGGTCGGAGCTGACGAACGCAGGGGCGTTCGTGTGAAGTCCACGGCGAAGCGCGCCAGCGCGGCGTCGTCTGCGTGGCCGGTGGTGGTGAGCACGAGCGCCTAGCGAGCTCTCGTTGCGGCTGTCCGGCAAACTCTGGCAACGAAGAAACGGAAAAGAGGGGAAACAAGGAGATCGAGGGGGAGGCTCACATCGAGCGGCAGGGAACGAGGCAGCAAGGCGCGAGGAGGGCGACGGGGATGACGGCGTCGGAGTGAAGGTAGGCCATCGAGGAAGACGGGGCCGGTCCAGCAACAAGGTCGGGGAGGCGACGGGAGGTGTGGGGCATCGACTGCCCTGACCGGATCCACGCGCGGCAGAGGCTTTGAGGAGGAGGGCGCCGGCGACGGAGGGGTCGGCCTTGGCGGCGGCAGCGATCGTCGAAAAGCGCCCCGATCCAGATCGAGGTGAGAGGAACGAGGGAGTGGGTGTCATGGGGAAGTGGGGCTCGGTTGGGTTAGGGTTCGAGGGGGATAAGGGGAGTGGGGGGCAGCTGGGCCTTTGCCCAGTTGGGCTGGCCAGCTGGGTCGAGGCCCAATTGGGCCGGGGGTTTTTGGCCCTTTGTTTTCCTTTTTTATCTTTTGTTTATTTTTCCTGTTAATAGTTTTGCTATTTTATTTACTACTCATTTTAGTTTTGTTCATTATAAAAACAACACCTAATGTAGTATTACCAGTTATAACACTGACAATACTAGTTAGCCATTTAATTAAAAATAGTTTGTAACCTTATAACTTGAAAAGGTATTTAATTAATTGTTCTAGTTGTTGTTCTAGTTAATTTAGAGTATTTAAATATTTTATAAAAATGTGGTTTCTCCACCATTACTACTTACGATTTATTTGACACAACCCAAACATTTTAGTTTTAGTTTTTGAAAACTTTTGTTGTTTGCCTTTAATTCAATTTTGAAGTTGGATCGGTTTCGGATTAAAGCGAGATTAGCAATAGTAATCGAAGTGACATGTCACCATTAGCAGAGAATTACTGTAGCTTAATTATCCGGGCGTCACAATTCTCCTCCACTACAAGAAATCTCGTCCCGAGATTTAAGAGGTAGGTAAAGGGGGGAAGGTTTGGTAACGAATCTGGTGGGTCTTCTCATTCTGGCTTGCTCTTCTCGAAGAGGCCGATCCAATACATTGATGTCTTCATTTCTCTGCTTCAGGTCATCATGATGAAGTAGGCATCTTTTCTTCGGGATCCTCAGCGTACTTACGAATAGGTAACAGGGCAGATCGGCAACGACAGAATGTTATAAGGGTAATAATCTGGGATTAACCCATGAATGAGCATATGAGTACCTCTCGAGTTGAACAAATAAAACAAATCGAGAGTAAAGTTCAAAGTTACAATAAGAAGTTTCAAGCAGTGAGGTAATCGTTCAATGCCTAGCCAGAAGGTGAAAGGGTTTCAAAGCAACGAAATAATTATTGTGTCCGATGCCAGAATTGATGATCTCATCAGAAGGTGGCTCATCAATTACATACGAGTCCACGAGGGAGGAATAACTTTGGGAACAGGGGGTGTATAGGAGAGTCAGGTTTCGATCCAGTGGAACTTGCGGGTTATGGGCCCACCATGTGGGTTAAAGTAGGAAGGGCGGTGACATCTTGCACGGTCATGATAGCAAGGCATGTCAGAGGGTAGCCTGTCAGTTATATGTCAGCAACAACGTTAGTACCAAGGGCGAGGGACGAAGAGAACCATTTTCCTGCTCGTTGAAACGAGGCGGACCAATAGGCACAATTCTCGTCCATCGGTGGTTACCGGAATGTCATTAACAATAGTAACAGGTTCTTACTGACAGAGTTGTACAATGAGATTCTTACCTAAGCAGGGGGTTATCACTGCTCAGTTAAGTCAGATTACAAGAAAGGTTAAACAAAACAATGGAAAGGAAATACGATTATTAGATCAAACAGAAAAATGGAAAGGAAAATGTGTTTAAACACATATTTCAGGGGTATATCCTTCCCAAGGACAAGCAGAGCATGATAACCATGACAAGATAATAAGTAGAAAACCCGTTAGGGAAGGGGAGAGAAATTTCATGACATTACCCATACAACGATGTTTGGATAATTTGATTAAGTAAATTTAGCATTGTGCTTCAAGTGTTCTTATTGATGATAGGAGTGCCACATACATGCTTCGAGATAGCATTGACATGGTCTTTAAGCAAAGTTTGGACTTTGGACACACAAGGCATCCATCATGAACAACTCATAGAATAAGTCCTATGATTTCCTCATGAAAGAATGGTTAACCTTGCTAAAAAGAAATTATAGCAGTAGGTCCTCCGGCCAGGTGTGCTAGGCATGACATCATATTACCGAGTCATCAAAGGATCAACATTATAACTCTTGGAAAGTTGTCCTAAACATCATATCTGACCGAGATTCAGATCCGATTGGTGTCATGATACCTCAGACTCAGGATGTCCGGGAAGAAATGGTGCAACACAATTCGATGAAATGACATTGCAAGATTCTCAAGAAATGAACTATGGGAGCGGGTTCCTGAAACAATAGTTCATCATTCAACCAAGGAGAGGAGGAGGAGGTGGCTGATGGTCTCAGCGACAATTCATCGAGAATTTCAAATGGATGGATTTCCACAATTATGTGAACAAGGAAATAACATTTGTCAGATCAAATGATATAATGAGGTATACTTAAGGAAAACATACCCAATTAAACATTGGTTGTAAGGTGCACCCAAGATAAGTTCTTAGGTGGAATGATCAATGTTAGGATGGTGAGTCGATAATCAATGGTCTAGGAATGAAATGTCGACCATTAACTTCAAAGCAATAGGGTTGCTAGAAGGGCAGAATCCAAACAACACCGTTCACTTGTTGGAATCAATACGGGGACCAAGAAAGGATGGTGATCGTGAGAAGTATCATTATTTCAAGAATTCGTAAAAGGTGAAGCAATCCTCACAACATCCTTGACATAAAAGACATCAATACTTCAAGGCAGAACACAACACTAGCTGGAGAGCAAGTTGTATTCACAATGTGGACAAGTTCGCGATGAAAGGAAGTCAAGGGTGTTGTTGATGATAATAAAAAACATCGAGGGCAAGGAGGGTATTTCTCATCATGAACACAGTTGACATCTCGGAACAAGTCATAGTGTTGAAGGTGATCCGACACATTTGCCGGGAGGTTTCGAGAGGATGCAATCAAACAACAACGGCAACAAGCAAGGTAATGACTAAGTGGCAAGTTATAGGATCAATATATAGGATGCAAGCTCGGAACCAAGGTTGCCTTTCAAGACAAGCAACATGACGTTGAAAGCTCGACGCAAGTCGTGCTCACACACTGAAGAATTCATGTACCAGAGAACGGCGAGGTAGCACAGTCAAAGATAGCAAAACCAGGATGCAGCCGATAGTCTAGGAATGACCAGATTGAGTTCAGAATTTCCTAGTAAAAATACTAGGGGTATTTGATTTGTAGTGCGGAATAATTTCACTAGTCGGTGTCCTCGGTTGACAATCAACCCAGAACCCGTAGAGTGATTACGACAAGGAAAGACATTACTTCAACAAAGTTAGTAAGATGTGGTGCAATGGCAAGATATCTCCGAGATACCAGGGGGTAATACTCGCAGGTAGAACATGATAGAAGTAGAACCGGGTCATTGACCTATGGTAGTAGATACTTCAACCTTGCCACAAATAGACGAAGTATTGGAATGAATTCCCATCGGATATATCAGATCGTGACAGCATGGTCGGAACCATTACTGTAAGGAATCAACTTCAAGAACACCGAAAGAATCATACAGCTGGATAATCATTTTGCAAGAAGCTTCCGAGACGGTCTACATCATTTTCATGGGCATGAACACAAAGTTCAAGGTCGACTCCCACTTCTTTAATGCATATCATTTCATTCACCTCTCGCTTTGATAAAACTGTAGTGTTGGAAGTTTATCTGGTAGAACACCGGAAGAGTATGACTTGTGAAAACTTTCGGGTTCTCACGGATTAGGGGAAGGCATAGGTTCAACCCATCGAGCATCTTAGTAACATATACCACAAGCTTCAAAAGTAAGTACACAAGCTCGAAAGCAGAGCATGGTTGGTCAAGTAGATGATACAATTTACCAAAGGCATTATGTATCAGGGGAAGGACTCACAAGGTGATTGAATATGAAGGACATTGTTGGATAACAATCCAACAATGGATCGGGCGATCCACAACCGAGCTGATGTGAGTATCGGTACTCACTCAGAGGAAGAAGAATGCAGAGGCATCAGATTCAATAATCACCTGATTAGTCTGATGCTTAAATAGAAAGAAATTATGGTTTCCAAAATGAAGGATGAGAAGCAGACGCTCTGATCAAGGATAGATAAGTTGAAAACACTTAGTTGGGCAATCAATAAAGATTTGAATTGCCGAGAACCAACTATGTCCGGAATGACGCCTGAGCCGGAAAGATAATTTTAAAAAGGATAACCTGATGACTGCGTGCGTACGCACACATTGCATCAATAGGCTCAAAATGACTAAGACAAGGGATGTTAACGAGGACTACTAGTCATATGGAATTAACCATAATGCAAGCAGGCAAGAGTTTCAAGAGTAACATGCTGCAGAGGATTTTTGAAAGATCGAAAGTATTCCGAAGAATTTTGTGAGACACATGAACAATTGAGAAGAACGGATTCTCGATAAATGTGAGGAAAAACCGTAGGGGTTTTCATGCGAAATAAAACTGCTAGACAGTAAACTCAAAGGATTCTTGAGACAAAAGAGAATATTTCGAGGCATCTTGTAACAACAAGAGCGACGAGGAATGATCATGAGAATGACAAGTGCATGCAAACATCCATAGGGATATATCGGTGGCAATGAATTGAAAAGGCGATGAGCACAAGGGTCTCGGAAAATATCGGGGATATCCTCGTAATCTTACGACGAAGCGGTGATCTTCCGGAATGAGGGCTCTCCGGGAGAAATAGTTACGAGAACCTAGAGTTAGAGTTAGCAAAATCATTTACACCGAATAGAAGAGAGATCAGAGTCCCAGAGTATAGACGAGGAGTAAAAGATGCTAATACCACCCAATGGCGACGTGGGACCGTAAGCCACACAACCATGTTAGTAAAAGTTTTTGTAATGTCTAGACTCGACTTCGGCCAAGAAGTGTGGAAGGGGGATTCCTACAGGCAGTCGGCTCTGATACCAACTTGTGACGCCCCCGATTCAATCGTACACTAATCATGCACGCAAACGTGTACGATCAAGATCAAGGACTCACGGGAAGATATCACAACACAACTCTAAAAACATAAATAAGTCATACAAGCATCATAATACAAGCCAGGGGCCTCGAGGGCTCGAATACAAGTGCTCGATCATAGACGAGTCAGCGGAAGCAACAATATCTGAGTACATACATAAGTTAAATAAGTTTGCCATAAGATGGCTAGCACAAACTGGGAGACAGATCAAAAGAGGCGCAGGCCTCACCTCGATCCTCCTAACTACTCTGAGTAAATGCGTCGGTGGGCTGCATGTAGTAGTAGGCACCTCCAGTGTAGTAGGAGTCGTCATCAATGATGGCGTCTGGCTCCTGGGCTCCGACATCTGGTTGCGACAACCAGGTAGAAGGGAAGGGGGAAAAGGGGGAGAAAAGAAACCGTGAGTACTCATTCAAAGTACTCGCAAGCAAGGAGATACACTACATATGCATGGGTATATGTGTAAAGGGCCATATCGGTGGGTGAACTGCAGAATGCCGTAATAAGAGGGGATAGCTAGTCCTATCGAAGACTACGCTTCTGGCAGCCTCCGTCTTGCAGCATGTAGAAGAGAGTAGATTGAAGTCCTCAAAGTAGCATCGCATAGCATAATCCTACCCGGTGATCCCCTCCTCGTCGCCCTGTTAGAGAGCGATCACCGGGTTGTATCTGGCACTTGGAAGGGTGTGTTTTATTAAGTATCCAGTTCTAGTTGTCATAAGGTCAAGGTACGACTCCAAGTCGTCCTGTTACCGAAGATCACGGCTATTCGAATAGATTAAGGCCAACTCCACCGCGCGACCCTATCTTGTCCGGCCCCGTCCGTTCGGACAAATGGAACGCCCCAGCGCGCGACGGCCCGGACCCATCTGGTCCGTTTTGTGTCTGTGCCGACCCATTTCGAGCGCAAACTTGCGCCGGGTTTGGGTCGCGGCGGACAGCGAACAGACGCTTCGAACATCTGCGTCGGGGCCCCGTGGCAGGCGGCCACCTACCTCCCACCCGCCAACATAAATGCGCACGGGCGGGCGGCCCCACCTGTCATCCGCACAGCGACGGGTCGGCGTCCTTCTTAAATGGGACCCGTGGACCGGTCGTCGTCCTCATCCCCACGCCGGCCCCTCTCTGCCCCCTCGAAAGTCGACACGCCCAAACCCTAGCCACTCCCCGCCCTCGAGCTCGCCGGCCGGCCGCAGCCATGGAGTGCAATGGAACCGCAACGGGAAGCACGACCACGAGACCGGCTCCTCCTCCGGCCGCCGCCGCGATCCGTGAAAAGGAGGCCAGCGTCACCAGCGCTCCTCCCGTCGAGCCCCCGCGTCACCGCCGCGCTCCTCTCGTCGAGCCCCCGCGCCGGCCCCCTTCACCATTGCCCCTAGGCCCTCCGGAGAGCGCGACCGGCAGTACATCTGCGCGGACATGTGCCGGAGGTACTGGGAGACGAGGACGCCGGTCCCGTGGAGCGACGCCCACCTTCCCAACGGGTGGCACCTCTCCACGGACCGGGTCCCCATCCCGCCAGTGCCGGCGACCGGCCGTGCACGGCGCGATGAGATCAACCGCCGCCGTCGTTCCTCCCCGACGACCTGTACTACGACCACAGGTATGCCCCCGAATCCCCTCTCTAGGACACATGGCTCCAGGACGAGCACGACGTGCGGCGCGCGTCCTACTTCGCCGGCACCGTGTCGGGGCCGCGGAGGCCACGTGCAGAGCCGCGCGGGCGTACGCGGGTGCGCGGCCTGACGCCCACGCCGTCGCCTTCCCCGTCTCCGTCGCCCCCTCCCCCTCCTCGCATGACAGCGGAGGAGGAGGCCCGTCTCCTGCAGCGTGTCATGGACGACTCCATGAACACGCACGACGAGCGGCAGTGGGACGGCCTGGAGGAGGCCGTGGCCCTCTCTGCCGCCGGGGACGTCGCCTTCCCGGAGCTGAAGCTGGCGGCTGTCACGGAGGAGCCGACGGAGGAGGACCCGCCCGCGTTCGAGCAGCTGCTGGGCCAGGGGTGGGGCTAGTCCTGCACTGTGCCGGAGATGGCCGCCGGCGTGGGCGTGAACTGGTGCCCCACTCCGTCGCGCTCACTGGAGCGGGAGGCGTCGCCGCGGGAGGAGGTGGTGCAGGCACCTTCGGCCGTCCAGCCCGCCCCCGTCTACCACGCACCACCGCCCCACCTCTGGACGCCGCCGGAGTACGTCGACCTCGTCAGCGACGACGACGACACCGGCGGCCAGTGAAGACGACGACGACGGCCACGGCACCGACGGGCGCGGCAGGAGCGCGCGGGAGGAGTTTTTTTTATTTTGTTATTATGTTAATTATGAACCTGGGCCTTTTAAGTGGCCGTTGAAACTGGGCCGTTTTGTGGCCGACCTATATATGTTTTATGTTTTTTAAAAATGCGTTTATTTGTTTTTTTAATTATTTCATTCTAGTTTTATACCCGGACACGATTTGGGGTGCGGTCGCGCGGTGGGCGCACGCACGACCCAACGGACATAGCCCGACACGGGCGTACCCATCGGCGCCCCAAAGGGACAAATTCGGGCCAATCCGGACGTCCGTTTGGGGTAGGGTGGAGTTGGCCTAACTTCCCTGCAGGGGTGCACCACATAGCCCAACAAGCTTGATCCCATTTGGCCGGACACACTTTCCTGGGTCATGCCCGGCCTCGGAAGATCAACACGTCGCAGCCCCACCTAGGCCAACAGAGAGGTCAGCACACCGGTCTAAACCTAACTGCACAGGGGTCTGGCCCATCGCCCTTAGCACACACACTGCGTTCTGCGAGGCGGCGAAAGTAGAACTAGCCCCTTAATACAAGAGCAGGCTTACGTTCCAATCCGGCCACGCCGCGCTTCGGGCCGACGTCACGAAGCTTCGGCCGATACCACGCCGAGGGCCCATAAGCATGTTCAGCGTGGTTGGTTAGTGCGTATAGGCCAAGAGCGGACTCAGATCAAATACCAAGATCTCGTTAAGCGTGTTAAGTATCCCACCTCTCTCCTAGGCGGTCTCAACCTGCCCTGTCGCTCCGCCACAAAGATCCACACAGAGGGCCGTTGGGACAAAGGTCCTTTCAGCCCCCAATCCGTGAATCACTCACGGGTGCTCCACAAGCCGACCCGACTTTAGTCACCACATGTATCATGTATAAAGTATATAGTATATACCGTGATCACCTCCCAAGTGATCACAGCCCGATAGTATAGCACAATGACGGACAAGAATGTAGGGCCATCGATGGAATACTAGCATCCTATACTAAGCATGTAGGATTGCGGTAAAGGTAATAACAGTAGTAGCAAGGACAGGCTATGCAGCAGGATAGGAATAACGGAAAGCAGTAACATGCTACACTACTCTAATGCAAGCAGTAGAGAGTAGAATAGGCGATATCTGGTGATAAAGGGGGGGGGCTTGCCTGGTTGCCCAGACAAGAAGGAGGGGTCGTCGGTGACGTAGTTGACCACAGGGGCATCAGCATCATCACGGGGTCTACCAGAGAGAAGAGGGGGGGGGGAGAAACAGTAAATACATAGCAAGCAAGTGCATAACAGGACAACAAGCAGAGCTAGATGTTTTCTAACGCGGTATGAGGTGATACCGCTGAAGGGGGGAACATGCGGGAAAGTATTCTCGGTGTTTCACGTTTTCGGGCAGAGGAGCCGGAGGGGGAAAGTTGCGAGTTCGGTATGTTAGGGATGTGTGGCGGACGAACGAGTTGCGTATCCGGATTCTTCTCGTCGTTCTGAGCAACTTTCATGTACAAAGTTTTTCCATTCGAGTTATAGATTATTTTATATTAATTTTCAAAGTTTTTAAATCATTTTCTAAATTCCTGGAATTAAATTAATTCGAAAATAAATTAAACACTAAAGCTATGGGTACGTAAGTGTACCCAGAGATGTCCATGTGTGGCTAACGAGGAAGGGCCGATTGACGGGTCAATCGCCCGATCAGCAGAGGTGGCCCGGTGGGTCTAGGGGCTGAGTCAAGAAGATAATCAGTGATCAAAAATTTGACTGTTGACTGGTCAAACCTGACGAGTAGGTCCCACCGTCAGTGACTATTATATATAAAACATGTTTAATTAATCTGGTTAATTAGCTAGGAGCCCACTTGTCATTACCTGTTAGCTTAACTAAATTAGTTACTTACTTTAATTAATTAAGTTGGCCCATAGGTCAGTGTCACAAGGGTGGATTAGGGAGGTTAGCTTAGGGCTAACCACCGTGGTTTGCGCCGGGACCCACAGGAAGTGGCCCAACCGGCAAAATAGCGCACGCGCCGGCTATGAGGCCCGACGCGGCGGTGGTGGTTGGAATAAGGCCTCCGGCGACCATTTGGGCGGCGGAGCGGGTCGTTCGAACCAGAGGAGCAGCGCGCGTGCAACGGTGGCATCATTCCGAGCGAGGGTGGGCTACAACGGCGACGGCGACGGCGTGCAGCGGTGGTCGGAGCTGACGGGCACGGCGGGACGTGCGTGTGAAGTCCACGGCCAGGGGCGCGCCCTGGCGCGAGCGTGCGTCTGCGCGACCGGTGATGGTGAGCACGAGCGCCTAGCGAGCTCTCGCTGCGGCTGTCCGGCGAACTCCGGCGATGAAGAAACGAAAAAGGGGGGGAAACAAGGAGATCGAGGGGGAGGCTCACATCGAGCGGCAGGGAACGAGGCAGCGGGGCGCGAGGAGGGCGACGGGGATGACGGCGTCGGAGTGGAGGCAGGCCATCGAGGAAGACGGGGCCGGTCCAGCAACAAGGTCGGGGAGGCGACGGGAGGCGTGGGGCATCAACCGCCTGCATCGGATCCACGCGCAGAGGCTTTGAGGAGGAGGCGCCATGACGGAGGGGTCAAGGCGGGCGGCGGCGACGTCGTCGAAGCGCCCGATCCAGATCAGGGGGGTGAGAGGAACGAGGGGGAGTGGGTGTCATGGGGGAAGTGGGGCTCGGTTGGGTTAGGGTTCGGGGGGGATAAGGGGAGTGGGGGGCAGCTGGGCCTTTGCCCAGTTCGGCTGGCCAGCTGGGTCGAGGCCCAATTGGGCCGGGGGTTTTTGGCCCTTTGTTTTCCTTTGTTTTATCTTTTGTTTATTTTTCCTGTTAATAGTTTTGCTATTTTATTTACTACTCATTTTAGTTTTGTTCATTATAAAAACAACACCTAATGTAGTATTACCAGTTATAACACTGACAATACTAGTTAGGCATTAGTTAAAAATAGTTTGTAACCTTATAACTTGAAAAGGTATTTAATTAATTGTTCTAGTTGCTGTTCTAGTTAATTTAGAGTATTTAAATATTTTATGAAAATGTGGTTTCTCCACCATTACTACTTACGATTTATTTGACACAACCCAAACTTTTTAGTTTTAGTTTTTGAAAACTTTTGTTGTTTGCCTTTAGTTCAATTTTGAAGTTGGATCAGTTTCGGATTAACGCGAGATTAGCGATAGTAATCGAAGTGACATGTCACCATTAGCAGAGAATTACCGTAGCTTAATTATCCGGGCGTCACAAAGGGTGTTGGGTTCGAGAGGAAAATTAATGTCGATGGTTCCTACTGGAAGCCTGAGCAGTACCCCAAAACCACATGGGTTACTGCAAAGGATCCTTCCGTGGACCCCTCCAACTTATCTGGCTTCACTTGTGCTAACCCCAATGTCATCGATGAATCCTTTGACGCCAATTATAAGCTGTTTAAGTATCAGAATGGTGAAGTGTTTGCCAGGTTTATTGGTACTAACTGCAGGAACGGGCCACCTTTGAAGAAGATCTGGGTGCCCAGAAGCTGTCTTGAGAAGCTTCCCGTGAATGTCATCATGACACCACCTGGGAAGAAGACAAACCCCAGGCTTCAAATGGCCCAAAGGCTTCATACAGACAGAGGACCTCACAAGGTCACCCTAACGCCAATATTTTGCAGGGAAACTATCATCAAACTCATGAATATGAGCATGTTTCTTCTAACCGCTATGTTCATTAATCAAAGAACTTTTCTGCATATTCATATGAGTACTATTCACCTCCTGCAAAACTATTTGCTAGGGATCCAAAGCCAAAGTTCTCAGATGCTGCACTTAGACTCATTGCTTCTTGGCCACCCCTGAAGATGTGGGTGGTTAAGAAGAATTAACTTTCTCTTGCAGGGAAAGATCTCCAACCAAAAATCAAAGACTTCCGACGCCAATGTCGGGGACCTAAAACATCTTGTGGGATGCAAGATAAAATGCCAGAATGGTCTTACCATTTATTTCGTCCCAGGGTTTCTTGACAAGCATCCTATCTTGCCTAACAAGAATCTAAACTTTGATAGTATGCTTGTTCGTCAAATGTTTGCGCTTCACACTTTGCTTCGTGAAGCCTATCCCCCTAACTGCACTGTAGGGTACGGCTCCGAAGGCTACTGAGTGGATAATGGACAGTGGATGCACTAACCACATGACTGGTGATCAAAGTCTTCTTATGGATTCAAACCTACGTCCGTCTACTAAAAGTCACATCACGTTCGCTGACACTGGTAAAAGCAAGGTACTGGGCCTAGGTAGAGTTGCAATCTCAAAGGATCAACACATGGATAAAGTGATGCTTGTTGAATCCCTTGGTTTCAACTTAATGTCTGTCTCAATGTTTGTGATCTGAACATGATTGTGATATTTGGAAAATATCGTTGCCTTGTGCTCATGGAATCTGAAAAATCTCTAGTCTTCGAATGGTATCGAAGAGACGATCTGTATATGGTAGATTTCTCCGCAGGACCACAACTTGTTGTATGTCTTCTAGCAAAAGCTTCAGAGTGTTGGCTCTGGCATCGGAGGCTAGGACATGCGGGAATGAGGAACTTGCACACTCTCGTGAAGAAGAAGCATATCATTGGCATCGAGGGCGTCAAGTTCAAGAAGGATCATCTATGTGGTGCTTGTGAAGCTGGGAAGATGACTAGGGCCAAACATCCCTCGAAGACAATCATGACTACATCACGCCCCTTTGAGCTGCTACACATGGACTTATTTGGCCCTACTCATTACTCTACCCTTACTACCACTGCACATCTTTATTGCTTCGTCATTGTTGATGATTACTCAAGATACACCTGGGTGCATATAATTCTCTATAAGAATGAAGTGCCGGATGTCTTCAGACGCTTCGCCAATCGTGCCATGACCCATTATGGCATCAAGATCAAGCACATCAAGAGTGACAAAGGCACCGAATTCAAGAACACAGGCCTCGACACTTATCTTGATACATTGGGCATCACTCATGAGTTCTCAGCTCCATACACACCTCAACAGAATGGCATCATGGAGCGCAAGAACAAAACCCTCAGTGAGATGGCGCGTACGATGCTTGATGAGTACAAGACTCCAAGGAAGTTCTGGCCTGAAGCCATTTATACTGCTTGCCACATCATCAACATAGTTTATCTTCATAAATTCTTCAAGAAGACATCCTATGAGCTCCTGACTGGTAAGAAGTCAAATGTCAGCTATTTCAAGGTCTTTGGTGCTAGGTGCTGGATCAAGGAGCCATGTCACACTTCAAAATTTGCACCGAAAGTACATGAAGGTTTTATGCTTGGTTACACAAAGGATTCGCACACCTACAGAGTCTTCAACCTCTTTCACTACAAAGTGGTTGAAACCATGGATGTGCGGTTCGATGAGACTAATGGTTCACAAAGAGAGAAACTGCCAAATGTGTTAGATGAAGCTACACCAAGTGAATCTATCAAGCTAATGGGTACTGGAGAAATCGTACCCATCGAGGAACATGCTGAAGAGGTCATCATTTCTGCACCTAATCAGCATGAATACAATGCTTGATACGTCTCCAACGTATCTATAATGTTTGATTGTTCCATGCTATTATATATTCTGTTTTGGATGTTTAATGGGCTTTATTATTCACTTTTATATTATTTTTGGGACTAACCTATTAACCCAAGGCCTAGTGCAAATTGCTGTTTTTTTGCCTATTTCAGTGTTTCGCAGAAAAGGAATATCAAACGGAATGAAACCTTCGGGAACGTGATTTTGGAACAAACGTGATCCAGAGGACCTGGAGTGGACGTCAAGAAACAACCGAGGAGACCACGAGGCAGGGAGGCGCGCGTGCCCCCCTGGGTGCGCCCCCACCCTCGTGGGCCCCTCGTGGCTCTCCTGACCGACTTTCTTCGCCTATATATACTCATATACCCTGAAAACATCCAGGAGCACAACGAAACCCTATTTCCACCGCCACAACTCTCTGTACCCATGAGATCCCATCTTGGGGCCTTTTCCGGCGCTCCGCCGGAGGGGGCATCGATCACAGAGGGCTTCTACATCAACACCATAGCCTCTCAGATGATGTGTGAGTAGTTTACCTCAGATCTTCGGGTCCATAGTTATTAGCTAGATGGCTTCTTCTCTCACTTTGGATCTCAATACAAAGTTCTCTTCGATTCTCTTGGAGATCTATTCGATGTAACTCTTTTTGCGGTGTGTTTGCCGAGATCTGATGAATTGTGGGTTTATGATCAAGATTATCTATGAACAATATTTGAATATCCTTTGAATTCTTTTATGTATGATTGGTTATCTTTGCAAGTCTCTTCGAATTATCAGTTTGGTTTGGCCTACTAGATTGATCTTTCTTGCAATGGGAGAAGTGCTTAGCTTTGGGTTCAATCATGCGGTGCTCGATCCCAAAGGATGTATGGGAAATGACATGTATTGTATTGTTGCCATCGAGGATAAAAGATGGGGTTTATATCATATTGCTTGAGTTTATCCCTCTACATCATGTCATCTTGCCTAATGCGTTACTCTGTTCTTATGAACTTAATACTCTAGATGCATGCTGGATAGCGGTCGATGTGTGGAGTAATAGTAGTAGATGCAGAATCGTTTCGGTCTACTTGTCACGGACGTGATGCCTATATACATGATCATGCCTAGATATTCTCATAACTATGCTGAGTTCTATCAATTGCTCGACAGTAATTTGTTCACCCACCGTAATACTTATGCTATCTTGAGAGAAGCCACTAGTGAAACCTATGGCCCCCGGGTCTATTTTCCATCATATTAATCTCCCATTATTTCTATCACCGTTTATTTTGCTTTCTTTACTTTCAGTCTTTATCATAAAAATACCAAAAATATTATCTTATCATCTCTATCAGATCTCACTTTTGCAAGGTGCCGTGAAGGGATTGACAACCCCTTTATCGTGTTGGTTGCAAGGTTATTATTTGTTTGTGTAGGTACGAGGGACTTGAGCGTGATCTCCTACTGGATTGATACCTTGGTTCTCAAAAACTGACGGAAATACTTACGCTACTTTACTGCATCACCCTTTCCTCTTCAAGGGAAAACCAACGCAGTGCTCAAGAGGTAGCAAGAAGGATTTCTGGCGCCGTTGCCGGGGAGTCTACGCACAAGTCAAGACATACCAAGTACCCATCACAAACTCTTATCCCTCGCATTACATTATTTGCCATTTGCCTCTCGTTTTCCTGTCCCCCACTTCACCCTAGCCGTTTTATTCGCCCTTTTTTTCGTCCGCCTCTTTTTTAGCTTGCTTCGTCGTTATGGCTAGTCCTTTATCTACTCCTTTGTCTTCTGATTTTGAAATCCTCCACTTCAAACAAACACAAGGAGAAAACTTAAAAGATGCTTGGTATAGGATGATAGAATCCTATCATGGTTGCACTATAGAGGGAGACTTCAAGATTTTACTTCGCAAATTTTATATTGGGCTAACCATATCCCATAGACAACTCCTTGATTTTGCCGCCAAAGGGAATTTTATTGATATTGATCCTAGTATTGCTTATGAAATCATAGAGGGGATAGTAGAGTACTTCCCCCACAAAAGGGACCAACTCTTACTCAAGAGGGAACCCAAATCTTAGAGAAATTATGCGAATTGCAAAAGTCTATTGAACCTCTCAAAAATGTTGGAGGGAACCTTCACCGCATGAATACGTTGATTACACTTTGCAATAAGCGGTTGGATGCTTTAGATCTAAAAGTCTCCGAGTATGAAGGGAAACGTAAGGAACCTCCTGGATCCGAGCATAACTCCATTAAAAAAATACCAAAGATGGCAATACCTAGATCTATCCTTGTTTTTGTGCCTAGCTAGGGGCGTTAAACGATAGCGCATATTGGGAGGCAACCCAATTTTATTTTAGTTCCTTGCTTTTTGCTCTTGTTTAGCAATAAATTTTCGATCTAGCCTCTGGTTATATTTGTTTTTATGTTTTAATTAGTGTTTGTGCCAAGTAAAACCTATAGGATCTTCTTGGATAGTAATTATTTGATCCTACTGAAAAAGTCAGAAACTTTCTGCTCACGAAAACAATTGTTATAAATCACCAGAACGTGATAAAATACTGATTCCAATTGCAGTAGATCAATAATAAAATTATCTAGGATTTACTACTTTATAATAATTTTCTGAGTTACATAAGTTTGTGTTAGATACAGATTACTACAGACTGTTCTCTTTTTGACAGATTTTGTTTTTGTGTGTTGTTTGCTTATTTTGATGAATCTATGGCTAGTAATGGAGTTTATGAACCATAGAGAAGTTGGAATACAGTAGGTTTAATACCAATATAAATAAATAATGAGTTCATTACAGTACCTTAAAGTGGTGGTTTGTTTTATTTCGCTAACGGAGCTCATGAGATTTTCTATTGAGTTTTGTGTTGTAAAGTTTTCAAGTTTTGGGTAAAGATTTGATGGATTATGGAATAGGGAGTGGCAAGAGCCTAAGATTGGGGATGCCCAAGGCACCCCAAGGTAAAATTCAACGACAACCAAAAGCCTAAGCTTGGGGATGCCCCGGAAGGCATCCCCTCTTTCGTATTCGTCCATCGGTAACTTTACTTGATGCCATATTTTCATTCACCACATGATATGTGTTTTGCTTGGAGCGTCCTGTATGATTTGAGTATTTGCTTTTTAGTTTACCACAATCATCCTTGCTGTACACACCTTTTGAGAGAGACACACATGAATCGGAATTTATTAGAATATTCTATGTGCGTCACTTATATTTTTTGAGTTAGATAATTTTGCTCTAGTGCTTCGCTTATATCTTTTTAGAGCACGGTGGTGGTTCTATTTTATAGAAATTATTGATCTCTCATGCTTCACTTATATTATTTTGAGAGTCCTTTAGAACAGCCTGGTAATTTGCTTTGGTTATAAAATTAGTCCTAATATGATAGGCATCCAAGATTAAAACTTTAAAGTGCATTGAATACTAAGAGAAGTTTGATTTGTGATAGTTGGTTTTAGATATAAAGGTGGTAATATTAGAGGCGTGCTAGTTGAGTAATTGTGAAATTGAGAAATACTTGTGTTGAGGTTTGCAAGTCCCGTAGCATGCACGTATGGTGAACGTTATGTGACAAATTTGAAGCATGAGGTGTTGTTTGATTGCTTTCCTTATGAGTGGCGGTCGGGGACGAGCGATGGTCTTTTCCTACCAATCTATCTCCCTAGGGGCATGCGCGTAGTGCTTGGTTTTGATGACTTGTAGATTTTTGCAATAAGTATGTGAGTTCTTTATGACTAATGTTGAGTCCATGGATTACACGCACTCTCACCCTTCCATCATTGCTAGCCTCTTGATCATCTGCATTGCCATTTCTCACCTTGAGAGTTGGTGCAAACTTCGCCGGTGCATCCAAACCCCGTGATATGATACACTCTATCACACATAAGCCTCCTTATATCTTCCTCAAAACAGCCACCATACCCACCTATTTTGGCATTTCCATATCCATTCCGAGATATATTGCCATGCAACTTTCCACCGTTCCGTTTATTATGACACGCATCATCATTTTCATATTGCCTTGCATGATCATGTAGTTGACATCGTATTTGTGGCAAAGCCACCATGTTTAATTTTTCATACATGTCACTCTTGATTCATTGCATATCCCGGTACACTGCCGGAGGCACTCACATAGAGTCATATTTTGTTCTAAGTATCGAGATGTAATTCTTGAGTTGTAAGTAATAAAAGTGTGATGATCATCATTATTAGAGCATTTTCCCAAGTGAGGAAAGGTTGATGGAGACTATGGTTCCCCCACAAGTCGGGATGAGACTCCGGATGAAAGAAAAAAAGAGAAAAAGAGGCCAAGAAAAAAAAAGAGAAGGCCCAAATAAAAAATAAAAAAAAGAAAAAAAAATGAGAGAAAAAGAGAGAAGGGACAATGTTACTATCCTTTTTCCACACTTGTGCTTCAAAGTAACACCATGATTTTCATGATAGAGAGTCTCTTATTTTGTCACTTTCATATACTAGTGGGAATTTTTCATTATAGAACTTGGCTTGTATATTCCAATGATGGGCTTCCTCAAAATGCCCTTGGTCTTCATGAGCAAGCAAGTTGGATGCACACCCACTTAGGTTCTTTTGTTGAGCTTTCATATATTTATAGCTCTAGTGCATCCGTTGCATTGACATCAATCGATGGGCATCTCCATAGCCCGTTAATTAGCCGCGTCAATGTGAGACTTTCTCCTTTTTTGTCTTCTCACACAACCTCCATCATTATATTCTATTCCACCCATAGTGCTATGTCCTTGGCTCCCGCTCATATATTGCATAAAAGTTGAAAGAGTTTGAAAAGGCTAAGTATGAAACAATTGCTCTGCTTGTCATCGGGGTTGTGCATGCTGAGAGCATTTTGTGTGACGAAAGTGAAGCATGGCCAAACTATATGATTTTGTAGGGATAAGCTTTCTTTGGCTATGTTATTTTGATAAGACATAATTGCATTGTTAGCATACTTGAAGTATTATTATTTTTATGTCAATATTAAACTTTTATGTTGAATCTTTCGGATATGAACATTCATACCACAATAAAGAAAGTTACATTGAAGAATATGCTATGAAGCATTCCACATAAAAAATTCTGTTTTTATCATTTACCTGCTCGAGGACGAGCAGGAATTTAGCTTTGGGATGCTTGATACGTATCCAACGTATCTATAATTTTTGATTGTTCCATGCTATTATATATTCTGTTTTGGATGTTTAATGGGCTTTATTATTCACTTTTATATTATTTTTGGGAGTAACCTATTAACCCAAGGCCCAGTCCAAATTGTTGTTTTTTTGCCTATCTTAGTGTTTTGCAGAAAAGGAATATCAAACGGAATCCAAACGGAATGAAACCTTCGGGAACGTGATTTTTGGAACAAACGTGATCCAGAGGACTTGGAGTGGACGTCAAGAAACAACCGAGGAGGCCACGAGGCAGGGAGGCGCGCCCCCACCCTAGTGGGCCCCTCGTGGCTCTCCTGACCGACTTCCTTCGCCTACATATACTCATATACCCTGAAAACATCCAGGAGCACAAGGAAACCCTATTTCCACCGCCACAACTCTCTGTACCCATGAGATCCCATCTTGGGGCCTTTTCCGGCGCTCCGCCGGAGGGGGCATCGATCACGGAGGGCTTCTACATCAACACCATAGCCTCTCCGATGATGTGTGAGTAGTTTACCTCAGATCTTCGGGTTCATAGTTATTAGCTAGATGGCTTCTTATCTCTCTTTGTATCTCAATACAAAGTTCTCCTCGTTTCTCTTGGAGATCTATTTGATGTAACTCTTTTTGCGGTGTGTTTGTCGAGATCCGATGAATTGTGGGTTTATGATCAAGATTATCTATGAACAACATTTGAATCTCCTCTGAATTATTTTATGTATGATTGGTTATCTTTGCAAGTCTCTTCGAATTATCTGTTTGGTTTGGCCTACTAGATTGATCTTGCTTGCAATGGGAGAAGTGCTTAGCTTTGGGTTCAATCATGCGGTGCTCGATCCCAGTGACAGAAGGGGAAACGACACGTATTGTATTGTTGCCATCAAGGATAAAAAGATGGGGTTTATATCATATTGCTTGAGTTTATCCCTCTACATCATGTCATCTTGCCTAATGCGTTACTCTGTTCTTATGAACTTAATACTCTAGATGCATGCTGGATAGCGGTCGATGTATGGAGTAATAGTAGTAGATGCATAATCGTTTCGGTCTACTTGTCGCGGACGTGATGCCTATATGCATGATCATGCCTAGATATTCTCATAACTATGCTCAATTCTATCAATTGCTCGACAGTAACTTGTTCACCCACCGTAATACTTATGCTATCTTGAGAGAAGCCACTAGTGAAACCTATGCCCCCCCCCCCGGGTCTATTTTCCATCATATTAATCTCTCGTTATTTCTATCACCATTTATTTTGCTTTCTTTACTTTCAGCATTTATCATAAAATACCAAAAATATTATCTTATCATCTCTATCAGATCTCACTTTTGCAAGTGGCCGTGAAGGTATTGACAACCCCTTTATCACATTGGTTGCAAGGTTATTATTTGTTTGTGTAGGTACGAGGGACTTGAGCGTGATCTCCTACTGGATTGATACCTTGGTTCTCCAAAACTGAGGGAAATACTTACGCTACTTTGCTGCATCACCCTTTCCTCTTCAAGGGAAAACCAACGCAGTGCTCAAGAGGTAGCAATGCTCAGCCAGAAGCCAATGTTAAAGATGAAGGTAACGATCATCAAGGGAAAAATCTTCGTCCAGTACATCCTCGGGTTGCTAATGAAGTCCAAATTGAGAAGATTATTGATAGTATCAATGCACCTGGTCCTCTCACTTGTTCAAGAGCATCACTTCTTGGCAACTTCTATGAACACTTTGCATTTGTATCTATATCTGAACCCAAGAAATTTGATGAAGCATTTATGAAACCTGAATAGATTCAAGCTATGCAAGAAGAGCTTCAACAGTTTGAGCTGAATAACGTCTGGGATTTAGTTAAGCATCCTGATCCTCGCAAACACAACATCATAGGCAACAAATGGATCTATCGCAACAAAGAAGATGAGCATGGTCAAGTTGTCAGAAACAAGGCTCGTCTCGTTGCCCAAGGTTACACAGAAGTGGAAGGAATTAACTTTGACGAAACCTTTGCTCCTGCGGCTAGGCTTGAAGCCATTCACATACTGTTAGCCTATGCCAACCACGAAAACATCCTTCTGTACCAAATGGATGTAAAGAGTGCCTTCCTCAATGGCAAAATTGAAGAAGAAGTGTCTGTTGCACAACCACCTGGTTTTGAAGATCCAAAGCGTCCTGACATGGTGTACAAGCTCAACAAGGCACTGTATGGCCTCAAACAAGCACCTCACGCTTGGTATGACACACTCAAAGACTTCCTGAAGAGCAAAGGCTTCAAACATGGTTCTCTAGATCCCACTCTCTTCACGAAGACATATGATGGTGAACTATTTGTATGCCAAATCTATGTGGATGACATTATCTTCAGCTGCACTGATAAGAGATACAGTGATGAGTTTGGGCATATGATGCAAGAGCAATATCACATGTCCATGATGGGAGAGATGAAATTCTTTCTTGGTCTTCAAATCCGTCAGCAAAGGAATGTCATCTTCATATCACAGGAGAAGTACCTCAAAGACTGCCTGAAGAAGTTTGAAAGGTAAGACTGCAAAGGGTACACGACACCAATGCAAACCAAAGGCCAATTGGGCCTCGACAACAACGGTAAAGATTTCGATCAAAAGGTATACCGCTCCATGATTGACTCTTTATTATACTTATGTGCATCTAGGCCTGATATAATGCTTAGGGTTTGCATGTGTGCCCGATTCCAAGCGACACCAAAGGAATCGCATCACCTTGCAGTGAAGTGAATTCTAAGATATTTGGCTCACACCCCAACACTAGGATTATGGTATCCAAAGGGCTCAGAGTTTGACGTAGTTGGATTCTCAGATGCTGATTATGCTGGTGACAAGGTTGATCGCAAGTTCACATCAGGCACATGTCACTTTCTTGGATGATCTCTTGTCTATTGGTCTTCAAAGAAGCAGAACTGTGTATCACTGTCCACTGCTAAATCTAAATACATTGCTGCTGGATCTGGCTGCTCTCAACTTCTCTGGATGAAGCAAACTCTCAAGGATTATGGCATCAACATGAAGCATGTGCCACTCTACTGCGACAATGAAAGCGCCATCAAGATTGCTCACAATCCTGTTCAACAATCAAAGACAAAGCACATTCAGATACGTCATCATTTTCTCAGGGATCATGTGTTGAAGGAAGACATTGGTATCATTCACGTCAACACTGAAGAGCAACTGGCAGATATCTTCACAAAGCCCTTTGATGAGAAAAGGTTTTGCAAGCTGCGATGTGAGCTAAGTATCTTAGAATCCTCGAATGTCCTGTGAATGGACACACATCCTAACGCTTATGCATGTTGATGACTTAGATGTGCAACACACGAAGTAACATATATCTTCAATTCATGAAGACTTACCTTCTAAGTGTGAATACATTAATGGAATTTGACTTCGGAGCAGCACGATAATCGTGCGCCATGTCTGGGTCTAATATTTCCTATACGGTGGGTAACGCCACCACCACACTTTCTTGAAAATTCTCGTTTGGCGTTATGAATGCATTATCTTCATATTTGGTTTGTCTTCAACATTGGTTTATCTTCAAGATTTATCTTCTCAATGTTGTTTTGGTCTTCATTGATATATATATATATATATATATATATATATATATATATATCTGTGTGTGTGTGTGTTCTTTCCTCTACAACATTCACTTATAGCTATGTCTTCAAATTTACCATTTTCTGAACTAAGTGAATGTGATCAGACCCTAACCCCTTCTGTGCTTATTCCTCAAATTCTCTTTGTCTCTTCATATGCATTCTGTTGACACATGTCAGAAATCTTCACTGTGTCCTTGTCAGCTGAAGATATAGAGACACACATTTAAAACTGTTTTTAATGCCTTATCTCTTTTGCCTGAACAACGGAGAAGCCGAAATGACCACCCGACAATCCAGGCGCGCGTGGGAACATGGCTCAACCTTCGATATGTTGCATGTCTGCCACGTGTCCATTGATACCTCTCCAACGTATCTATAATTTTTTATTGTTCCATGCTATTATATTATCTATTTTGGATGTTTATGGGCTTTATTAAACACTTTTATATTATTTTTGGGACTAACCTATTAACCCGTGAGCGCAGCGATTTCGCTTTTTCCCTTGTTTTAGTGTTTCGCAGGAAAGGAATATCAAACGGAGTCCAAATGGAATGAAACCTTCGGGAGAGTTATTTTTGGAACGGAAGCAATCCAGGAGACTTGGAGTGCACGTCAGGGAGGCAACGAGGTGGCCATGAGGCAGGGAGGCGCGCCTGCCCCCCTGGGCGCGCCCCCACCCTCGTGGGCCCCTCGTGGCTCCCCTGATCGACTTCTTTCGCCTATATATATCCATATACCCTAAAAACATCGAGGAGCAGAAGAGATCGGGAGTTCCTCTGCCGCAAGCCTCTGTAGCCACCAAAAACCAATCGGGACCCTGTTCCGGCACCCTGTCGGAGGGGGATCCCTCAACGGTAGCCATCTTCATCATCCCGGCGCTCTCCATGATGAGGAGGGAGTAGTTCACCCTCGGGGCTGAGGGTATGTACCAGTAGCTATGTGTTTGATCTCTCTCTCTCTCTCTCTCTCTCTCTCTCGTGTTCTTGAGGTGGTACGATCTTGATGTATCGCGAGCTTTGCTATTATAGTTGGATCTTATGATGTTTCTCCCCCTCTACTCTCTTGTAATGAATTGAGTTTTCCCTTTGAAGTTATCTTATTGGATTGAGTCTTTGAGGATTTGAGAACACTTGATGTATGTCTTGCATGTGCTTATCTGTGGTGACAATGGGATATCACGTGATCTACTTGATGTATGTTTTGGTGATCAACTTGCGAGTTCCGTGAACTTATGCATAGGGGTTGGCTGCGTTTTAAATCTTGACTCTCCGGTAGAAACTTTGGGGCACTCTTTGAAGTACTTTGTGTTGGTTTGGATAGATGAATATGAGATTGTGTGATGCATATCGTATAATCATACCCATGGATACTTGAGGTGACATTGGAGTATCTAGGTGACATTAGGGTTTTGGTTGATTTGTGTCTTAAGGTGTTATTCTAGTACGAACTCTATGATTGATCGAACGGAAAGAATAGCTTTGTGTTATTTTACTACGGACTCTTGAATAGATCGATCAGAAAGGATAACTTTGAGGTGGTTTCGTTCGTTTGTTCTCCGCTATTAGTGACTTTGGAGTGAATCTTTGTTGCATGTTGAGGGATATTTATATGATCCAATTATGTTATTATTGTTGAGAGAACTTGCACTAGTGGAAGTATGAACCCTAGGCCTTGTTTCCTAGCATTGCAATACCGTTTACGCTCACTTTTATCATTAGTTACCTTGCTGTTTTTATAATTTCAGATTACAAAAACCTATATCTATCATCCATATTGCACTTGTATCACCATCTCTTCGCCGAACTAGTGCACCTATACAATTTACCATTGTATTGGGTGTGTTGGGGACACAAGAGACTCTTTGTTATTTGGTTGGAGGGTTGCTTGAGAGAGACCATCTTCAACCTACGCCTCCCACGGATTCATAAACCTTAGGTCATCCACTTAAGGGAAATTTGCTACTGTCCTACAAACCTATGCACTTGGAGGCCCAACAACGTCTACAAGAAGAAAGTTGCGTTGTAGACATCATCCATCTGATGTGAACCGCCAGGGGCACCTGCATAATTGCACTGCGCCGCCCCTTCTACTTATAAATACTCCACCCCATGCGATCATTATCTCTTCTCCCACCTCGCCATCTCGCTCAAACCCTAGCACCACCGCTTGCCTCAGTCGACGCCGGAGACAAAGCGCTTAGCTGCCGCGACCTCTTCGACACCGGCCGCGGACCTCATCTTCTCCGCCGCCGCCGTAGGTGTCTTCCGCCGCCAAGTTAGGGCGCAGGAGATTGGACTGCTCGGCATCCCTTCACCTCGTCTAGTAGTTCTTCGTGCGGTAAATAAAACCCACTTTTTATCGCTTATTTGATCCATTAATCTGTCAACTTCTTCCGAAAGTGGTTTCTGTACTTCCAAATCATTATCTTTCTGTTTCTACATCTGATATCTTGCGAGTATATTCCCTTATGTATACAAACTAGTTAGATTCCTCACTTGTACTTATACATGGTTTCGTACAAATCTGGAACCAACTCACTTCAAATAAGTGAATGTCTTCGCACTATGAGGTCAATGTCCTCAAAATGATTTATCTTCAAAATCTTCTGAGAATGCATATGACCTTTTCCCCTTCCCTTGCATCTCTAATGCTGTCACAGGTACATGTCCGCGGGAGAATCCCTTGGTTCTCATAGTCTGCATTCATTTGCAGAATACTTACAGCATCACATTGATTCTCCAGAAGCTAGTTCTTGTCTGACCACTAGATTGAAGCAGAACATTGTCTTGAAGCCTTTATGTTTGAGCCCAATGGCGTCAAGCAAATCTGCAAAGAAAGGTGGCAGACAACACCGTGACAACACTGCCTTGGACCTTCCTCCTGATCTCTACGAGCAATACAATTCAAATCCAGATGAATCATACACTTAGAGAAAATCTAGAGTCCAATGGATTCGCATGCACTGGGCAGAAGAATGGTTCAAATACCACTTCGTCACAAATGAGTATGCTAAGAAGAACACTGTGAGGCCACCCTGGGCCAACATTCTATACAAGAAGCTCATGCCCAAGACGAAGGCTGAAGCCATTGCCCATGGCTTCTATCCGTGCAAGGTCAGAGGACCTCAGCCTGCAGATGCCGACCCATCCAGTCTTCGATGATGAATTATTTGAGAAAAATCTTCAGTTTGCTAGGGATTCAGCTGTGTAGAACAAGAAGGAACTAGGAGTTGACTTCAATCCTGGCCCAGCAGCTCCAAGGCCGGATGCCAGTTGTGAATCCAATCAGAATATCATTGGCCCCTTTGATAACTTCGATGGGCTTCTCTCCCACATCGCTGCCCAAAGATCCACTGTCGATGAGGCTGCTACTGAGAAGGAACATGCTGAAGTTCCTGAGCCTCCGAAGCCCAAGAAGACTAAAGCTTCAAAGCCCTCCACTGCACCAAAAGCTTCAAGAGTGAAGCCATTGCAAACTGCACCTCCTGAATCTAGTGTGTAGTCTGAAGATCAATCTCGCGTCTCCAAGAAGACCAGGAAGCCCAAGAAGATTTCTAGGCATGACCTTACTCCTGCCAGCATTCTGCTCAATGAGGACAATGTAATTGATCTATCAAGTGATGAAGATCTTGCTGATGATGCTCTGGAGATGCTCATCAAGAGCAAGCAGGAGGCCAAAATCTTCAAGGATCTGCCTCTATTTGATGCTGATATACTCAATAACTTCATTGATGAATGGTTTGAGGATCCCACTCTCACCATCGATGATCTGCAGCTGCCCGTGGACATCAGCGTCACATTTCAAGGAGCCATAGCCAACGAGCTTGCTATTGCTTAGAAAATTGTTGAGCTGAAAAACAAGATTGACTATGAGAAGGCCCAGTTCAAGAAGCATATGGCCAAGCTCAGTGTTGCTGATGTTCAAAAGTTCAAGAAAATGATGATCGACCTCAAAGCTCAGTTCAAAAAGAAGCGCGAGGAAGCCAAAGGCTCTCGTGAGCGCATGAAGTACTACGTCGAGAAATGCCTTCAGGCTCACAATGAAGTCGTGAAGAGAAAGGCACTTGGGCGTCCTGGCATCGACCCCAAGCTGGCTGCTAAGAAGAAGAAGAAGCCTGCTGAAGCTGAACCCAAAGCCTCAAGGCAGGAAAGACCAAGCATTGTCTTCCCTACCAGTATGACTAGCTTGAAGCCAAAGGTCCCTTCAGCAGCTTCAGAGCAGAAGATGACCCGGCAAGCTGAGGCTGAAGCCAGGAAGATGAAGCATCATGACACCTCCGATGCTGCTCCGTCCCAGAAGAAGATGAAGACAAAGTCTTCAAAGTCTTCACGCAAAGAGCGTGCTGCTGCCCAAGAACCGTTGAATGTTGAACCCATTTCTGTTGCACTTCCTGCCTCCTCCAATCGCGAGCGACGTCTCGTTGTGCATGAGCCAGCTGCCACAGAGGCTCCAGAGTCTGAAGAGATCCCAGCTGCCGACTCCACCACAACTGAAGACATTGGTCATGAGGACCATGTTGAAGATGATGAAGTCCTCACTTAGCTCGAGCCCAAACCGGTATCATCGCCTGCTCCCACGAGCAGTGAACTCATAAGCATTGGCGGTCCCACGACGCCAATTGCTCAAGATGAATTTTGGCAAGAGCAACACCCGAACTCCCCTCTGCATGAAGTGATTCTGTGCACACCACCAGCTCAGCTCACCACTCTGGTGCTTGAGACTCCACAAGCAACACCAAAAGACATGGAGAAGACCACTCCTTCACCAAATGTGTCGCCCTCCTTCCGAAGGCTTCATAGAGGCCCCAGGCCCCAGGTCTCCATGTCCAGCATACTTGAAGAGGATGTGCAAAACACCAGGTCAGTAGCATGTCAAGTGTTTCCTGAAGCCATCCCCTCAGTGATTGCTAGTGAATCTGAAGCCAAAGAGGCTGAAGACATTCCGACTGCATCAGCCGATGAAGAAATAGAAGAATAAAGAGAAGTTATTCCCCCTGCTAGTGATCCAGTGGTACGTGAAGAAGAAGTGATTGTGCCAGACCCTCCTGTCATTGATGCAAGTGAAGTTGAAGCCAATGCGGCTGCCACCACTATCACTACTGAAGCCAATGACATTGTCATGGCTGAAGACAATGTGGAGCCTGAAGTCAATGCTGCCATTGAAGAAAATGCGCAGCCAACCACCTCAGATGTAGCCGTTCCTCCTCCTGTGCCTCACACTATGGAACACGCCTACAATCGTGGTGAGCTTGTTACTGTTAGGTGGCCAATTATGATTCCACCCACTGCTCCAGGACCCCAATATTACTATCATGTGGAGCGAAGGCCTCAAACACAGAAGCCGAAGCCAAGGCTGCCAAGGCTTCCCAGCGCTGTGACAACTCAAGGCTCCTTCAGTGTGCTCAGCTTCAGAGAGCACAACACCTTCTTCAATTCTGCAAAGAATCCATACAAGAAGCCAAAGATCTCCTCAGGTAGGTTCTGGAGCTACCAGCAACGCAGCTACTATTCATGCATACTATACAATCAATACAGGATCTTTCCTCACAAGCGTCTTGACTGCGACGCCATTGCTGGGCTGCCATGCCTTGAAGAGGCTCTTGATTGCTTCGGTGATGTTGGGTTGCTTCCTTTTGTCACAGACAAGGAGCATTGGAATGAAGAACTTCTTCTGCAATTCTATGCTACACTTCACATCAGAGGCTACAACAGGGATCCAAATACATGGATCCTTGAGTGGATGACAGATGACATTCATCATGAAGCCAAAGCTCAGGACATAATTGAGCTAACCTCCCTGCCCACTCCTGGTGAACTATATGAACCAGGTTGTCAACTCCATGCAAGTGAACTACAGAGCATTTTCCAGAAGCCAGAGCCAAATATGAGTCAGATGCTCAGCATGATGGAGCCATTGCCAATTGATGCTGGATATCCCAAGGAGTTTTTTGTCCAAGACCTCGAGTACCTGCCCCGCACCATCTATCATATTCTGAGGCGTACTCTGTGGCCTATCAAGGGATATTCACCAGACGCAAAGCTTGAAGGCGCTATGAAGACATTGGTCTTCTACATTCTCAATGGCATCAGGTTCAACATGCAAGATTTCTTCATCAGACAGTTAGCAGCTTCTGGCATTTATCTTTTTGGCCTCAAGTTCTATGCTCCTTGGGTTATGAGGCTGATCAAGCTCCACTCTACAATCAACTATCAACCATCAGCATGCAATCATGTTGTTTTCTTGCCTGATGTTGATATGTCACATGAAGCCATATACCCTGTGCCTGCTAAGGAGCCAGTGCGTGAAGACAATGCTGCATTTCAAAGCTTCATACAACACGTTGATGGAGTTCATGTGCCCAATCCTCCTGCTCCCGATGGTCCTCTGGCTGGTCAGCTACGCCTGTTGCATCATGCAAACACTGATGCGACTGCCAGCACTATAGCTCAAAGGCCTCAGAAGCGTCCTTGTGTCCTCAACGACAGAGAGTTCTTGTATCACTTCATCAGAAGTATGATAGGCATCACGACTGGCTAAAGCGTCATATGTAGAGTCTTCTTGTTGATGTCAACCGTATTCGCAATATGGCTACCAAGAATTCATTCATTGCGCATGAAGCCTGTCTTAACCATAGTCACACCTCTTGATCGTCCTAGTGCCACAGCATCACTTGGGGGCTTTGGTCGAACCTGAACCATCGCTACACCTCTTGATCGGCGTAATGCCAATGCATCACTTGGGGACTTGGTCATGTCTGAACCATAGTCACGCCTCTTGATCGGCCTAGTGCCACAACATCACTTGGGGGCTTTGGTCGAACCCGAACCATCGCTACACCTCTTGATCGGCCTAATGCCAATGCATCATTTGGGGACCTGGCTGACTTGAACCATAGCTACACCTTTTTGGGGGCATGGTCTTGTCCGACCATGGTGATGCCAGTTGATCGGCTCAAAGCCTCATTTGCAATGGTTTTATCTTTGCCTTTGCTTCTGTTTTTTCTTTTGATAATTTTTTTCAACCAACATTATTAAATCCGGTTCAACTGTCAGTTATGGATTGACGGAACACGATTAAATCATAATCCGGAGACTATCAACCCGGTCTGGTTTCGACTATAAGTCGCCAACATATATTTGGATTGCGCCATTGGAATCATGTGCTCATAAATCATTGGATTATATTATTCAAATCTTCAAATAGCCAACATGGCTGGATTTCTATTATGGCTATTAATAACCAGTATTATGGTTAAGGTTTTCAAAGTCGCTTTAGCGCAATGGCTATCATATTGTCAATAGGATATGATTTATTCTACAATTGAAGGCATAGTCCCGAGTTGCTACATGCTTACAACCCGGCACTTGGTGGCTACATTATTTAAGTTGAGATTACATCAAATATGCAAGTCTCATGTCGCTGCAAGCATGCACCATGACACTTGGGGGCTAATGCAAAGTCATTTTTGATCATATTATTGAAGACCCGACTCATCACATTATAATGAGCCGGCCCTTGGGGGCTACCGGTTGCTCCTATCATCAATTCAAGGTACAAAGCTTTTTATCCATTATATTGAAGGATACATTGCTCAGTTGGTCAAGAACAAGGCTCTTAACCTTGTGGACGTGGATTCAAGCCCCATGATGGGGGTTATATCATATGATGTTATTTTCATTGAAGTATATATCAAGTCCCAGGTTGCTGCAAGCATGACAACCCGGCACTTGGGGGCTACATATGTGGAATACTCAATTCTAACTAGTGATTGAGATGAACTACCGAGATTTCTTCAAGATTGTGATATTTATATTGAAGCAAGTCTTAAGCTATTGCTATGCTACCTTCTTAAGACTTGGGGGCTATAAGTGATAGGTATATAAGAGGTATATTTTCAAGCTGGATGTTAACTACAAGTATGACCCGGTGCTATCAATATTTATAAACCGATGATCTTGGCAATGATAAACCGGCAAATTCTACGTCCTTAAACTGGCTGAAGATCAGATGAGTATTTCAAGGACCAATATTGTTTTTAAGCATTGGGAGCTGAGTTAAAGGAGTTATTCTTCACAACATTTCTCTGTGACAAACCAATGTCAGCAAATTAATTATGAAGCTGGCCCATTGACCCGGATTTTCTGGAAGGAAATGAGAAGGATTTAAAGAGGACCAGGATCAGTTTAACATGGATAAATCCAAATTAAGCTAGGGGCTAATGTCGGGGATATACCCCGCGGTATGACCCGGCCGGAGTTGTAAACCGGCTGGGACTTGGTAAACCGGCGGATGTTAAACCGGCAGATAGTTAAGACAGACAGTTAAGACAGATGGCTATGGCAGACGGTAAACCGGCAGGAGTTAAGTCAGACAATGTTAAACCGGCAGACAATGTTAAACCGGCAGACAAATGTTAAACCGACAGACAATGTTAAACCGGCGGACAATGTTAAACCGGCGGACAATGTTAAACCGGTAGACAATGTTAAACCGGCAAACAGTGATAACTGGGTTGCCAGGGGTTATGAAGCCCAAGACGTTATGAAGCCCAAGATGTTAAGAAGCCCATGGCGATAAGTTAGAATAGTTAAGTCTTAAGTCCGAGTTGGACTCTACATGTAACCCGCCTCTTCAACATATATAAGGAGGGGTAGGGCTCCCCAAAGAGGAGAAGCTACAAGCAAGAAGAAACAATCTTAGGGCTAGACACAAAGAGGAGAGCCGGTTTACGACGACTCCCTCGTGATGATAATGAGACCTAGCCCCAAACAGCATGTAGGGTTGTTACGGATGATGTTTCCCGGGGCCAAGTCGTCTAAATCCTCGTCTTGTGTTATGCCTCTCGATTCCGCTCAACCCCTCTCAAGCTACCACATAGATGCGTTGGCCTCACGACTAAGTCCTTTTCCTAGGACATCTGACGTGACAATTCCACGACAGAGGTCCTGGATGAACCTCACACTGCTCTGTTCTGAAGACGATCTTTGCGAAGATGGCTTCACAGAATGTTTCAAGTTTGATTCTAGGCCTCCACAATCTGCAAGTTAGCGTCCAACACCCTCCATTTAAGATTCCGACTATTCATCTTCGGCTGCCACAGTGGTTCCTCAAGTCATAGATGAAGAGGACGACGCCACTTCACCAGCGATCGCTTCATTGCATCACGATGCTGCACCAGGCCCGTCTACAACCCCCAACACCAACGTCGACCCTGCTGCTCCAACATCTTCTCCACCTGAGAGCGACTAGATGCTCTATGTCTTCAAACCTTTTTGGTCCTTACTGACAAAAGAGGGAGAAACATATGAGTTGATAGTCTTCAAGCGGGTCCATATGGGTCGGTTGCTATGTTTTTGCTAAGTCCTTACAACTCTCGTTCTTGAAACTATTTGGGTTTTGAGTTGTACGCTTAAACTTGATGGTCGTCTGCCATTTTTGCTGCTACCTTGTGATGCAATGATAAATTCCGCATGAAGTCATTCTGTAGACGCCCATTTCTCATTGTGCATGCCATTATATATCTTCGTTATTCTTATGTATGCATGATGACTTGTGATACGTCTCCAACGTACCTATAGTTTTTGATTGTTCCATGCTATTGTATTATCTGTTTTGGATGTTTAATGGGCTTTATATACACTTTTATATTATTTTTGGGACTAACCTACTAACCGTAGGCCCAGTCCAAATTGCTGTTTTTTTTACCTATTTCAGTGTTTCGCAGAAAAGGAATATCAAAGGAATCCAAACGGAATGAAACCTTCGGGAGAGTGATTTTTGGAACAAACGCAATCCAGGAGACTTGGAGTGGACGTCAAGGAAGCAACGAGGCGGCCACTAGGTAGGGGAGGCCCGCCCAGGGGGGTAGGCGCGCCCACACCCTCGTGGGCCCCTCGTGGCTCCCCCAACCGACTTCTTTCGCCTATATATATACTCATATACCCCGTGAACATCCGAGAGCACCAGAAACTCTATTTCCACCGCCTCAACCTTCTGTACCCGTGAGATCCCATCTTGGGGCCTTTTTCGGCGCTCCGCCGGAGGGGGAATCGATCATGGAGGGCTTCTACATCAACACCATAGCCTCTCCGATGATGTGTCCATAGTCATTAGCTAGATGGCTTCTTCTCTCTCTTTCGATCTCAATACAAAGTTCTCCTTGATCTTCTTGGAGATATATTCGATGTAATTCTTTTTGCGGTGTGTTTGTCGAGATCCGATGAATTGTGGGTTTATGATCAAGATTATCTATGAACAATATTTGAATCTCCTCTGAATTGTTTTATGTATGATTTGTTATCTTTGCAAGTCTCTTCGAATTATCAGTTTGGTTTGGCCTACTAGATTCATCTTTCTTGCAATGGGAGAAGTGATTAGCTTTGGGTTCAATCTTGCGGTGTTCGATCCCAGTGACAGAAAGGGAACCGACACGTATTTTATTATTGCCATCGAGGATAAAAAGATGGGGTTTATATCATATTGCTTGAGTTTATCTCTCTACATCATGTCATCTTGCCTAATGCGTACTCTGTTCTTATGAACTTAATACTCTAGATGCATGCTGGATAGCGGTCGATGTGTGGAGTAATAGTAGTAGATGCAAAATCATTTTGATATACTTGTCGCGGACGTGATGCCTATATACATGATCATGCCTAGATATTCTCATAACTATGCACTTTTCTATCAATTGCTCGACAGAAATTTGTTCACCCACCGTAATATTTATGCTATCTTGAGAGAATCCACTAGTGAAACCTATGGCCCCCGGGTCTATCTTCTATCATATAAGTTTCCGATCTATTTTATTTTGCAATATTTACTTTTCGATCTATACAACAAAAATACCAAAAATATTTATCTTATTATCTCTATCAGATCTCACTTTTGCAAGTGGCTGTGAAGGGATTGACAACCCCTTTATCGCGTTGGTTGCAAGGTTCTTGTTTGTTTGTGCAGGTACGAGGGATTTGCGTGTAGCCTACTACTGGATTGATACCTCGGTTCTTAAAAACTGAGGGAAATACTTACGCTACTTTGCTGCATCACCCTTTCCTCTTCAAGGGAAAACCAACACAGTGCTCAAGAGGTAGCAAGAAGGATTTCTGGCGCCGTTGCCGGGGAGGTTTACGCCAAGTCAAGTCAAGATTTTATCTCCCAACAACTCACCGATTTCTGGCGTTGTTGCTGCGGAGATATACGCTCAAGACAAGACATACCAAGTACCCATCACAAACTCTTATCCCTCGCATTACATTATTTGCCATTTGCCTCTCGTTTTCCTCTCCCCCACTTCATCTTTGCCTTGGCCTTTTCTTCGCCTTCTTCCCGTATGTCTTTTTATTTGTGTTTCCACGTGCCTTCTATTTGCTTGCATATTTGGTTGCTAAAAATCTATTGATATGGTTCCACTTAAAGTGTTATACTTGGATCATCTTTGATCCTTATGCGCTTGTGCTGAAACCCTAACTAGCCTAGTTGACGGGAAATCTTTAGATGAGCATGCTCATTTTGTGCGTCATCGTTTGTCTGAAAAGGGGAAGCTCTTATGGTATCAAATAAATAGTTCGCTATGCTATGCTTGGAATCTTTGTTAAATTTATGATTTTACTTGTTGCTCTAAGAACCCTAAAAAACACCTTCCCTACCTATGTGAGTTTAATGATAATGAAATCTTATCTTCTTATGTAAAGGATGTTTATAGTTACTATGACATCGAACAAATTGAAGAATTTGTCGTGTTTAAGGGTGCTCATGAAATTGCTTATTTGATTGAAAAGTATGATATTACTTTCCACAAATCTGAAAATTCCGACATACTTAAATATTGCTATGAAAACTATGCTCATAATCCCTATGTTAAGGAATTTATTGAGAGAATGACCGCTGCTTTGGAAAAAATAATGATATGCATGAATCTATAGATAATGATGATTCTGATGATTTGATTGAAATATCCCTTGATGAACATGATGCTTGCTATTCTTGTGGCCATTATCACAATATTAATGAAGATGAATTTGCTATAGTTCCTTATGTTAAACATGAGATCGTTGCTATTGCACCCATCCTTGGTAGTTCCTTTGATGAAAAGCATGATTGCAATGATGTTATTATAAATTCTCTTGATGTCAATTGTGCTTATAATATGCAAAACTGTCGTGGTTTTGTCACGGCAGATGTCCTCTTGCAAGGACTTAGTCGTGGAGCCATCGCAACTAGGAAGCTTAAAGGGGTTAATCGGGACAAGGGACACGAGAGAGGTTTTATACTAGTTCGGCCCCTTACGGTGAAGGTAAAGCCTACGTCTAGTTGGGTTGGTATTGCTAGGGTTTCGATGACCAGGGAGCGAGATACGCTATGCCCGGCTCTCGATCAGATGTTACTTGCCCTAAGCCGTCAGCGGGTCGTCCCCTTATATACACGGGTTGACGCCCTGCGGCCTACAGAGTCCCGACCAGCTCATAAACAGTGTCCGGCTCGGTGACTAGTTAATCCTGCCTTACAATGCAAGTCATGCTATTACGATGGTTTATCACTACGGGCCTCAAGTTGCCCGTGGGCTTTAGACCCTTTATTGAACCGTCATCTTCATGCTTGATCTTGGGCTTCATACGATGAATCACCTTTGCATAACCCGGCCCCTCCTGGGCGGCTTACAAGAATAGTTATATCCCCAGTCTCGCTGGGCGGCTGTGATAGCGGCGCAGGTCTTGCTGGTAAATTGCCAAGTGGGCTATTGCCAAGTCTCGCTCTTCATCCAGTAAGTCCAGTGCATCCTGACGAGCTCGTTCATTGTCAGCTTCGACGTAAGCCGCCACGCGGGGCGAGTCATGACAGATATCACTTGGCAGGACCGCCTGCCCGTGCATACACCATGAAGAAAGGTGTATAACCCGTAGATCTGTTAGGTGTAGTGTTGATGCTCCAAATCACAGAGGGTAATTCCTCCACCCAACAACCCGGCGTCCGCTGTAAAGGGACCAAGAGCCGGGGTTTTATACCTTTCAAGATCTCATGATTGGCTCTTTCTGCTTGACCATTGGATTGAGGATGAGTTACCACCGAAACATCAAGCCGGATATGTTCTCGTTGACAGAACTCCTCCATAGCACCTTTGGAGAGATTAGTGCCATTATCAGTTATGATGCTGTGTGGAAAACCAAAGCGAAAAATCACCTTTTTCATGAACTGAACCGCCGTGGCTACATCACACTTACTGACCGGCTTTGCCTCAACCCACTTTGTAAATTTATCCATCGCCACCAGAAGGTGTGTCTTTTTATCCTTAGACCTTTTGAAAGGCCCGACCATATCAAGCCCCCAGACTGCAAACGGCCAAGTAATTGGAATCATCCTCAATTCTTGAGCCGGTACATGAGCTCGTCGTGAGAATTTTTGACAACCGTCACATTTACTGACCAGATCTTCCGCATCAGCATGAGCCGTCAGCCAGTAAAAACCATGACGAAAAGCTTTGGCCACAAGAGATTTTGAGCCGGCATGATGACCACAATCGCCTTCATGGATCTCCCGAAGTATTTCCTGACCTTCCGCAGGCGATACACAACATTGAAATGCCCCAGTGACACTGCGATGATGCAGCTCACCATGAACAATTGTCATGGACTTAGACCGCTGGGTGATTTGTCTCGCCAAGGTCTCATCCTCGGGCAACTCTCCCCGGGTCATGTAAGCCAAATATGGCACTGTCCAATCCGGGATGACGTGAAGAGCTGCCACCAACTGTGCTTCCGGGTCTGGAACAGCTAAGTCCTCCTCTGTAGGTAACTTGACAAAAGGATTATGCAAAACATCCAAAAAGGTGTTAGGCGGTACAGGCTTATGTTGAGATCCCAGCTGGCTTAAAGCATCAGCCGCCGCATTCTTCCTTCGATCAATGTGCTCCACTTGATAACCCTTGAAGTGACCTGCTACAACATCAACTTCGCGACGATAAGCCACCATGAGGGGGTCCTTGGAGTCCCACTTGCCTGACACCTGTTGAGCCACAAGATCTGAATTGCCCAAACACCTTACCCGGCTCAAATTCATCTCTTTGGCCATCCGAAGACCATGGAGTAAGGCCTCATATTCAGCTGCATTCTTAGTACAAGGAAACATGAGTCAGAGCACATAGCAAAATTTGTCACCTCGAGGGGAAGTTAAAACGACTCCAGCCCCCGAGCCTTCCAACTGCCTGGATCCATCAAAATTAATAGTCCAATATGTGTTATCCGGCTTCTCCTCAGGCGTCTACAGCTCTGTCCAATCATTGATGAAGTCCACCAGTGCTTGAGATTCAATAGCAAAGGTCGTGGCACATACTTCAAATCATGAGGCCCAAGCTCAATGGCCCACTTGGCGACTCGTCCTGTGGCCTCTCTATTCTGGATGATGTCTCCCAAAGGAGCAGAGCTTACCACAGTGATAGGGTGACCTGGAAGTACTGCTTAAGCTTCCGGCTTGCCATGAACACCCCATAAACAAGCTTCGGCCAGTGCGGATATCTTTGCTTAGACTCAATGAGCACCTCACTGATGTAGTAAACCGACCGTTGAACCGGATGCTCCTTACCAGCCTCCTTGCGCTCTACCACAACTGCAACACTGACAGCACGTGAGTTAGCAGCCATGTATAATAGCAGCGACTCTTTATCAATGGGAGCCGCAAGAATCGGCGGTTCAGACAACTGTCTCTTTAAATCTTCAAAGGCAGCATTAGCAGCGTCACTCCAGATAAATATGTCTATTTTCTTCATCACCGACATAGATGGTATAGCCTTCTCACCTAACGGCTTATGAACCGCTTAAAGTCATAATACGACCCGGCCAACATCGAACATCATTGATGCACGCGGTTTATCCAAAGAGGTGATTGCCTTGATTTTCTCCGGATTAGCTTCAATACCTCTGTTAGAGACCAAAAAACCCAGAAGTTTGCCTGATGGCACCCCGAACACACATTTGGCCGGGTTAAGCATCATCTTGTAGACCTGGAGATTATCAAAGGTTTACTTCAGATCATCTATCAAGGTTTCCTTCTCTCTAGACTTCACCACTATATCATCCACATAAGAGTGAACATTGTGTCCAATCTGATTGGAGACAGTTCTGCACACACCGCTGATAAGTCGCCTGGGCACTCTTGAGCCCAAAAGGCATAGATACATAGCAGAAGGCTCCAAATAGAGTAATGAAGGCCGTCTTCTCCTGGTCCTTAACCGCCATCTTGATCTGATTGTAACCAGAGTAAGCATCCAAAAAGCTCAAACGCTCACAACCCACTGTAGCATTAATGATTTGATCAATACGGGGGAGAGCAAAAGGATCAGCCGGACAAGCCTTATTTAAGTCCGTGTAATCCACACACATCCGCCAGGTGCCATTCTTCTTAAGTACAAGCACCAGATTAGCCAACCACTCAGAGTGAAAAACTTCAACAATAAATCCGGCCGCCAAGAGCTAGGCCACCTCCTCACCAATAGCTTTCCGTCTCTCTTCGTTGAACCGCCGAAGAAACTGCCTGGCCGGCTTAAACTTTGGATCAATATTAAGAGTGTGCTCAGCGAGTTCTCTCGGTACACCCGGCATGTCAGAAGGTTTCCATGCAAAGATGTCCCGATTCTCACGGATGAACTCGATGAGTGCGCTTTCCTATTTAGGATCCAGATTGGCACTGATGCTGAATTGTTTGGATGAGTCGCCTGGAGTAAAGTCAACAAGCTTGGTTTCATCAGCCGATTTAAACTTCATCGCTGGGTTATGCTCGGTGGGCGGCTTCTTCATAGGTGTCATATCCTCTGGGTCAATGTTATCCTGATAATTTTTTAGCTCCTCAGCTGCGCAAACAGACTCGGCATAAGCCGCATCACCCTCCTCGCATTCCAGGGCTATCTTTTGGCTCCCATGCACAGTAATGGTGCCCTTGTGACCCGACATCTTGAGCTGCAAGTAAACATAACACGGCCGCGCCATGAACTTCGCGTAAGCCGGCCGACCAAATAGAGCATGATACGGGCTTTTGATTTTGACCACCTCAAAGGTTAATTTCTCAGCCCTAGAATCATATTCGTCTCCAAAGGCCACCTCCAAATTTCAATTTTTCCAACTGGTACGCCGATTTACCAGGCACCACTCCATGGAAAACGGTGTTGGATGTCTTCTAATTTTTGTCAGTCAGCCCCATGCGCCGAAAGGTCTCATAATAGAGGATGTTGATGCTGCTGCCTCCATCCATGAGCACCTTAGTAAACTTATATCCACCGACTTGAGGTCCTACCACCAAGGCTAACTGACCCGGATTGTCAACCCGAGGAGGGTGATCCTCTCTAGTCCATACAATAGGCTGCTCTGACCACCTTAAATAACGGGGAACCGCTAGCTCAACAGCGTTCACAGCCCTTTTATGAAGCTTCTGGTCCCGCTTGCATAAGCTAGTGGTGAACACATGATACTGTCCACTATTCAGCTGCTTTGGATTGCTTTGATAACCTGACTGTTGCTGCTGCTGACCTCCCTGACCAGACTGCTGGTGATTATAGCCACCTTGATTTCTCTGAAAGCCGGAATTTAAACCATGAAAGCCGCCAGCTCCTGAGCCGCCACCCGACCCATGATTGTCGTCGAACGTGTTGGAATTCTTGAAAGCCTTCATGATCGCGCAATCCTCCCATAAGTGAGTGGCCGGCTTTTCCCGGGTACCGCGTCTCGGGCAGGGTTCATTGAGTAGCTGCTCAAGAGATGGACCTGACCCGCCAGATCGAGGGGGCCGCCTCCCCTTGCGTCTCTGATCATTACCCTGCATATTAGCATTAGCCACAAACTCCGGATTATCATCGGCTTTACACTTATTGCCTCCTTGATTTGCCGGGTTATGTTGCTGGCCCTTTCCATTGCCGTTCTTCTTTCCCTTCCCCGCCTTTTCCTCGTCAGACGCAGGATCCGCGGTATTATCAGAATCGGCGTATTTTACCAGAGCCGCCATCAGCTGACCCATATCATTACAATCACGCTTGAGGCGCCCCAGCTTTTGTCTCAGTGGTACAAATCGGCAATTTTTCTCCAGCATGAGGACTGCAGAGCCGGCATCCATCTTGTCAGACGAATGTATTATCTCCTTGACCCGGCGCACCTAATGAGTGGTAGATTGTCACATCCTAGCTAGTCCATGCGTTAGTGTGTTGCATCATGTTTAACTTTCATCAGAAATTTGAAATGGGGAAGACAGAACCCCCAGAACCCCTTTTGAATCCAACTAGGGCTTACTAAAATTATTTTCAATGAACCTGAAATGCCCTTCTAAAATGCTCATCACCTTTGCTTTGGTTCGTGAGCCTCTGCCAAAAGTGGTGCACAATTTTCTAGGTCATCCTAAGGTTTTGAATTAAATCATAAGTATTTGAGTTTGGGCATTTAAATTATATAAAATATTTCAAATGCCCAAATAATCCCAAACTAAAATGTTCCATGCTGGAAATATTCCAACTAAGGACCAGGTGCAGTTTGGTGAATTTTGGAGTTGTTTAGGTATTTTTAGAAAGTCCACAAAGTTAAAGAAACTAGAAAAAGGAAACAGAAATGGAAAAACTTACCTGGCGCCACCCAGCGGCCTACCTGCTGCCCAGCCCGGCCAAGCGCCAAATGGCGCTTGGCTTGGCCAGTAGTAGGCAGTGCTCGGACGGCGAAAGCACAAGATGCGTGCCACGCAGCTGGCCGCCGCCTCGCCGCTTCCCTCACTGAGCTGCCGACGCGGAACACTCTCACTCTTCCTCCCGAGCCCTCAGACACCTCTCCTCCTCCCCAGCTCCTCCCCCTCGCTCTCCCACGCCATGGCCGACGCCACCGCAGCCGCACGATCTCCGTAGTCGCGCTCTCCGTCGTCCTTGCGCCATCCCTCGTGTCTAGGAGCTCCGCCGCCCTCCTCTTCTTCGAGCTAGCCGAGCCCCGAAGCGCCACGTGGCCCGAGGCCTCTGCACCGACCTCGCCCGACTCCGCCGTCGCCGGAGATCCCCTTCGACGTCACCGCCGCACCAACTCGTCCCCGACCGCACCGTTTGCCTCCTCGAGTTCTCCGTAAGCCTAGCTACCCCCCCTCCTTTCCTTTCTCGCTCCCGAGCCTCGCAGCAACTGCACGGAGCTCACCCGCACGCGCCGCCGTGGAGCTCGTCGCCGACGTGCTCCCGGCCATCCACCGGTCACCCCTCGGTGTCTAACATGCTCACCGCACCGCGTAGCGTCTAACCCACCACTTCACGCACCTCACCGCACATCGTAGCCACGAGTTCATCATCACCCGAACTCCAGCAGCCGCCAAGGTCGTCGCCGGCGCCGTTTCCGGCCACCCCGAGCCCAGCCAACGCCACCAAGAGCCGCGGCTTGCTCCCAGCCACACATAGACGCCTCCGCGGCTCATTTGGTTGCCGGAACGGCCAAAACCACTCTCGCCAAGGCTGCTCGCTGCGGCTAAACGCCGCGTGAGTTGACCACGACTTTGACCGTATGGCCCTGGTTGACTCTCCAGAGTCTATGACAGGTGCCCCCCCCTGCTAATTAACCTAGCTAGTTTAAACTAATTTTAATTAGTTAAATTAATTGCTGACATGCGGGACCCACTGGTCAGTTTGACCTGGACGTTCCCGTTGACCTCTGACGTCACCCTGACGCATTGTCGATGCAAGAATGAATAATGGAATTATTCATTATAGGAAATTCCGGAAAATAGTTCAAACTTCAAAAAATCATAGAAATTAATCAGAACTCCAAATGCAAAGATTTATATATGAAAATGATCAGAAAAATCCATTCTATCCATTGGTAAAGGTTTCATGCATGATAGAACAAGTTAACCTTGCTGTTTAAGCAGATTAAGATAATGCACCTTTATGGCTATGTTAATGAGCTAACATTTGAATCTTTGATTCAAATGAGTTCATCCTTTTGTTCCAGCTTGCATTAAGCCAACACACATTCATATTGCCATGTCATAGCATGCATCATATTGTTGCATATTGTCATGTGTTGTTTATTTTCGGTGTGTCTCTCGTGATAGGTTCTGCCTCCGAGGATAATCCCGAATATCCGTCTGAAGGGCAGTATCCTACCACCACTACATCAGGCAAGCAACCCATTGGTCATTCCGATACAATCCCATGTTCTTGCTTCTGCTCTTGTTTACTGCATTAAGACAACGCGATTCAAACTGTTGTGTGTCATGGTAGTTGAACCCACTTCCTTTGCATGACCTGTCATTGCCACAAGAATTAGATGAAACCCACTAGTATGTGTAGGAGTTGATTGAGCCATGTTTGTGATTCCTACCATGCTATGCTTGCTATGCTTAGAGTTGTGTCGTCCGGCTCATCGGGATGATGAACCGGAGTGAAAGGTTGTGTCGGGTTCGAGAGTGAAAGTGTTGAACACGTTTTGGTAAAGGTATCGATGAGAGGCCATGTAGGAGTACATGGTGGGTTGTTTCATTGAAGCCATCCCTAAGAACTGAGTTATGTGTTTGTGATCCATTGAACAATTACTACCACGCATTGGGCCCGAAACCAATGGACCCACTCGGCTTCTTAACCACCCTTGTTCTCTGTCCAGGAGTTGCAACTAGTTTCTGGTGTTTGTAGGATATGTGTTGGAGGCCGTGCGTAGCGCTGACCCTAGGGGTGGGCTATGATGCGGTAGATACACCGTGGTCGGTGTACCGAATGCCCGTTTGGTATCTCGAACCCTGCACACATCGTTCGGGGCCGTTAGTGGAAACCTCGGCGGACTCCCTGCGGATGGAACCCGAATAGGCGATAAACCTGGACTAGGGACTTGAGTGTTTAGGTAGGCCGTGGCCGACACCCACGTTGGGCTTCTGCTTGAAGGTTGCCGAGTACATGTCGTGTAAACGGTGGTAAGTGGCGAGAGCGTATGTGAAGAAGTACACCCCTGCAGGGTTAATATGATCTATTCGAATAGTCGTGTCCGCGGAGAAGGACTTCTGGGTTGCCTATACAGTTCATAGACAAGTAAATGGATACTACTAAAAGCCTCAAGATAAGTGTGAGTGCCACGGATGGCCCTCTCGTGGGTTGACGAGAGAGGATCCACGGTGGAGTATTGTGATGGTGATTAGTGGACTCGTGTGCGACAAATGCTTTTCAAGTGGTGTCACGTAGGATAGCTTAGCCAAGAGTCAAAGCTGGCTTGCTGCAATAACTCCACCACCTTCTTGAGAATGTGCATGTATGATAGGATTCTATTGTAAGACTTGCTGAGTACCTCCGTACTCATGTTTGCTTAATTAATGTTTTCAGATGACAACACTGCCCCCTCCGATGGTTTTTATGTAGACCTTGACGTCGACGAGTGAACTAGGCACCCAGGTGGTGATCCAAGGCTTGTGAAGGGCCACTGTAGATAGAAGGGCTTCGACAAGCTTTCTTTCTTTTTAGAGTCTGTACTCAGACTAGTTTGCTTCCGCATGTGCTTGTATGTTTGTATGACTTGAGTGTTGGGTCATGTGACCCCTACTGTATGGATATGTTATGTATGGCTCCTGAGCCTCTTAAATAAAGTACTTTGGGTTGTAGAGTTTTGTTGTGATGCCATGTTGTATGTACTCATATCGGGCATATTATGATATGATTGAAATGCTTGGTATGAGTGGGATCCGACAATCTAGTTGTTTATCCTTGGCAGCCTCTCATATGGGGAAATGTAGTCTCGTGCTTCCGAGCGATAGTAGTCCGCCACAGTCTGGTTCACCGGAGTCCTGCTAGCCCAAAGACTACTGCTTGGACACTTGATCGGGCCGGCATGTGTTTCACTTCGTTCCTATATGTCCGTTCTTCGGGAAATGTCACGTGGTGATATTCGAGTCCTGCGCTTAGCTCGCTACAGCCCGGGATACCGGAGTCCTCATAGCCAGTGCTACAGCCCTAATTCATACGTTGATGACCGACGTGCTCGATGTGATTCATGTATGCCTGTCCCCATGGGTTAGCGCCGCTTTGGGTTCACGACTAGCCATGTCGGCCCGGGTTCTTTGTCATATGGATGCTAGCGACACTATCATATACGTGAGCCAAAAGGCTAAACGGTCCCGGGCCATGGTAAGGCGACACCTGTGGAATACCGTGCATGAGGCCGCAAAGTGATATGAGGTGTTACCGCTAGGTCGATGTGACTTGGAATCGGGGTCCCGACAAATGGCATCGAGCAGGACTGCCTGTAGGTTCGCTAAGCCAAACCGGGTCGATGTCGAGTCTAGAAATGCTTTAGTTATATGTAGGGGAATTGATTGTGGGAGGGAACGTAAGGCTCTTTTTACTCCTTTACCTTATGCCCTCTGATCGGAGTCATCCTCTTCTCATTCTACGTGGGTACAGGACTAGCCTCTCTTCTCTCTATCAGGTTCACGTGTTACTAATCCGTAGTAACTTATAGGATTGTTGGTTACAGCCTCAGTTCAGTTTCTACTACTTTTTAGTATGCTATCAGTTGGACCAGAACCTTGATATGATGTTGTTGAGGGGTTTTGCAATCTGATTTTGAATGTCTCAAATCTGTTCTTGAGCATTTACAGATGTTATGCTGCCCGATTTTCCCTAGAAATTCTAATGTCTTTGCATTGTGGCTGTGCTTTCAGATGGCCACACGTCCCCAGAACCAAGTGGTTCGTCTGACCCGTTGCATTGATGTGTGTGGTCACACAACAATGTTGGTTCGGGTGATGGTCTAGACCGGTTACCGATGGTATCCTGAATATACCGTCGAGGAGCAGTTTAGAGATTTTAATCAAAGCCAATATCTGTGCACGGTCAGGATATATCCATCTTATCCCGGAGCTCTTGAACTGCTCCTTTGTTCTTATGGACTTGGGATCACTGTTGGGATGTCCGCAGGATGCAGCCTACTCGATGATGACTATTATTCGAGCTGAATCGCTTTGTCAGGCAACACCGATTTCCGCTACATGCCAAGATCCCTCCCGGGCGCATGGTTACCTTCAGGTATGTACAGCACGCATCCCATGAGGACTCTCTCCTCCGCACCACTACAGAGATGCCGGGAAGACAAGGACCGTGGAAAACCGGCCTTGCGTATGGAGCTCTTTAATGCCCGCCTCGATCACTGGGCCACTCGACTCGTTTGCACCGCCGTGCAAGCCGGATACATGGACATGAGGGACTTATACCTGTGCGGGCTGGACTGCCAGATTTTATGGAGTGGCATGAGGTAGGAGGCATCACCTCCTCGTGGACCTCGCTCGCCACCGTTTGTTGGACCACGGCCACATCCGAGTCCCTTTGGTCCGCAAGCTCCACAGGACCGTCTGTTTCCGGATGATCGTGTTCCGCTTCCAGGCTTGGGTGGTGACTTTTATGAGGACTACTACGGAGCTGCCTGAGTTAGTAGTAGTATCCCTAGTATTGTAATAGTTGTATTTCCACCGTCCTGTGTGATCTGTGGAATATGACTTAGTGTGAATCATTCCGGAAGTGTAGAAAAATAATGTATAGGAGTTTGGAATGCTTCCGATGAGATGTAACGCCTTTCACTGTAGTTGTACTCCGTCGGGCTTGTACTAAACTATGAATGGTGTGTATGACCGCTGGTATATATATGGCAGTTTTTATATTACCATGTCATACGGATGAACATCTCTGCATTCCGTGTTATCCATTACATTCCGCACTTCCTTGTTGAATTCTGCCATCCTGGTTTAAACCGTTGTTTTGTTTCCTAGGATGGTCAACACCAAGAATAATCCTGCTGCTCCGAGCAGGGAGAAGCCAAGCAGCTAGGAATGTAAATCTGGCTCAACCGCCTTCTTTGGCCGGGTTATGTTGGAGGCGTAATGCAACAAGCGTGAGACCAATCGCTTTGGAGCAGATTGAGCGTAATACCGCATGCCAGCCAAGGAATGATCTGGTGTCACTCAATGACTTTGTCAAGCTGTATCCACCGAAGTTCAAACATTCCGTTGAGCCTCTCGATGCGGATGACTGGCTTCGCAGCATCACCCACAAGCTACGTTCTGCCAACGTGGCTGAAGCTGATAAGGTTACCTTTGCCGCCTATCACCTCGAAGGCCCTGCTAGCCTTTGGTGGGAGAATTATGAGGCTATGCGCCCGGTTGGCCAAATCATTACTTGGGCTGAATTCAGTGCCGCTTCCCGTGAGCATCACATCCTGGAAGGTCTCATGGATCGTAAGAAGGAAGAGTTCTGCAATTTCACCCAGGGTAGACTGATTGTGGATGCATACAGCCGTGAGTTTGGAAATCTAGCACGTTATGCCCCTGAAGAGGTTTCTACCAACGCCAAGAAGCAGGCAAGGTTCCGCAAGGGACTTAGCCCGAAGCCAGTGATCTTCGCTCGCACGAGTGCACTTCTTTCCGTGGTTAGTCAACAAGGCTATCGATCTTTGGCTGACAGTCGACTTTGAAGCTTCACGCAAGCACTCCGTGACTTTGGTTTTTCATCCGCTCGATCTCGGAAGCGCTGGTCCGGATTCCAAACATCGCTCGCCACCTGTGTTCACCCCGAGGCCATCCTTTGAGGCGCCTCGCCCCAACCAGCAGTATGCACCGCCCAAGACTTATGGTGGCCCACTGCTAATGCTGCTCCACGCCCAATATGATAACCCGTTTCAAGTGTGGAGAGACAGGCCACTACATCCGTGAGTGTCCCTGCAACAACCCCGGTCGGATCGGAAAGTCTGTTGGCCGTCAGAAGCTGCCAGGAAAGGTGCTCTCACGCCAAACCAGCCGCCCTTTGCCGTGGCCACGTCAACTATGTTTCAGGTGAGGAAACCCATGAGGATCCCAACGTCGCCCCTCGGTATGCTCCTTGTTAATTGTCATCCGGCAACTGTTCTTTTTGATCTTTGGAGCATCTCATTCATTTATTTCGAGAGCTATGCTCGATTGCACAACACCACATTCTCGTGACATGCACACCTCCATGGAAATTCAAACTCCTGGTTCTAGATGGCAAACCTCTAGAATAAGTCATGGAATGAAATTCTTGTCGTGATTAGTCTTTCTTGCATCTCTAATAGCTCTCAAGTCCTCGGACATAAACATCATCTTGGGTATGGACCGGATGTCGACCCATTATGCTAAGATTGATTTCTCTACTAGAACTGTTCAACTCACCCATCCTTCGGGCAAGACAGGTTAATGTTTTAACCCGAGTGTCTAAGCGTCGCCTATACTCCTTAAATGCCAACCCCTCCCAGACCTCGAAGATATTCCGGTAGTCCGTGATTTTCCGGATGTCTTTCCAGAAGAACTGCCAGGTGTTCCACCTGACAGGGATGTCGAGTTCGTGATAGATCTTGTTCCCGGAACCGTTCCAATTTCTAGAAGACCGTATAAGATGGCACCCCTAGAACTAGCCGAGCTTAAGAAACAACTCGATGAGTCCTTGCAAAAGGGTTTCATCCGTCCTAGTTCATCTCCATGGGCTTGCCCCGTCCTCTTAAATCAAGAAGAAGGATGGAACGGATCGGATGGTTGTAGATTACCGACTGTCAACTTGGTCACTATCAAGAACAAGTATCCGCTCCCGGGATCAACGATCTGTATGATCAACTCATTGGATCCTCAGTCTTTTCCAAGATGGATTTGGGGTTGGGCTACCATCAAATCAAAATCAAGAACGGGGACATTCCTAAAACGGCTTTTGTTACTCGTTATGGCCAATACGAGTACACCGTCATGTCCTTCGGGTTAACCAATGCTCCAGCCACCTTCTCTCGGTTAATGAACTCAATCTTCATGGAGTATTTGGATAAATTCGTGGTTTACCTCGATGATATACTCATCTACTCCAAGAATGAGGAAGAACATGCCGAACATCTAAGGCTAGTATTGATGAAACTTCGAGAGCACCGCCTTTATGCCAAATTCTCTAAGTGTGAATTCTGGTTACCAGAAATGACCTATCTAGGCCATGTAATCTCTGGTAAGGGCATTGCTGTCAATCCTGAGCGAGTTCAAGCCATCCTTGACTGGACTCCACCTGAATCGATCAAGCAAGTTCGGAGTTTCCTCGGTCTAGCGAGCTATTGCCGCCGCTTCGTCGAGAATTTCTCCAAAGTTGCTAAGCCTCTAACTGAACTCCTCAAGAAAGATAAGAAGTTCGAATGGACGCCACAGTGCGAGTTCAGCTTTCAGGAACTGAAAAGACGCCTGACATCTGCTCCCGTACTTGTTCCACCAGATTTTTCTAAGGACTTTATTATCTATTGCGGCGCCTCGCGACAAGGACTAGGTTGCATACTCATGCAAGATCGTCATGTGATTGCCTACGCTTCTCGACGATTCGTCCACATGAGGATAACTATCCCACACACGATCTAGAGCTTGCAGCGATGGTCCATGCACTCAAAACCTGGCGACATTACCTTCTTGGTAATCGCTATGAAATTTACACCGATCACCAAAGTCTGAAATATATCTTCACCCAACCGGATTTGAATCTCAGGCAAAGACGTTGGGTCGAGTTGATTACAGATTACGACTTAGGAATATCTTACACCCCAGGCAAAGCCAATGTCATGGCTGACGCAATAAGTCGCAAATCTTATTGTAAGAATCTGATGTTACAACAAAGTCAACCATTTCTCCACGAGGAATTTCGCAAGCTTAACCTTCACATTGTTCCTCGAGGATTCCTTTCCACCCTGGTGGCGAAACCTACCCTTACGGATCAGATCATCAAGGCACGTAGGTAGATCCGAGAATTTCCGCATCAAGAGAAACATCAAGAAAGGAGTCACAGATTGTTTCTCCATTGATGAACAAGGTGTTGTGTTCTTTGGAGACCGTCTAGTGGTTCCCAAGGTGCACAACCTGAGGCAATTGATCCTTAAGGAAGCTCATGAATCTCCTCTCACCATTCATCCCGGTAGTACTAAAATGTATCAAGACCTACGCCAGAGGTTTTGGTGGACTAGGATGAAGAGAGAAATCGCTCAATACATTGGTAACTGCGACGTCTGTCGTCGAGTTAAAGCAGAGCATCAACGGCCTGCTGGTACCCTTCAACCTTTGGCTATTCCATAATGGAAATGGGATAAAATCGGTATGGATTTCATTACCGGGTTTCCCAGGACCAAGAGAGGGAATAATGCTATCTTCGTTGTCGTCGATCGCCTTTCCAAAGTAGCCCACTTCCTACCCGTTCGTGAGAGTATAAACGCTAGCCAGCTAGCTGATTTGTACATCTCTCGAATAGTGTCTCTTCATGGTGTTCCATTGGAGATTAACTCGACTGTGGAAGTCTCTTCACCTCTCGATTTTGGGAAAGTTTCCAAAATGCTATGGGAACTCGTCTCTCCTTTAGCACCGCATTCCATCCTCAATCAAGTGGTCAAGTAGAACGAGTCAATCAAACTCTGGAGGATATGCTTCGAGCTTCATCATCTCTTTTCGGCATGAATTGGGAGAAATGCCTTCCATTCGCCGAGTTCGCTTATAACAATAGTTATCAAGCTAGCTTGGGCAAAGCTCCTTTCAAGTTCTCTATGGGACGGAAATGTCGAACGCCTCTTAATCGGCGATGTAAACCGGGGAGAGACAACTCTTTGGCGGATATGATTCGAGAAGCGTAAGAGCAGGTTCGTGTTATTCGTGAGAAATTGAAAACAGCCCAATCTCGTCAAAAGAGCCAATATGACCGCAAGCATAAGCCTATGGCTTATGAAATTGGCAAGAAGGCTTACCTTCGGGTTACTCCTTTGAAGGGAACCCATCGATTCAGTATCAAAGGCAAGTTGGCTCGTCGTTACATTGGACCCTTTCGAATTCTTGCCAAACGAGGAGAAGTTGCCTACCAATTGGAACTACCTCTGCATCTTTCCAGAGTCCATGATGTCTTCGACGTTTCCCAACTCAGACGTTGCTTCTCGGATCCTATCCGTGGAGTGGACCATGAAACGCTTGATCTCCAAGATAACCTCACCTATCGAGAATATCCCGTTCGTATTCTTGATCACGCCGAGCGTACCACTCGACGTCAGAATATCAAGTTTCTAAAGGTTCAATGGTCAAACCATTCCGAGCAAGAAGCAACTTGGGAAAGGGAGGATCGTCTTCGACTTGAGTATCCCACCTTTTTCATAGCGGATCCTAAATCTCGACGAGATTCTTTTGAGTGGGGTTGAGTTGTCACATCCTAGCTAGTCCATGCATTAGTGTGTTGCATCATGTTTAACTTTCATCGTAAATTTGAAATGGGGAAGACAGAACCCGGAACCCCTTTTGAATCCAACTAGGGCTTACTAAAATTATTTTCAATGAACCTGAAATGCCCTTCTAAAATGCTCATCACCTTTGCTTTGGTTGAGCCTCGCCAAAAGTGGTGCACAATTTTCTAGGTCATCCTAAGGTTTTGAATTAAATCATAAGTATTTGAGTTTGGGCATTTAAATTATATAAAATATTTCAAATGCCCAAATAATCCCAAACTAAAATGTTCCATGATGGAAATATTCCAACTAAGGACCAGGTGCAGTTTGGTGAATTTTGGAGTTGTTTAGGTATTTTTAGAAAGTCCACAAAGTTACAGAAAATAGAAAAAGGAAACAGAAATGGAAAAACTTACCTGGCGCCACCCAGTGACCCACTGCTGCCCGGCCCAGCCGGCCCAGCCACAACAGCTGTTTGGCTTGGCCAGTAGGCAGTGCTTTCGACGGCGAAGCACAAAGATCGTGCCACGCAGCTGGCCGCCCGCCCGCTTCCCTCACCGAGCTGCCGACGCGGAACACTCTCACTCTTCCTCCCGAGCCCTCGACACCTCTCCTCCTCCCAGCTCCTCCCCTCGCTCTCCCACGCCATGGCCGACGCCACCGCAGCAAATGCCGTCGCCGTGGTCGCTCTCCGTCGTCCTTGCGCCCATCCCGTCGTGTCTAGGAGCTCCGTCGCCCTCCTCTTCTTCGAAGCTAGCCGAGCCCCCGAAGGCCACAGGGCCCGAGGCCTCTGCACCGACCTTGCCCGACTCCGCCGTCGCCGGAGATCCCCTTCGACGTCACCGTCGCACCAACTCGTCCCCGACCACACCGTTTGCCTCCTCGAGTTCTCCGTGAGCCTAGCTACCGCCCCCTCCTTTCCTTTCTCGCTCCTGAGCCTCGTAGCAACTGCACGGAGCTCACCCACACGCGCCGCCGCAGAGCTCGTCGCCGACGTTCTCCCGGCCATCCACCGGTCACCCCTCGGTGTCTAACATGCTCACCGCACCGCGTAGCGTCTAACCCACCACTTCACGCACCTCACCGCACACCGTAGCCACGAGTTCGTCATCACCCGAACTCCGCGGCCGCCAAGGTCGTCGCCGGGCGCCTGCTTCCGCCACCGAGCCCAGCCAACGCCACCAAGAGCTGCGGCTTGCTCCCAGCCACACATAGACGCCTCCGCGGCTCATTTGGTTGCCGGAACGGCCAAAACCACTCTCACCGCCGCGTCTGGCTCGCCGGCGGCTAAACACTGGCGTAGTTGACACTGACTTTGACCAGGGCGGGCCCTTGTTGACTCTCCTGAGTCTATGACAGGTGGCCCCCCCTGCTAATTAACCTAGCTAGTTTAAACTAATTTTAATTAGTTAAATTAATTGCTGACATGAGGGACCCACTGGTCAGTTTGACCTGGACGTCCTCGTTGACCTCTGACATCACCCTGACGCATTCTTGTGTGATGAAATGAATTATCGGAATTATTCTCGTTATAGGAAATTCCGAAAATAGTTCAAACTTCAAAAGTCATAGAAATTAATCAGAACTCCAAATGCAAAGATCTATATATGAAAAATGATCAGAAAATCCATTCTATCCATTGGTAAAGGTTTCATGCATGATAGAACAAGTTAACCTTGCTGTTTAAGCAGATTAAGTTAATGCACCTTTATGGCTATGTTAAATGAGCTAACATTTGAATCTTTGATTCAAATGAGTTCATCCCTTTTTGTTCCAGCTTGCATTAGGCCAACACACATTCAGATTGCCATGTCATAGCATGCATCATATTGTTGCATATTGTCATGTGTTGTTTATTTTCGTTGTGTCTCTCGTGATAGGTTCTGCCTCCGAGGATAATCCCGAATATCCGTCTGAAGGGCAGTATCCTACCACCACTACATCAGGCAAGCAACCCATTGATCATTCCGATACAAACCCATGTTCTCGCTTTTTCTCTTGTTTATTGCATTAAGACAACGCGATTCAAACTGCTAGTGTGTCATGCGGTAGTTGAACCCACTTCCTTTGCATGACTGTAATTGCCACAGTAACTAGATGAAACCCACTAGTATGTGTAGGAGTTTATTGAGCCATGTTTGTGATTCCTACCATGCTATGCTTGCTATGCTTAGAGTTGTGTCAGGTCTGGCTCATCGGGATGATGAACCAGAGTGAAAGGTTGTGTCAGGTTCGAGAGTGAAAGTGTTGAACACGTTTTGGTAAAGGTATGGATGAGAGGCCATGTAGGAGTACATGGTGGGTTGTTTCATTGAAGCCGTCCCTAAGAACTGAGTTCTGTGTTTGTGATCCATGAAACAGTTACTACCACGCATTGGGCCCGAAACCAATGGACCCTCTCGGCTTCTTAACCACCCTTGTTCTCTCGTCTGTGAGTTGCAACTAGTTTACGGTGTTTGTAGGATATGTGTTGGAGGCCGTATGTGGCGTGACCCTAGGGGTGGGCTATGATGCGGTAGATACACCGTGGGCCCGGTGTACCGAATGCCTGTTTGGTATCTCGGGAACCCCGCACACATCGTTCGGGGCCGTTAGTGGAAACCTCGGCGGACTCATGGATGGAACCCGAATAGGCGATAAACCTGGACTAGGGACTTGAGTGTTTAGGTAGGCCGTGGCCGACACCCACGTTGGGCTTCCGCTTGAAGGTTGCCGAGTACATGTCGTGTAAACGGCGGTAAGTGGTGAGAGCGTGTGTGAAGAAGTACACCCTGCAGGTTAATATGATCTATTCAATAGCCGTGTCCATGGAGAAGGACTTCTGGTTGCCTATACAGTTCATAGACAAGTAAATGGATACTACTAAAAGCCTCAAGATAAGTGTGAGTGCATGGATGGCCCTCTCGTGGGTTGACGAGAGAGGATCCACGGTGGAGTATTGTGATGGTGATTAGTGGACTGCAGCGACAAATGCTTTTCAAGTGGTGTCACGTAGGATAGCTTAGCCAAGAGTCAAAGCTGGCTTGTTGCAATAACTCCACCACCTTCTTGAGAATGTGCATGTATGATAGGATTCTGCTAGAAGACTTGCCGAGTACCTCCGTACTCATGTTTGCTTAATTAATGTTTTCAGACGACAACACCCCCCTCCGATGGGTTTTATGTAGACCTTGACGCCGACGAGTGAACTAGCCACCTGTGTGGTGATCCAAGGCTTGTGAAGGGCCACCGTAGATAGAAGGGCTTCGACAAGCTTTCTTTCTTTTTAGAGTCCAGACTGCAGACTAGTTTGCTTCCGCATGTGCTTGTATGTTTGTATGACTTGAGTGTTGGGTCATGTGACCCCTACCTGTATGGATATGTTATGTATGGCTCCTCGAGCCTCTTAAATAAAGTACTTTGGGTTGTAGAGTTTTGTTGTGATGCCATGTTGTATGTACTCATATCGGGCATATTATGTGTATGATTGAAATGCTTGGTATGAGTGGGATCCGACAATCTAGTTGTTTATCCTTGGCAGCCTCTCATATGGGGAAATGTAGTCTCGTGCTTCGAGCGATAGTAGTCCGCTACATGCCCGGTTCACCGAGTCCTGCTAGCCTGTAACTACTGCTTGGACACTTGATCGCCGGCATGTGTTTCACTTCGTTCCTTATGTCCGTCCTTCGGGAAATGTCACGTGGTGATATTCGAGTCCCGCTTAGCCTGCTACAGCCCGGGATACCGGAGTCCTGTTAGCCCAGTGCTACAGCCCGAATTCATACGTTGATGACCGACATGCTCGATGTGATTCATGTATGCCTGCCCCCCATGGGTTAGCGCCGCTTTGGGTTCACGACTAGCCATGTCGGACCGGGTTCTTTGTCATATGGATGCTAGCGACACTATCATATACGTGAGACAAAAGGCGCAAACGGTCCCGAGCCATGGTAAGGCGACACCCGTGGGAATACCGTGCGTGAGGCCGCAAAGTGATATGAGGTGTTACCGGCTAGGTCGATGTGACTTGGAATCGGGGTCCTGACATAGATTCACCCTCCTATTGTTTACAATTAGTTAAATCCACAATTGACATGGACTGCTTGCAGGTGTCTTTGAAGTTCTGAATGAACCGGGCCTTCAATTCCGCCCATGAGCCGATGGAATTGGGCAGCAAGCCTTTTAACCAAGTCCGGGCCGTTCCATCCAACATCATGGTGAAGTATTTAGCCATTGCCGCGTCACTGACCTCCTACAGCTCCATAGCCATCTCATAGCTTTCGATCCATGCCCCGGGCTATAAGTCGGCCGTATAATTTGGCACCTTCCGGGGTCCCTTGAAATCCTTAGGCAGACGTACATTACGTAAAGCCGGCACCAAACAAGGAATACCGCTGGTTCTGGTGGCCACTCCTGCCTCAACAGAAGTCGTCGAATAATCCGGGAAAGCTTGATGAGCCGTCTGCTGAGCCGCCAATTGAGCCGCCCGCCGTCTCCCCGACGATTCCGGTCCTGCATCGGGTTATAACAGCCTGGTTGGTTACGGCGCTGGGCGTTGCTTGACAAAGCTTCCGACTCCATGTGCCTACTATAACTCGGACTCCGGCTTGGGCGAGGAGTCGAATGATCTATCTCGGCTATAGGAATAAGCCTGTTGCTGAGCCAGAGCCATCTGGACGAGTTCTCTGATGCTTCACGTCTCCACCGCTATTGGATCATCGCCGTCCACTAGGAGAGCCGCCAAACATGCTGATGCAGCGATCAGGTTCTCCATGGGGTTAGAAAAATGACCCGGTGGTGTTGGTACGTAGCGAGGCGGGGCCATATTCCCATGAGGAGGTGCCATCACCCGAGGCTGAACCGGTCCCCCTGGTCTGGGTGTTATGAACTGGTTTGCTTTTGGCGGGTTACTAGGGCCGGCTCCGGGTGTGGTAAAAAGGCTCCGAGGATCATAAACTGGAGGCAAACGGGATTGAGTTTTCTGGTGTCTCCTCCTCATCACCTCGTTAGACGTGTTTAGGTTCATCGTAAGCTGGAAAGCCTCTGACTGGAGCTGTTGGGCCCGTGCATCCAAAGCCGTCCGTTCTGCGGCCAACCTGGTGTCCTCTGCTGCTAAGGCCTCCTTGGCCCGAGCTATTTCCTCACGCACCTGTGCCACCTCTGCATCACGTTCCTCTTGATTTGCAGGAATAATCGCGTGGCGGTTAACGAGGCCGTCGGCTTATCCATGAGATCAAGCGGCTCGAGCCGGGCAGCACACATGGCCTCCTGCCCCGGCCGCTCCTGACCCGGACGTTATTGCTGTTGCAGCCGTAGAGTTCTGGCCAGGTTGAGTGCCAGCCATGAAGACCCCCACCCAGCTTGGCGGCTCAAAGGGGTCCGGAATACTGCTGCCATCGGAATAGCCCCCAAGCCTGCCATCTTGCAGTTGATACAACGAACCTGTCTCACCAGTGGACGAATCACCATTGGAGTGGACGGCCGTCTCACCGCCATCGACAGATCCTTCAGAAAGTTCTCCTCCATTGATGCAACCCACGAAGGCACGCTTCACGACTGGTTGAGCACGGGCGGGTCTCGCACGCTGAGCCGTCTCGACGAGGTCGGTGCAGTTGTCCGGCTCAGGGCCCGGCTCACCGATCCGGCCGATGAAAATGTGGATTCTGCCGAAGGGAACCCGGTACCCATACTCAATTGAGCCGGCGTCGGGGCCCCAACCTTCGTCGTCGATGTAGATCTTGCTGCGACGACTCTTGGTCATCCGGCCCACAGGGTATCCCTTGAGCCCTTCGAATTTGCCCTTCAAGAACTCAAATCCACCGTGCGCTGGCCCCACGGTGGGCGCCAACTGTCGTGGTTTTATCACATCAGATGTCCTATTGCAAGGACTTAGTCGTGGAGCCATCGCAACTAGGAAGCTTAAAGGGGTTAATCGGGACAAGGGACACGAGAGAGGTTTTATACTAGTTCGGCCCCTTACGGTGAAGGTAAAGCCTACGTCTAGTTGGGTTGGTATTGCTAGGGTTTCGATGACCAGGGAGCGAGATACGCTATGCCCGGCTCTCGATCCGATGTTACTTGCCCTAAGCCGTCGGCGGGTCGTCCCCTTATATACACGGGTTGACGCCCTGCGGCCTACAGAGTCCCGACCAGCTCATAAACAGTGTCCGGCTCGGTGACTAGTTAATCCTGCCTTACAATGCAAGTCATGCTATTACGATGGTTTATCACTACGGGCCTCAAGTTGCCCGTGGGCTTTAGACCCTTTATTGAACCGTCATCTTCATGCTTGATCTTGGGCTTCATACGATGAATCACCTTTGCGTAACCCGGCCCCTCCTGGGCGGCTTACAAGAATAGTTATATCCCCAACAAAAACCCTAAGCTTGGGATGCTAGTTTTGCTATGTCCACTACTTGTTGCAATGATCATGATTGGGGTGATTCTTCTTATGATCTTGAAAATCTATTTAAGCCCCATGATGAATATGAGATTGATAATAATGTTTGCAATAATATTGAAAGTGGGTTTGGAAGAGTGTCAACTTTAGATCCCACATATTTGGAGAATGTTCAGTCTTAGGAAGTTTTTGATAAAAATGGGTTTGGAGAGGTCATGACTTTAGTTAATGTTAATCCAACTATTTTGGAAGAGTGTCAACTTTGCATACATGTGGATGGTGTTAAAAATATGTTTTGTGATAACTATATTGTTGAATTTGCTTATGATCCTACATGTAATTATTATGAGAGAGGAAAATATAGTTGTAGCAATTCTCATGTTACTAAATTACCTCTCATTATGTTGAGGTTGCTATTGTTTTTTCCCGCTCCCTTGCATATGCTAGTTTTTGCTTGCCTTGATAATTTGTTTGCCTATAAGATGCCTATGCATAGGAAGTGTGTTAGACTTAGATGTGTTTGTCACGTGTTTTATGATGCTCTCTTTGTGCTTCAATTCTTGTCTTTCATGTGAGCATCATTGAAACCTCAATGCCTAGCTAAAAAGGCTTTAAAGAAAAGCGCTTGTTGGGAGGCAACCCAATTTTATTTTTGTTCCTTGCTTTTTGTTCCTGTATAGTAATAAATAATTCATCTAGCCTCTGGTTAGATGTGGTTTTGTGTTTTAATTAGTGTTTGTGCCAAGTGAAACCTATAGGATCTTCTTGGATGATAGTTATTTGATCTTGCTGAAAAAATCAGAAACTTTCTGCTCACGAAAACAATTGTTAAAAATCACCAGACGTGATAAAATAATGATTCCAATTGAGTAGACCAATAATCAAATTATCTAGATCGTCCTATTTTGGTAGAATTTGTGAGTTACAGGAAATTTGCGTTTGATACAGATTACTACAAATTGTTCTGTTTTTGACAGATTCTGTTTTTCGTGTGTTGTTTGCTTATTTTGATGAATCTATGGCTAGTATCGGGGGGTATGAACCATAGAGAAGTTGGAATACAGTAGGTTTAACACCAATATAAATAAAGAATGAGTTCATTACAGTACCTTAAAGTGGTGGTTTATTTTATCTCGCTAACGGAGCTCATAAGATTTTCTGTTGAGTTTTGTGTTGTGAAGTTTCCAAGTTTTGGGTAAAGATTTGATGGATTAAGGAGTGGAAAGAGCCTAAGCTTGGGGATGCCCAAGGCACCCCAATGTAAAATTCAAGGACAACCAAAGTTTGCTTGGGGATGCCCCGGAAGGCATCCCCTCTTTCGTCTTCGTCCATCAGTAACTTTACTTGATGCTATATTTTTATTCACCACATGATATGTGTTTGGCTTGGACCGTCTTGTATGATTTGAGTCTTTTATTTTTAGTTTACCACAATCATCCTTGCTGTACACACCTTTTGGGAGAGACACACATGAATCGGAATTTATTAGAATACTCTATGTGCTCAACTTATATCTTTTGAGCTAGATAATTTTGCTCTAGTGCTTCACTTATATCTTTTTAGAGCACGGTGGTGGTTCTATTTTATAGAAATTATTGATCTCTCATGCTTCACTTAAATTATTTTGTGAGTCCTTTATAACAACATGGTAATTTTCTTTGGCTATAAAATCAGTCCTAATATGATAGGCATCGAAGATGGATATAATAAAAACTTTCATATAGAGCGCATTGAATACTATGAGAAGTTTGAAACTTGGTGATTGTTTTGAGATATGAAGATGGTGATTTTAAAGTTGTGCTAGTTGAGTAATTGCGAATTGGAGAAATACTTGTGTTGAGGTTTGCAAGTCCCGTAGCATGCACGTATGGTAACAGTTGTGTAACAAATTTGAAACATGAGGTGTTCTTTGAGTGTCATCCTTTGTGTGGAGGTCCGGATCACGCGATGGTTAACTCCTACCAACCCTTCCCCTAGGAGCATGCGTGTAGTGCTTGGTTTTGATGACTTGTAGATTTTTGCAATAAGTATGTGAGTTCTTTATGACTAATGTTGTGTCCATGGATTATACGCGCTCTTACCCTTCCATCATTGCTAGCCTCTTCGGTACCATGCATTAACCTTTCTCACCTTGAGAGTTGGTGCAAAATTCCTCGGTGCATCCAAACCCCCAGATATGATACGCTCTATCACACATAAACCTCCTTATATCTTCCTCAAAAGAACCACCATACCTACCTATTATGGCATTTCCATAGCCATTCCGAGATATATTGCCATGCAACTTTCCACTGTTTCATTTATTATGACACACTTCATAATTGTCATATTGCCTTGCATGATCATGTAGTTGACATCGTATTTGTGGCAAAGCCACCATGCATAACTTATCATACATGTCACTCTTGATTCATTTCCCATCCCAAAGACATCACGAGGCATTCATATAGAGTCATATTTTGTTCTAGTATCGAGTTGTAATCATTGAGTTGTAAATAAATAGAAGTGTGATGATCATCATTCATAGAGCATTGTCCCAAAAAAAATAAAGGCCGAATAAAAAAGGGAGGCCCAAAAAAAGGGACAATGCTACTATCCTTTTTCCACACTTGTGCTTCAAAGTAGCACCATGATCTTTAAGATAGCGAGTCTCTTATTTTGTCACTTTCATATACTAGTGCGAATTTTTCATTATAGAACTTGGCTTGTATATTCCAACAATTGGCTTCCTCAAATACCCTAGGTCTTCATGAGCAAGCAAGTTTGATGCACACCCACTTAGTTTCTTTTGTTGACCTTTCATACATTTATAGCTCCAGTGCATCCGTTGCATGGCAATCCCTACTCCTTGCATTGACATCAATTTATGGGCATCTCCCTAGCCCGTTGATTAGCTGCGTCAATGTGAGACTTTCTCCTTTTTTGTCTTCTCACACAATGCCCATCATCATATTCTATTCCACCCATAGTGCTATGTCCATGGCTCACGCTCATATATTGCGTGAAAGTTGAAAAAGTTTGAAAATTCTAAAGTATGAAACATTTGGTTGGCTGAAACCAGGGTTGTGCATGATTTGAATATTTTGTGTGACGAAGATGGAACATAGCCAAACTATATGATTTTGTAGGGATGAACTCTCTTTGGCCATGTTATTTTGAGAAGACATAATTGCTTAGTTAGTATGCTTGAAGTATTATTATTTTTATGTCAATATTAAACTTCTATCTTGAATCTTTCGGATCTGAATATTCATGCCACAATAAAGAAAATTACATTAAAAAATATGCTAGGTAGCATTCCACATCAAAAATTCTATTTTACCATTTACCTACTCGAGGACGAGCAGGAATTAAGCTTGGGGATGCTTGAGACGTCTCTAACGTATCTATAATTTTTGATTGTTCCATGCTATTATATTATCTATTTTGGATGTTTAATGGTCTTTATTATACACTTTTAGATTATTTTTGGGACTAACCTACTAACCGGAGGCCTAGTCCAAATTGCTGTTTTTTGCCTATTTCAGCGTTCCGCAGAAAAGGAATATCAAATGGAATCCAAATGGAATGAAACCTTCGCTAAGATCATCTTTTGAACAAACGCAATCCAGGAGACTTGGAGTGGACGTCAAGGAAGCGACGAGGTGGCCATGAGGTAGGAGGGCGCGCCCAGGGGGGTAGGCGCGCCCCCACCCTCGTGGGCCCCTCGTAGCTCCACCGACCTACTTCCTTCGCCTATATATACTCATACACCCTGAAAACATCCAGGAGCACCACGAAACCCAATTTCCACCGCCGCAACTGAGGGAGTCCTGGACTAAGGGGTCCTTGGGCGTCCGGCCTATTATCCATGGGCTGGACTGGTGGGCTGTGAGGACATGAAGGCCGAAGACTCTACCCGTGTCTGGATAGGACTCTCCCTGGAGTGGAAGGCAAGACTGGCGATCATCTATGAAGATTCTTTCCTATGTAACCGACTCTGTGTAACCCTAGATCCCTCCGGTGTCTTTATAAACCGGAGGGCGTAGTCCGGATAGGACATTCATGAGCATAGTCATACATGCTAGACTTCTAGGGTTTAGCCATTACGATCTCGTGGTGGATCAACTCTTGTAATACTCATATTCATCAAGATCAATCAAGCAGGAAGTAGGGTATTACCTCCATAGAGAGGGCCCGAACCTGGGTAAACATAGTGTCCCCCGTCTCCTGCAACCATCGACCTTAGACGCATAGTTCGGGACCCCCTACCCGAGATCCGCCGGTTTTGACGCCGACATTGGTGATTTCATTGAGAGTTCCACTGTGCCGTCGACGAAAGGTTCGATGGCCCCTTCAGTCGTTGATAGTGACGCCGTCCAAGGAGAAACCTTCCTCCCCGGACAAATTTTCATATTCGGCGGCTTCGTACTAAGGGCCGACTTGCTTGGCCATCTAGAGAAGATCGATAGATACGCCCCTGGCCACCAGGTCAGATTTGGAAGCTTGAACTACGTTGCGGATATCAGTGGAGACTTGATCTTTAATGGATTTGAGACCGCGGCGATCGCTCCCCCTCGCTCCGATGAACATGATTTAAATCTATCATCAGATCACATCCAGGAGATGGTTCCTGTTGCTGCAACGGCCTTAGAGCCGGAGGAGATCGTGCCATACGAGGCCACGGAGTCTGCGGCGTTGGAGCCGCACACAAACTCGACACCTCGCAATGCCAGCATCAACGGAATTCCGGACTCGTCTCCGGCCATAAGTTCCGAACCGCGCACGCCCGCGGGCTCAGAGCTGGATCGGGCATCGATCTTCGAGTTCAACACCGCAGATATCTTCCAACACTCGCCCTTCGGCGATGTGCTAAATTCATTAAAACGCCTATCCCTGGCGGGGGACTCACAACCGAACTATGTCCGGTTCGAGCTAGAGGCTGATAATGGGGAATTTCGTTCCCCACCCGCCACCCACTTCATAGCCACTGTCGAGGACTTAACCGACATGCCTGATTATGGCTCCGAAGACATTGAAGATATAGACGACAATGCCGACAAGGAGCAAGGCCAAGACCCGCCAGTCACCAGACACGGGACGGCCACCCATTCGTACGACGTGTACATGGTCGATACACTTAAAGAAGGCTCGCGACGATGACAAAGGAGATCCAGTTGAGAATAAACCTCCTGAGACACAGTCTAAGTACCGGCTCCCTAAACACCGCTCCAAGTCACATCGCAGCAACATGGACACCGGAGAAAATAGTACTCCGGACGACGCCGAAAACAACGAAGACCCTGTTGGAGCAAGATCCAAACAGGAGGAACAGGAAAACGGGCAAGCCAGCCTCGATGAACAGGCCCTGCCCAGTGACAATTCGGAGGACGACAACTACCTTCCGCTCTCCGAAGATGAGGTAAGCCTCGGCGATGAAGACTTCATCGTACCCGAAGAGCCCCTCGAGCAGGAGTGCTTCAAGCACATGCTTATAGCTACTGCAAGCAGCCTGAAAAAGAAGCAGCAGTAGCTTCAAGCTGACCAAGACCTACTCAACGATAGATGGACCCAAGTCCTGGTCGCCGAAGAATACGGCCTTAGTGGCCTAGCCAAAAGCTACCCGAAGCATAGATTGCTACATCAGTTCGATGACGAGGCGTTGGAGCCCGTACCGTCATCACGCAATGCGGCAGGTCGCCGACAACTCTATCCGGATAAAGAAGCAACTCAAGCCGAACACCAGACCGCCCCACCTCGCTGTAAAGGCAAGAATAACGCAGCTCACGATTGTCCAGACGACCTACAGCGGGACTTGGTCAGTAGAGAAGGACACGCAAGACCGATCTATGGATCGCGAAGGCATGCCTCGACACGCGACGATAGCTACCTATTCAGACGTGACAAACCTAGCCACGCCCTAGCCGAAAACCGCAAATGGACTCCTTCGGAGTTACGTTGCAGTGTGGCCCAACATAGAGGCGCCGCACACCCGCTTTGCTTCACCTATGAAGTAATGGATCATGAATTCCCCGAAGGATTCAAACCTGTCAACATTGAATCATTCGACGGAACAACCGATCCCGCGGTATGGATAGAAGATTTTATCCTCCACATCCGTATGGCCCATGGGGACGACCTCCATGCCATTAAATACCTCCCACTAAAGCTAAAAGGGCCAGCTCAGCACTGGTTAAACAGCTTGCCTGAAAATTCCATAGGCAGCTGGGAGGACTTGGAGCAGGCCTTCCTCGACAACTTCCGAGGAACATATGTCCGGCCACCAGATGCCGATGACCTAAATCACATTGTCCAGCAGCCTGGAGAGTCAGCCAGGAAGCTCTGGACTCGGTTCTTAGTCAAAAAGAACCAAATCATCGATCGTCTGGACGGAAGCCTGGCGTATTTCGCATACGTTGTCTGGAAGAATGGCTTGCTCGCCACCTCGATCAAGAAGGACCTAAATCCATGACAGCCCTCACTGCTCTGATGACCCGCTTTTGCGCGTGAGAAGACAGCTGGCTTGCTCGTAGAAGCAACAGCGCCAGCGACCCGGGCACTTCTGAAATTCGAGACGGCAATGGCAAGCCACGACGAAGCAAATACACCAGTCGCAATGATAATGAAAGATCACGCGACACGGCGGTCAATGCTGGATTCAGCAATCCCAAGCCCGGTCAACGGAAGAAGCCATTCAAGGCGAAACGAGACGAACCATCCAACCTGGACAGGATATTGGACTGACCCTGCCAGATTCACGGCCACCCCGACAAACCAGCTAATCATACTAACAGAAACTGCTGGGTCTTTAAACAGGCCGGCAAGCTCAACGCCGAACACAAGGGGAAGAGGCCGCCAGGCGACAGGGACGACGGAGAGGTTCACCAAAGAAATACCGGGGGCCTGAAGCAATTTCCACACGAGGATCAACTACTCCCAGAGCGAAAATAGCAGTCCGGCTTCTGCCGCCCACCTCGTACAAATACAAAATTTGTGCCGCGCATACATCACTACGCACTCAAGATACCATGGGCATTGGCGGAGGCACACTACGGACAAGCCTGCAAGCATCCCAGTAACATTTTTTATCCATTTTCTTTTCATTTCTTCCTTCACTATCCCTTAGAAATAGGTGACGAAAAGGACAAACATCAGAAACTGGATATATCGGAGTTCGGATCCATACGCTCACCTGAGGGGCTACCTCCGTCAAGGATTCCCCCCGTGGAGGACTGGCGGCACAGACGTGCGACAGGAGGTCTGAGGGAGTCCTGGATTAGGGGGTGTCCGGATGGCCGGACTATGACCTTTGGCCGGACTCCTGGACTATGAAGATACAAGATTGAAGACTTCGTCCCGTGTCCGGATGGGACTTTCCTTGGCGTGGAAGGCAAGCTTGGCGATACGGATATGTAGATCTCCTTCCATTGTAACCGACTCTGTGTAACCCTAACCCTCTCCGGTGTCTATATAAACCGGAGGGTTTTAGTCCATAGGACGAACAACAATCATACCATAGGCTAGCTTCTAGGATTTAGCCTCTCTGATCTCGTGGTAGATCTACTCTTGTACTACCCATATCATCAATACTAATCAAGCAGGAGTAGGGTTTTACCTCCATCGAGAGGGCCCGAACACAGGTAAAAACATCGTGTCCCTTGTCTCCTGTTACCATCCGCCTAGACGCATAGTTCGGGACCCCCTACCGAGATCCGCCGGTTTGACACCGACATTGGTGCTTTCATTGAGAGTTCCTCCGTGTCGTCACCCTTAGGCCCTATGGCTCCTTCGATCATCAACAACGACGCGGTCCAGGTGAGACCTTTCTCCCGGACAGATCTTCAGATTCGGCGGCTTTACCTGCGGGCCAATTAAGCAGCCATCTGGAGCAGATTGAAAGCTACGCCCGCCATCAGTCGATTTGGAAGTTTGAACTACACGGCCGACGTCGCGGAGACTTGATCTTCGACGGGTTCGAGCCACGACCAAGCGCACCGCCGCGTTACGATGGGCATGATCTAGCTCACCACCGAAAAGGTCCTGGAGGCCGCACGAGTCCGCTCCGACCCTTAGCTCGAGCCGATCAAGGCTTATCGAGGGCGGGTGGCTGGACACCGCCTCGGGGGCTGCAATCTCTACGGCGATCGAGCCGAACACCATACCTGTCCTTTGCGAAGCTCATGACTCCAAGGTGCCGAACTCCTCTCCGGACTCCGAACCTTCCGCGCCCCGGCCAATCGAATCCGATTGGGCGTTGATCATGGGGTTCACCGCCGCGGACATCTTTCAGCACTCGCCCTTTGGCGACATTCTGAATTCACTAAAGTCTCTCTCTTTATCAGGAGAGCCCTGGCCGGACTATGGTCGGCAAGGTTGGGATGCGTACGACAAAGAAATTCAAAGCCCACCCACCACCCACTTCACAAGACTGCCGATGATTTAACCGACATGCTCGACTTCGACTCGAAGACATCGACGGTATGGACGACGATGCAGAGGACGAACAAGACCCAGCGCCTACAGTAAATCGGAAGGCCACCTCGTCATATGACATATACATGGTGGACACCCCAAAAGAAGGGAACGGCGACGGAACAACGGAGGATAACCCCTCCAAGAAACAGCCCAAGCGCCAACGTCAGCGGCGCCGCTCTAAATCCCGCCACAGCAAAAACGGCGATTCCAGCACCGGAGACAATAACACCCTGGACAGTGCCGAAGACAACCCCCTCCAGCAGGATTCTGAACAGGAGGATGGAGAAGCCAACCCTCATGAGAGAGCGGCAGACAGAGAGGTAGATGACGATAATTACATGCCTCCCTCCGAAGATGAGGCAAGCCTCGACGATGACGAATTTGTCATGCCTGAGGATCTCGTCAAACAAGAGTGTTTCAAACGCAGGCTCATGGCCACGGCGAGCGGCCTCAAGAAAAAACAGCAACAGCTTAGAGCTGACCAAGACTTGCTAGCTGACAGATGGACTGATGTCCTTGCAGCCGAAGAGTACGAACTCGAACGCCCCTCCAAGAGCTACCAAAAACGCAGGCTGCTACCTCGATTAGAGGAGGAAGCACCTAGACCTACATCACCAGCGCATGATACGGCCGACCGGCCACCTCGTGGCTTGACGGAGAGGCCTCTCGGCCCTCCACTCAAGCCGCACCCCGACGCCGCTCAAAGAATACCAAGGCACGGGGAATGCGCCAGACCTGCGAGATATATTGGAGGACAGGGCAAGGCAAACAAGATCAATCTAGGGATCGCGTGGGCGCCCCACAACACGTGACGATAACCGTCATGCCGGATATGGTAAATCCGGCCAGGCCGAACACAGCAGACAAAGCTCATTTGAGCTACGTCGTGATATAGCAAAATACAGAGGCGCCGCACACCCGCTATGCTTCACAAATGAAGTAATGGATCATCAAATCCCCGAGGGTTTCAAACCTATAAACATCGAATCATACGATGGCACAACAGACCCTGCGGTATGGATCGAGGACTATCTCCTTCATATCGACATGGCCCGCGGTGATGATCTACACGCCATCAAATACCTCCCACTCAAGCTTAAAGGACCAGCTCGGCATTGGCTTAACAGCTTGCCAGCATAATCAATTGGTTGTTGGGAGGACCTGGAAGCCGCATTCCTCGACAACTTCCGGGGCACCTATGTGCGACCACCAGACGCCGATGACCTAAGCCACAAAATCCAGCAGCCAGAGGAATCGCCGAGCAATTACAGACACGGTTCCTAACGAAGAAAAATCAAATAGTCGACTGTCCGGACGCAGAGGCCCTTGCAGCCTTCAAGCATAACATCTGCGACGAGTGGCTTGCCTGGCACCTAGGACAGGAAAAGCCGAAATCCATGGCAGCCCTCACGACACTCATGACCCGCTTTTGCGCGGGAGAAGACAACTGGCTAGCTCGTAGTAACAACATGACCAAGATCCCTGGTAATTCGGATACCAAGGACAACATGGGCAGGTCACGTCGCAACAAGCAAAAGCGCCGCATTAACGGCGACAATGCTGAGGATACGGCAGTCAATGCCGGATTCAGAGGCTCTAAACCCGGTCAGCGGAAAAAGCCTTTCAAAAGAAATACTCCGGGCCCGTCCAATTTGTAACCGAATACTCGATCGCTCGTGCCAGATACACGGCACCCCCGAAAAACTAGCCAACCACACCAACAGGGATTGTTGGGTGTTCAAGCAGGCATGCAAGTTAAACGCCGAAAACAATGACAAGGGGCTTCATAACGATGACGAGGAGGAGCCCCGGCCGCCGAACAATAGGGGACATAAGGGTTTCCCCCCACAAGTGCAGACGGTGAACATGATATACGCAACCCACATACCCAAAAGGGAGCAGGCGTGCACTCGGGGACGATATGCGTTGGAGCCACGCCCCAAAGTTCAACCCATGGTCCTCCTGCCCGATCACTTTTGATCAAAGGGACCACCCCACTAGCATCCTCCATGGCGGATTCGCCGCATTGGTTTTAGACCCAATCATTGACGGATTTCACCTCACTAGAGTCCTTATGGACGGCGGCAGCAGCCTGAACCTGCTTTATCAGGATACAGTGCGAAAAATGGGCATAGATCCCTCAAGGATTAAACCCACAAAGACGACCTTTAAAGGCATCATACCAGGTGTGGAGGCCAACTATATAGGCTCAGTTACACTTGAGGTGGTCTTCGGATCCCCGAATAATTTTCGAAGCGAGGAGTTAATCTTCGACATAGTCCCGTTCCGCGATGGCTATACGCATCGCTTGGACGAAACGCATTTGCAAAGTTCAATGCGGTGCCGCACTACGCATACCTCAAGCTCAAGATGCCAGGCCCTCGAGGAGTCATTACGATCAATGGAAACACCGAACGCTCTCTCCGGACGGAGGAGCATACTGGCCCTCATGGGCGGAAGTACAAAGCAGCCTATCAAGGCAATTCTCCATCCGGCCATTAAACGTCCGCACACCATCAAAGCGCTACCAAGTAACCTACAACAAGAACGCTGGCACGCGTTCGAGCACGCCAGCGTAGCAATGCGGCTCTAACCCAGCCCTCATGAAATTGCGAAACCCGATCGCTGCGTACATAACTACGCCTGGAAATACCATGGGCATAGGGGAGGGGCACGACCACGGCACGCCCAAAATACGGCTCAACCGCACAAGGGGCTCCCGATTTTGTCATTCTTTTTCTTTCTTACTTTCATGACTCCACTTTCAGGAAGGCCTGTCCGCAAAGATAATCGCCCGAACACACGATGCAACAGCCAGGAGCCGAAGCTACGTCGAGTGTCCAGTGGTCTCTATAACGAGCGGTATACTTGTTTCACGTATAATCCGTGAGCTTCGCCCCACGGAGGGGGACATGTTAAATAGTCCCATCTCTTGCTTATCGCACTATTTGTATCGTCCTGCTTTTACCGCAGACTTTTCGAATAAACAATGCATAGCTTTTGTCTATTATTGCATTACCTTATATATATATACAAATATGTTCAGTTATGACATTATGCAACCGTACACTTTGGTACGACCAATACACCAGGGGCTTACGCACCCCAGAATATGGTGTGAGAAGTCCAACACTCTCATGAGTGCGGCACCCGAACTTATAGCATTATATGCATCGGCTCCGAATCATGTCTTGGGTCAATAGTTGGGTTTGCCGGCTCCCATGTTTTGGTACCTTACGTTCCGTTATATCGGCTAAGGTAGCAGGAGAACCATCATGATTGTGCCCGGTTGAGCCGGTGAGCACCTCAGTGGAGAAAGCTAAAACTGACCATCATGATAGGGCGAGAGCTGGTCGCTGTTCGAGAGGTTTTCGAGTCCCTAAAGACTTATGCCTCTTAGAGGGAGGAGTCGGCTTTGTCCGGCCTAGGCATGGATAGCGCCCCGAACTCAGTCTTCCGAATACTAGGGGCTTCACCAAAATTTAAAATTATAGAATTCTATGGCTAAGTGAGAGTGTTCAAGCATTATAGTTCGATTGCCTTGTTCGTTGTGTTGAGCGCCTCCCTCAAAGGACCCAATAATGGGAAAAAGAGCGCTCAAGTTTATCCCGAACACCCCAAAGACTCATGACATGGGGGCGTGAAGCCGACGACTCACCATCTCTCAATTTTGATAAACGACCGCACAGAAGGTAATATTTTAAATTCAAAAGCGTTGCTTAGCGCATATGAAACAAGTTTTCAGTGTACAAGATTACAAATGCGAGTTTAATCAAAAATTACATCTTTAGAGCACTCATCCTCTATACGACGGGCACCCTTCAGGACGCCCTCAGAATACATCTCGGGCTTGCGATGCTCCTTGCCCGGCGGTGGTCCGTCCGTCACAAGCTTCTCAGCGTCCATCTCGCCCCAGTGCACTTTAGCGCGGGCAAGGGCCCTACGGGCACCTTCGATGCATCTTGGCGCTTGATGACTTCAAGCCTTGGACAGGCATCCACCAGCCGCCTTACCAGCCCAAAGTAGCTTCGGGCATGGCTTCCCCGAGCCACAGCCGGATCATGAGACCCTTCATGGCCTGTTCGGCCAACTTATGGAGCTCGACCAGCTGCTTCATTTGGTCTCTCAAAAACACTGGTGTCCGGCCTCGATATCTTGAGACCAGAACACCTTCTCCGTCGAGCTTCCCTCCTCGGCTCGGTAGAATGCAGCTGCGTCGGACACACTCCGGAAGATCTGCGAACGCTCTGGAGAGCTCCGACTCGGGTAAGTAACAAGTAATTCACTTTCGCGTGCTTGCTTTGCATAAAGAATGCCTTACCCGCCGCTATCTTCTTCATTGCCTCAATTTCCTGGAGGGCTTTTTGGGCTTCGGCCTTGGCGGATTTGGCGCTCTCAAGCGCCGAGGCGAGCTCGGACTCTCGAGCCTCCGAGTCACGCTCCAAACTCTCATGTTTTTCCACGTGAGCCTGGAGCTCTTCCTGCACCGCCGCCACCCGCGCCTCCTGCTTCTCTCGCTCGGTGCGCTCCACGGCCGCATTGTTTTTGGCCTTGGACAATGCTTCCTTTTGGGTCGCCACCTCGTTCGTGGCCCCTGCATACCCACGTTGATCCTGTCATTTTTTTTGCAACCACATTTTTTTACTTACATAAGGTATTACTTACCTTCCTTGTCCTCGAGCTGCTTCTTGGCAAGGCCGAGCTCATCCTCGGACCGCTCGAGGTTCTGCTTCAATACATTGACCTCTGCAGTCAGTGCGGTAGAAGTCAGTAGCACAACCTGCATTCCCATATTGACACACTTATGTTAGACTCCTGCGTATATCTTTTTGATCCTCAGTTCGGTTTTTCTTTCGAACACCAAACTGAGCATTAGGGGCTACTGTCTATGCGGTAATATTTTTACATATCTTAAATACGCACCTCAAAGCCTGTTAGGAGGCTGGCACATGCTTCGGTCAGCCCGCTCTTGGCGGACGGAACCTTCTGGATCACCGCACTCATAATAGTGCGGTGCTCCTCGTCGATGGAGGCGCCGTTAAGCACCTCCAGCAGATTATCCGATGCCTTCGATTGGACGGAGGTCACCAGCGTCATAGGCTTGCCCTTCTTAGTAGGGGGCCGCCTGCCAGATGCCGGAACCGTTGAAGGTTCCGGTGCAGTGTCCGACCTAGGGCCGGACTTAGAGCCCTTAGGGGTTTTATCCCCTTTTCGCCTGGAGTCTGGGAAGTCGCCTTGCGGCGCCTCCAGGACCATCTCCTCCTGGCCTGGCCCCTTTTGGGACGCCACCTCAGCGTCATCCGCGGCACGAGGAGAGGAGGCGGTCGGAAGTGAAGTGCTGTTCACATCCGATTTAACCCAGGAACCGCCGACGGTTAGCCGAGCCCGGCTCGCGCATCGCATGATTATATCCGACGCCGAAGGTACTGTGCAACAAAGGAACGCCATGAGTTATTCTGGTATCCGGAAACTTACGATTTCGCCAGGGGCTTGGCCCTGGATGGCCACTCCTCTTCGCCGTCGTCGGCGTTGGTGGAGTAGTCCGGAGGAAGGGTCCTTCCCTTCTTGGACCCTCCGGCCTCCCCAGCTGGGGCGACCTTCCTTTTCTTTTCTCCCCCCGCTGGGGGATAGACTTCTCTTTCCTCCTCCTCGTCTCCACGGGAGGAGTCCGCATCAGAGTCCTCAGACGATGAGTCCGACACCACCTGGCGCTGGGAACTCCTTCAAGTTCCCATGGCCTTCTTCTTGGCCTTCTTCTCCGGCACCACATAAGGTGCCGGAACCAGCAGCCCCGTCAAGCGGGCATCCGCTGGATCTTCTGGCAAGGGAGCCGGACAGTCAATCTGCGGACGCCCTCCTCGCCAATCTGTCAAAGGTAAGGGAGTTTAGATCCCGCATAGAGTCAAACTATGAAAACAAGTGTCCCGTGAAGGGCAAAATAACTTACCGCGTTGGCTTGATGCTGCGGCGCTGAATCCGCGATCCTCGGTGGCGGATGCGAGCCTCGGCGCCCTTGAACAGCACCTTCCGGGCATCTTCGTGCGTAGTGTCGAAGAGCCTGCTCGAGGTTTGGTGTTGTGCCGGATCAAACTCCCACAAGCTGAAAGCTCGTTGTTGGCACGGGAGGATCCGGCGGATGAGCATGACCTGGACTACATTGACGAGTTTGAGCTTCTTGCTCACCAGGTTTTGGACACAAGTTTGGAGTCCGGACAGCTCCTCCGAATTACCCCATGACAAGCCCGTCTCTTTCCAGGAGGTGAGCCATGTGGGGAATCCAGACCAGAATTCGGGGGCTGCTGCACATTCAGGGTCACGCGACTCGGTGATGTAGAACCACCCCGATTGCCACCCCTTTATGATCTCCATGAAGGAGCCCTCGAGCCATGTAACGTTGGGCATCTTGCCCATCATGGTGCCTCCGCACTCCACTTGTTGGCCGCCCACTACCTTCGGCTTGACACTAAAGGTCTTCAACCATAAACCGAAGTGGGGCTGGATGCAGAGGAAGGCCTCGCACTGACGATAAACGCGTCGAGATATTGAGGATGAAGTTTGGGGCGGATCGTGGAAATCCAGCCGTAGTAGAACATGAGTCCCGGACAAATGGGTGAAGTGGGAAACCTAGTCCATGGAGGAAGTGGGTGAGAAACACCACCCTCTCATGGGGCCCGGGGTGGGGATGAGCTGCCCCTTGTCGGGAAGCCGGTGCGCGATGTCATTAGACAAGTATCCGGCCTTCCTCAGCTTCTTGATGTGTCCCTCCGTGACGGAGGAAACCATCCACTGCCTCCCGCTCCGGACATGGCTGGAGAAGGTTGATGTGAGATGTGCGGACTTGGGCGCTGGAGATCGAGTGCGCGAAAATGGATAAGCAAAGGAGGAAGAAGGCGTAGATGGAAAAGGTGGATCCGTATCCCTTATATGGGTGGACGAAACTATGCGCCCCCACCCGCCAGGTAAAACTCGCTTATCTCCCAAGCGCCGTAAATTAATGGCACGGTTGGGTTACCCACGTCCGTATTGATGATAATCCCAGAATAAGGGGACACGATCTCTGCTTTAACAAGACGTGCCAAGGAAACCGCCTCGCTAAGTACGCTGAGGTGGGACAGTAAAAACGATTCAAATAAAGGCTTGGCCGTGGTGTGATGACACGCTGCGAAATACGTCAGCAGATTATATTTGTGTGAATATTGTTCTCTCTACGGTGGTATGTGGAAATTATTTTGCAGAGCCAGACACTATCCTTGTGTTCAAAATCTTCTATGAAGTATTCGGAGGAGGAACCCGCCTTGCAATGCCGAAGACAAACTGCGCCCGGACTAAATGCGTCATTGAAGCCCTGGTTCGAGGGCTCTTGAGGAGTCCTGGATCGTGGGGTGTCCGGATGGCCGGACTATGACCTTTGGCCGGACTCCTGGACTATGAAGATACAAGATTGAAGACTTCGTCCCGTGTCCGGATGGGACTTTCCTTGGCGTGGAAGGCAAGCTTGGCGATACGTATATGTAGATCTCCTTCCATTGTAACCGACTCTGTGTAACCCTAACCCTCTCCGGTGTCTATATAAACCAGAGGGTTTTAGTCCATAGGACGAACAACAATCATACCATAGGCTAGCTTCTAGGGTTTAGCCTCTCTGATCTCGTGGTAGATCTACTCTTGTACTACCCATATCATCAATATTAATCAAGCAGAGTAGGGTTTTACCTCCATCGAGAGGGCCCGAACCTGGGTAAAAACATCGTGTCCCTTGTCTCCTGTTACCATCCGCCTAGACGCACAGTTCGGGACCCCCTACCCGAGATCCGCCTGTTTTGACACCGACAAGGTCCAAAATAACTTTTTGTAGACCGCACTCTCTATTTCGATCATGTACTATGCCTGTTCCTCCGCCTCCGACCCCGAGCATGTCAAATAGCTGGGAGGATGGCTTTCATATATATAATAAATAATCATTGGCATATCGCTCAGCTCCCAGTAAACAGTATCTGAATTAATCATCCGTGTTGTTTCGCCACTAAATACGACTCCCACGGTTGTTTCACAAACATACCTTGGCATAACCTGCCAGGGGCTCGGTATGGGAACAAATGAGTTGCCAGCAAAAGCCCGAACAACTCTACAGCATACTTCGGCGTCGCAAGTTTGGCCTTATATGCATCAGCTCCGAATCATTGTCTTGGGTCAATAGTTGGGTTGCCCGGCTCCTGTGCTTGCTACCCTACATTCCGCTCTATCGGCTAGGTTAGTAAAGGGAGAACTACTGCGATTGTGCTTCTGGTTCATTTGGTCAAGTACCTCAGTAGAGAAAGCCGAAAACTGACTGTCATGATGCGGCGAGAGCTGGTCAACCTGTTGACGACTTATTGGAATCTTTAGCGATTCTCCATGTCACACGAAGGATCTTTTTCAGATCAAATATGTAAGGCACCATACGCCGCATACATACAAGGGGCTATGTCGTAGTCCCAGCATAAAACTCCTATGGCTAAATGAAAGTGTTAACGCCCTATAGTCCGATTGCCTAGTTCGCCGCATTATCACCTCCTTTATGGACCAAGACGTTGGATAAAGAGTGATTAAATGCTTTTCCGAACACCCCCGTACTTCCTACGAGGGGGCTAAAGCCGACGACTGGAAAACTTTCAGATTATATTAAAACGGCCGCACAGGAGGAATTCAAACTTTCAAGCAAGACATAAAAATAGATTAACTATAAAATTGTCTTTTACAATTATCATACACCTTACTCAAACATTATGTCTTTCGAGCATCGACCCTCTATTAAGCGGGCGGCCTCTAGGACGTCTTCAAAATAACGCTCTGGTTCAGGACAGTCCTTGCCGTTGGGTGGACCCTTAGCCGCGACATCGAGAGCCTTCATCTTTCCCCAGAATGTCTTGACTCGGGCAAAAGCCATTCGTGCACCCTCAATGCATGTTGACTGCTTCACAGCGTCGATACGCGGCACCGCGTCAACAAGCCTCTGCACCAAACCGAAATAGCTATTCGGAACAGGCTCGGTTGGCCACAACCGGATTATGACATCCTTCATGGCAGCGCCGGATATCCTATGAAGTTCGGCCCATTGGGACATGTGTTTATTGAGCAACAGAGGGCGCTTTGATGCGCCAAACTGCGACCAAAAAAGCTTCTCCATTGCATACCCATCTCGCACTTGGTAATATTGCGCCGCATCGGAAGGACTCTTCGGCAAGTCCAAGAACTCATCCGCAGAGCTCCACACTTGGTTAAGCTGAGCATAGTTCGGGTCACCAAACTTAGTTTGCAGCAGAAAGGGCTTTCCAGCCGCAATCTCTCTAGCCTGCCGAACCTCCTCACGGGTTGCTCTAGATTCCGATCGCGCTTCCCTCGCCTCTTGTAAGGCCTTGTCCAGTTCAGCCGTTAAGGATTTATTCTCTTTCTCCAGAAATTCACAGCGGCCAGTGGCATTTTCGAGTTTGAGCGCCACCATGGATATCTTCTCCTCGTCTTGGCGCCGTGCAGCTTGTTCGGCTTTTAGATCAGCCGATGCCTTTTCGGCAGCAGCATTGCTACACTGGGCCTGCTCCTTGGCCCGGGCCAGCTCCGCTCGAAGAACTTCAACGGTGGCAGCACCATCTGCAGCCACACATATTCCAGCATACAGATTTTAGCATCATGCTTATACCACAGAAACGTACGGGGATTGCTCCGAATACATACCTTGCGACTCGTCAAGACACATATTGATTAATGCAAGATCATCCCCTGCCACATCAAGCTTTCGCTGCAGCTCGGCAATTTCCATAGTCCGGGAAGTGGCCAAGGGGGAAGCAGCCTGTGTTCAAGTTCATCAGGTTAGTCCTCAAACGATCCTTTTCGATCCTCCGTTTGCTTCCCAGTGGAAGACAACCCGAGTCTCAGGGGCCACTACCTATACACAGGCGCATCTTTGCAAATGAAACATAGCTGAAAACATTATGTCACAAACCTCAAAGCCCTTCAGTAGGCTCACGAAGGCTTCATTAATCCGCTCTTCATGGACAAAATCTTCTCAATCACTGTACCCATCAAGGTACGCTGTTCCCCCGAGACAGATGCTTTCTGCAACATGTCCCACAATATATTCGGAGTCTCCGGGTCTCCGGAAGCCGCTCTAGGAGCACAACCATCCTTTGAAGGAATTTGTTCACCCGTCTCCAGAATCACTGTCGGCTGCGAGCCAGACAGTCCAGGGCCTTTGTTATCATCAGCCCCAGAATCCCGGATGGTCGGAGATCCGCCTTCAGGTACTGCCTCTTTTGTCCCCTGCGTAACTTGTTGATTAAGAGGGACCCTCCGCGATGACACTTCAGAGTCATCCGCCTTATTGGGCGAGGAGGTTGGAGGAGGCGTCTCGCTCTCCATCATCTCTGGGAAGAGACTTCCCGAAGAAGAGGATCACCCAGAAAAACTCCGTGCCGACCTGTAAAAATGCATGAACACGTTACGTAGATCTTCGGTAACAACAACGGAGCGGGACGCTATCAAAGTACTCCTGACTCACTTACGGTTTAGCCGAGAGCTTGTCCCCTTGCTGGAACTGTTCAACAGCGTCGCTTTCCAAACCCAAGCCGCTCGACGGTGGCATCTTGCCCTTCTTGGAAGACCGCCCCTCCCAATCTTCGGAGGCGGCCCATTTCCTCCTGCTTGGAGAAGGGATACTGGGTCCTCTTCCGCCTATGTCTTCAGACGAGGAAAGGTCGACTTCTTCGGACTCAGTGTCTGACTTATCTCCGGAACCAAGGTCATCTTGGGTCTTCTCACTCTCCTCTTTACCCTCCCTTACTGGCACCTGGTATGGTGCTGAGGCCAGCATCCTTGTTAGCACAGGAGTAGATGAGTCTTCGAGAAGGGGAGCCGGACACCTAATCTGTCGGGGATATACCCCGCGGCGTAAACCGGCCGGGCTTGGCGGTTTATTTGAGACCTCGCTGACACTTGGCGGTTCCCCGGCGACCCGTTTGGACCTGGCGGTTCACGACTCATTGGTAATCCGGCAGGCGGGTGCGATTTGCGACAAGACCTGGTGGCCCAACGGGCGGTTCATGAAGGCCGGTTCATACTATGGTGGGCCGGTTTAAGAGGAAAGGCATAAGGAATATTTGTCTTACAAGGAGTTAAGACCTGGACTTGTATCCGGTTTGTATTAGAGATAGACTAGTGCCAATCCTAATAGGACTCCACATGTAACCCGCCCCTTCAACATATATAAGGAGGGACAGGGCTCCCCAAAGAGGAACAAGCAACAAGAAACAATATCTAGGGTTAGACACAAAGAGAAGAGTCGGCTTACGGCGACTCCCTCATGATCATAATGAGACCTAGCCACAAACAGCATGTAGGGTTATTACCGGATGATGTTTCCCGAGACCCAAAGCTGTCTAAATCCTCGTATTTTGTGTTGCATCTCTCGATTCCACTCAACCCCTTCAAGCTACCACATAGATGCGTTGGCCTCGCGACTAAGTCCTTACACTAGGACATCTGCCGTGACAATTCCACGACAGTTGGCGCCCACCGTGGGCCTAAACGCACTGTGGTGTTGAGTTCTTGGAGGGAATTTTTTTTAGGGTTCGAGAAGTTCGCAATTTTCCGGATCAACGAAAGCTGGCATGGAAAATTCGTATCGACTATAAGTTCATTAGTGCAGATTGACGAAGTGTTCTGTGGCGGCGGATGTACATGTTGTACGGCCATCTCTCGCGTCGTGATAATCCGCCAACTACTATCGCACCGAGTCCGAGACGAGGTCTTCTACTAGAGGCTTTATCTGCCATGTTCTCCGAGGCCGACTGGAGTTCAGGCGATCCGTTCGACCGCAATTTCTGCCTAGTTGTAGTAACCACAGCTCTTGATCCGTTTTACTTGGTGGAAAATCCCTAAAGCGGCAGCCGTCCTTGCTGTTCCGACGCATTGCAACTGCTTCTCCGTACGCGGCGCCCATATTACCTGTCGTTCACAAGGGAGCCAAGTCCCGGGGCAAGCATTGATCTACCGCTGCTACTTTATGTGGGAAGACCAAAGTCAAATCATCAGCTATTACTCCAGTATGAGAATTCCCTGTTGACTCGCCTTGCTTAAACCGCCGAGCCGAGCAGTAGCAACGAGCCTCCCCTAGTGCGTGAAAACGGAGAAGTGCCGCCACCTCCACAGCAACCGCTCGCCTTGCCGGCTTATTACCTCACTGCCGGAGCGTGCCTCGACCCTTCGTCTGCCTTGTCCTCCGACCGGCACGGCCTCGAGCCGTTTCACCATCATAGACGCGCTTCCGAGCCGCCGGCCCTGATTCACCACCTCGGGCTGGCCCTACCCCGTCGCAGGGTCGTATCCTGGTGCAACCCTCCTTGTTGACCTGCTGTGGTTCCAGCATCGCCGGTTCGTGCGTCCAACTCATCGACTGCTGCCGGACAGCCGGTCTTGCTGCTCCCACATCGCAGTGCCGACTGAGCGCCTCCGCCCCTGCCGCGAGGCCGCCCTCTATGAATTGCCCTGTCGCCGAGTTACTTCCATGTGACTCGCCACTACGAGTCGCCGTTGCTTCGTGACCAAGTTGCACGCAGCAAGTAGACCGCCGACGAGCTTGGCCTTGCTTCAAACCGCCGCCGGGTCTCAATATTGCGACCTGTGACTCCGCCGCCGTTACGATTGAGCCGCCGTTGAGTCTCCTATTCCTCATTGCCGGAGCAAGCAGGTCGCGCTGGGGTCTTCTACTGCCGGCCACAATTCTTCGCCGTTGGGTCGTCCCCACGCAACCTCGCCTCGCCTCGCGGGTACCTCTCTGCCACGGCCGCGGCCTTGCTCCCCCGGCGCCCCGTCGGCGTCGCGGCCGTCCCTGCCCGTTGCCACTTCACCGTAAGTCCCCCCAGCCGAGCCGGCCTACCGCCGCGCCGGCCTCGCCACCGGGTCATCCCTGCGCAACCTCGCCTCACCTCTACCTCTCCGCCGTGGCCGCGGCCTTGCTCCCCCAGTGCCCCGTCGGCGTCGCGGCTGTACCTGCCTCTGAACCGTAGCATCTCGGGCCGAACTACCACTCGCCTGAGTCGCCGACGCCACCGGGGTTGGCCTCCCTTACACCTTAGCCGCAAGCCGCCCCTACTGTAACAAGACTCGCCGGCTTACGAGTTTGCCTCTGCTGGAGTAAAAAGTGTAAAATACAAGAAAGAAGTGGTGCATGGCCCCCATGACGTTTTGGATTTTGAGACATTGAACATCGAGTTGAGGATTTGATCTCTTTTGTGGATATTGAGAAAGATAGCACTTGTTTGACTGCAGCTGTTCTTTACAAAGAGCAACAGATCTTAAGCCTGATTTTTTTAGGGACACAGAAATAAATGAGGTGAAGGACAAGTCTGAATGAGCTTCATAATCGATTGACCTGTGAGGAAAAGGAAACTGAAATTCTGGAGAAGCGATCGTTCACTGGAACATGAGGTTGTAATAAAAGGAGCTGAGGTCGAGGTTTAATTCACCACTTCCATGGGATGACACGGATTATGAAGATCACTGGCAGTTGACAGCATCGCGCTGAAGAAGAACGAACGGTCAGCTCGCTGGCATGCATAAGGCAGAAAAAACCTTCATCCGCATGCTGATATTATCTGTCCGGTTCTGCTCTGCTGTGGTCCATGGTCAAGCCGCCGCCTTGCTTCATCGGTTTGTCACCTCCACTTCTGCCACGGCCTCCCCTGGCTATGATAGTGTGAAGTATTCTAACCAAGTTTTTGATGTGGAGATCAGCAAAGGAAAGCATGTACTCACATCACCAAGGACTATGCTGGCTCTCACATCAATAACCAAAGCGAGTACAAGGTTAATTATTTATTTGGCTTCAGTGAAGACAAAAACCAGCCGCTCTGGGTGCTAGTGTTTGGAGATAATACAACAAATGTCCTTGACAACAAGATCTATCGGTTGGGAGACTGAGGGCTCCATGTTGCCAGGGAACAATGCATGCACGGGCAGCCTAGGTGCCGCTTCAATCACAAGGGCGTTGCACATACTGCTTCAATTATCTATGGGATTTAGGCAAAGGCAAAGTCAACATGACCCGGAGGATTTGTTTTAAGCTGACCGACGCTTTAAGGCCTCCACCTTCGTTACGGTCTCGTGAATGCCGTCTTGTCTCTAACAAAGAGAGTGTCTAGAACACCATTGAAGTTACCAGAGGTTATTCACAGACGCGGATCTTTCATCGTCTAAATAAATCAGGTGATATCCATTCAAGTTTATTTTGTTTGACACATATTGTTTTTGTCAAAGAACATTTACGTTGTTTGGCATATTTTTATAAGGTGACCAATCTATAACAGACATCGTGGTTACACCGCTCCATACAAGCTGCCCGATGGACGTTTGTAAACCGCCGCCCTACGGTCCGGTTTATTCCAACAAAATCTGGAGCAAATAATGATATCAGCTTCTATCCATACTGAATGACCCAATGGGCAGGCGCACAAATCGCCATCACTACAGTTTGATTAAATTTCAGCAGCCAACTGGGATGAACCGCTGGCCGGATTACTAACACAAATCACACGGGGCCATTTACAACCCACCACAGTCGACCTCAAGTTTTCATGGATTCACATCGTGTTATCAAACGTCAAGGATATACAATGAGTGTTGCGAAGATCAGTAATTCGCCACCTTGCTTCCAACTTCAACATATGACAGCGTTTCGCTATTCAACTATATGTCGGTTTACATCACGGCCACATATGGAGAGTCTCAAGCCAACTCCTCAAGTCACCTTTGAGACTCGGGGGCTACGATGACATGACTCAGCAAATCTTGCCAGTTTCAGCAAAATTAAGAACCCTAGGACGATGTAGGGAAAGATAACCCGGTCCCGAAGGCTCCTGTTATATTGACGAAAACTTAAGAGCCGTCAGAAAATTTACGGCTTAGAAAGTATATGACAGTTACAAAATCCGGGCTCAATGAAGAAGTCCCGGGTCATCAAAGGATTCGGTTCAGTAATCCTGCTCAAGGGAAGTCGATCTCTTGAAGCTCTCAAATATCCAGGTTATAATCCGGTTCAAGGGAAATCTGTTCTCTGCAAAACTCAAGCTCTCAAATCCGGTTTAAAAATGTCCGGTTCAAAAGGAATTAACTTCTCGCAAGTTCGAAGTTTAAAGGCCGTCGGAAAATTTCGATCGAAAATGAAGATTTCGGTTTAAAATCCGGTTCAAGGAAAGATGTCTCCCACAAAGCTTTGAAGCTCTCGATATCCGGTTCAAAATCCTGGTTCAAGAAGGATTTATCTCTTGCAAAAAGTTAAAGGGTGCCAAAGGACCTGCTGCCATGATGCGCAGCTTCAAACATGGGTATCATGCCTTATTGGCTTATCATATTATTGATCACTTGGGGGCTTGGTCATGTCTCGAACCATAGTCACACCTCTTGATCGGCTCAATGCCACAAGCATCACTTGGGGCTTGGTCGTATCCGAACCATAGCCACGCCTCTTGATTGGCGTAATGCCACGATGTCATTTGGGGGCTTTGGTCGTGTCCGAACCATAGCAACACCTTTTGATAGGCGAAAGCCACAACATCACTTGAGGACTTGGTCACGTCTGAACCAATCACGCCTCTTGATCGGCCTAGTGCCATAGCATCACTTGGGGGCTTGGTCGAACCCGAACCATAGCTACACCTCTTGATCGGTGTAATGCCAAAGCATCATTTGAGGACCTAGCTGACTTGAACCATAGCTACGCCTTTTGGGGGCATGGTCTTGTCCGACCATGGTAATGCCTCTTGATCGGCTCAAAGCCTCATTTGCAATGGTTTTATCTTTGCCTTTGCTTGAATTCTGTTTTTCTTTTGATAAACATTTCTTTGTTGCGTTTTCAAACCGACATTGTTAATCCGGTTCAACTGTCAATTACAAATTGACGGAACACGGTCAAATCTTAATCCGGAGACTATCTGCCCAGTCTGATTTTCTGTTGCCATCCTATTATGGAGTAAACCAGAGTTTATTATAACCCGGAGCAGTTTACATTGTACACTGGCCTTATATTAACAGGAGCTGTTTTCTCCAAAGTTTGGGATTTCAACCCCGCTTCAAGATTGGCCAGCCAACATCATGCCTGACGGTGGCAGGGCCTTTTAAGCTTCTTAACTGCAGAAAACAGTTTGGAAACATATGATTCCAACAGGCATCAGTTGAAGATAAATATGCACGAAGGCATACCGAGACCAGTGGTCTAAACCGGCCTCCGGTTCATGTCTAGTTTGACTACGAGTCGCCAGTATTATATATGGTTAAACCGGTATTTATCACAACCCGGTACGGTTTTATCATAAATCAGCACAGTATGAAAGGAGTTATCATTACTGAAGATTGGGGTTATCACCCTTACTACAAAAAGTTGGTAAACCAATGATGTGATTCAATGTCACGGGTATGATATATTTCATATTTGATTATTCTTAAGTGCAGCCTTGGTTATAAACCTGGGTTATATGTTGGGCATTATGAACCGTCCGTGATAAACTGCCAGACAATTTAAACTTGTTGTATGCGTAAACAGGTTGAATAAAGCATGATGATAAATTATCCGGTGTTTATTAAACCGCCTGGCTTTAAGACGATAAGTCGCCAGTATATGATGAGAAATTATCTAGTGTTTGTTAAACCGGCCTGGCTTTGGACTATAAGTCGCCAGTATATATTTGGATTGCGCCATTGGAATTATGCGCTTATAAATCATTGGGTTTTCAAAAGTCGCTTTAGCACAATGGATATCATATTATCATTAGATATGATTTATTCTACAATTGAAGGAATAGTCCCGAGTTGCTGCAGGCTTACGACCCGGTACTTGGGGGCTACATTATTTAAGTTGAGATTACATCAAATATGCAAGTCTCATGTCACTGCAAGCATGCACCATGACACTTGGAGGCTAATGCAAAGTCATTTTTTGCTCATCTTATTGAAGACCCGACTCATCACATTATAATGTAGACCCTTGGGGGCTACCAATTGCTCCTGTCAAGAATTCAAGCCCCATGATGGGGGTTACATCATATGATGTTATTTTCATTGAAGTATATATCAAGTCCCAGCTCAATATTATCTTACTGAGCCGGCCCTTGGGGGCTACACATCACTGCTCAAATCTACATGATTATATTTACAAAGTCCCTGCTCATTAATGCATAATGACCCGGCACTTGGGGGCTACAAAGTATGGAGTATTCAGTTTTTACTAAGTGACTGGGATGAACAACATGGATTTATTTTTAAGTGGCAATATTTATATTGAAGCAAGTCTTAAGCCATCACTTTGTTCTGCTCAAGACTTGGGGGCTACATGTATTATATTATTATTGAAGAACTATTTTCAAATTCTCCGTTTTGAGCAAACCGGATTGACCCGGCGTCACCAATCATTACGATCCTGTGTCTGCAACCCGGCGTCATCAATAATCATGAACAGGCGTTGGCAACAATCATGAACCGGCGTTGGCAATAATCATGACCCGGAATTATCAATTTTCATAACCCAACAATGGTGGTAATCATAAACCGGCAAGTTTTACATCTTCAAGCCGCATGGATATCAGTTGAATATTTCAGAGACTAATATTTTTGTCAAATCAGAGCATTGAAGGCCAATTCAAATGGATTCTTTATTTACAATATTTTTTCTGCAAGAAAATTGATTATGAAGCTGGTCTATTGACTCGGATTTTCTAGAAGGAGGAAATGACAAGGATTTAAGGATGATCAGATGCCGGTTTACAAGAATTCTTAACCCGGAGCATAATCATACAAGTTTGTTCTTGTGTTTATTTCACAGGATCAGTTTAACATGGATAAATCCAAATTAAACTGGGGGCTAATGTCGGGGATATACCCCGCGACGTAAACCGGCCGGAAGTTTAACCCGGCCGGACTTGGCGGTTTATTTGAGACCCCGCTGACACTTGGCGGTTCACCGGTGACCCGTTTGGACCTGGCGGTTCACGACTCATTGGTAATCCGGCAGGCGGGTGCAAGGAGCGACAAGACCTGGTGGCCCAACGGGCGGTTCATGAAGGCCGGTTCATACTATGGTGGGCCGGTTTAAGAGGAAAGGCATAAGGAATATTTGTCTTACAAGGAGTTAAGACCTGGACTTGTATCCGGTTTGTATTAGAGATAGACTAGTCCCAATCCTAATAGGACTCCACATGTAACCCGCCCCTTCAACACATATAAGGAGGGGCAGGGCTCCCCAAAGAGGAACAAGCAACAATAAACAATATCTAGGGTTAGACACAAAGAGAAGAGTCGGCTTACGGCGAGTCCCTCATGATCATAATGAGACCTAGCCACAAACAGCATGTAGGGTTATTACCGGATGATGTTTCCCGGGGCCCAAAGCTGTCTAAATCCTCGTCTTTTGTGTTGCGTCTCTCGATTCCACTCAACCCCTTCAAGCTACCACATAGATGCGTTGGCCTCGCGACTAAGTCCTTACACTAGGACATCTGCCGTGACAATTCCACGACATAATCTGTTCCACCTTCTTTATCCAGCCCTGAAAAAGGATGATTCTATCAGTATCTTGCCACTTGGGTATCTGATTATGAGGTATCCGGCAAACATGTACTTACCGGGGTATCCGGATGGTTACAGTCTAGGCCAACATCTTCGATGATGTCCGGCCATTGCCTTCGTTTCCCGAAGAATAATCTCCACATTCCTTCGTGCGTAGTGCCGAAGAAGTGCTGAAGAGTCCGCGGCCCTTCCAAATTCAACTCCCACAAATGGAGAGGCCGTCGCTGGCACGGCAGGGTCCGACGAACTAGCATTACTTGAACAACGTTGACGATATTGATGTCCCTCTCAATGAGGCTTCGGATGCGGCTTTGCAGAGTTCGCACCTCGTCCGTTGATCCCTAGTCCAACCCATTATTAATCCACGATGCAAGCTGAATTGGGGGGCTGGATCGAAATGCGGGCGTAGCTGCCCACTTGGAGCCGCGAGGCTCGGTAATATAGAACCACCCCTGCTGCCATAAATCGGAAGATTTGGAGAAGGATCCTTTTAGCTAAACGGCGCTAGCAAGCTTGCTCATTGTAGCACCACCGCACTCAGCCTGCTCCCCTTCTATCACTTGCGGCTTCACGTCGAAGGTCTTGAGCCACAAGCCGAAGTGCGGAGGGGTTCGGAGGAAGGCTTCGCACGTAACGATAAACGCCGAGATAAGAAGAATGGAGTCCAGGGCCAGATCGTGAAAATCTAGCCCGTAATAGAACATGAGCCCTCGGACGAAGGGGTTAAGTGCAAACCCTAACCCGCGGAGGAAGTGGGACACGAACACGACCCTCTCGCCGGATCTGGGGGTGGGAATAACCTGCCCCTCGACAGGAAGCCGATGATGGATTTCTGCGGTCAGATACCTCGCCACCCGAAGCTTAGCAATATCTCCCTCCATGATGTAATAGCTACCCAATCGGCCTTGGCTGGATCCGGATATGATTGGGGCTTGTGGTAACTGGAACCCGGGTGATGGAACTCGGGGTAGCAAGGGTTGAGGAAGAAGCAAGTGTGAAAGAAAAAGACGGGTCTGTACCCCTATATAAAGGCTGCGAATATCAAACGTCTCCTCCTGGGCCTCAAAACTTGCCTATTCCCAAGGAGTTGTACCCAAGCGATGGTTGGGTTACCCATGTCCGGGTTGGCAAGAATCCCCTAAAATGGGGGGATACGATCTCTGCTTGGATAAGACATGCTAGTAGAACCACGTCTCAAGACGTGGGACGACGGGCCAGATAACAGTTCGAAAATAATGGCCGAGCAGGCGTGATGTCATATTACCAAAAAGTTGATAGCGGATTGGACTTGTGAAATATTATATCTTCTACAGTTGTGGACATAGGTCCGGATACAATCATTACATCTGAAGACTATCTTGGAGTTCAGAAAGGGGAACCCGCCTTGCAATGCCGAAGACAATCTGCGCGCCGGACTCCTCGTCATTGAAGCCAGGTTCAGGGGCTACTGAGGGAGTCCTGGACTAAGGGGTCCTCAGGCGTCCGGCCTATTATCCATGGGCCGGACTAGTGGGCTGTGAAGACATGAAGGCCGAAGACTCTACCCGTGTCCGGATAGGACTCTCCTTGGCGTGGAAGGCAAGCCTGGCGATCATCTATGAAGATTATTTCCTATGTAACCGACTCAGTTTAACCCTAGATCCCTCCGGTGTCTATATAAACCGGAAGGTGTAGTCCGGATAGGACATTCATGACCATAGTCATACATGCTAGACTTCTAGGGTTTAGCCATTACGATCTCGTGGTAGATCAACTCTTGTAATACTCATATTCATCAAGATCAATCAAGCAGGAAGTAGGGTATTACCTCCATAGAGAGGGCCCGAACCTGGGTAAACATCGTGTCCCCCGTCTCCTGCAACCATCAACCTTAGACGCACAGTTCGGGACCCCCTACCCGAGATCCGCCGGTTTTGGCACCGACAGCAACCTTCTGTACCCGTGAGATCCCATCTTGGGGCCTTTTCCAGCGCTCCGCCGGAGGGGGAATCGATCATGGAGGGCTTCTACATCAACACCCTAGCCTCTCCGATGATGTGTGAGTAGTTTACCACAGACCTTCCGGTCCATAGCTATTAGCTAGATGGCTTCTGCTCTCTCTTCGGATCTCAATACAAAGTTCTCCTCGATCTTCTTGGAGATCTATTCGATGTAATACTTTTTGCGGTGTGTTTGTCGAGATTCGATGAATTGTGGGTTTATGATCAAGATTATCTATGAACAATATTTGATTCTTCTCTGAATTCTTATATGCATGATATAATATCTATTCAAGTCTCTTAGAATTATAAGTTTGGTTTGGCCTACTAGATTGATCTTTCCTGCAATGGGAGAAGTGCTTAGCTTTGGGTTCAATCTTGCTGTCCTTTCCCAAAGGATGTTAGGGCAGCAAGGCACGTATTGTATTGTTGCCATCGAGGATAAAAAGACGGGGTTTATATCATATTGCTTGAGTTTATCCCTCTACATCATGTCATCTTGCCTAATGCGTTACTCTGTTCTTATGAACTTAGTACTCTAGATGCATGTTGGATAGCGGTCGATGTGTGGAGTAATAGTAGTAGATGCATAATCGTTTCGGTCTACTTGTCGCGGACTTGATGCCTATATACATAATCATGCCTAGATATTCTCATAAATATGCTCAATTCTATCAATTGCTCGACAGTAACTTGTTCACCACCGTAATACTTATGCTATCTTGAGAGAAGCCACTAGTGAAACCTATGTCCCCCAGGTCTATTTTCCATCATATTAATCTCCCGTCAACTAGCTGTTTCTATCGCCGTTTATTTTGCAATCTTTACTTTTCAATCTATACAACAAAAATACCAAAAATATTTATCTTATTATCTTTATCAGATCTCATTTTTGCAAGTGGCCGTGAAGGGATTGACAACCCCTTTATCGCGTTGGTTGCAAGGTTCTTAATTTTTTGTGCAGGTACTAGGGATTTGCGTGTAGTCTCCTACTGGATTGATACCTTGGTTCTCAAAAACTGAGGGAAATAGTTACGCTACTTTGATGCATCACCCATTCCTCTTCAAGGGAAAACCAACGCATGCTCAAGAGGTAGCATTGCCTCTAGGCTATAAATAGCCCACCCCCTACACCATAATTTGGTGGCTGCTCAGAGTTAGTGCACGACTTTTGTTGTTTGAGAGCAAGCCACCTCCGACGCCTTTGAGAGAGAGATCCTTGCGAGGACAAAGCCCAAAACACGCAGAGCCAAAGAGTGTTAGGCATAACTGAAGTCTTTCTGTCCGCGTGCCTTAAGACTTGTTACACTTGAGGATTGTGCATCCTCCAGCTGGTTAGGCGTCATGCTCTGAGCATCCATGAGTCATTGTGGATTGCCGGTGAACGAAGTCTGTTAATGTTTGGAAGTCTACCTTGAAGACTTACCAAAGTGATTGGGCAGGGACTGGGTGTCCTTAGCTCAAGGGGAATAAGGTGAAGATACGGTCTTCTGAGTTCAATCTCAGCCTCCCTAACCAGACGTACAGTTGTCACAGCAACTGGAACTGGTCTACCAAATCCCTGTCTTCACCAGGCAACTGGTTCTATCCCCTACTTCCTTTACATTTCACTTTGTCTTCGTGAAGTCATTGCTTGCTTGTATGATCTGTTTGACTTCACTCTGTGAAGGCTATTGCCTGTTTGGCTTGATACTATCTTTCATTCTGATCCATTCTACCTAGCTGCTGTTAGTCTTTGTGCTTTCACTATATTACTTACTTGACTATGGATTGTCTAGTGTAGTTCATCTTCCGCTGCATTTCTTAAGGCTCATTCCAACAGTTTGTCTTCAAACACCTCGTGTTTTGAAGACTTTCATAAAAATTGCCTATTCACCCCCCCTCTAGTCGATAACTAGCACTTTCAGTCCCGGCCTATCATCTGCATGTGCTCTGATACTATATGTAACGACTCCAATCATCATTTAGGACCCGACTCACTGTGCTTTTTGTGCTAATCTCTGGATCATTTACTAGCACAGGCACGACACACGATGAAATACCAAGTCTTTAATACATTACATACCTTCATAGCTCAAGGTTAGCTTACAATAGAATGTAGTGGTAAACGTCAATATCTTAATGACATCCATACATTCACAAACAAGGTTGACTATGGACATCATCGTAACGCTGCGTTGCATCGCTCACTCGTCATTCGAAAACCTACAACATGATACGTTGCATCCACAAAGGTTAATACATTCAATGTATTGACAACTGTCGGTGTCAACTAGCTGTTTCTGATCTTTATCAAAAATACCAAAAATATTTATCTTATTATCTTTATCAGATCTAACTTTTGCAAGTGGACGTGAAGGGATTGACAACCCCTTTATCGCGTTGGTTGTAAGGTTCTTAATTGTTTGTGCAGGTACTAGGGATTTGCGTGTAGTCTCCTACTGGATTGATACCTTGGTTCTCAAAAACCGAGGGAAATACTTACGCTACTTTGTTGCATCACCCTTTCCTCTTCAAGGGAAAACCAACGCATGCTCAAGAGGTAGCAAGAAGGATTTCTGGCACCGTTGCCGGGGAGATCTACTCACAAGTCAAGACATACCAAGTACCCATCACAAACTCTTATCCCTTGCATTACATTATTTGCAATTTGCCTCTCGTTTTCCTCTCCCCCACTTCACCCTTGCCGTTTTATTTGCCTTTTTTTCGTTCGTCTCTTTTTGCTTGCTTCTTGCGTGCCTGTTTGCCCTGATGGCCTTGCCCAAAAACGTTGATCCTCACCTTAGAAGGTTGGAAGAAATTGAAAACAACGTTAGAAGCTTTATGACTTCGCAATTTAAGCATAATAGTTTCTTCAAAAACGAGCTTAAAGAACAAAAGGTTTTATTGGGTACATGAATAAAGATCATGATGATATGTCTAAGGAATTTTATGGTTTGAAATCTCAGTTTGCCCATCTTGAAAATTTAGTAGGCCAAATTTCGGATAAGCAAGCCACCTTAGTTAATAAGATGGCCGCCAAACCGAAAGAGCTAGAGGGTAATAAGGATGAAGATCTAAAAGTGATTGATATGTATCCTATTAAATCTTTGTTTTGCAATATGAATCTTGATAAAGATGGGACTGGAGATGAGTCAACTTTAGTTAAAAGGCGTCCCAATGATTCGGAGTTTTTAGATCTTGATGCAAAAATTGGTAAAAGTGGGATTGAAGAGGTCAAAACTTTACATAGCAATGAACCCACTATTTTTGATTTCAAGGAATTTAATTATGATAATTGCTCTTTGATAGATTGTATTTCCTTGTTGCAATCCATGCTAAATTCTCCTCATGCTTATAGTCAAAATAAAGCTTTTACTAAACATATCGTTGATGCTTTAATGCAATCTTATGAAGAAAAGCTTGATTTAGAAGTCTCTATCCCTAGAAAACTTTATGATGAGTGGGAACCTACTATTAAAATTAAGATTAAGGATCATGAATGTTATGCTTTGTGTGATTTGGGTGCTAGTGTTTCCACGATTCCAAAAACTCTGTGTGGTGTGTTAGGTTTCTGTGAATTTGATGATTGTTCTTTAAATTTGCATCTTGCGGATTCCACCATTAAGAAACCTATGGGAAGGATTAATGATGTTCTTATTGTCGCAAATAGGAATTATGTGCACGTAGATTTCATTGTTCTAGATATAGATTGCAATCCTACATGTCCTATTATTCTTGGTAGACCTTTCCTTAGAACGATTGGTGCAATTATTGATATGAAGGAAGGGAATATTATATTCCAATTTCCGTTAAGGAAGGGCATGGAGCACTTTCCTAGAAAGAAGATTAAATTGCCCTGTGAATCTATTATGAGAGCCACTTATGATTTGCAAACCAAAGATGATAATACCTAGATCTATTCTTGTTTTTATGCCTGGCTAGGGGCGTTAAACGATAGCGCTTGTTGGGAGGCAACCCAATTTTATTTTTGTTCCTTGCTTTTTGTTCCTGTTTAATAATAAATAATTCATTTAGCCTCTGGTTAGATGTGGTTTTATGTTTTAATTATTGTTTGTGCCAAGTAAAACCTATAGGATCTTCTTGGATGATAATTATTTGATCTTGCTGAAAAAGACAGAAACTTTATGCTCACGAAAACAATTGTTAAAAATCACCAGAAAGTGATAAAATACTGATTCCAATTGAAGTAGATCAATAAACAAATTATTTAGGTCGTCCTATTTTGGAAGAAATTTTGAGTTAGATAAGTTGGCATATTATACAGATTACTACAGACTGTTCTGTTTTTGACAGATTCTGTTTTTCGTGTGTTGTTTGCTTATTTTGATGAATCTATGGCTAGTATCTGGGGGTATGAACCATAGAGAAGTTGGAATACAGTAGGTTTAACACCAATATAAATAAATAATGAGTTCATTACTGTACCTTAAACTGGTGGTTTGTTTTATTTCACTAACGGAGCTCATGAGATTTTCTGTTGAGTTTTGTGTTGTGAAGTTTTCAAGTTTTTGGGTAAAGATTTGATGAATTTTGGAACAAGGATTGGCAAGAGCCTAAGATTGGGGATGCCCAAGAAACCCCAAGGTGAAATTCAAGGAAAACCAAAATCCTAAGCCTGGGGATGCCCCGGAAGGCATCCCCTCTTTCGTCTTCGTCTATTGGTAACTTTACTTGAGGCTATATTTTTATTCACCACATGATATGTGTTTTGCTTGGAGCGTCTTGTATGATTTGAGTCTTTGCTTTTTAGTTTTCCACAATAATCCTTTCTGTACACCTTTTGGAGAGACACACATGAATCAGAATTTATTAGAATACTCTATGTGCTTCACTTATATCTTTTGAGCTAGATAATTTTGCTCTAGTGCTTCGCTTATATCTTTTAGAGCACGGTGGTGGTTTATTTTATAGAAATTATTGATCTCTCATGCTTCACTTATATTATTTTGAGAGTCTTTTAGAACAGCATGGCAATTTGCTTTGGTTAAAAAAATTGTCCTAATGTGATGAGCATCCAAGATAGGTATAATAAAAACTATCATATATAGTGCATTGAATACTATGAGAAGTTTGATTCTTTATGATTGTTTTGAGATATGAAGATTGTGATATTAGAGTCGTGCTAGTTGAGTAGTTGTGAATTTGAGAAATACTTGTGTTAAAGTTTGTGATTCCCGTAGCATGCACGTATGGTGAACCGTTATGTGATGAAGTCGGAGCATGATTTATTTATTGATTGTCTTCCTTATGAGTGGCAGTCGGGGACGAGTGATGGTATTTTCCTACCAATCTATCCCCCTAGGAGCATGCGTGTAGTACTTTGTCGATAACTAATAGATTTCTGCAATAAGTATGTGAGTTCTTTATGACTAATGTTGAGTCCATGGATTATACGCACTCTCACCCTTCGACCATTGCTAGCCTCTCTAATACCGCGCAAATTTCGCCGGTATCATACACCCACCATATACCTTCCTCAAAACAGCCACCATACCTACCTATTATGGCATTTCCATAGCCATTCTGAGATATATTGCCATGCAACTTACCACCGTTCCGTTTATTATGACACGGTTCACCATTGTCATATTGCTTTGCATGATCATGTAGTAGACATCGTATTTGTGGCAAAACCACCTTTATAATTATTTCATACATGTCACTCTTGATTCATTGCATATCTCGGTACACCGCCGGAGGCATTCACATAGAGTCATATTTTGTTCTAAGTATTTAGTTGTAATTTTTGAGTTGGAAGTAAATAAAAGTGTGATGATCATCATTATTAGAGCATTTCCCAAGTGAGGAAAGGATGATGGAGACTATGATTCCCCCACAAGTCGGGATGAGACTCTGGACGAAATAAAAAAGAGAAAAAAAGAGGCCATAAAAAAGAGAAAAAGGCCCAAACAAAAAAAATAAAGAAATGAGAGAAAAAGAGAGAAGGGAGAATGTTACTATCCTTTTACCACACTTGTGCTTCAAAGTAACACCGTGATCTTCATGATAGAGAGTCTCCTATGTTGTCACTTTCATATACTAGTGGGAATTTTACATTATAGAACTTGGCTTGTATATTCCAATGATGGGCTTCCTCAAAATTCCCTAGGTCTTCGTGAGCAATCGAGTTGGATGCACACCCACTTAGTTTATTTCGTTGAGCTTTCATACACTTATAGATCTAGTGCATCCGTTGCATGGCAATCCCTACTCAGTCACATTGATATCTATTGATGGGCATCTCCATAGCCTGTTGATACGCCTAGTTGATGTGAGACTATCTTCTCCTTTTTGTCTTCTCCACAACCACCATTCTATTCCACATATGGTGCTATGTCCATGGCTCATGCTCATGTATTACGTGAAGATTGAAAAGGTTTGTGAACATCAAAAGTATGAAACAATTGCTTGGCTTGTCATCGGGGTTGTGCATTATTTAAATATTTTGTGTGGTGAAGATAGAGCATAGCCAGACTATATGATTTTGTAGGGATAACTTTTTTGGCCATGTTATTTTGAGAAGACATGTTTGCTTTATTAGTATGCTTGAAGTATTATTGTTTTTATGTCAATATTAAACTTTTGTCTTGAATCTTTCAGATCTGAACATTCATGCCACAATAAAGAAAATTACATTGAGAATTATGCTAGGTAGCATTCCACATCAAAAATTCTGTTTTTATCATTTACCTACTCGAGGACGAGCAGGAATTAAGCTTGGGGATGCTTGATACGTCTCCAACGTATCTATAACTTCTAATTGTTCCATGCTATTATATTATCTGTTTTGGATGTTTAATTGGCTTTATAATGCACTTCTATATTATTTTTGGGACTAACCTGTTAACCGGAGGCCCAGTGCAAATTGCTACTTTTTTTTCCTATTCAAGTGTTTCACAGAAAAGGAATATCAAACGGAGTCCAAACGGAATGAAACCTTCTCGAGGATCGTTTTTTGAACAAATGCAATCCAGGAGACTTGGAGTGGATGCCAAGGAAGCCACGAGTTGGCCACGAGGTAGGATGGCGCGCCCCCACCCTCGTGGGGGCCCCTCGTAGCTCCAGCGACCTACTTCCTTCGCCTATATATACTCATATACCCTAAAAACATCTAGGAGCACCACGAAACCCTATTTCCCCCGCCACAACCTTCTGTACCAGTGAGATCCCATCTTGGGGCCTTTTCCGGCGCTCCGCCGGAGGGGGAATCGATCATGGAGGGCTTCTACATCAACACCATAGCCTCTCCGATGATGTGTGAGTAGTTTACCACAGACCTTCGGGTCCATAGTTGTAGCGACCCGACCCGAATGGATCAAGTCTCTGTGCTCAGGCGTCATCCCTGGATCAGTAATGCTGACACCACACAGTACTTCGAAGGATTTATAACAGAGTAGCAATCACACACTTATTACATCGTTGTCCAAAAGAGGACTTATTACAATAAATATGGCTTAAGGCCATCTAATAAACTCTGTCTCCAACTTCATATTCTATCGCCTTGCGTTTTGAATCCGCATAGCTCTTCTGTCTGGACTGGGCTACCTTGAGCCTATCGCGAATCAACTTAACCTTCTGTTCAGACTCCTTAATCAAATCTGGTCCAAACAATCGACGGTCTCCAGCTTCGTCCCATGATAACGGTGTCCTGCACCTCCTTCCGCATAAAGCCTCGAAGGTGCCATCTTCAAGCTGGTTTGGTAATCGTTGTTATAAGAAAACTCTGCATACGGCAAGTTATCATCCCAACTAGATCCATAATCTAGTGCACAAGCTCTCAAAGATATCCTCCAAAATCTGATTGACTCTCTCGATCTGTCCATCGGTTCAGGTGAAAAGTCAGTACTGAATTCCAGCCTGGTTCCCAATGTTTCGTGTAACTGATTCCAAACTTTGAGGTAAATTGGGTTCCTCTATCTGATACCATACTCCTCGGAACTCCGTGTAAACACACAATTCTGGTCATGTATATCTTTGCCAACTTAGCACTGTTATAGGTAGTCTTGACTGGAATGAAATGCGCTACCTTCGTCAAGCGGTCGACTATAACCCAAATCGAGTCATAGACAGAACGAGTCTTTGGCAAACCTGTGATGAAATCCATACCTAGTTTATCCCACTTCCATTCGGGTATTGGCAATGGTTGCAACAATCCTGCTGGCTTCTGATGCTCTGCCTTCACTCTCTGACATACATCGCAAAATACTACATACTCCGCGATATCCTTCTTCATTCCGGTCCACCAGAACGTTTCCTTCAAATCCAAATACATCTTGGTATTTCCTGGGTGAATTGAGTAGGGTGAATCATTTGCTTCTTGCAAAATCAACTTCCTGATCTCCGGGTCATTCGGCACATAAACACGGTCCTCAAACCATAAGGTATCGTGCTCATCCTCATGAAATCCCTTAGCTTTTCCTTCACTCATTTTCTCCTTTATAGAGGAAACTTCCTTATCTGCCTTTTGAGCTTCTCTGATTTTGTCCATCAATGTAGACTGAATCTCCAATGCTGCTACGTAGCCTCTCGGAACTATTTCCAAACATAGCTCTCGAAGGTCCTCGGCTAACTCCTTGGGTATTCCTCCCATCATTAGTGTATTGACGCGTGGCTCTTACGGCTCAATGCGTCTGCTACAACATTAGCCTTCCTGTGGTGATAATGCAATCTCATATCATAATCCTTAATAAGCTCCAACCATCTCCTCCGTCTGAGATTTAATTCCTTCTGCGTGAAGATGTACTTCAAACTCTTGTGATCCGTGTACACCTCACAATGATTTCCAATGAGAAAATGTCTCCATGTCTTCAATGCATGCACAACGGCTGCTAACTCCAAATCATGTGTGGCATAATTCAATTCATGAGGCTTAAGTTGTCGTGAAGCATACGAAACAACTCTTCCTTCCTGCATAAGCACTGCTCCAAGTCCTCGACGTGAAGCGTCGCAATACACCTCATAATCCTTGGTCTGATCTGGCAAAATTAACACTGGTGAGGTAACCAATCTTTTCTTCAATTCCTGAAAACTTGCCTCACAATCCTCAGTCCAATTGAACTTGGTATCCTTTTTCAGCAATTCCGTCATAGGCTTGGCAATCCTTGAGAAATTCTCAATGAATCTTCGGTAGTATCCTGCGAGTCCAAGGAAACTCCGTATCTCTCCAACTGCCGTTGGTGCTTCCCATTGGGTTACGGTCTCAACCTTTGTGGGGTCAACTGCTATCCCTTCTCCGGATATAACATGTCCAAGAAATCCAACTTCCTTTAGCCAAAACTCACATTTGCTGAACTTGGCATATAACTGATGTTCCCTTAGTTTCTCCAAAACCAATCGCAAATGTTCCTTATGTTCCTCTTCATTCTTCGAGAAAATCAAAATATCATCTATGAACACCTCGAAGAACTTATCCAAAAACTCCATAAACTCTTTGTTCATCAGGTTCATGAAATAGGCAGGCACGTTAGTCAGTCCAAATGACATAACGGTGTACTCATACAATCCATATCTCGTGGTAAATGCTGTCTTGGGTATGTCCCGCTCTCGAATCTTCAATCGATGGTACCACGATCGCAAATCGATCTTGGAAAACACTTTAGCTCCTTGCAAACGATCAAACAGATCATTTATCATTGGTAGTGGGTACTTGTTCTTGATTGTTACTTCATTTAAACCACGATAGTCTACAACCATCCTTAACGATCCATCCTTCTTCTCCACTAACAGTACGGGTGATCCCCAAGGCGAAGAACTTGGGCGTATAAAACCTTTATCCAATAGCTCCTTAATCTGCTTCTTGATTTCCGCCAAATCCTGTGCGGGCATCCCGTATGGTCGCTTCGATATTGGGCCCGCACTGCAAAAGCTCAATCAAAACTCAATGTCTCTATCCGTGGCATTCACCGCAACTCTTCAGAAATACATCGAAATCCTTCACCATCGGTACTTCTTCCCGCACAACTCCCGATAAGGAATTTACTTGTGCTCTCCTCGGCTCATGCCGTGATACATACTTGATTCTCCTCCCTTCGGGTGGTAAGCAAAATTGACTTAGTGGCGCAATCTATGTTCCCTCCATACTTCGATAACCAATCCATGCCTAATATCACATCCAATCCTTGGGATTCCGTAACTATTAGGTCCGAGGGAAAACATAGTGTCCAATCCTTAATGGCGGTCGATCACACCATATACTAGCCATGTATTCTGCCTGTGAGGTTACTAGCATGGGTGACCTAAGGGCTTGGGTTGGTAATTTGTACTTATCCACAAATCCCCTTGATATGTATGAATGCGATGCACCAAAGATTTAAAAGAACAACTGCAGTAAATGACTTAACCAAAACTTACCGACATCGTGCATCGGGCTGATCTTCAACCTCCACATCAATGTGGTTCACCCGTCCCCTATTGAAAGGGTTTGGCTTCTTTCCGCTTCCATTGCCATTTCCATTCGGCCTTCGGACAGTCATTTGCATAATGCCCAGTCTTGCGGCACTTAAAGCAAGTGATGTGGCTCAGTCTACCTTGGTTGGGGTTGATGGTGTGGTGCGGTTCTGTCCATTGCTTCCTCCATTCCGTTCCCTTTCTTGGTGCCATTATGGTTGTGTGAATTACCTCCTCCATGGGTATCTTGAACCGAACTCCCTGTTTAGGGGTATAACGGGCTTCATTGGGCTCGTAGTTATACTTCCCCTGCCCATACTTCCTCTTGCGGTTCTCAATTTGCTGCTGCCTTCCTTCAATCATGAGGGCACGGTCTACCAACTCCTGGTAGTTATTAAAACTTGCTACCATCAACTGCATGCTTAACTCATCATTCAGTCCTTCTAGAAACTTCTCTGCTTAGTCAGATCAGAGTAACGTCATCCGGGGCATAACGTGCTAACTTACTAAAATCATCCACATACCGCCAACAGTCCTTCCTCCTTGGCGTAAATTGCGAAACTCACGCTTCTTCATGGCCATAGCTCCCGCCGAGACATGGGCAAAGGCGGAAAGCTTTGGTCAAACCGATCCCATGTGACAAAGATTCACAGGTAAGTGGTCGTAAAATTCTCCCACCATGTCATGCGGGTCCTTCAAGTTGGTGTGCAGCAAACTTCACCTTCTCTCCATCTGTACATCCTGCAGTGATCAACTCCCTCCCTACCTTACAGAGCCAATCATCTGCTACTATCGGCTCGGTGCTATTGGAAAACACCGGTGGATTCAGCCTTAAGAAACGTGTCAAGTGATCCGCAGGTGGTGGTGGTGGCGGTGGGTTGTTGTTGTTGTTGTTGCCTTGGTTCTGTACTAGTGTTTGGATCAAAGTGTTCTGCTGCTGAATCAACTGGGTGATCTCCGGCGGAAAAACAAACCCGGGATCGCGTCTCGGAGGCATCTGATGGGTTTAGAAAAGACGAGAAATTAAGAATAGAGTGAGGTCTAAGGAGAAATACTACCCAAATGTATATGAGCAAAAGCACACAAAATCACTTCATTCAATTCAAACAAAGGGCTTACAACGATCTAACTATCGCAAAAGCGTGTGTACTAAAATGTTACATGGAGGGACTACTACTAATATGTGGGGGTCATCTATTAATTTGAACCGGTGGAAGACTCCATGATGTCTGCTCCAGCTTCGTCTTCAAAGTCAGGTTCACTTGGATCCGAATCGGTGTCGTCGATGTTGATGTAGTTGCTTGGACAGCCGACGTACTTGTCTTCATTCTTGAGCGCCAATTTCTTCTTGAGTTCTTCAATCTCATACTTAAGATCGTTATTGTCTCTTGCTAAAGCTACGATCTCGTCCATGTAGTCCTTGCGTGTAGACTTCAGTTCTCCTTCAAGTTCGATGATCCTTCCCTTCGCCTCCTTTAATTCGAGCATATCATTGCACATCTGGTTCTCCTGGCGTCGAATGTGCTGGTTTAACTCCTGGATGAAAGCTGTAATATATCTATGCTTCTTGGTGCTGACTATCTCCCATTGTTCATCTCGGCGTCCGCAAATCTGGTAGATAGTGTCCTTGAGGTCTTCTTGGTAAACTTCTCCAATGCGTCCCATGGTGATATGAGCTGCCATGCTCTTTCCCAGACTCCAGTTGGTGCAATCAAAACACTATCTATAGGCTTGGTGATTGGGGCGAACGTCCTTCCCTAACATGAGCTTGAATCTTCCAGCTCCTCTTCAGCAGAGTAGTGGCCGAAAGTCCCTTGAAGTTTGGTAGTCCAATGTTCAGTGCACTTGGTGACTTCCTTCAAGTGAAATCCAAAAGGTGTGCCTTCATCTGGTTGGGTGTACTTGATCTTCAGTCCTTCATCCTAAAAGAGTAGAAAAGATGAGGAGTTAGAAAATGAGAAGAGAGTAGTGATCTATGGTTTTAACTTAGTGGTCGTGTCCTACGGTCGGTGTGCTCGATACCATCTCAGAAGCGACCCGACCGAATGGATCAAGTCTTCGTGCTCAAAGGCCATCCTGGATCGAATGCCGACACCACACAAGATTTCAAGGATTTATAACAGAGTAGCAATCACACACTTATTACATCGTTGTCCAAAAGAGGACTTATTACAATAGATATGGCTTAAGGCCATCTAATAACGATAACAACGGAAGACTTGGAAGATAAGTGAGTCCATCAACTCCATCGGCATCACTCAGTATAGAACCACGACCTAAAACACCTTACTGTCAGTTCTAAAAGTCTGCAACATGAAAGTTGCAGCCAAAACGGGTCAAGACATGGAATATGCCGCAATGTAACACATAGAGAGTAATGAAGGAATAAGCCTATACTACATGCAAATATGGCTGGTGGAAAGGCTCTACGGTTACAGCTTTGCATAAAGCCGCTTTTCCCTCATCGCAAAGGAATAAATTTGTTTAACTATCATGGTGGTTGTGAAACATTGAGAATGGTTGACAAGATCCTCAATCCCAATTAAAAGTACTCATTAAAACCCAACAATATTAATTAGAGTAACATGTTGAGATTCACATGATATTCAAGTACTAGATACTCAAGATGTCCATAACCGGGACACGGCTAATCATGATTAGTTTATACACTCTGCAGAGGTTTATGCGCACTTTTCCCCACAAGACTCGATCGCCTCCGCTTGGTTCTCGCACTACATGGTGTTTGAGAGACGGATGACCGAGACATAGTCTTTCAGAAGCGCTAGCACCTTACTGGTGGGTAGACCGTACCAACCTACAACCCCTACATCTGCTAGTCTACCCGTAAGAGTTCGCACAACTTAGTCAACTATGCTAGAGCCCATAATGGCTATGGCTGCACACGGAAGTTTCTAGTTTGAATAATCTTATGATCCCTTTGAGCCTGGGTGGCGGTCCGAAGAAAAACAGGCAAGTCCTGATGGAAACCAGGTGCCTCAATCCACCCAGATGTGTGTTTAGGTTGCCACCTTAGATAAACCATTAAATTAACAATCTCACATCTGTCATGGATATCACTCACCCAATCCACGTCTACTAGCATAGCATGGCATAATAAGCAAACGTAGAAGTAACTCCCAAGGTTTCATAAGTAAAACATGTAATAGGTACTACCTCAATCTACTTCCCATCCCACAATTTAATTAGATCCTAATCATGCAAGTGTTTGAGGATTGATCTAATGCAAAAAACTGGGTAGTAGAAAAGGTATGATCAAAGTGTTACTTGCCTTGCTGACGATCCGCGAAACCTAGAGATTCGAAATAACAAGCGGCGCACTCCGGGTGATCTATCGCAGACAAACAACAATCATACAATAAGTACTCATCTAATGCACAGGTAAATCTCGAATGAAAGATCTGACCAGAAAGTTCAACTTAAGAACCCTGGTTGAAAAAAAATCAAATCAAATAAAGCAACGAAAAACATCCGGCGGAAGAAAACAACTCAGTTCTAGCAAGTTGAAACTAGGTCAATTTTTACAGTAGCAAAACTTTGTTTAAGTGGATTAGTCGGAACGGCGGGTTCGAAACGAAACTCTAGGCGCTTGAATCACCGATTCCGATAAACGAGCGAGAAGATAAACTAGAACGAAGATTGGATCCAAATCGAGATCGGAAAATAACGGATTAAATCCGATTAAAAGAAAAACGACGAACGGTTAAACGAACGGACGTTCGTTAACAGAAACTAGCCGGTGAACACGTTCGTTAAAACGAACGGATCGGTGAACGTTCACTAAACAACAAAACCGAAAAAAACAAAACCGATCTAGGGTTTAAAAAAAAACCGAACAACGGAAAAGAAAACCGGAACGGTTTTATAGGAGAAAACCGGACCGAGGGGAGGGTGGCGCGGCGGCTACCTCGCCGTGGTGGGGCTCCGGCGGGGCGGCGGCTATGGGCGGCGTCCCGGTCGGCGGCGGCGGCGGCACCGGCGGCGACGGCTAGGGCGGCGCGGCTATGGGCGGCGGCGGCTGGGTTGGGGGCGGCGGCGCTGGTTGGGGAGGAGAGGGGGTGAGGGAGTATATATAGGAGGGGGTTGCTTGGGGAGGGGCAAGCAAGGGAGGAGGAGGAGGAGGCCTCCTCGGACTCGCCGGGCGGCGGCAGTCTTGGTCACAGGCGGCGCGCACGCCGAGGAGGGGCGGTTGGTCCGGCTGGGCCCTTAGCCCAAAGTGGGCGCCAAGCGATAATTTTTTAAAACGGTTTCGCACGCAGAAGATTAAATAAAATAAAAAAAAATCTAAACGAACTCCAAAATTAACAAAGTAAATTTTCCCCGACTCCTAAAAATGAGTCGAACAAAATGAACTTTAACACGGGGCCAAAATGCAATTTTTGAAAATACGAAATTTTTCCCTAAAGCAAATAAACTCCGAAAAATCCAAAATTTGATTTATTTATTAAATCTTCATTTTTCCTAAATTTTGGGAAAGTCATATTATTCCCTCTCTTATTTTTGATTGGAAAATATTTGAAGATAAAATAAATAAATCCAAATGATCCTATTTTCAAAATTTGAGAAAACTCAAATATGAAAAATAATGAAATCTCCAACTCTCTCCGAGGGTCCTTGAGTTGCGTGAAATTTCTAGGATCGGCAAAATGCAAGAAAATATGATATGCATGATGACTTAAAGTATAACATTCCAAATTGAAAATTTGGGATGTTACAATAGTTATTAGTTAGATGGCTTCTTCTCTCTCTTTGGATCTCAATACAAAGTTCTCCTCGATCTTCTTGGAGATCTATTCGATGTAATACTTGTTGCGGTGTGTTTGTCGAGATCCGATGAATTCTGGGTTTATGATCAAGATTATCTATGAACAATATTTGATTCTTCTCTGAATTCTTATATGCATGATTTAATATCTTTGCAAGTCTCTTCGAATTATCTGTTTGGTTTGGCCTACTAGATTGATCTTTCTTGCAATGAGAGAAGTGCTTAGCTTTGGGTTCAATCTTGCGGTGTCCTTTCCCAAAGGATGTTAGGGTAGCAAGGCACGTATTGTACTGTTGCCATCGAGGATAAAAAGATGGGGTTTATATCATATTGCTTGAGTTTATCCCTCTACATCATGTGATCTTTCTTAATGCGTTACTCTGTTCTTATGAACTTAATACTCTAGATGCATGCTGGATAGTGGTCGATGTGTGGATTAATAGTAGTAGATGCAGAATCGTTTCGGTCTACTTGTCAAGGACGTGATGCCTATATACATAATCATGCCTAGATATTCTCATAAATATGCGCTTTTCTATCAATTGCTCGACAGTAATTTGTTCACCCACCGTCGAATTTGCTATCTTGAGAGAAGCCACTAGTGAAATCTATGGCCCCCGGGTCTATTTTCCATCATATTAATCTCCCGTCAACTAGCTATTTCTGTTGTCGTTTATTTTGCAATCTTTACTTTTCAATCTATACAACAAAAATACCAAAAATATTTATCTTATTATCTTTATCAGATCTCATTTTTGCAAGTGGCCGTGAAGGGATTGACAACCCCTTTATCGCGTTGGTTGCAAGGTTCTTAATTTTTGTGCGGTACTAGGATTTGCGTGTAGTCTCCTACTGGATTGATACCTTGGTTCTCAAAAACTGAGGGAAATACTTACGCTACTTTGATGCATCACCCTTTCCTCTTCAAGGGAAAACCAACGCATGCTCAAGAGGTAGCATTGCCTCCAGTCTATAAATAGCCCACCCCCTACACCATAATTTCGTGGCTGCTTAGAGTTAGTGCACGGCTTTTGTCGTTTGAGAGCAACCCATCTCCGACGCCTTTGAGAGAGAGATCCTTGCGAGGACAAAGCCCAAAACACCCAGAGCCAAAGAGTGTTAGGCATAACTGAAGTCTTTCTGTCCGCGTGCCTTAAGACTTGTTACACTTGAGGATTGTGCATCCTCCAGCTGGTTAGGCGTCATGCTCTGAGCATCCAAGAGTCATTGTGGATTGCCGGTGAACGAAGTCTGTTAATGTTTGGAAGTCTACCTTGAAGACTTACCAAAGTGATTGGGCAGGGACTGGGTGTCCTTAGCTCAAGGGGAATAAGGTGAAGATACGGTCTTCTGAGTTCAATCTCAGCCTCCCTAACCAGACACGCAGCTTGTCACAAAGAATCGAACTGGTCTACCAAATCCTCGCCTTCACCGTGCAACCGGTTCTATCCCTACTTCCTTTACATTTCACTTTGTCTTCGTGAAGTCATTGCTTGCTTGTATGATCTGTTTGACTTCACTCTGTGAAGGCTATTGCCTGTTTGGCTTCATACTATCTTTCATTCTGATCCATTCTACCTAGCTGCTGTTAGTCTTCGTGTTTTCACTATATTACTTACTTGACTATGGCTTGTCTAGTGTGGTTCATCTTCCGCTGCATTTCTTATAGGCTCATTCCAACAGTTTGTCTTCAAACACCTCGTGTTTTGAAGACTTTCATAAAAATTGCCTATTCACCCCCCCTCTAGTCGATAACTAGCACTTTCAGTCCCGGCCTATCATCTGCATGTGCTCTTATACTATATGTAATGACTCCAATCATCATTTAGGACCCGACTCACTGTGCTTTTTGTGCTAATCTCTGGATCAATTACTAGCACACACACAACACACGATGAAATACCAAGTCTTTAATACATTACATACCTTCATAGCTCAAGGCTAGCTTACAATAAAATGTAGTGGTAAACGTCAATATCTTAATGACATCCATAAATTCACAAACAAGGTTGACTATGGACATCATCGTAACGCTGCGTTGCATCGCTCACTCGTCATTCGAAAACCTGCAACATGATACGTTGCAGCCACAAAGGTCAATACATTGAATGTATTGACAAGTGTCATGAGGATAAATATAATAGACCTAGTTCATGCATCTGGGGTAAGTGTAGGCTAAGTTTTGTTTTGGAGAAAGCAATATAGTTTTAGTTAAGAAAATTACAGTGATGGGATCATAGGGTGAAGGAATTTTTCTACTACGTTTCCCAACACTTGTTGTAGTAGCACTCTTTTGCCAAATGGTAGGCCCGCGGGTTCTCCCTAAGGGTCACATGCAACCTCGATGTTGTTCTCCTTCAACCACACCCTCCGCCAGGGTATGATGCCACTACTGCAGGTTGCTACTAATGCGACACTACGATCAGAGACCCTTCGAAGAAACTGTGTGCGATGCATTAATCGCAAATGGTGGTGTAAAAAAACCGTCAAAAAGGTGCAAAACGTTTGACGCAAAATAGGATGCATCAAACACGGTCAAATTTTAGTTGCGCGTGCGATGCTGGGCATACGGTTCAGTTCAATTAACTATTTGCGATGTGCCAAAACAAAAGAAACAGGCAGCCAGATGAAGGCGTGTGCGATATACGGCTTACGGTTCACTCGGATGAACTGTTTGTGATTAGGCAACACAAAAGAAATAGTCAACCAGATCAAGGTGTGTGCGATATACGGCATGCGGTTCACTTGGATGAACTGTTTGCGTTGAGACAAGAGAACAGAAACGGTTCAATATAACAAGATGTGTGTGATACGCGACAAACATGTCTGTAATCAGAAATGTGTGCGAAGATCGATAATAACACAGACGATTGCTTCTAATAAGACGTATGAGATATGCTCTGTCTACACAACATCTATTTGCCATTGGGCGATGGGCGGTCATCCGGGTATGCCATAAGGATGCGAAGAGGGCATCGTATATCAGCAATAACACAAAAAAAAGACACATCCGTGACATTTTGGGCCGAACGGATTTTTTTTGTCATACATATGACACTTCTATGACGATAATTGTGACAAAACACGGTATCATCATAGATGTGGTGGGCCTTACCGTGACAAAAATCATGATGTAAAATGGGCTTTTCGTCTGGCGGGCGAGACGCAGCTGCATGACATTCTTTGGGCCGTCCATGACGGAAAAACCATGGTAGAAGCGTAGGGGAGGAAAATTTCGGGAGTTCCGGTTACGGTGGGAGGTCGGGGGCCGGCGATGCGCTGCTTTCTCTCGTGACACGACGCGTGCGTGTGTGCGAGGCATTGGCTCTAATCAACGCGAGCGAGGCGTTGGGCTCTAATCAACCCGAAGCGATTGCAGACTGCAGGCTACGCTAATCGAACCCGAGCGATCGATCGATGGTCGTTAATCGAACTCGATCGAGCGATTCTTCGCCATCGCCGCTAATCAAGCCGATCGATTGGATGAACAAAGAGCGTTGCGGGGGGTTGGATGAGCGATGGCGGTGGCGTTGCCTCTGGATGAACAGGACCCCGTGGTGTGGTGGAGGGCTAGATGAACAGTAGACGGTGGAGGGGTGCCCGTGGAGGGGTGGTTGAACAGAACCCCGTGGTGTGGAGGGCTGGATGAACAGTAGACGGTGAAGGGTGCCCGTGGAGGGGCGGTTGAAAAGGACCCCGTGGTGTGGAGGGCTGGATGAACAGTAGACGGTGGAGGGGTGGTTGAACAGTAGCCGGTGGAGTAGCGTGGTGGAGCCTGGATGAATAGGAGCCCGTGGAGGCTGGATGAACAGGAGCCCGTGGAGGCTGGATGAACACGAGCCTGTGGAGGCTGGAGGAGGTCGATGGTGGAGATGAACAGTATCCCGTGGAGTCCCGTTTTGCGGTACGCCACACCCCTCCCGATGAACAGGACCCCCGTTTCGACCATAGCGCTCCAACACAAGTCCGTTCGCCCATTTTGCGGCACGCCACACCCCTCTCGATCAACAGACCCCGTTTGACCGTAGGGAGGTCCGCTTTTGCGTACGCCACACCCTCCCGATCAATAGGACCCCGTTTCGACCGTAGGAGGTCCGCTTCTCCGCTTTTGCGGTACGCCACACCCTCCCGATCAACAGACCTCGTTCCGAATGTAGGAGGTCCGTTTCCTCCATTATGCGGTACGCCAGGCCTCGTTTCCATCGCCTGTTCCATCCAAGCCCTCTCGATGAACACGACGCATTCCGTTGCCTCCCCATGAACACGACGCATTCCGTTGCCTCCCCATGAACACGCATTTACGACGCCTGTTTCTCCGTTCGACCCAGCCATGTACATGAGCCCTCGCCAGACGCATGGGCGGTAGGCGTCGAGACCTCGCCCGCATGTGCACATACATGGTCAGATTTTCTTTCTTGCACCACGGCCGCCAGACGACGCGTGTACATGCTACGCGCGCTTACTACGACATCGTGTGCACCCCTACTACGACACGCGCGGACCTCTACATCGACCAAGATGTACATACACGTCATGACCGTAATGACAACGCTACGTGACGCTTCGACCGTGTGGGTCCCGACCGCCGTGCACTTCCTTGTGTGCGAAGATGTAGCTGGTGGGTCCCAGCAGTCAAGGGGGTGAATCATTTTTTTTGGACGCACTTCCTTGCGTGCGAAGATGTAGCTCATGGGTCCCAGCAGTCAGGGGGCGAATCAATTTTTTCGCGAAATACGGTAGCCCGTCCGGTGGGTCCCCGCTGTCAGGTGGAGGAATAATTATTTTGCGCGTAATAAGGAGGCACTTCCTTGCGGCCGTGGACCCAGCTTGTCGACCTCTCCATGTACAGTCCACGTCCGATGGAAGTCGTTCCTTGACCACGTTGACCACGCCAAGGCCGAGAGCACCAGAGCGGTGGACGACGGCAAGGCCTAGGAAGGGATGACGCGAGTCGGGAAGACGCGGCAGTGGATGCACACGCGGAGAGGAGTATGAGGGTTCACTGGTTCGACTGCGCTGCCGTCGCTGCAGAATAACAGGGGGTGTGGGTGAGTGGAGGGATGGCATGGCCAGCGGTGGGAGTAGTAGGGGGCGGTGAGGCCTCCGCGGCAGCACAGCCGGCCACATGAGGCAGGAGCAGGCGGCACGACCGGCGCTGCTTTGGGCGGCTGGAGCAAGAAGACCAGAGGTTGAAGAAGCACGACGGCCGTTGGATGGACATCGTACGGTCACTGCAGCTAGAATCGTTTATATTGACTAAGTTGACAAAGCCCTTGGTACGTCAACTTAGTAGGCCCACAGTCGACTTCCAAACGGTGCGCCCGGATGTTAGGGGAGGAATCATTTGTTGGGCGGGTGAAGCTAGAATATCCGAGATTGAAGAAGAAGCACGGCATACGTTGGATGGACATCCAATGGCCACTGCTGCTAGAACCGTGTGTTGACTATAAGTTGACAAAGCCTTGCATACGCGTCAACTCTGTTTTTTTAGGGGACGCACAACTTAGTAAGGCCGTATGTGTGGCGTAGAACTTATAGCCCATCTGAGATTTGTAAGAATGTGTATCCCATTTTTGAATTCTAATGGAATTTACTACAGCCCATTTACAGTTTGTTAAAAGTACAACCCATTTCAACCAAGCGTTCAAAACCGAATTCAATAAAAATTTCCCACATTTTGATGGGATCCGAAATATTTTTATCCCAAAAATTTCTAGTCAGATTAAATACAATTTCAATATAAATTTATATTACGTAAAAATCCAATGAAACATTGCGCTTGCAACAATTAATGAAATTAAAATTTTCAATATCCAAAAATAATATTTTATAAAGTAATCACGTGTTTGGTGCATTTTTTTATAGTTACTGCCCAGTTTTTTTAATTTCATCCCATTTATTGTTTCTTAAAGCCCATTTTCTTGTTAAGCCTAATGCATACCTCCTAGGAAAGATTTGCAGCCCAGCGGGGCGGAGAATAACAACTTAATCCAAAAAATTAATATCTGGGCTGGATATCTGGCCTGGGCTAGACGGGCCACAGCCCGCCCAGTTAATACCTGCAGCGATGTTTTCATTGTTGTTCAGAGGAGAAAAATTAATATCTGGGCTAAACATCGAAAAACTCTGCAGTGCTCACACCTCAAAAACACAAATACTGCTCGAGCTGCTTGGTCCCAGCTGTCGGCTGCTTCTTGTGCAATTCTCTCGTTTATTGACTACTACATAGGTTGACAATGGTGTGGGACCGTGATGTCAGGAAACCAGGAGGAAGCAAAATAAATTATAGTTATATATATATATATATATATATATATATATATATAATAAGGAGGCACTTGCGTACGTGAGGCTCTGGACCTGGTGGGTCCCCATTGTCATCCTCTCCAAGCAAAGTCATCTCCTCGCCATGCAAGGCTCACTTGCAGTCGGCCGCCCGCCCCGCTTCCCGGTGCAGGCGATTGCTCCGCCTTCATCAAATGACACAAGTGTCGTCCGTCCGTCCATCTTCCGCCCACATTATACGCGGTTGCCGAGGCGGCTACTCCGGCGCCACACGTCCGTCCCTCCGCCCGTCCACCATTGCTATATAAAATGTTGCGCCAGCCATAGCCGCAGTCATGCGCATCTGTTCCCTTTCTCCTGTCCACACCACTACTGCCCACCATGGCTTTCTCGCGCTCCAGCGCTCTTCGGGACGGGCGGACGACGAACCACAAGGAGATGGCAGCCATTGCTGCCGACCGGCTGGCCGGCAGGCAGCCGGAGGACGACGACGTCCCAATGGAGAACATGGTAGTCGATTTATCCGCGCCAACCCCTCCTCTTCGCCATCCTCGCCGTGCATTGCACCATAACCATCGGCGAGGCCCATGCCCAATATATGGACAAGGTGAGGCGGATGCGTGAGGAGCAGTTCCGGAGGCGCAGCCGACGCCGCCACAACCACCATCTCCTCCGGGAGCACTGCAGCGGAGGAGCAGATCGCCGCGGAGCGGGCGGAGCAGAGGCGCCGCTGACTCCTACCGCTCCGCCCGCAAGGGCCGCCTCGATCGCTGGCGGTACCGCATGCGGGTGGCGGAGGTTGCGGCCGCCTACAAAGAGGCTAGCAAAGAGGGCGATGAAGCGGGTGAGGCGCTGTTTGGCGAGACCGAGGATGAGGCAGAGGACAATGCCGGTTCCGACGAGTCCCCGCTCCGCTGGCATCGACGAGGCCCTGCTCCGCCGAGGCCCCCTGGCGCCAAGAACGAGGCAGAGGACACCGCCGGCTCCACCCCACCAACAACGAGGCAGAGGACATCGCCGGCTCAGCCGAGGCCCCACCCTACCGGCAATGAGACAGAGGACATCGCCAGCTCCGCCGGGGCCCCGCCCCGCTGCCAACGAGGCCGCGCCACAAAAAACGAGGAAGATTAGAACACGGTAGGTCGCCTCCGCTCGGGTCCAAGTAAAGCCACCGCTGCTACACTCCGGTTGAAGCCAAGCTAGGCGGGTTGACCATTGACGGCCGATTAGCTTCTTGGCGGCGACATGGAGTCGAAGAGTCTACCGGAGAAGAACGCCGCTTCTACTTATCTCGCTAGTGCAGTTGGCTGATCGACACGTGGGCCCAATAGGCCACATGTCGCTTATGCAACTGCACTGCAATTAAGTCATCAAGCTTCGCTCGACTCAAAGACACAGTGTGGGCAGCTTCGGTTAATTAATTATACCTCCAGCGCACCCCTTTTTAGTTTAAGAATGTATGAAATGTAATGAAATCCGGCATGTTTATATGAAATCCGACCGTGTATGAATGAATTTATTTTGATTAGTTCAATTCCTGTATCACGGCATTGGATCAACATGCAAAACAATACGTACTAGCATTATTCCTGTGGTGATCACCTCGTTTGCAGCGATTTCACATGTACTCCCTCCGTCGTTTCTAGTCCGTGATACAAGTTTTGTCTGCGGTCAAAGTATCTCTACTTTGACCAATCTTATACAAAAAAGTATGCACTTTCACAATGTGCAAAGTAAAAGGAACAAAAGGAGTACAAAGAGTTTGAGCAGCTTTTTAACGCTTACAGACATTGCAATCAAACACACAGTTCTGGCAATTCATAAAGAACATTCAAAACAATCGATGATTATGCATCTCTGACTCACATGTCGAGGCAATATTTACTTCACAACTAAAGAATAAATAAAAAATTGATCGACGTCACGACAAAGAAAGGGCGTCCCATTCGAAAATATCAAACGCATGTCTTGCTAAAATCAATGAGCAAAATTTGACAAGGTTGTCCCATTCCAAATATCAAATGCCTACGATTGTGGAATGGGCAGGGTTTGCCATCAATTCGGACATTGACATGGCACCTCGTGCTAAATAAACCAGCTGTTCTTTACGTGCAGCCCACCAAAATCAACCAAATTCGTGCGTAGCTTGTATGATTTCGCCCTTATATGTTGCAACGCCTTGAACTTATCGGCACCTCCTTTCTTGTGGTGGAAATGAATGATTCGATGTATTCATGAACATTTTGTGCAGTTCCCATTAAAATCAATCTGAGCACCCCTGTTTGCACAAATACAAAAAAGTGATTAGTATAAATCAAACTGTACTATGAATTGATAGTTTCAACAGGCACATACATGGTCCATGTATAGCACACTTTTAGAAAAATGGAACTCACCAGAAAGAATCCTAGAACATTGTACTCACGCATCACAGCAAAAAAATGGAGATTTGTCAGTCCTTCTGAGCTGAAGTTAGTTTGGTCTTGTAGGGAGTAATGTAACCATCCTTCAACTGCTCCTTCTGATGAGAAGATAAACATGGCTTCTTCATCCTGGCATAATCGGAACTAGTCACTTCACGTACTCCATATTCTTCTTCAGAGGAAGATGATCCTGTTGTGCAAAGATAAGAGGACTACTAAATGCTAGCATCCCTGTTTGCTCGAAAAAAAGGAAAGGAAATATTGAAAACAGCACAGATGAAGAGCTTCTCAAGGACAATACCACTTTTTCATGACAGTATCTAAACAGTAGCATAACACCAATAGAGATGACAAAGCTCAATCATATGGATGAAATCAGTGGGCGAGTACCAACCTTTGTCAGGAGGCTTATTGTGTAGAGTATACAGATGAAGCACTTCTTCGGAACCATCTGTTGCTATCTACGGTGGTGGCCATGCTTACTATATACTCCTCGATTAGTTTAATGTTTCCAACATCTTCTTCTGCAGTTCCACTAAAATATATGGTATCTTCAAAGAAGATCCCTGTTTGCACAAGTAGAGATAATTACATATTACATTAGGAGTGGCATCAAATCAGTGGCAAAACAATTGCTCGCTCCAGCCATAGCAATAAATTAAGATGCAAAACTATATCATTACTTGTGTCATCACAGTTCCAAAGGTTTCATAACAAAGACACGGGGAGTTGATTTTTGTTTTTCTTCCGCTTGTTCTTCCCCTTCATCACTTGGTTCAATAATGCAAGCTTCTCCTTCAATGTAAAATTTGGCATGTCAATTAGGGAGCACAAGTATAGTACTAAACTTAATTTTCTGATGAAAGTGGCAAAATACAGGCCAGCAGTTGTGAAATATCCTTATCTTACCTGGGATATTACGGTGCACATACAGATTGGAAGTCTTGTCTCCATTTGTGCAGTTCACTAAAATCAAGCAACATTATCGTAGAAGTAGCACAACATATGAAAGCACACTGCAGAATCATGTGAAAGAAGGCTAGTACTGACCTCTCATGATGCGGAATTCAAACAACTCACAAGAAGAAGATCTGAACCAAATTCGCCTTAACGGATAGGAAGTAAGATCTCCTCTTGTGCAGTTCCACTAAGATCAAGCAATCAAGCAACATTGTCGGTGTGACATTTTGGTTGAACTGCACAAAACACTCTTAAAACAAAAGTGTTTTGTGCAAAGTGCAACAAAAAGGTCACAATGGCAACGAGGTGAAGTAGATAACCCTGTTTACACAAAGGTGCAAAGGAAACAATTTGTGATCAATAACGGTGGATGACACAGAAGCCAACAAAAAGAAGCATCTACCTTATCTAAATGGGAAAGAAAGCAAGACCGTAGCATTTCTCAAACGGTGGCATTGATTAATATTAACATAGAGATTATATTAAGAATAAAATTCATTAAACATGTAATTCGCTTTTAACTGTGGCATTGCATCAATTTTCCAGCGGCATTATTAGAGGGTGTTTGTTTACAGGGACATTTTGGTGTAGGGACTAAAAAAACTCCGTGTCAGTGCCATCTAAACCAAACAGGAGGGATTTTTAGGGACTAAAAGTGGGCATTTGGGACTAAAGAAAGAAGACCTCGAGGAATAGTCTTTTTGGGACTTTTTCCAACAGTTGCCCCCCGCCACACATCGCACCTTGTCTCTATTAGTTCATTACTAGGGGTAACATGGTCTTTTAGCATGTCATTTAATAACCTCTAGTCCATGTTTAGTCCACAGAACCAAGCAGGTAGGGACTAGGGATTTTAACCAAAGCAGGCCTTAGATTAACAACAGCTAATGAGTTGCACGGGACAGTGGACGCACCAGCACCATGTGCATCTACCGATCTACTGTGGTCATGCACAGTCTGTTACAACAAAGAACAAGCAACCAAGGAGCATATTTGTGTTGGTCCTAGTTTTTTTATCTTTAGACACCTTTCCCTATGTGAGCGCAACAAATCTAGTCTCAAACTCTACAGCCTTGTCCCTTCCTTTCCTTTTTGAACTAGTACTTTCGCCCCTTCATTTCCTCTTTGAACCACGTCCTAGATTTATGCGATACAACTTTCCCCACTACTTTCCCCCATTCCTTTCCTCTTTGAACCACGTCCTAGATTCATGCTATACAAATTTCCCCCTTCATTTCTTCTTTGAACCACGTCCTAGATTCATGCTATATACAATTTTTCCCACTACTTTCCCCCACTCCTTTCCTCTTTGAACCACGTCCTAGATTCATGGTATACATGTAGCTAGAGCAATGCATGTGGAGTAAGTAAATTATACCTTAAGGTTCTTGGGGCATGGTTCGGTGGGCGACGGGACGGCGGCGAAGAAGAAGGGGTCGGAGGCCCTCCCGCGCCGCCGCTGGGTGGAAAGTGAACAGCTGCGCCGGTAGTCCCTCGCCGACGGCGATAGCGTTAAGCCTCCTTCCCTTCCCGGCGGACGGATCCTGCCGGCTCTTTGAGCAGCAGTGAGGGGAGAGAGAGGCCAACGAAGTCTTGTTTAGATCTGGAGAGGGCGAGAGAGTGTGAAGAGAGCAACTACAAGCTACCGAGGCTCCAAAGTGGGAGAGGAGAGAGAGTGTGAAGAGAGCAACTACAAGCTACCGAGGCTCCAGTGTATATATATCTTGGAGAGAGTGTGTGAAGCGTGCAAACCCTAGAAAACATTTTGACCAGTCAAAGAATCCTCCGGCACAAATTATGCTCAAGTGTAGTTATCGAACCCGAGACCTCAAGTTTGATGAGCGAACAGGCTAACCAGCTACACAACCCTCCTGTTGTGTTCAACGAGAGGGAAATAACCTTTTATACATTCCTGCATTCGTGTGACAAGCATGCCGTGTTTTTTTTTGTGTGTGTGGGAGTCATTGGGATTTCAATCATAATCGTGTCATGTGGCTTTTGGTGGTAAGACTATCCACAGTGGTGCAGAAATAATGCAGCCTTAGTCACCTTTCCTCTCTCCACGTAATGCGTTGGGTCCCACCAGTCGAGGGTGAAACAAACAAATTAATAAGAAAAATTGAAAGCGCCAGCTGATGTATCTTACCTCACACATCTACTCTTACGCTCGGGAACAACATCCAATTGATCCCTCTGTTAGCTCACGTACTATTTTAAGTGAATCCTTATTATAATATGCACACAAATTTTGGGCACTTGTATTCGACTTAAGTCAGTGTGCCACCGTATCTCGTATACTTACTACTCCCTCTGTCTAGGTGTAATAAGTCACGTTAGAAGGTGCAATGGGACCAAGGTGCGTGCGTGTGTGTGTGTGTGTGTGTGTGTGTGTGTTTAACATCACGTGTGTGTTAGAGAGAGCGACAGATCGACCTACTCCTACAGAGAGATGTTGTGTAGTGTATGATTTTAGCCGCGAGAGTTGGTGCATCCTCTCGTTTCCGGGCGTGTCCGGTAGGGACATGCGGACAACTGCCACGCCCGCTCCTGACCAGCCTGGCCCACCCAAAACCCCTCCATCACCCGCGCGCGCTTCCCGCCCGAAATGGTCAGCGCCGCTCCAAAGAATCGGTGCCACATTCATGCCCGGCCAGAGCGGACGCGACCTCTCACTGGCGCAAGAGTGATGGTTGCTTCGTCCGTCCAACTTACTGCTGGGTCTATGTGATTTGATGGCTCATTGGTCTTTATTACTGAGGTGGTAGGACTGCTGGATGTCCCACGCTTTCGGCGAAAGGAGGTACTAGATTACAATTTTCTCCATTCTTACAGCGGAGGCGTGCAAGAGTAGTGAAAACACGCATGCTCAGTGATTACATGGCCCACCTCACACTATCACAAGAGCAGTGAAAATTATCGATTTCATAGAACTAAAAAAAACTCTATAACCGCATGACAAATGTGGTTGCCAAACTAAATAAACTCCCATCATCATTTAGATCATCCCACGTAAGGAAAAAAGATCAGCCAACTCCTACTGCATAATGGGATTATATTTTTCTTTTTAACATGTTAATGGGACTTAGAAGCTCACTTACATGCATGCTACCGGTGCATGCTTGCATGCAGACATGTTGATGTGATTTAAAACCCACTCACATGCATGTGCCACGGTATTTCTGCATGCTTGCATGTGGATTAGTGCTAAGCCTCTAATAAATGTCTGCATGTGGATCAGACAGCTATTATGGACTGATTTACTTCATCTAACGGCTACATCAATTTTGATGATGTGGCTCAAGGAGAGGATAGAGAATTCCTAGTAGTGGGGCCTAGCTATTACTAGTAGACAAGTCTTTGTAGAGATTCCACTACATACGGAACAAAATGAATGAATCTACACTTAAAATGCATCTATATACATCCGCATGTGGTTCATGGTGAAATCTCTACAAAGACTTATATTTAAGAACGGAGGAAGTACTAGTATAGTACGTACTGTAATTTATCAGCGAGATAAATTTGTACAATGCTATGAAGCTTCCAAACATTACATGTATCTTCGTCCAAGGTTGCCCGTTGCAACATTTCATCAAATACAAAGGAGACTAACATGCATGCTATTGCATCTCAATGAAGCAAATATGTACTCCCTCCGTTCCAAAATAAGTGTCTCAACTTTGTGCAAACTTTAGTACAAAGTTGTACTACTACTAAAGTTGACACTTATTTTGGAACAGAGGCAGCTAAAGAAAAAAACGATCCATGCAGTCCCTAGCCCTCGAACCGTGAACCCTGACCCGGGCTTCAATTTCTTTGGCAACGCTCGAGCTTCCTAATAAATGAAGTTTGCAACCTTTTGACCATCGGATCATTTTGTGCAGTTTCACCAAAATCAAGATGAGCATCCACATGGCAAAAGAAATTGAAGAAGCGTGATTAAAATAAGATTATCGGGACTAGTTGATGAGACATAAACTCATCACAAATACAATGCGTAGAAGCCGGTAGAGGTATAAAAGGGCAAAGAAGTAGAGAAATATCCACGAGGAGTGATGTGGGCAGCTGGAGCAGTGGTGCAAGCCGACTGTAAAGGGAGTTGTACCTGAGGGACGTAGCTCAACCTTGAGGAGGGCGGCGGGAGGCGGCAACTGCCCACGTCGCGGCAGTGAGTGATACGTCCATTTTGCATCATGCTTTTATATCGATATTTATCGCATTATGGGCTGTTATTTCACATTATGTTACAATACTTACGGCTATTCTCTCTTATTTTACAAGGTTTACATGAAGAGGGAGAATGCCGCAATGGAATTCTGGAAAAGGAGCAAATATTGGAGACCTATTCTGTGCAACTCCAAAAGTCCTGAAACTCCACAGAATATCTTAAAATAAATAAAGAAAAATCGTCGCCAAAGATGAAGGCCAGGGGGCCCACACCCTACTCACGAGGGTGGGGGGCGCGCCCCCTACCTCGTGGGTCCCCTAGTGGCTCTACGATGCCCATCTTCTCCTATATGAAGTCTTTCGATGATAAAAAACATTAAGCAACCTTTCGGGACGAGACTTCGCCGCCACGAGGCGGAACCTTGGCGGAACCAATCTAGGGCTCCAGCAGAGCTGTTCTGCCGGGGACACTTCCCTCCGGGAGGGGGAAATCATCGTCATCATCATCACCAACGCTCCTCTCATCGGGAGAGGGCAATCTCCATCAACATCTTCACCAGCACCATCTCATCTCCAAACCCTAGTTCATCTCTTGTATCAAATTCTTGTCTCCAAGTCCGAGATTGGTGCTAGTAGGTTGCTAGTAGTGTTGATTACTCCTTGCGATTGATGCTAGTTGGTTTATTTGGTGGAAGATCATATGTTCAGATCATTTATGCATATTATTACCCTCTGATTATGAACATGAATATGCTTTGTGAGTAGTTACGTTTGTTCCCGAGGACAAGGGAGAAGTCTTGCTATTAGTAGTCATGTGAATTTGGTATTCGTTCGATATTTTGATGAGATGTATGTTGTCTAGCCTCTAGTGGTGTTATGTGAACGTCGAATACATAACACTTCACCATTATTTGGGCCTAAGGCATTGGGAAGTAATAAGTAGATGATGGGTTGCTAGAGTGACAGAAGATTAAACCCTAGTTTATGCGTTGCTTCGTAAGGGGCTGATTTGGATCTATATGTTTCATGCTATGGTTAGGTTTACCTTAATACTTTTGTTGTAGTTGCGGATGCTTGCAATAGAGGTTAATCATAAGTGGGATGCTTGTTCAAGTAAGAACAACACCCAAGCACCGTCCACCCACATATCAAATTATCAAAGTACCGAACGCGAATCATATGAGCGTGATGAAAACTAGCTTGACGATATTCCCATGTGTCCTCGGCAGCGCTTTTCCTATTATAAGAGTTTGTCCAGGCTTGTCCTTTGCTACAAAAAGGATTGGGCCACCTTGCTGCACTTTATTTACTCTTGTTACTTGTTGCTCGTTACAATTTATCTTATCACAAAACTATCTCTTACCACTTATTTCAGTACTTGCAGAGAATACCTTGCTGAAAACCGCTTATCATTTCCTTCTGCTCCTCGTTGGGTTCGACACTCTTACTTATCGAAAGGACTATGATAGATCCCCTATAATTGTGGGTCGTCAAGACTCTTTTTTGGCGCCGTTACCGGGGAGTGTAGCGCCTTTGGTAGGTGGAATTTGGTAATGAAAAATTTATATAGTGTGCTGAAATTTACTGTCACTTGTTACTATGGAAAGTAATTCTCTGATGGGCTTGTTCGGGGTATCTGCACCCCGTCCAGTAGAGCAAAGAGTTTCTCCTCAACCTACTAAACCTACTGAAAATGAAACTCCTTTTGAAATTCCTTCGGGTTTGATGGAAAAACTGCTAGCTAACACTTTTACAGGAGATGGAACAAAGCATCTTGATGAACTTCTACTCTATGTGGATGAAGTTTGTGGATTATTTAAGCTTGCAGGTATACCCGATGATGTTGTTAAGAAGAAGGTCTTCCCTTTATCTTTGAAGGAAGACGCATTGTCATGGTATAGGCTATGTGATGATACGAGATCATGGAACTATAAAAGATTGGAATTTCATCAAAAGTATTACCCTATGCATCTTGTTCATCGTGATCGCAATTATATATATAATTTTTTGCCTCGCGAAGGAGAAAGCATCGCTCAAGCTTGGGGGAGGCTTAAATCAATGTTATATTCATGGCCCAATCATGAGCTCTCAAGAGTGACAATTCTTCAGAATTTTTATGCTCGGCTTTCTCATAACAATCGCACCATGCTCGATACTTCTTGTGCTGGCTCTTTTATGATGAAGACTATTGAATTTAAATGGAATTTATTGGATAGAATTAAACGCAACTCAAGATTGGGACCTCGGCGAAGGTAAGGAGTCGTATGACACCTAAGTTTGATTGTGTTAAATCTTTTATGGATACCGATATTTTCCGTAAGTTTAGCACTAAATATGGACTTGACTCTGAGATAGTAGCTTCTTTCTGTGAATCTTTTGCTACTTATGTTGATCTCCCTAAGGAGAAGTGTTTAAATATCATCCTCCCATAGAAGTAAAAGTAGTTGCACCTATTAAATTTGAAGAAAAGACTATCACTTATAATGATCATATTGTTCCTACTTCTTATGTTGAGAAACCACCTTTTCCTGTTAGAGTAAAGGATCATGCTAAAGCCTCAACTGTTGTTCGTAAAAGCAATATTAGAACTTATACACCTCCTGAGCAAGTCAAAGTAGAACCTAATATTGCTATTGTTAAAGATCCCTTGTCTGATAATATTGATGGGCATGTTATTCAGTTCTGCGGTGAAACTGCTAGAATTGCTAAACCTTGTGCTAAAGATAAACATAGACCTGTGGTAGGCGTGCCTGTTATTTCTGTTAAAATAGGAGATCATTGTTATCATGGCTTATGTGATATGGGTGCTAGTGCTAGCGTTATACCCATTGACTTATACAAAGAAATTATGCATGATATTGCACCTGCTGAGTTAGAAGATATTGATGTTACAATTAAACTTGCCAATAGAGATACTATATCTGCAATTGGAATTGTTAGAGATGTTGAAGTCTTGTGTGGAAAAACCAAATATCCCGCTGATTTTCTTGTTCTTGGTTCCCCACAAGATAGCTTTTGTCCCATTATATTTGGTAGACCCTTCTTGAATACTGTTAATGCTAAGATAGACTGCAAAAAGAATGTTGTTACTATTGGCTTGGGTGATATGGTTCATGAGTTTAACCTATCTAAATTTAGTAAACAACATCGTGAGGAAGAATTGCCTAGTAAGGATGAAATTATTGGTCTTGCTTCTATTGTCGTACCTCCTAGTGATCCTTTAGAACACTATTTGCTAGACCATGAAAATGATATGTTCATGAATGAAAGAAGGGAAATAGATGAAGTATTCTTTAAACAGAACCTATTCTCGCAACACAATTTGCCTGTTGAAATCCTAGGGATCCTCCTCCACCCAAGGGTGATCCCGTGTTTGAGCTTAAACCATTGCCCGATAATCTTAAATATGCTTATCTTGATGAAAAGAAAATATATCCTGTTATTATTAGTGCTAACCTTTGAGCATGAAGAAGAAAGATTATTGAAAACTACAAGAAGCACCGTACGCTATTGGATATACTATTGATGATCTTAAGGGCATTAATCCCACTCTATGTCGAGATAAAATAAATTTGAAGCGGATGCCAAACCAGTTCGTGATCCTCAACGACGTTTGAATCCTAAAATGAAAGAAGTGGTAAGAAAAGAAATACTCAAGCTTACGGAGGCAGGTATAATTTATCCCGTTCTTTGATAGTCGGGGTAAGTCTTGTCCATTGTGTCCCTAAGAAGGGAGGTATTATCGTTGTCCCTAATGATAAAGATGAATTGATCCTCAAAGAATTATCACAGGTTATAGGATGGTAATTGATTTCTGCAAATTAAATAAAGCTACTAAGAAAGATCATTACCCCTTACCTTTTATTGATCAAATGCTAGAAAGATTATGCAAACATACACATTATTGCTTTCAAGATGGTTATTCTGGTTTCTCTAAAATACCTGTGTCGGCTAAAGATCAATCAAAGACTACTTTTACATGCCCTTTTGGTACTTTTGCCTATAGACGTATGCCTTTTGGTTTATGTAATGCACCTGCTACCTTTCAAAGATACATGATGGCTATATTCTCTGATTTTTGTGAAAAAAATTGTGAGGTCTTCATGGATGATTTTTTCGTCTATGGTTCCTCTTTTGATGATTGCTTGAGCAATCTTGATCGAGTTTTGCAGAGATGTGAAGAAACTAATCTTGTCTTGAATTGGGAAAAGTGCCACTTTATGGTTAATGAAGGTATTGTCTTGGGGCACAAAGTTTCTGAAAGAGGTATTGAAGTTGATAAAGCCAAGGTTGATGCTATTGAAAAGATGCCATGTTCCAAGGACAACAAAGGTATAAGAAGTTTCCTTGGTCACGCCAGATTTTATAGGAGGTTCATAAAGGACTTCTCAAAAAATTCCCGGCCTCTGACTAATTTATTACAAAAAGATGTACCATTTGTCTTTGATGATGATTATGTAGAAGCATTTGAAATACTTAAGAAAGCATTAGTCTCTGCACCTGTTGTTCAGCCACCTGATTGGAATTTACCCTTTGAAATTATGTGTGATGCTAGTGATTATGTCAGAGGTGCTGTTCTAGGGCAAAGAGTTGATAAGAAATTAAATGTTATCCATTACGCTAGTAAGACTCTAGACAATGCTCAAATAAATTATGCTACTACCAAAAAGGAACTTTTAGCAGTTGTATTTGCTTGTGATAAATTCAGACCCTATATTGTTGACTCTAAAGTAACTATTCACACTGATCATGATGCTATTAAATATCTTATGGAAAAGAAAGATGCTAAACCTAGACTTATTAGATGGGTTCTCTTGCTGCAAGAATTTGATTTGCATATTGTTGATAGAAAAGGAGCTGAGAACCCGTTGCATACAACTTATCTAGGTTAGAGAATGTTCTTGATGACCCACTACCTATTGATGATAGCTTCCCTGATGAACGATTAAATGTCATAAGCACTTCTCGTAGCACTCCATGGTATGCTGATTATGCTAATTATATTGTTGCTAAATTTATACCACCTAGCTTCACATACCAACAAAAGAAAAAGTTTTTCTATGATTCTGCGACTTACTTTTGGGATGACCCACATCTTTATAAAGAAGGAGTAGATGATGTTATTAGACGTTGTGTACCTGAGCATGAACAGGAACAAATCCTGCGCAAGTGTCACTCCGAAGCTTATGGAGGACACCACACTGGAGATAGAACTGCACATAAGGTATTGCAATCTGGTTTTTATTGGCCCACTCTCTTCAAAGATGCCCGTAAGTTTGTTTTGTCCTGTGATGAATGTCAAAGAATTGGTAATATTAGTAGACATCAAGAAATGCCTATGAATTATTCACTTGTTATTGAACCCTTTGATGTTTGGGGCTTTGATTATATGGGACCTTTTCCTGCCTCTAATGGATATACACATATTTTAGTTGTTGTTGATTATGTTACTAAGTGGGTAGAAGCTATTCCAACTAGTAGTGCTGATCATAACACCTCTATTAAAATGCTTAAGGAAGTTATTTTTTCAAGGTTTGGAGTCCCTAGATATTTAATGACTGATGGTGGTTCACACTTTATTCATGGTGCTTTCCGTAAATTGCTTGCTAAATATGATGTTAATCATAGAATTGCATCTCCTTATCACCCGCAGTCTAGTGGTCAAGTAGAATTGAGTAATAGAGAGCTCAAATTAATTTTGCAAAAGACTGTTAATAGGTCTAGAAAGAATTAGTCCAAGAAACTTGATGATGCATTATGGGCCTATAGAACTGCATATAAGAATCCTATGGGTATGTCTCCGTATAAAATGGTTTATGGAAAAGCATGTCACTTACCTCTCGAACTAGAACATAAGGCATATTGGGCTATTAAAAAGCTCAACTATGATTTCAAACTTGCCGGTGAGAAGAGGTTATTTGATATTAGCTCACTTGATGAATGGAGAACCCAAGCTTATGAAAATGCTAAGCTATTTAAAGAAAAATTTAAAGATGGCATGACAAAAGGATACAAAAGCGTGAGTTTAATGTAGGTGATTATGTATTGCTATACAACTCTCGTTTAAGATTTTTTGCAGGAAAACTTCTCTCTAAATGGGAAGGTCCCTACGTTATCGAGGAGGTCTATCATTCCGATGCCATAAAAATCAACAACTTCGAAGGCACAAATCCGAAGGTGGTAAACGGTCAAAGTATCAAACTTTATATCTCACGTAATACCATAAATGTTGAAACCAATATTATTGAAATCGTAACCCCGAAGGAATACATAAGGGACACTTTCCAGACCGTTTCAGACTCCGAAAAGGAATAGGTATGTGGTACGGTAAGTAAACCGACTCCAAAACAATTTTTAAGGCAATATTTCTCCGTTTTGGAATATTTAGAAAAATATAAAAATAAGTAGCAGTCCGGGAAGGACACGAGGGTGGTGGGCGCGCCCTACCCCCTAGGCGTGCCCCCTACCTCGTGAGCACCTCGTGTGCCCTCCGGACTCCATTTTCTTGCACGATAGGTATTTTGATCGGTAAAAATTCATTATATATTCTCCCGAAGGTTTTGACTCTCGTATCACACAATTATCCTCTTTTTTTGTTTCGAGCTGTTTTCTGTCACAGTTGTCAAGGCTAGGCATCATGTCGTCCCCCTCCTCCGACAATGGTGACAAAGATGCTTGGCTAATGAAGATAGAGCTGAAGAGGGAAGAACCTAGGGAGATCAACAAGGATGGAAGGATCAAGAAGGCCACGGAGGACCAAGCTCCTAAGCAGCGAAGACACTCTCCAACTTGATCACAACTTTCTCACCCCAACTGAAATCGAAGCTTTCAAGATGATTGAGTTAGCTCGTATTCAAAACTAGTATCTCACAAGTGAAAATGTTTTGTTGAAGGAGCATATTGTTGCACTCAAGGGCATTATCCCCAAGTTGGAGGACCTCTTACGCTCGATGTGTGACTATCCAACACCTCCACCTTCACCGACAAAGAAGGAGATATAATCACATGGGTATGTGCACCCCTTGGCAACTGCCAAGCTTGGGGGAGGTGCCCCGGTATCATATCACCATCACAACTCCTATCTTTATCGTTTTTCTTAGTCGATCCTATTAGTAGTATCTTGATCTAGTAGAATAAAGTTTATGGCATGATCTAGTTTTGAGTTTTGCTTTATGATCCCTCTATGTAATCAAGTCCGTGAGCTATATATATAATAAAGTTTAGTGTTGAGTCAAGGGCTTGATTGTTTTGCCATGATCTTGGGTGAATAAATAAAAGAAAAGAAGAAAAAGAATAAAAAGAAACAAAGAGTTCATATTGATCTTATTGAGAGTAATGACTTCACATAGAAAGAGTATGATGATTAAAAGTTGTTGGGAGTTGGCAAATATAGCTTTGGTCATCGTTGCAATTAATAGGAAGTAATAAGGAAAGAGAGGTTTCACATATAGATATATTATCATTGACATCTTTTATGATTGGGAGCACTCATTGAAATATAACATGCTAAAGAGTTGATGTTGGACAAGGAAGACAACGTGATGGGTTATGTTTTCTTATATCTGAGATAAAGTATGTTGTCATGGGTCCTCTAACATGTTGAGCTTGCCTTTCCCCCTCATGCTAGCAAAATTCTCAGCACCAAGTAGAGATACTACTTGTGCTTCCAAATACCCTTAACCCAGTTTTGCCATGAGAGTCCACCATATCTACCTATGGATTGAGTAAGATCCTTCAAGTAAGTTGTCATCGGTGCAAAGCAATAAAAATTGCTCTAAATATGTATGATTGATTGGTGTGGGAGAAATAAGCTTTATACGATCTTGTGATATGGAAGAAATAAAAGCGACGGACTGCATAATAAAGGTTCATATCACAAGGCAATATAAAGTGACGTTCTTTCGCATTGAGATTTTGTGCATCCAACCATAAAAGCGCATGGCAACCTCTCGCTTCCCTCTGCGAAGGGCCTATCTTTTATTATTATCCTCTACCTTATGCAAGAGTCACGGTGATCTTCACCTTTCCTTTTTCATTTTATCCTTTGGCAAGCCCAAGATGTTGGAAAGAACATGATATATATATATATATATCTAATTGGATGTAGGGAGCATGAATTATTATTGTTGACATTACCCTTGAGGTAAAAGGTTGTGGGGCAAAACTATAAGCCCCTATCTTTCTCTCTGTGTCCGATTAAAACTCAGAACCACAAGTATTGCGTGAGTGTTAGCAATTATGAAGGACTAAATGATAGTTGAGTATGTGGACTTGCTTTTAAGCTCTGACATAGACTCTTTCCGATGTTATGATAAATTGCAATTGCTTCAATGACTGAGGTTATAATTTGTTGGTGCCCAATAAGGTTTCTGATTCATACTTTTTCATTGTGAAAAGATCATCACTTGAACATAAGTAATCATATGACAAATTCTATATATGTTGCTGTTATGAGAATAATCATGATGCCTTCATGTCCGTATTTTATTTTTTATCGACGCCTCTACCTCTAAACATGAGGACATATTTATTGTTTTCGGCTTTTCGCTTGAGGACAAGCGAGGTCTAAGCTTGGGGGAGTTGATACGTCCATTTTGCATCATGCTTTTATATCGATATTTATCGCATTATGGGCTGTTATTTCACATTATGTTACAATACTTATGGCTATTCTCTCTTATTTTACAAGATTTACATGAAGAGGGAGAATCCCAACAGCTGGAATTCTGGACTGGAAAAGGAGCAAATATTGGAGACCTATTCTGTGCAACTCCAAAAGTCCTGAAACTCCACGGAATATCTTAAAATAAATAAAGAAAAATCGTCGCCAAAGATGAAGGCCAGGGGCCCCACACCCTGCTCACGAGGGTGGGGGGCGCCCCCCCTGGGGCGCGCCCCCATACCTCGTGGGTCCTCTGGTGGCTCTCCGATGCCCATCTTCTCCTATATGAAGTCTTTCGATGAGAAAAAAACATTAAGCAACCTTTCGGGATGAGACTCACGCCACGCAGGCGGAACCAATCTAGGGCTCCGCAGAGAGCTGCCGGGGACACTTCCCGGAGGGGGAAATCATCGTCATCATCATCACCAACGCTCCTCTCATCGGAGAGGGCAATCTCCATCAACATCTTCACCAGCACCATCTCATCTCCAAACCCTAGTTCATCTCTTGTATCCAATTCTTGTCTCCTAGTCCGGGATTGGTGCTAGTAGGTTGCTAGTAGTGTTGATTACTCCTTGTAGTTGACACTAGTTGGTTTATTTGGTGGAAGATCATATGTTCAGATCCTTTATGCATATTATTACCCCTCTGATTATGAACATGAATATGCTTTGTGAGTAGTTACGTTTGTTCCTGAGGACAAGGGAGAAGTCTTGCTATTAGTAGTCATGTGAATTTGGTATTCGTTCGATATTTTGATGAGATGTATGTTGTCTAGCCTCTAGTGGTGTTATGTGAACGTCGAATACATAACACTTCACCATTATTTGGGCCTAGAGGAAGGCATTGGGAAGTAATAAGTACATGATGGGTTGCTAGAGTGACAGAAGCTTAAACCCTAGTTTATGCGTTGCTTCGTAAGGGGCTGATTTGGATCTATATGTTTCATGTTATGGTTAGGTTTACCTTAATACTTTTGTTGTAGTTATGATGCTTGCAATAGAGGTTAATCATAAGTGGGATGCTTGTTCAAGTAAGAACAACACCCAAGCACCGTCCACCCACATATCAAATTATCAAAGTACCGAACGCGAATCATATGAGCGTGATGAAAACTAGCTTGGCGATATTCCCATGTGTCCTCGGAGCACTTTTCCTATTATAAGAGTTTGTCCAGGCTTGTCCTTTGCTACAAAAAGGATTGGGCCACCTTGCTGCACTTTATTTACTCTTGTTACTTTTTGCTCGTTACAATTTATCTTATCACAAAACTATCTGTTACCACTTATTTCAGTACTTGCCGAGAATACCTTGCTGAAAACAACTTGTCATTTCCTTCTGCTCCTCGTTGGGTTCGGCACTCTTACTTATCGAAAGGACTACGATAGATCCCCTATACTTGTGGGTCATCAGTGAGCAAGGGACGAAGGCAACCTCACCGGATTTGTGAGAGAGAACGGCGGGGACCCCTGATCGGGACGTGCCGATAATGGGTTTTCGCCGTCGGCGACGGCCACCGCATCTACACTAAGCATCCACCCCTTCCCCAAGCGGACGTGATCCGCCGGGATGTTAGAGATGTGGCCACAGTCATTTTGTGCGAGAGAGAGTGTGTGAAGAGAGCAACCCCAGCAAGCAATCGTGTAGGCTGGCCCGTCCTGACTATGTATATAGTGGAGCGGTTTCCTTTTCTCTCCATATGAACCTATCATATTGCGTCGTGCATCAAGAAAAAAACTTTATTTATAAATGACGCGGCACCTACTACTTGTTCTCCTATAACCTTGCGCTTGGCATCTCCAAAATATTAACCTTGCGATTGGCTCTTCGCATTCGGGAGGTCGAGCAATAATGGTAGTGCAGATATATCGCTCGCTATATGAGACCAAATGAATTGCTGCACGTCCACCACGTGGCAGGGTCGAGGGCGAGGAGGGTGCTACATACGAGCAAAATGAGTGAATCTACACTCTAAAATACGTCTATATACATCAGTGTTTGGAGTATGTACTAGTAGTTCATATTGAAATCTATTAAAGGACATATATATTCCAAACAATATGATATAATCTCTATAACAAAGGTAGTAGGGACGAGGAGTAAATGAAGGGAGTAGTAAATTTTTCTCCTCGTCCTGCGAGCCACCGCGCGCATGGGCGAGGGAGCAGGCGTAAGGCGGAGGAAGCTTCACCTCATCCTGCGAGCCACCGCGCCCGTGGGCGGGGGAGACGGCATACTAAGCAAGCTTTTCCTCATTCTGCGAGTTGACGGGACACATCAAAAGTACTCCAGTGTATAGAGCCTTGCCTCTAAGGTAGGCCCCACATGGTTTGCCTCTTTTTTCAATTTAACATAATGCGTCAAGTCGCAATTTGTTTGTTCACCCGTGGTAGACGATCCTCCCTCCACGAAGTGGACAACCAGTACACGTGCCAAATTATCACGTGGGCTGCCTTTTTCGGACAGAAATGAGCTCCACCGTGTACCCGCGGGGGTGTGGTTGGGAAAGAGACGGGAGTACGTGCGCAGTGCATGCACCTCTTCTCTTCGTGCACGTCCCTCACCTATGTGGGTGTGTGTGAGAGATACAAACCGCGTACGTGAGTTTTTTTGTTTTGGGGTGGGGGGGGGGTGGGGGGTTGATTTCGTGAATTATTTGTGGGAATATGTGTCGATGACATCTCAAACAAATTTTTGCATGCAATGTGTGTGAAATGGAGGCCTATCCATATCATACATAGAGGGTCGGGCAATCCACGAGAAGAGAGGGAGGGGTCATAGCTATCGATAGAGTCGAAGAGAGGATCAAGTGGGTGGGTGCGAGATCGACGAAGAGAGCCATCGAAATTGTGTGTGTGTGCAAGTCAAAGATATAGGGCGACTTTCCTACCGGAACGTTAGAGGGCACATGTCAAGTTTGTGTGTTGCAGGGAGACATGACTAGAGCGCTCAATGTATCGGTGTGTGTGGGGAGGGGTGGGGAGGGGTAGGCAGGGGCCTAACTATAGAGGTAGAACGACTCGTATATGTGTTGAGAAGGAGAGACCCAGCTATGTCTTGAGGGAGATCGATCGACATCCATACATAACTGAAGGACGGGAAATATGATGGGACAGAGAGAGAGAGAGAGGAGAGAGAGAGGGAGGGAGAGGGAGGGAGAGGGGTAGAGTGCTGGATGGGTGATGGAGTTGCTTCTCGAAGATGGTGGGAGAGGCCTACTAGACAAACTGAGGGTGGAACTGCAATGTTATCAATAAGAGTGGGGATGTGTTTACGTGTGTGCTCGTGCGTGATAGATCATCGGGGACGCATCCATGGATGATGAAGGGGAACCATGTGTTTGGTAAGCAAACCTAACTAGATCGGTAGATGAATTGTTGTTTGTCGGAGGAAGGGAGAGACACAACTAATGAGGTAGGTCGATTGACGTGTGGGTAAAAACGAGTTATAAGGACCTAGCTAGCTGTATGTATAGCGAGAGATCGGCCGGTGTACGTCCATTTCTTAGAGGCAAATAAGGCCCAACGAGACGGATAGACAGAGAGAATGGAGCTAGGAGGTGGTGCGAGAGGCCCAACTACTAGCTAGATAGGGGGAGGACTGTGCGGTTGTGAGATCGATGAAAAGAGGGGCGAGAGTTTACACGTGTGTCTGACCATATGAGAGACACGAGGCAAGGACACATAAAGGAGGAGATTGAAGGTGTGTGTGTGTATGTTGTAGGCAGGCATCGCTGGAGAGGTTTATCGATCGGTGTGTGTCGGAAAGGAGTTGTGGAGACTCTGGAGAACGACCTAAAGAAAAAAATGAATGTGCCCGGTGGATAGAATGCCAAGGGAGGGGGAGGGCGAGGAGGGTGTGTGCATGCACGAGAGAAAGTTAGTGGTAGCTACAAAGGTTAGAGGATTGTGTGGGTGTAAGAGACTAACAAAGATCATAATTTGATATGAAAGCGGATTCATATATTTGAATAGGAGATCATAGTGTTTTAAACATTGCATGCATGAATATAGCGGTGATACACGTGATGTGCACATGTTATACCATAATGTGATAATGCATGGCGTTTGCAACTCAGAGCTAAATGCCGAACAATCTAAACCATACTATACATCAAACAATCTCACATTTTATTTGAATTTGTGATAATGTGTGGCTTTTGCACCTTACACCTAAATATCGAACAATCTAAACAATACTATATATCGAACATTCTCACATTTTATTTGAATTTGTGGTAATGTGTGGTGTTTGCAACTCACATCTAAATACTTGTAGCCAGAGGGGCGGGGCACCATACATAATGTGATAAACACATTATACATATGAGACATGGTTTAGATTATGAAGATCTAGCTAGAGCTAGAAATGTAATGTGATTTGAAATCAAAATAAAGTGGATTCAAAAAATCTAGTTCGAGTTCATATAGTACACATAGTTCATATGTAACTCGAAACTAATCATGTGGTGTGCTGTGAAGATAATACACAAACGATGGTTTTAACTTGACAATAATGATGATTTTAGATCTTATTAAAACAGAGAAACGAATTCAAATGCTTTGACTTCACAACAATCATTATCAGAGATCTTATTCAAATAGAGAAACAAATTCAAATTTAGTTCATATTGAAGTGGTAGTATATACGTTTGGAATGCACTAAAACGCTCATTTGAGTAGTAGGTTGCATGCATTATACACGTAGCGAAATATTTTAATTGAACATAACATGAATTCAAAGTTTTGAATGACATTTGTAGTGCGCATTGATTTGGCACAAGACACGTTAGGCTTGTCCGAAATTTCAACCCGCCGCCTTGTTAGCCCGAAATATTTAAGATATATCTTTATCTCGTTGTGCTCGACAACTCCTCCATCTCAACCCGCCGCCTTGCTATTCCAAAATTACAACGCTGCCGAAAACTCCCACCTCCTATGAAATCCCGCCACGCCGAAATGCCCGTGGTACCCTGAACCGAAGAACCGCCTCAAATCGGTGGGGGTACTTTCGTAACTTACCCCACATTTCGGACAAGCGTCTCTAAACCATGGTTCCCCACCGCCATCACATCCGTCCACCCATTCAGAACCGAGGCCGCGAAAACCCGCGACGAAACCCCACACCTGCTCCGTCCGCCACCCAGCCGAGCCTCTTCCCGACGACGTCGTCCACAACAACACCTCGACGTCCCTCATCCACCGTACCGGATGAGGATCCGTCGTCGATCTCATCGTCCCGCCAGTTCAGCCACCCCGTCCTCCACCTCCAAGGAGCTGCCCCGACGTTCCCCTCGTCTTTTGTGCCACCTCCATTCCCACACCATTGTCTTCACCTGCACCATCAAAAGAGCATCATCATCACCGTTTCCTCGGATGAAGCTGCGGCCTAATCGGCGCCATCAAAGAGGTTGTACACTAATCGCCGCATTTTCTTCTTGATTCGATCTCACGGTGCTGCCGGTAGCCGGGTCCCGAGCCGACACAGCACGACTCCATCCACGGCGGCATCGCCGGCCACTTCCTCCACGACGTCGCTCCCGCGGCAGCGACGTCCACATCAGTAGGAGATGCTTCTGCTTTAGCTTTCGCTCGCGCTGCTGCTCTGCTCTTGCTCTCGGTCCCCCTGGTCTGCTCTTGCTCTTGCTCTTGCTCACGTTGTTGCTCTCGCTCTTGCTCTTGCTTGTGATGCTGCTCCGATTTAGCTACACTTCAGTCGACTGGATCGACTTTTGGGTCAGTCGATTTTCCGGGGGTGGGGGGCTCGCCGGAGTTAAGGAAGAACCGCCGCAGCGGGAGGGGGATCACGAGAGGTACCTCACTATCTCTCTTAGGGTTCAGGATGGGGCGGTGGTCGCCGGCGGTGGCGGGCGTTAGCGGGCAGGGCGTGGGGATCGCCGGAGAAAAAGCTCAACACGGGGGGCCTAGAGGGATGGCCGGGGCGGCGGCGGACCAGAGGTGGGGAGTGTTTTCGAGGCGGGCGGGGCGGCGCACCGCCGGCCACGGGCGGCGGGGGGCTGCTGTTTCGCCGGTGGTGGCTGGCGGCTCAGGGGGGTGGAGGTTGAAGATGAACAGGCCCTTGATTTCGTATCCAACGGCTGCAAAATCGACTGACCAGAGATGAAAAAGTCAGTCGACCGATGTGTAGCCTCACCTTGCTAGTGCGTTCAGTTTCGACAACAAAATTCAGTTTCGATAGTTAAGTTCAGTTTCGACAGTTAAGTTCAGTTTCGATAGTTAAGTTCAGAGATGAGCGGCTGATGTATTTTACATCTAGCACTTTGTGGTTATGTATTTTACGTCATGTATTGGAGATGCTATTAGAATTCCACTCAGGTTAACGTTGCTCGTTTTCTCTCTTGTCCTGCTTCAGCCTCGGCGTCGTACAACTCACCGGAGCTGCTCCAACGATGAAACCCTCCATCACAGCGGAGCAGTACCTCGGGCTCCATCTCCAGACGCCTAAGATCTTCTTCCCCTCCTTCGACAAAGAAAGTCACGAGCATCCTCACCGCCAACCCAAACCCGCTGAGATCGACATGGCTTCGCCAAGGAGGTTGTACACTTGTTGCATCTCTTTTTTACTCTACATGTTATATATATTGTCCACTGAGCACACGGATTTGTTCCTTTAGTGTCTCCTTGAAAGAAAAAACGTAGGAATTTTAATTTTCACTTGTACTGCTTTTCAAATTCCTGTTCATGAAGCACAAGACTAAGAGATAGTAGCATAATAGCATTATAACCGTACATTTTCTTGTGGTTTGACTTAATCTCACCATGCTTCTTTGCATCCTGTGATCTTCCAATTGTTGTGAATCAAACACCCAGATTGGCAGAAACCCTGTGTTTTTAAATTATCTGTTTTGCACGTGCATTCCTATCCTATTCCTGTCTATTTCCTATCCCTGCATTGTTGGAATCCTCCAATTCAAACGAGCCCTTACAGAATTACTTCTCTTACAGATAGTTGTCAAAGAAAACATTGCGTGGCTTGTCCCGCTCCTGCTACGCTGTCTTCCACCCTAGCTCAGCTGCTCCAACAACAGAAGGGTCCAGCACAGCAGGGATCCGGCCTCCAAACTGTCTTTCACCGCCTCAGATCTTTCTTCCCTTACCGGCAGCCATGAAAACTGCATTACCATCATCAACCGAGCAGACGACCTCGAGGACTACACGGGTCCGCAAGAGAGGTCGCACTCTTTCGTGTCTTCTTACGTTATGCATCGCTTAATATTACGTGCTACTTTATCGTCCTCTTCACCGATTAGACTCTGAGTCAGCTCCAAACTAATGGTCAAACTTGAGTTTTTAAATGGTTGTGGGGTACATATCGGGGCCGCTATCAATAGTATCTATCTACTATCTGGTTAATCTCCGGTGTCTACTATGAGTTTCATGTTGGGTGGGAAACAAACAAAGAAAGAAGCCATTATCTGTATTTTTAACTGAAGCCATTATCCGCTGCTATTATTGGTTTTGGGTCTATCCACGTGTTGCTACCATCACTGGATTTCTGCATGCACTCCTTACATAATCTCGCTATGTTTTATTCCTATGCATGATGCTTATTGTAAACAATGGAACTGAACATGTAGAGCAAAAGAGACGAGCCTTGTGTGGCAATAAAATTTCATGCAGACGTCGCTCCATGGTAGGCGCAAAGGCAGCCCCCCCTCCACGCATTTTGGATCGTAATCGAGAGGAAGATATCTGTTCTGAGGGGGATTCAGAAGGAGAAGACAACTCCTATTTACCCCCTGAGGTCTTCGCTCTAACTTTTTTTAGGGTTAACGACAGTGGGAGAGGCTCCCACTGACCTTTGTATTACTCACAAGAGAACAGTTACATGTGTGTTACAATGGGTTTTAGGCCCCCCGGCCGTACAGGCTATCAAAACCAAGACTAGCGTCCCAAACTTACAATGTAATCAGAGAGAAAAGGATGAGATTTCTCCGGGCGATTTGTGAACTACCAGCTTCAAGAGGTTTTTGAATCTAGCTAGCCATGCCTCGAAGGAGTGTGGAATCCCCCTGAAATGTTGGTTGTTTCTCTCCATCCATAGGCTCCAAGCAGCAAGCAAAAAAACATCCATGAATAGGGGTCGACGCCAGCCATCTTTACCCCCATGCAATAGGGCTAATCTGTTGGCTCCCCCCGGCCATGACATCCCAACCTTACTCCAGCACCGCTGACTAAAGGGGCACGTAAAGAAAAGGTGCTCCACAGTTTCCTCGGGGGTTCTGACAGAACATGCATGCATAATTATCCCCAGCGACAACAAAGTGTCTCCGCCTTAGCATGTTCCTGGTGTTCAGGCGATCGACCAGAAGCAGCCACCCGAACAGTTTGAACTTGATCGGGCTTTTGGATTTCCAAAGCCAACAAAATGCCTCATCAGCCACAATCTGCTTGAAACAGTGGTTGTAGTATCTTTTAGAAAAAAACGCCCTAGTTTGCATTCCCAAGTGTCAAGACACCATTGGCCACCCGGACGTGCATAGACCCATGCTGAATCTCTCTGATCTCCTCCCTGGCCTGGATTGAAAGAGGCAGGATGAAAATCATGGTCGGGTCAGCGGTCATGAGTACCTTAGCAATGGAGTCATCCTCGTTCAAGGAAAAGGAGAAGGCTCGTGGATACATGTCCATCAGCGTAGAGTCACTGTCACCAAACCAGACATCTTTCCAAAACAAAGAGCTAGAGCCATCCCCTGGGATGACTTTGGTGATCCCCCGGAAGATCCCGCTGAGTTGCATCACGTCCTTCCACCAGAAGGAGCCCACTAATTTAGTAGCATGTGGTGTGTAATATGCATCCCAGACCAGCTGAACCCAGGGTACATCCTCACGATTGTAGAACTTGAACAAGTGCTTTAAGAGGAGCGCAGTATTTTGTGTCTTGATATCAATAACACCAAGGCCACCGCATCATTTTGGTCGACAAACAAGCTCCCAGGCACCAAGGGAGTTGCTTTTGACCCCATCGTCAGAATTTTTCGCCCAAAGGCAGTATTTGCGCAGTTTGTCAAGATGTTCAATCACTTTGGGGTGCAGCTTGATTGTACACATTGCATAGATCAGCATGGAGGTCACCGCCGAATTGACCAGAGTCAGTTTGGCCCCCGACGACATTTATCGATGTGAGCGGTGGAAGTTTTCCTTTCAACCGAGTGCACCAACGGCATGAGATCAAGAACACTCGGCCTCGTTGTCCCCATGGGGAGGCCAAGGTAAGTGAACGACAAGGTGCCAACGGAGCAGCCAAATACCTCCGCTAACTCACTAGCATGTTGGTGATCAATGTTAATGGGTATAAGGGTTGATTTATGAAAATTGATCTTGAGTCCAACCGAAGCTGCATAATCCTCCAAAATAAGTTTCATGCGGGCAGCTTGTGTAGGACAAGCTTGCATAACCAAGATTGTGTCATCTGCGTATTGCACCACCGGGAAATCACCTGCATTTTCACGAGGAAGAGGAAGCTCCAGCAGACCCTGGGCATAAGCGTCATTAATTGCAGCTTGAAGAAGGTTAGCTACAAGGACAAAGATCAGTGGTGAGAGAGGGTCACCCTATCGTACTCCACATTTGCATTTGAATTTCCGACCAGGAACACCATTTAGGAGAACAGAAGAAACTCCCGAGCCAAATATCATTTCCATCCAACCTAACCATTTGTCATCAAATCCCATGTGTTTCATGATCTCCAACATGGGGGCATGCTCAATCGTATCAAAAGCCTTGGCAAAGTCAAGCTTAAGTAGGACAATCTCTCTCGCAGATGAGTGGCATTGATGTATATATTCAAACGACCACGCCAGGCAATCCTGAATGGTCCTCCCCTTAATAAAACCATACTGGTTCTTGTGGATGATTTTGAGAATAACTTTCTGCAGTCGGTTAGCCAGGATCTTTGTAATGATTTTCGCACAACAATTCAAGAAAGTAATTGGTCTATAATCATTAGCAGTTTCTGGAGAGGATATTTTTGGAATCAGGGTGATGTATCCCTCACTGATGCTAGTGATATCAAGCCCACCCGCATGGAAAGCATGACACAGCTCGTAAAAATCAGTCTTGATGATTTGCCAGCAGTTCTTAAGAAAACAACCATTGAAACCATCCGGGCCGGGAGCTCTGTCATTTGGCATTTCCTTAATAACAGCGTCGATCTCTTCATTAGAGAAGGGCGCGGTCAGTTGATCCAACCCATCAATCCGGCGGATGATCCTAGAAAGATCGAATCGCATGCTGGTGGGTTTAGAAGAACCTAAACGTTCCTTGTATGTATTGAAGAGAACCCCCTCCTTGCCAATGTGGTCATGGATTTCCACAGCACCAACTCTAAGCATGGCAATAGCATTGTGTCTATATCTCTCCGTGGCCAGAGATTGGAAAAGCTTAGTGTTCTCATCAGCAAATCTGAAATACCTGATTGTACACCTCTTCCTCCAATATTCATTCTGGTATTTGAGCAAAGTCTATAAATGGGAGTTCAATATCTTCCTGAAGTTTGATTCCTGGACGTATAAAGGTCGTTTATCCTCAAGATTGTCCATGAAAGCCAGAACCTCATTACTGTTTTGAATCATAATTTTAAATTTTGAGATACCCTTGCTCCATCGCTTAAGATCATATCTCAGGGTTTTAAGCTTTTTACATATGCGTGCGGCAGCATTCGGGGCCTGACATGTCTTAGACCAGGAGTTAGCGACAACCTCCATGAACCCTTCATGATTAGTCCAAAAATTCTCAAACCGAAAGAGCTTGGACCTGGGGATATTCGATTCTATTGTAACCACGCACGGGATGTGATCAGACACAGGCTTTCCCAGAGGCAGGACCATCGTGTTTTGGATAGGAGGTAGTCCAACAAGATGACGAGAAGAACCAGTCCAACTATTCCAGCAAGGGATCATCCTGCATATTTCTCCAGGTATAGGCTCTGCCTTTCACGGGTAATTCCATTAGCAGCTGTGCATGGATAAGCTCATTAAACAACAACATGTCCGCAGCGTCTCCCCCAGGTTTGTTTCTGTTATTCGTAGATCGAATAAAATTAAAATCACCAAGAATCAGCCAGTTCTCATCATCAGGAATATTCAGGTCAAAAAGCCAATTAGTAAAGTCCACTCTACGCTGGCCGGAGCAGGGGCCATAGACATTGATCAGTTTCCAAGAATCATTCGATTGCGTAGCGACAAAAGAAACCCCCACCGCAAAAGAATCCACATACCAAGGCATGCCCATAAACACAGAACTATTCCAAATTATAATGATACCACCCAAGGCACCCACTGATGGTGCAAAAACAAACCTATCGAAACGCTTGGGGCAGAAAGTTTTAATAAAAGCAAGATCAAAGGATTCACGTTTAGTTTCCTGGATACATAGCACAGAACAACCGCTAGTATCAATCGCATTCCTAATAGCCAAAAGTTTTGCATCAGAGTTTATGCCTCTGATGTTCCATGAAAGCACGTTCCACGATTTATTCATCAGAAAGGAAGACTTCGGTCGTCTGCATCCACAGACGAGCGCTGGTCATCCAGCAGCTTCTCGTGGGAGAGGGCTTCCTGAGCAATTCCACAACTGCTTCCCATCTGTTGAAGATCTTCAATCGGTGTTGGAGGGGGACCAGCAGTAGTGACCACCGCACAGAGCAGCAGCCAAAGAAACAAAGAAGGACAAAAGGAGTCTCTCGTGGTTTCACCCTTGACTTGGAACGTTTAGTGTCGGAAACATGATTGACCTTGAATCCATCATACTTGTTAGATCTAGTACTTCGTCTGACAGCAGTGGTGTCCAGAGGCACTAACACATTGCGGGGTTGTGGAGCATTAAACAGAGAAGAGGATGCAATCACCTGAAGAGCATTATGTGGGTCTGACGGAGGCACTGACTGAGATTTCACATCTGCAGAGACAAGCTGTGTGATCGCCTTGAGGCCAGGAGAACAAGCAGTGAAATCCCAGTCCGCAACTGACAGCTCAACCCTGGGCTCAGAAAACAACAGAGACGATGGAACAATAACTGCTCCCAACTGGAATGTAGCAGTAAAGATCATGGAGAGAACATCAGGTTCAGGTGCCATGTTTTCAATCCAGGTTGCAGCAGCAACGTTGAGATGGTTCTGAATGAGCTTGAAAGGGTTTAGAGGCAGCATCACAGGCACAACATGTTGGAAGGTGATAGCTGGTGTATATATGCGCTTGAGCATCCTCCCGATCCAAAGCAGGAACTCATGATCAACAGCAACCAGAAAATTAACAGAGCTTCCTCCGGCTCTGACAAACGCCAGTCTAGCAGCAAGACTTCCATTCACAAATCCGTCAGCCAAAGCTTCCACCGCCTGAAACTCAGAGTCAGAAGACCAAATATCAGACAAGTTGTCTTGCACATTATGCTCCGGATCCACACCATCCATGAGTGACGGTCCATCATACTGGAAGAATGTCCTGAAACTGAACCCAGTATATGGTGGAGGGATCACAGGCCACACACCCCAACCATTTTCTTGAACTTGGTCCTGAGCAGGTTCAGGGGCGTTCCAGGCAGCCTCATTCAGAGCATCTTGAGCAGCCATCTCATCAATTCGTGCTTGCTGCATGAGGGTGTAGTAAGGAAGCTCAGAGGGATGTGGTGATGCATTCAGAGCGGGGACATCCTCATTGCCAACTAAATTAGGGATAGTGTTTCTGCCATTCAGAACATAAACAGGCAGAGACCATGAGCGAGCAAGACCAGACAATAAACCAACCCTGGTAATCAAAAGACTGTGTGGCACCCCAGCAACATCTTTGATATGGCATTTGACAAGAATTCTAGCTTTGTTCTGGCCCGGACGGGGCCAGACAAGAAGCTTTCCAAAGTTTGAAACAACCTTATGAATGTAATGTTCAGTTTGATAATCCATTTGAAAGGCAATAAACATAACCCAAACTTCATATTCAAAAGCAGGCATGCGCATATTGATACTCTCATCATGCGGAACTAGAGAGAAGGTGGAATCATCAGCCAAAGCATGAGGTCCTTCTCTAATGGCAGCATCTCTACTTTCCATATCCGCGAACACCACACACCCGATGCCCAGTGGGTAAACAAAGTCATCTACCAGATCATACTCTAAATCTCCAATAATAATGCGGCAGACCTCGGCTAACCAGAGCTCCTTCTGATGATCTGGGATCGAGGGTGGATGTAAACGATGGCGTACCTGTCATGGTTCAGAGGCGGATCATCCACCACCATGACATGGCGCTGGACACGGTGAGCAGGCCCACGATCGAAGGTCGATCCATCCAGAGCGAAGGCAAACGGGTGCACCGGGAAGTTCGCCATGGTTGAGGATGCCGGTGACTGAGCCTGGTGGAGAAGGTTCGCCGGAGGAGGAGCTATGGCTTTCTTGCTCAGGGCCGAAGGCGAGGAGAATCGAGACGGTGCAGGCGTGGGTGTGGAACTCGAGGAGAGTGTCGGCTCACCCGATTGGGGTTTTTGGCAGGTAGAATTGACTACACCCTGACCAGGGAGGCGTATCGTCAAGCAATGGGGGTTAGCCACGTCCGAGAGGCATGGGATTTTCTGTTTCCGTTTCCAAACCCAACCTTCACGCGAATCCCTAACAGCACGGGCCATACCAACCACCATAGAGTTACCAACCACAGGCTCATCCATTACAACCCGAGGCAAGATCTTCTCAGATTGTGTTAGTTGTTTTCGTTTCCAGGCCCAACGAGGAAGAAAATTACAAGCCTTGGGCTTACGTGACCTGTGGCCCATTTAAAGCGTATGAGCAACGACGAAGCCCAGGACAGAGCCTAGTCATATGGTCCAACGCAGAGCATGCAGTACACGGAAAACCCAAGGGATCCGGGCCCACCTTGCATGGCACATGCTCGTGATCATCTATACGTGAGGCAAAACAAGCGCAGACTCCAGAGACATCCCCACAACGTCTTCGCTCTAACTTGGCATGCTGATGTTGGTTATATCATGCATATGGTGTCTTGCATTGCTTACTTTATACATCAAATGTGGCATCTGCTTAGTTTAGACATCCTTTGTGCGAATGCCATCTGTTTAGTTTATTCATCATTTATGTGAATTATGCAACGCCATCTTGTTTAGCCAGACATCATATATGTGAATTTTACAATGCCATCCTGCTTAGCCAGTCATCTTATATGTAAATTATATCAGTCCATCCTTTTTTTCGTTACATATTACATTTGTTAACAATGTTAGTACATTCAACTGCTCTTCGTGTGCATCAGCCATTTGACACGGTGATGGCAAATTCTGGAGTGAAAACAAGGTCTTCAGAGCAGACTATGCTATCTGACGAAGCGCATATCTCGCTGGTTACAGATAGCTCCTCAGAGGCAGGGTTATGTTGTTCGTAACGTGCGTATGGTGTCTCGCATTGCTATGTCATTTGATTAGTTTAGACATGCTTTGTGTGAATGCCACCTGTTCAGTGTCTAATTACCATATATGTGAATTATGCATTGCCATCTTGTTGCAAGACATTATATATGTGAATTATACAATGCTATCTTGTTGCAAAGGCAATATATATGTGAATTATGCAATGCCATGCTGTTTAGCCAATTATCATGTATGTGAATTATATCATGCTATCATTTTTTTGTATTACGTGTTCCATTTGTCGACAATGTTTGTATATTCAACTACTCTTCCTGGATATCAGCCATTTGAAGCGGTGATGGAAGTATCTGGACTGAAAACAAGGTATTTAGAGCAGACAATGCTACTCTTTGAAGCGGACATCTTGTTGGTTACAGAGAGCTCCTCGAGAGGAGGATTCAGAGGTCGATGACCAGTCCTATTTCCCCCACGAGGTCTATGCTCAAACTTGGCAGGGTTATATTACCCATGTCATGCATGTTGTCTTGCATTGCTTAGTTTTTACATCATATATAGATTGCCATCTGCTTACTTGCTTACTATATAAATCATATATTTGAATTATATCATGCCACCATGTTTACATAGTACATAACACATCATCTATCTGAATTATGGCATGGCAACCCATTTAATAAAGACATCATATAGTTATATCATCTCATCCTGTTTAGTGTTTACAGTCATCATATTTTGAATTATGGCATTCTATCCGTGAATGTATGTGAATTATGGCATGCCAACCTATTTAATAAACACATTATATAGTTATGTCATGTCATCCTGTTTACATAGTCTCATATTTTCAACTATGTCTTTCCATCTTTTTTAGTGAGCCATCATAATGTGAATTTGTGTCATGCTATCCCGTTTAGTTAGCCATCATATATGTGAAATTGTGTCATGCTATCCTGTTTGGTTAGACAACATAAATATGAATTATTTCATGCCCTCTTTTATTCCCCACTATCCATTGCACCTGTCTATCATACAATGTTTATACTTTCAATTACTTTTCTTGTTTATCATCCATTTGAATTGGAGAGTGTGATGGTAGTATCCAAGGGAGTAACAACACGGTCTTCAGAAAAGATAGTGCTACCAGTTGATGCAGATAGAACCACGGTTGTATTTGCCCAAGGACCAGATCCACCACACATAACCCGAGACTCTCAGATTGTACCCCTACCCAGCTTGGACAGAGAACCAGCTACACCCTTCTAACCCCAACCCCGGCAGATAGTAACCAGTTCAGTTGACACAAAGACCGTCTCCACCACAGAGCACCCAAACACGAGCAGTTAGTAAGGGAACTGCAGTGCCCAAAGCACGAGGACCACCAATTCGAATCCCAACTCAATGCTTAAAGGAGAAGAAGATTTGTTCTCGTGTCAGTTCTGTAGCTATGGTTCATACTCCTTTGCTCTTGCATTCTGTATTTACTCATACCAACTATTTTCAAATTTGAAGGATGGAATTGAAACTCCAATGGCGCAAGTATGTTTTAAACCTGTTTCTTTAAGCTGGTTTCTTTGTTGTAACCTGCTCTATGTTGATTTCAGTTTCAATTGAATAAAAAGTTATGTTCTCATGTCATGCACATTACAAGTGTTGTTATTTCTCTATAGTTACCCACACTTATATTCTGTATATTCTGCTTTGTCTTGAACAAATATTATTTGAACTGTGTCTCTATCTTGATTTGGCAACAAAAACTAGAATGATATAGACCATAAAGTGACCATGGTACATAGATATATGTTTGTTTCATCTGTTATCCTGTCCACTTTACTACCGAACTCATTTACCAAAATGAGTTTCATATACAACATGGTAAACATGTGATGTGTCTGCTTGTTTCTCTTTTAGAATGCGGACAAAATATTGGAGAACAAAGATGCGAGTCATCCAATGGTAAAGGAAGTAATGCAGATAAGGTTCAAGATAGTGAGACATCCCTGTTGGTCTCCAAGAAAGTCGATAAAACTATCTTGACGACGGTGAGGGAACCCAAAAGTCCTGTCTTGATGTAGTGTTCGAGTTATCGCCACTCTGCTGGCACAAGCTCTTCAACTCGCAGCCTGAATCAGTTAAGTCTTCTTGAGTCTCAACTTCAAGTTGAAAGACATCGATCGGATGTCTTTGACGAGAACACGAAGGACTGAGGAAGTCCCTGCAGAATTCAGATGCATATTTTCTGGTGCAACAACAAGCGCTGGAGGATTTAAGCGCCAAACAAGAGAAAGTTAATAAGCTTGATATTGTTTCTTGAGATCTTCTGAAGTGGTTTCAGTTCTGGATTTGTTTTGCTGCGACGTTTATTTGCGTTGGTCGCCAACTTTGACAACCAGTGTATATGATATGCTGCTTTGTTCCCTATATTTGCACTGGTGGTGAACTTTGATGCCAAGTGGATGTAATATGTGTAATAGCCGTGATAGGCTAGCGTTAGTTGCTTGCTTATTTATTTCCTTGTTGTCTTGTTTATTTGTTTGCTTGTAGTCATTGCAGTTCTTTTTCCGCGGTTAGCTAGTGGCTGCAATAACCTATTTTTAAAACTAGGCCACAATAACCATGGGCTAATATTTACCGTAGTGACACCGGGCCTCCCATCGTCAGAGAAACAGTGGGCCTTCTACGGGCCATAGAAACAATGGGCCTTCTACGGTCAGAAACAATGGGCCTTCGGGTCGTATCATCAATGGGCCTTATACGGGTCAGATGATCGATTGGCAAACATGGGCCAAACAAACGCATTATGGCCGTAAACGGGCTAGAGTTGGAATCGTTCGTTCATGGGCGACATAACGGGCCATCGTTAATAGGCCGTGTTGATGACGCTATGAAAACGCCCAACGACATTAACGGACCACAAACGGGCCGATCAGAACCACGGGCTGAATTTGGCCCACAAGCGAGAAAATGACAAGAACGGACCGTAAGTAAACGAATCTTTGGAAATGAGCCCAAGAATAAATGGACTACGAGAAGGCCGAAAGATAACATGGGCTGGAAACGGCCCAACGGAATAACGGGCCGTTAATGGGTATAAAGTGATACACTGTTCATTACGGGCCAGTTTCACCACGGGCCGTTAATGGGTGTAAAGGGATACACTGTTCATTATGGGCCAGTTTCACCACGGGCCGTTAATAGGCCAAGAGTTACATAGGGCCTCATATGGGCTGAAAGACGTCATGGGCCAGAAGTGAAAACGGGCTGGAATCATATTGGATGGCCCAAATGACGCTACTGGGCCTAATTCGGATAGGGCGTAACAAGGCTTGGGTTAGCGGGCTGTAAATGGGCTATATGCGAACAGGCCGTTAACAGGCTCCATGGGCCGGCCCGCCACCTTTTGACCAAGTCAAACGGGCCAGCCTTTTCACAGGAATGGGCCTCTGTTGGGCCGTGCCACGTGTTGACGTATCATAGGCGCCTATCTCGACCCTTGACAAGTCGACACGTGTTTCGTCCGCCAATTAGAATTTTACATGTGGAAATTTCCCATTGGTCGGGGCTGTTAACAGGTTATCGGATCCAAAACCCGACCCGATAGCTTAACGGCGTTCCGTTACGGTGGATGCCACGTGTCGGTCACCCTTGACGAAAGCACTTCTGTGACTCGAGATTTATTGTCATGGAAGTGGACACTTCCGTGATGATAATTTTGGAAATGTCATGGAACACTTCTCTGACGACAAAGACAGGTATGACTATCTTGATTCTGTCATAAATTTGTCATGGATGTACATGCATGACAAAAAATGCGACCTACTGTGACAAACACGTATCATCACGGAAGTGTATTTTTTTTGTAGTGCAAGGACTAGTTGTTCCACCAGTAGCTCATCTAAGAGAACTCCCAAGTTAACTATGCTGAGGCTGGAGTAGGCATGAGATGGGTGACCGGATGGGAAGTTATCTTGATGTTAGTCCCACTGATGGGATGTATCTTACATGTCCATTAAGGACATTTATGACACATCCCATCAGTGGAATTAACCTCAAGGTCCTTGTTTTGATTTTTTTTTGTTTTTTAACACATGTTAGAGAAGTTCTACCACATTACTTTTGACAATGTGTGATTGAGGGCATACACTTCAGAAGGATTAATTGTTTACGATTAGGTAACAGAACAGAAACGCCACGTACGCGGCCGAGAAAGCGTGCCCACTTTACACTGTCCGGGAATAGTGCCGCACTTAGAAATTATAGAACCGTCAATAAATTTTGAGCCTGCGTCCTGTCACATTCCAAAATTGCAAAACTGTTCACACCGATCAAAACCTAAACAGTTTTCCACTTGGGAGCGTATTAGTACTCGGTTATAAATACTACTACTCCAAGATGACTGCACATTCCTCCTCAACTCCTCATCCACAAAAACAAACAAGTCATTCATCATCGTTCCCTTGCGTGTGCCATGGCCAGCGTTAGTTCTGGGTCGAGAGATTGCCACCAGGGAGAGGCAAGCATGGAAGCGGAAGCACGAGAGATGTCCCTCCTCGCCGCTAAAGCAGCCGACATGTCCCGCTGCATGGCCGTAGCAGCAGAGATGTACCGCCGCACCGCAGGAGTAGCACAGAGGTCCCGCCGCGCCGTCGATGCAGCAGACTGGTCCGGCCGCGCCGTGGAAGCAGAAGAGATGTCGCGCCGCACCGCGAATGCAGTAGAGATGTCCTCCCATGCTGTTACAGGGCATGCATGCCATCGTCCTTAGCCAGATGGATCAGATCTCCGTCTGGGCGAGGTTGCAGGACGACATGAAAGCCTCGTTTGAACAGGCTATCGACGTCATTCGACAACTAAATGAGAGCAATGTGAAGCTCCGGGCCGAGTGCGACCAGCTGAGGGCGAAGATCGTCGGAAGTGCGGAGCAGCAGGAGGAGAGCACTGCCTTGTTGAAGAGGATCGGCGTCATGGTCGAGAAACGTATGGATGAGAATGCCAATGCTGCGCATCGAGCGCAGAAGGCTGGTGGAGGAATCCGTGGATGCTCTCAAGCAGCATCTTGAGGACAAGAAAGAGCTCATCGCTGCTCGCCGCGGAGACTAATTCCCGTGGCCTGCCGCAACGCATCAAGAAAGTAGAGATCAGCGAGCTAGATCATTGTCTTCCTTCTTATTTTGCCCTTGTGTATTTCGGGCATTGCCGCATGTGGTTTTTTTAATTATGTTCCTAAATATGTAAGACAATTATTATCCACTGTCATCATCCTTATATTCATCATGCTTGCTATAAGTCGCAGTCGATGCTATATAGGTCCGTCCGATCTTACATCAAGATCCGTGCAAAACTTTCTTTTCAGATTTTCATTTTTGTCTCTTAAATCTCAGTCCAGTGAGACATATAGCCATGTCGTAGAACAGGGGCTCGGGCGCCATTATTGGAGACGTTGGGAGGGAGGTGCGCGACGGGTGGCGGTCAAAGGGCTCTCCTCTCGATGAGCACGCGTAGAGGTCTGATCGCACGCCTCTCATACTCAAATAGCTACCCCGCACGGCACCTCCTAGCCAATAAAAAAGGGGGACGCGTGGCGGCACGTAAATGGTCAGTAGAACGCCCATGGTTTCAATAATACTTGTGTTTCCGATTTGTAACGTGACAACACTTGTTTCAAAATGACTTTGTTGATTGTTAATGTGTGCTCCTTCACAAATCGGATAGAAAAATTACCGCAACATGTTGGTGCCATGTCATGACACCATGCCAAGTTTCATGATTTTCAGGCGTGTTTTGGATTTACAGGAAATAAAAACCCAAGTTTCTCAATCTTTCTAGCCGAGCCACGACGCCCAGATGTTTTAATTTCATTCCCATCTCTTGCATGGGACCTATAAATTCTCCCAAGGACACACATGTGATTTTTCAACCAACTTTGGTGCAATGGAGCATGTGCTTGTAGTTCAAATTTGAATTATGCACATTAAATACCTAGAAACTCAATTAATGTATAGAAAAGGCCAAACAAACCCCGAAAAAATCCTAAATTAAACACAACACTCCTGTTGTTCTATGTTGATACTAGAAATTTTTTGAAAGCAATAAGAGGCAACGGATATCGTTTCGTCCCCAAAGGTGGCACGTTCCCTACCGAAACCATCACGCTTGTTGTGAAAAGCTCTGGTTTGTGAGAAGCTTATACCCAAACCTACCCCAAATGGGACAAACTTTTTACCACGGCATGTTGATGCCGCTCCATGATAGCATGCCAAGTTTCATAAATTTTCAGACGAGCTTTGGATTTACTAGAATTTAAAAACCAGGTATCTCAACGTGTTGCCGGCAATCAACAGTGCCCTGGTGTTTGAATTTCAGTCCCATCTCTGGCATGGGACCTAGAAATTCACCCAAGGGCACACATGTGATTTTTCAACCAACTTTGGTGCACTGGAGCATGTGCTTGTAGTTCAAATTTGAATTATGCACATTAAATGCCCAGAAACTCAATTAATGTATAAAAAAGGCCAAACGAACCCCGAAAAATTCCTAAATTAAACACAACACTCATGTTTTTCTATGTTGACACTAGAAAATTTTGAAAGCAATAAGAGGCGATATCGTTCCGTCCCCAAAGGTGGCACGTTTCCTACCGAAACCATCACACTTGTTGTGAGAAGCTCTGGTTTGTGAGAAGCTTATACCCAAACCTGCCCCAAATGGGACAATTTTTTTATAACGGCATGTTGATGCCGCTCCATGATAGCACGCCAAGTTTCATGAATTTCAGATGACCTTTGGATTTACTAGAATTTAAAAACCAGGCATCTCAACATTTTACCGGCAATCAACAGTGCCCTGGTGTTTAAATTTCATTCCCATTTCTTGCATGGGACCTAGAAATTCACCCAAGGACACACATGTGATTTTTCAACCAACTTTGGTGCACTGGAGCGTGTGCTTGTAGGTCAAATTTGAATTATGCACATTAAATGCCCAGAAAACCAATTAATGTATGAAAAAGGCAAAATGAACCCCAAAAATTTGAAAATTAAACACAACACTCCTGTTGTTCTATGTTGACACTAGAAATTTTTTGAAAGCAATAAGGGGCAACGGATATCGTTCCGTCCCCAAAGGTGGCACGTTCCCTACCGAAGCCATCACGCTTGTTGTGAGAAGCTCTGGTTTGTGAGAAGCTTATACCCAAACCTGCCCCAAATGGGACAAATTTTTTACCACGGCATGTTGATGCCGCTCCATGATAGCATGCCAAGTTTCATGAATTTCAAACGAGTTTTGGATTTACTAGAATTTAAAAACCAGGTATCTCAACATTTTGTCGGCAATCAACAGTGCCCTGGTGTTTGAATTTCATTCCCATTTCTTGCATGGGACCTAGAAATTCACCCAAGGACACACATGTCATTTTTAAACTAACTTTGGTGCACTGGAGCATGTGCTTGTAGTTCAAATTTGAATTATGCACATTAAATGCCCAGAAACCCAATGAATGTATAAAAAGGCCAAACGAACCCCAAAAAATTCCAAAATTAAACACAACACTCATGTTCTATGTTGACACTAGAAATTTTTTGAAAGCAATAAGAGGCACGATATGATTTCGTCCCCAAAGGTGGCATGTTCCCTACCGAAACCATCACGCTTGTTGTGAGAAGCTCTAGTTTGTGAGAAGCTTATACCCAAACCTGCCCCAGATGAGACAAAAAATTTACCACGGCATGTTGATGCCGCTCCATGATAACATGCCAAGTTTCATGAATTTCGTATTTAGTTTTGGATTTACTAGAATTTAAAAACCAGGTATCTCAATGTTTTGCCGGCAATTAATAGTGCCCTGGTGTTTGAAATTCATTCCCTTTTCTTGCATGGGACCTAAGCATGCACCCAAGGACACAGATTTGATTTTTCAACCAATTTATATGCACCAGAGCATGTGCATGTAGTTTAATTTTGAATTGTGCACCTGAAATGGGTAGAAAACCAGTTTAATGTATAAAATGTCCAAACGAACCCTGAATAATTCCAATTCTTTTACGACACACATATAGTTGCATGTTCACTGCAGATGAAAAGTCTAGCAATTCAAACACCGTCCATTGCGGTTGTGACCCCATTATGTAATTCAAATCAAGATGAAAAATTAAGTAGATCCCACACAGTTTATGTAGTACAAAATATCTTGGAGCACCGTCGGTGTATAGTACGCCTATGGCTTACGCGAGAAGGTGCGTCGGCTACAGTCCACAGCCGGCGTGTCAAGCACACTAGCTCGCTCCCCAAATACTCCCGCCTATGCATCCCTCGCGATCTCGAAAATATTACTGCCTCGTAATCTTGAAAATATCTACCGCCTGGAAGGTTTTAATGTTTGATAGCACACGATTAGTATGTGCGGACCGTGTGCGATGTCTATTACTCCCGCTTTGCTTCAGTCCCTTGATTCAAATTTTCAGTAGCCCCAGCATTTTCTCCCGCCTCTGCATCCCTCGCAATCTCAAAAATATCTGCTTGCCCTTGATCCAAATTTTCAGTAGCCCCGCCTTGTTACTCCCGCCTAGTAAAATTTTCAGTTGCCACAGTATTTCCTCAAACACCACCTTGCCCCCCCTCGCCCCCCTCCACACACACCACACACTCCCCAAAACCTCCGCTCACACAGACACACACAACCCTCGAAACCATTGGTAGGCCGCCGCCATCGCTAGCGCCTCCATCCTCAACCTCTGCCTGTGTGCCAGGGAGCTCGAGGAGCCAATGGCCAAAAGGAGGTTTACCGCGGCCTTTTCGCATGACGCCGGCGAGGTGGCCGCCGAGGTGTCCCCATCGTCCTCCGCGGGCTCGATCCGCCGTCGCTGGTCCCTCGATCTGCCCGCCGCCGCGCCCCTACGCCGGTTCGAGGACTTCCTGGTCCTCCCTCGGACCCGGCAGCCGACGAGGTCCTACCTCGGGGTCCGGTAGCGGCGGTGGGGGACGTGGGTCGCCGAGATTACAGATCGGGAGACTCACACCCGCCGGTGGCTCGGTAGCTTCTACACGGCCGAGCTCGCGGCCATGGAGTACGACCGTTGGTAGGTCCGCTACCACGACGCGGCGGATAGGCTCAATTTTCCCTTCGGCACACGTCCGTTCCACCTCGTTCCTCCGAAGACAGGGGTGGTGAGCTCGGCTAAGGCGCGGGAGGACCGCGAGGCGTGGGAGCGCCTCGAGGGCGAGGCCGCCAATGAGGCCTACACTCAAGAGCTCCGCCAGCAGCACCCGAAGCCCGTGGAGGCGGAGCGGGCAATCTTTGTCGGCGCGGAGGGCGGCGAGGTTATCGCGCTCTCCTCCTCCGACGAGGTCGAAGGCGGCGAGGATGGCAGCGCGGAGGGTGGTGAGGTTATCGCGCTCTCCTTCGATGATGAGGTCGAAGGCGGTGGTGACGGCGGCGCGGAGGGCGTCGAGGTGGGCCCCGAGGATGAGGAGATCGACGTCGACGAGTGGAGGGGTGCCTTCCCCAACGACCCCGTCGACGGCACCGGCCCAGACCCGGCTCGCGGCACACCGTACATGACGAGGAAGGATTGGCTCAACCTCTACTTCGACCGAAAGTAGTTTAGCTTAGTTTAAATTTAAGTTTTATGTTCGGTTATGCAAAACTATCTAGGTTTATGTTTGAATGCATGCTACTTTCGGTTGAACCTGCTTTGAACTTGATCAAATTGAATTTTACAACCTTAAGTTTAGGGGATCGACTAGAAAAGGCCAAAAATTGCTAGAGTATATCCACTAAGGGTTTTAGTCCTTTAGCTTTTTAAGGATCGGCTAGAGATGGCCTTATGACTTGTTTATTTCAGTTCTTCACAATGTGATGCTCTATATGTGCAACTATTTGCCGTGCAGTTCAATTTCATGAATAACAGTTTCAACAATACCACTATGAATTACAATATTTGGTTACTATTAAGGATATTGCAGTTAATATGCCTTTCCGTTTTTTTAACAATAACTAGTGTACTATAGACCTGCACAATACTAGTTTGAATGACTATTTGCTTGTTTTTAAATGTTATGTGTGATGCAGTTAACACACATTTCCACTTCTTGTTTTGCTTAACTAGCGTGCTTAAGCCTGCACAGTTAAGCCTGCACACTGAAGCTATCATTTGTAAATTGTATTGTCTACCATGGATATATTTGGTAGATGTTTAGCCTGTTGCGCTTAACATGCCTTTATATGTACTCATGTAGGACAATATTGAGAACAGTTTTGTTTTCCATCGAGGTTAGTCTCATCGCATTGCTTATATGTACTCACTGTTCAGGATATCGGTAGCTGGTACCATATAGCCTGGGGCTGATAAGGGATAGAATCGGACATTTCACTGAATATATCTGTAACCCATTTATCAGTAGGTTAACTAGGGTCATATTTAATATATCCGAGGCTACATAGCAACATGCAATGTACTGAATGACTAAATATGCAATCCCAGGCTACATAGCAATAAGGAAGAGTGTTACCTTAATGTTCTGTTGATGTCTAGATATACATGTAATAAAATCTTATATAATGGAATGGAGGGAGTGTTGTACAACATTATTTTTCAATTGTTGTTTAGCTTGTAATATTAACTTTGTGATTTTAGGTACATATATCATTGCCAAAGATCTACACTTCAACCCTTTCTTCGTATGGGGCAATGAGATATTCATGGACCAACATCAAGTGAGGAAACTGATAAAGATTGTTATTAAAATGGGTCAAAAGATGTCAATCGAACTATTTGTTTACACTTTATGCAAGACAACAGTGAACTGCGGGATGGTAAGTAAGAACCCTGTAGCCTTCTTTTTACTGCCCGTAATGAGTTGTGTTAGATGACAATGTCTAATCTTTTTTCTTTTACAGTGGATCCTGAAGCAGTTTACTCAAGATTACCTCTCAAACTAAATGATTTGCGGCCGGCCATCACAAGGGGTTGGACTAGAGTCCTGCATGCCTTCTGCTTTCAGGAGAGCACAATAGGGCCATTTTGCTTCACCTTGTTCAGCAACCGGAATGTTTTTCGCCTCTTTCTTTACCATCTGTAATAGTACAAGTATAGAACCCTGGTTCATCATTTTTTATTTGGTGCTTATGTAATTCTTAAACATATGTACCTGTGAATCGCATAATGCATATGTTGTTTGAACCTGATGGATATGAATAAAGCTGTAGCCTACTTTCAATTTTAAATTAGGTACAATTTTAAATAGCAGCAATTAAATTAGGGCGAAATTACGGTATGCAGGTCATTACGGCACACACGGTTGGTAAAACACAAACGTTTGCAATATACAACATAATCCGAGACGGTTCACAGAGAGGAAACATGTGCAAGCATGCACACAGTTGCCATTTGGAAAGCCTGTGTGATGTCAGACACTATCACATACGGTGCGGGAAAACTAAATGTGTGTGATTGTCTACCTATCGTACACGGTTTATAATCGTGAACTGTTTGTGATGTGCCAGGCATCGTAAAACTCCCGTGTCTGGAATCTGCCTGGAAAGCTCCCGTGTCTGGAATCTTTCTGGTTTTAGGTAAAACTACAAAACTCCGACTGCGATGGCAGTGCGAGCACAAACGAGTAGTAAGGACGAAGCGTTTGGGAAATTCGAGATATGGGAAACGATTATATAGGGATAACTGTATGTATCAAGGCTCCCTATCCCCGACGGTTTCTGGATCGTGTGAGAAAAACCCCGCTATCGCCTTTACTCACTAGGCGACGGTTTCAAATACCGTCGCGAAAAGGGGTTTAAAACCATTTGTATAGCACCGACGCGTACCAGTGTGCGTCGGGGGAGGACGACATCGTCAATTGCTCCCAACACCCACCTCTCCTCCAAATAGTTGCCGCTAACTCTGCATGCCCACCTCCTCCACTAATTGTAGCCAGCCGTGAAGCCTAGTTTTATTCCCCACAAGCCCTAGTTTCACCCCCCCCCCCCCCCACCCGCTGCAACTTAACTGAATAGTGAGTGGAACCCGCTATCGGTCTAGCATGGCGTCTGATTTCCACCTAATTTGTGGCATATGAGCTATCTCGGCGCATAAACAAGCATTTAGCATAAATCAACCTGGATAAACCGGGATTGCCTAAAACATGCTAGTAGCAGTTTCACGGATTCCGAGGTCAGGGTTCGATTCAGACATCGAATATGAATCTAGGTTTTATTTATGAAACTTTTCACTTTGTGTTTAGATTGTCAATTTGGCGAGTTTCCTCCTCGTTGGTTGAAACCAGGCACAAGAATTGTTTGCGTTAGGTTATATAATATGTTGAAATTGAAACCATACAAGCTCTGGCTTTCCCACATTGCGTTTACATTGCCTTTCCTGAACCAAACACCTTTCTTAGATTTCATTGAAATTTCGTGGGTGTTACAAAACTATCATGGCAAAGCAAACAAGGATATTCTAGTGGCGTCACTAAACAGACCAAGTAAGGAAGAAATAAGGACTACATGTGGAAAAACGAAACACTGAAAACATCAGGTAGGCGTTTAACTACAAGCGTGCACCAGCAGGCCTGCACGAACCGCCACTGTTGTCGAGGACGCCGGCGAAGGAGTTGCTCCGCGTCACCGGCACCGACCGGGGATGCCTCGGCCTGTAGCCCATCGCGTCGTCGCCGCCGCCGCCATACCCGCCCCCGCCCCCGCTTGGGACGCGGCACCTCTCCCCGAGAAGGATCGTCTTGGTCCACAGCGTGGTGTCGTCCAGCTGGGCCTCCGCGTCGTCGTTGTCTCCTCCCCACCGCCTCGACCGTATCCTCTCCAGCCGCTCAGCGAACCGGATGTGCTTCACCGAAAGGCTTCGCCGCGGTGGCATCGGGTCCGGCACCAGGAACACCGGCGCGATCGGCCCGTGCGTCCCGACGTCGATGACCGTGACCGGGCCGGCAACGGCGCTGACATCGACCTGCATGACGTCGTCCCCCACGCGCGCCGGCTCGTGCAGATCGCCTACGTTAACGCAGCAGCTCTTGGCCGTGTCGCTTGGCGTCGGGGATACCCTCGCAGCCGGCGTGGCGCCAGCTGCCGCGCCAATACCGCCGCCGCCGCCGTTGCACTCCTCGCTGGTCCTGCCGGCAGCGGTGGAGCTGCGAGCCGGCCCGGGGCGTGAAGAGCCGCGGCGGAGCGACGAGGAGGACTTGCGGGAGTGGATGGTGCAGAGCGCGAGGCAGACGGCGACGGCGGCCGTGATCCACGCAGCGTGGAGGAGCGTGGCGGAAGGGATCATCGTCGTTGTCGTTTGGCCCGTTGCCCGTGCATGTAGATGGCGCCTCGACTCTTCTGCGGTGAAACTGAAGAATGCGAGGAGGTGTGCGTGCGGAAGGGAGGGAGTTATGTGGGGTGCGTACGTGCGTGCCTGCATGGGATGGGGTGGGAGGTGTACCATTTTTTGTTTGATCCGGAAAAGGTGGCGAGTGGGGTGCATGGTGGACACGACGCCTAGAGGGCTTCGTCCGATTCATGATCAGCGTGTTTCTTAATCATTTTTTAGGGGAGTTTCTTAATCATTTTTGGAACTCCACAGAAGAACCAAGACAAATCGGAAAGAATGCCAATACTGGCCGAGGGAAGAATGCCCGTTACCCAAACCCATGAAATCTCAGCCTGAAAGAAAACATCACCGGTAGAAAATCATTTTGACACCGGTCCCTGAAAAAAAAAATCCTATATGATCTGGTTGTATGCCTCCGGTGAGTAGACCCACTCCATCGAACGGCACATGCCACTAGTGCAAAACCGGCCTTTAGTGCCGGTTCGTGACGGCTTTAGTGCCGGTTCGCCAACCGGCACTAAAAAGTGGGGACTAAAGGTCCCTCTTTCTTACTACGGTTAAATCACGAACCGTGCCTAAAAATCTGAAACATGTAGCCACGAGCCCAGGCCGATGTGCGTGTAGGTCTTTAGTACCGGTTGGTAATACCAACCGGTACTAAATATTTGGGTGTTTTTTTTGTGTTTTCAATTTAGCTTTATTTTCCATTTAATTTTTTTTTGTTTGCTGGTATTTCACGATACTACAAATTGTACACGTTATGCATATATATAAATAGATTTTCTCGTACGTAGAACCGTATATATATATAATATATCATCGAATGATCACAGCCAACACCACTAACTATTCACACATACACATGTATATACATATACAATTTCTCCTACATGCTGCTTTGGTGCCTTCGGAGCATGCACGAAGACAAGTGGTTCAGGGGGGCGGTAGCAGGTAATAGTATTCTCCTTTGGGATCTATGACCTGGTCGAGCAAAAATCCGGCTATTTCCTCTTGAAGTGCTAGTATGCGCTCCTCGGGTAGGAGCTTATCCCGCACCTCTCTGAACTGTTAAGAAGGAGATCAATATGCATGTGTATTAGTTGTGTTACAAGATATCAATAATGGTGCGAATAGAGTTCTGACAACGTACCCATTCCTGTCTTTGAGATCTGCTCCTTTCGGACGCCATCATGCGAATGTTCTATAAGCGTAGAATGCACACAGATCATTCCCGGCGCTGCTTGAGGCCTTTACGAGAATGGAATTGAATCAGATAATGATTAATCAAGCATGATAATTAATTAATGGTATTGAAACAAGAATTAAAGAGATGGATGGCTAGCTAGCTAGTACTACTTAATTACTTACCCTTGGTCGATGTCAAAACAACTTTTTTGGCCACTTGCCTGGAGTCACCTTGATGAACTTTGCCCAAGCCCTGCCCGCCGGCAAAGAAAATCAATAAAGGGGTTATTAAATAGTTCATATCAGGAAATGACGAACTAATAATAGGCCGAGATATAGTTAATAATGACTGAAATTACCTGTTGACTATCCCCTTCATGATGGTGGTCTTTATCTTCTTTAAGTAGCGAGTCGAGTACTTCGACTGTTGCTTTGTCAACTTTAATGACTAACAAGATCCAGTGGAAACTGCACACGCACACGTTTGCATGTCTTAATTAAGCAGGCATGTGCATAAAATTAATCAACTATATATCGTAAACCGTATACACTTAGTTATTAACATCTAGCTAGCTAGTAAGCAAAAACAGAATTTGTATTAACTCACGTAAAGTTGTAAGGAAGTAGTATATCTTCATTGGTATTGAGGCACTTCAAGAACTCTAGCATGATTTCCTCTACACCTGATTTAGAAGTTGCAAGATTCCATGTGTACTCATTAATGGTATTTGGGTCAATGAACCCAATGCCATAGCGGCCCAGATTTTTCATTTCATACATCTTCATCCTGCATATAATACCATAGAAAAGAATATATAGTGAGGATAATTACATGTAATGATTGATCAAAAATCACAGAAAGAAATCACTTACAAACAATAGCAATCGACGAGAGATTTGTCGAAAAGTGCGTCTTGATTGTATAACTGATATAGTTCTGAATATTCAACGCCTGAGCTTTCTCATGGTAGTAATGCTCCTTCTTGACATTCACCATGAGGGACTCTCGATTGAAATCTTGGTAATGTTCATGTACCATTGATGCAATTCATACTTTCTCGTTGGGAGGTTCTTGACGTGGTCTGGGTGGACCACCGGTGTGCCCCGGGCATGTTTCCATTTTATTTCCTCCTCTCTAAGCGGAGACATGGGCTCAATTTCGAGGAGTTGTCCAACAGAGATCTTGAGCATTTCATCCTGCATTATATGCTCCTCAGTTATTACCACATCGCCTAGCTGGGGAACTTTAACGGTTTGCCCACAATAATATTGGGCGCGCGGCCTCCTCTCATGTGTTGTTGTTGGCATAACAAGCGGGGGGATCGATTACGCCTTTGTTCTCCCGGTGAGGGAACGGGTTTCCGCATTTTTGCCTTGCTTGTTGGCTCGAGCTGGAGCTCGCTTCCTTCTTTAGCCGTTCTCGATGTAGTTTCCTGATTTGGCGCTCATAGTCCGAGTCAACAGGCTTGGGAGCTGGTTCTCTAGCCATATGAATGAAGTGGTCAATTACTTTCTCGTGCACTTTCTCCTTTAGGCGGAGATGCCGGTTTGGTCCAAAATGGGCGTCCACTTGGGCCTGCACTATGGCTGCGTTTTGCTCCTTAGTCATGTCGTAAGGCCTCACGAGGAAGAGGAGCGAGGCTTGGACCATATTTATATCGCTTTGTCTCCACACTGTACTTCCTGAACTACCTCGACTCGTGCACTCGCACCATAGTTGCGGCATGTCTCTTCTGCGATTCTTTGAGGCAGGCGGAGGCGGCTGAGTGGCGTGGTTGGACCAGGAGAAGGGGCTGACGATGTGCGGACTTGAAGCGGGAGGTGTGGCGACACGGTACCGGACTTGAAACCGGAGAAGTGGCATGACGCTGTGCGGACTTGAAACCGGAGGAGTCAGCTCACGCGTTCGGGGACTTGGAGGAGGTGGCGGACTTCGAGGAGGAGTCGGCTCACGCGTCCGTGGACTTGGAGGAGCGGGAGTCTGCTGACTTGGTGGCGGAGTCGGCAGACGACGCGGTGTCGGTGGACTTCGAAAGATGATGCAATCCTTTCTCCATAGGATGATACGATGTATGGCCTCTCCCAGTGTGCGCTCGTCTTCACCTCCGGGAATGTCAAGTCAGTAGCCCGAATATGGGTCCACCACTTCATCAACCATGACCACGAGCATAGCCCTCTTGAATCGGGATGCAATGGAATGTTGCTTCGAGTAATCGGAAAAGCGACGCCGTCGCCACCTTCATGGATATGTTCTTCATTTTGGAGTGTAGCTCACGGTTAGTGTTCTCTATGATGTCATCCACGGTATGTATCCAGCAGTTGTGTCGCCCGGGCAGAACCAACGCTACTTCTAGGCATGGATGGGACGGTGCTATCCAATGCCGGGCGATCATCCGCTTGACGCTGCCGATGAGACCCCTTTCTGGCTAAGTGAGTCGATCTGCTGCTGCTTTGGAATTTGAGTGCAGTCCGCGTGCCTTGCTTCTAGGCCTTAAAGGCGTTGCGTCCTGCTTCCTCTGCTCCTCCTCCAGCCTTCCTTTTCTTCTCCTCCTCCATCTTCCTTCTTGCAGGTCCTGTAGTCCTTGTTCCATTCTAAAAAGCCCTCATACCAGGAATAACGCCCTTGCCTCGTGTTCTTCCGGGTGTTCAGATTTCAGTAGCGTAAGCTCGTCGTTCTCTCTGTTGGGCGTGAACACCCCCTTTCGAGCTTCTTCTATTGCGTCAATTATTTTTTGTTCGGCTCCTTTTAGACTTGCCTTCCACGAAACTTCGCCTGTCTTCGGGTCCAACACCCCCCATGCGTATAGAACCAAGTTCTGCACCTTGGGAGCCAGTTCCTAGTTACCGGTGTGACCCCTGCATCCTCCATCTCTTGCTCAGACTTATCCCACTTAGGCAATCCCACCACGTAGCCACCTGGACCCAGCCTATGGAATCAAGGCTTTTTTGCGGCATTTGCCTTGTTTTTCATCGACCGTTCCTTAGCTAATTTTGAATCCTTGAAGGTCACGAAATCGTCCCAGTGCTCTCTTGGATTCTCCAGTGTTCCCGTGAATTCTGGAGTCTTCCTTTCATTAGCGAGGTAGTTGGCCCATACAGTTTTCTTGTGGGTGTTGAATGCAATTGCCATCTTCTTAAGAGCAGCGCCCTTGACTTTCTCCACATCTGCTTCAGTGAAATGATCTGGTAGGGTGAAATGTTCCATCAGGGATTTCCAAAGGACATTTTTGGCTCTGTCGTCGACCCAAGTAACACCTGGACGTTTAGTCTTTGGCTCTTTCCATTCTTGAATGGAGATCGGGAGTTTGTCCTTCACAATAACCCCGCACTGACGAGTCCACTTGTTCGCAATGTTCTTAGGCGTGAGGGGTTCACCACTAGGTTTGATGGATTCGATGCTGTACTTTACACCACCCTTCAACAATCTACCTGGGCCTCGCTTTGTCCTCATTGTCAGAGAAGCAGATTTGCTCGATCCAGAGGGCTGAAAGAAGAATGATCGATTCATTAATATATCTTCAATAAAAAAACATGTGATGATCACCATGATGCCTGCTTATATAAATATACCTTGCCGGTAGTCTTTGTTATTTGAAGATCAGCATTGTCTATGTCATCACAAACATTGTATGTGTCATCATAATCATAAACATAGTTCATGACTTCATCAGCTCGGTCGTCGAGATCGAATATCTTTTCATCACCCTCTCCGGTATTGTTCAGATATTGGGAGCCGTCATCTGCTTCATTCAGATCATCTAGCCTGTGAGGGCTGCGTATGATGTCAAACAATTCCTCTTCTCTCTCTCTGCCGGTATTGTCCGCCATACCTTTTACTTAACTAATACAGAAGAAATATAAAACAATTTAATTAGTATTCAAATTACAATGCATGGATGCAATCAATAAGGAAAAACTGAATCTTGAATACATCGTCTTAATATATATAATATCGAATACATCATCGTCTTAATATATATAATCTCGAATACATCGTCTCGAATATTATATATCGAATACATCACTGGCTAGGTACCTAATAAAGATCGAGTACTACAGAAGAATCTAGGGTGCCACTCGCGGTTCTGAGGCGCAGGCGGTGCACACCCAAAGAGAAGGAACCATCACAGGATCATATCTCCGGTCATCTGCCCAAAGAACCCGCCAAGTAGTGGAGAACTTGACATCGTCCATAGCAGCCATGTAGCGATGGACGTGCTCATCTTCCTCCCTGACACGGCGACGACCACCTCCGGCAGGGCCGGCTGCCTCTGCACCAAATGTGGCCCACGCGAACGCCACCAAAGAAGATCAGGGTCGACGACGGGACCCGAGGTCGAGTTCCTCACTGTGGCGCCCTCCAGTAGCACCTCCCAGTGCCAGCCAGTGAGCCAGCCCGGACATGGGTCCTCTGAGCGGGGCGTCGTCATGAACAATTCGACGGCGAGGATGCGGGCGGGCATATCGTCGAGAACAAATACTATATGCCATAAAAAGTAACATTTTTTTAAATGATTTGATTGTGATAACTAAAATTCTATATATATGCAAATTCTAACAATTTGACATTAATCTAATTCATCTAACTAAAACTAATTCTAAAATTTCCTGATTATATAACTAACATTTCTATAACAATTCTAATATTTATATAACTAAAAAACAGAAAAATTGCTAACATTTCTATAAATATTTCTATAACTAAAAAACAGAAAATGTTTATAACATTTCTATATAACTAACAATTCTAATATTTATATAACTAAAAAACATAAAAATTGCTAACATTTCTATAAATATTTCTATAACTAAAAAACAGAAAACATTTATAACATTTCTATATAACTAACAATTCTAATATTTATATAACTAAAAACAGAAAAATTGCTAACATTTCTATAAATATTTCTATAACTAAAAAACAGAAAACATTTATAACATTTCTATATAACTAACAATTCTAATATTTATATTATTAAAAACAGAAAAATTGCTAACATTTCTATAAATATTTCTATAACTAAAAAACAGAAAACATTTATAACATTTCTATATAACTAACATTTCTAATATTTATATTACTAAAAAACAGAAAAATTGCTAACATTTCTATAAATATTTCTATAACTAAAAAACAGAAAACATTTATGACATTTCTATATAACTAACATTTCTAATATTTATATCACGTGTGTGTGTAGTGTGTGTGTGTGTAGTGAGTGTGTGTGTGGACAACTGGACATGGCGGCCGGGGCGAGCTCATCGGCGAGGCGACGACGGGGCGGGGCGGTGATGACGGGGCGACGGGACGGGGCGGCGACGACGAGACGAGGCGACGACGACGGACGGGCGGCGATGACGGGCGACAGGGACGGTGGCGGCGACGACGGGCGGGCGGCGATGACGGGCGAAGGCGCGACGGGGACGGCGGGGACGGGACGGCGAAGCGGCGACGTCGATGGGCGGCGAGGGCGGGTAACACGGGGTCGGCGACAGGGCGGGCGGCGACATCGACAGGAGACGGCGTCGATCGGGGCAGGGCGGCTGACGGAGGGAGGAAGCAGAGGAAAGTGAAATTTTTCAAGTGTTGTATATATGGGATGGACCTTTAGTACGGTTGGTGGCACCAACCGTACTAAAGGTCTGTTTTGGCCAGCCCAAGCGGCGGGAAGCACCCACCCTTTAGTACCGGGTCGTGGCACCAACCGGTACTAAAGAACCACCCATTAGTACCGGTTGGTGTCACGACCCGGTACTAATGAAATCTTATTGGCCCAACTCCAGGCGGTGCGCAAGTTTAGTCCCACCTCGCTAGCCGAGGGGCTACCGCACTGGTTTATAAGCCCCAGTGCGGTAGCTCTCTCGAGCTCCTCTCCTAAGCAGGCCTACTGGGCCTACCTGTTCTCTTCTGCCCTGTGGGCCTACTGGGCCTTTGCGGGCCTGCATCCTGGCCCAATAAAAGGTTGGGTTCCTAGTCGTATGCAGGCCGCTTTGGCCCAGTAGGCGGGCTTTTTTATTTTCTTAATTTTTTCGCTTTATTTATTTTTGTTTTATTTATTTTTGAGTTGTTTTTTGCTGTATTTAGAGTTTATTTGTGAATATTTTTGCTTTAGGTACAAAAAATTACAAACTTTACATTAGTGCCGGTAGTTTTCAAATTTGAATAGTTTAAATTTTGAATTATTTGAAATTTATGTGAATCACTAGTTTGTGAATAACTTAACTTTGAAAAAAGATTTTTCAGTGATTCTTTTTTCTTATGTTTAATATTAGTGTGTTTTATCATTATGTTCAATTTGGTACTGCTTAGGTTATTTAACAAATGAAATGCCTTTGTAACAGTTGAGTTTTAATTAAAACCACGATACTTGAAAAGAGATTGTCCATTTTGTACACGAAGTGCATCCAGTTTTGCCGTAACCCTCTCTACTTTTGTTTGCACATAAAATTTTTTCGCGTTTCAAATGCCAAAACACATAACTACCCTAACTATTACAGAGATTCCCTCCTGGGTGTGAAACACAGAAGAAAGTGATGATAGTGAAGCCGATCACATCCCAGATCTTTGGGTGTGAAATTTTTTCTTCAGCGTGTGTCCCTTTCTTGCCGTAGCCATGGAAAATCTTCATCATTTAACTGGATGCTCTGGTCAATATTCACTGTGGATGGAGGAATTTCATCAAACTTTTCATAATCTTCTGACATGTCTGTCTTGCCATCCACTCCCACGATGTTTCTTTTTCCTAAAAGAACTATGTGGCGCTTTGGCTCTTCGTATGATCTATTCGCTTCCTTATCTTTTCTTTTTCTCGGCCTGGTAGACATGTCTTTCACATAAAAAACCTGCGCCACATCATTGGCTAGGACGAATGGTTCGTCTGCATACGCAAGATTGTTGAGATCCACTGTTGTCATTCCGTACTACGGGTCTTCCGTTACCCTGCCTCGTGTCATATTGACCCATTTTCACCGAAACAAAGGGACCTTCAAATCACCTCCATAGTTAAGTTCCCATATGTCCACTATGTAACCATAATATGTTTCCTTTCCCGTGTTGGTTGTTGCATCAAAGCGGACACCACTGTTTTGGTTGGTGCTCTTCTTATCTTGGGCGATCGTGTAAAATGTATTCCCATTTATCTGGTACCCTTTGAAAGTCATTATATTCAAGATGGTAACTGGGACAAATGAGTACATCTCATCTTGAATATCTCCATCATGTATGGCATCGTTTACGCAACCAACCGGCGAAAGTCCTCGTTTGTTCACGTGTAATCCAATCGTCGAGACTTCTCCGGTGTTTGGAGTGTAGAAAATTCTTGTGTTCCTCCATGTACGGAGCCACCAAGGCGGAATTTCAGTAGAAGCGTAGTGTGCTTCGGTGAGAGAATGCCCGTCCATACATATTATTTGATCCTCCTAGCGTGCCTTTTCCATCCGATGCCTGCCCTTATGACGCGATTCAGAACACCAATCGACTTAAGGTCGGGAATAAAGTCAATACAAAACTCAATGACCTCCTCATTTTCATGGCCCTTGAGATGCTTCCTTCCGCCTAGCACGGTTATGAACATATTTCTTCAAGACTCCCATGAACCTCTCAAAGGGGAACATATTGTGTAGAAATACAGGACCCATAACGTTAATCTCTTCAAGAAGGTGAACTAGGGCGTGCGTCATGATGTTGAAGAAGGATGGTGGGAACACCAACTTCGGCCCGACAAGACATTGCACCAAATCATTTTGTAACCTTGGTATGATTTCTGGATCGATTACCTTCCGAGAGATTGCATTGAGGAATGCACATAGCTTCGCAATGGCTAATCGAGCGTTTTCCGGTAGAAGCCCCTCAATGCAACCGGAAGGAGTTGCGTCATAATCACGTGGCAGTCATGAGACTTTAGGTTACGGAACTTTTTCTCTGCCATATTTATTATTCCCTTTATATTCGACGAAGCCGACGGTACCTTCATGCCGAAAGGCATTCGAAGAAGATTTCCTTCTCTTCTTTGGTAAGAGCGTAGCTAGCCTGACCCTGATGTATGCCGTCTTTTCCGTGCATAAGTTGCTGGTCCTCCCGTGCCTCTGGTGTATCTTTTGTCTTCCCATACACGCCCAAAAAGCCAAGCAGGGTCACGCAAAGATTCTTCGTCACGTGCATCACGTCGATTGCGGAGCGGACCTCTAGGTCTTTCCAATATGGCAAGTCCCAAAATATAGATTTCTTCTTCCACATGGGTGCGCGTCCGTCAGCGTCCTTCGGAACAGGTTGTCCGCCAGGACCCTTTCCAAAGATTACCTTCAAATCCTTGACCATATCATGTACATCAGCACCAGTACGGTGGCGAGGCTTCGTCCGGTGATCTGCCTCACCTTTGAAATGCTTGCCTTTCTTTCTTACGGGATGCCTTGTCGAAAGAAATCGACGATGTCCCAGGTACACATTCTTCCTACAACTATCCAAATATATACTGTCGGTATCATCCAAACAGTGCGTGCATCCGCGGTATCCCTTGTTTGTCTGTCCTGAAAGGTTACTGAGAGCAGGCCAATCATTGATGGTCACGAACAGCAACGCCTTTAGGTCAAATTCGTCCTGTCTGTGCTCATCCCACGCACGTACATCCGTTCCATTCCAAAGTTGTAATAGTTCTTCAACTAATGGCCTTAGGTACACATCAATGTCGTTGCCGGGTTGCTTAGGGCCTTGGATGAGCAATGGCATCATAATGAACTTCCGCTTCATGCACAACCAAGGAGGAAGGTTATACAAACATAGAGTCACAGGCCACGTGCTATGGTTGTTGCTCTGCTCCCCAAAAGGATTAATGCCATCTGCGCTTAGACCAAACCATACGTTCCTTGGGTCACCTGTAAACTCCTCCCGATACTTTCTCTCGATTTTTCTCCACTGCGAACCGTCGGTGGGTACTCTCAACTTTCCATCTTTCTTATGGTCTTCATGCGTGCCACCGCATCGCCGCATGCTCTTTGTTTTGGAACAAGCGTTTCAACCGTGGTATTATAGGAGCATACCACATCACCTTGGCAGGAATCTTCTTCCGGGCGCCGCCTCGACATCACCAGGGTCATCGCGACTGATCTTATAACGCAATGCACCGTATACCGGACAAGCGTTCAAATCCTTGTACTCACCGCGATAGAGGATGCAGTCATTAGGGCATGCCTGTATCTTCTGCACCTCTAACCCTAGAGGGCAGACAACCTTCTTTGCTTCATACGTACTCTCGGGCAATTCATTGTCCTTTGGAAGCATATTCTTTATCATTACCAACAACTTTCCAAATCCCTTGTCAGATACACCATTCTCTGCCTTCCATTGCAGCAATTCAAGTGTGGTGCCCAACTTTTTTTGTCAGCTTCGTGTCGGGGAGGCTGATCGGACCCACGAACACCTATGGGGCCGGCGGACCAGGCCCCTTTGTGGTTCGGAGGGGGGCGGAGACCGCACGAAGAGCGGATCGAGGCGGCTTACCTGAGCATTTTACCCAGCTTCGGAGCTCTCCGGAGAGATAAAACTCCTACTGCTGCTTGTCGGATTGTATTGCGTTCTTGCTAGGGAGCGATGAGAGCTACAAAACCTAGCGTGAGTGTCTCTGGCCTCGAATGAGTCGAACGTGCCGAACCCCCTCTACGTTGCGCATGGGCCTCCTTTTATATGCTCAAGGGGTCTCCGACAGGTGGCAACATAGATGAGGGTACAAATGTAAAAACAGGAGTTGGTACACCTACTTGAGCGATTATGCGATTGCAAAATACCTAACTCTGACGGCAAGGGACAAAAGCAATAAATGCCCGTCTGTGTCGCCTAAACAGTGTAACAGAGACCGTCAGGTGCGCCACCGCTCGCCACGATGGCAAGCTTGTCAGCGCCGCTTACTGCTGTTCTCCGCTGGCTGCACAGCCTCTTGACACGCGCGCATGGAACGGTCCCATGGCGACACGTTATTGGATGAGCTGGAGCGGAGACGGAGAGAGGTTGCTTGCCACGGCAAGCGCCTTGCCGCGGCTGAATCCTTGTCGCGTCCGGAGGCTTGTCGCGCTCCGAGCCTTCCCGGCAAGCTCCTCTTGCCGGGGCCTTGTCTTCTGCATGCCTTGAGTGGCCTTCCGGCAAGCTCCTCTTGCCGGGCCTTGTATTCTTAGTCAAATGCTTTGTTCTTGAATGGCTCCAAAGGAGCCACAGTGGATCTTAGCGGTGATCGAGCAAACCACGCCATGAGGTCTTTAGAATCGTCTGCACGATCTACGAGATACTAGGGTACCCCTACTCTAGTACACCGACAGAGCCCGGGCTGGGCCGCACATGGTGCCGGCGCTTGTCGGGCCAGGCCCAAAAGCGTCTGCAGGCACCCGCGGCCTCGATCACGCCGTAACTCACCCGGACCCACCACGGCCCCCACTAACGCAGCGCCCGAGCGTGGCGTCGTGCGAGAGATCGTGGGCGTGGTCGTGGGGTTTCTTTATTAGGAAAAGCGGGCGTCCGCCCCTCCCCCTCCTTATAAATAGGGGAAACAGGGGCAGGCCGTCCACTTCGCCATTGCTGTCTTGTCAAGAAAACCACCGCCGCTCCCCCCCTTCTTCTCCAGTGCGAAGAGAGCAGCGCCCCGCCCCCCTTTCGCCGCAAGCTCACTCACCGCCGTCGACCTCCTCCGCCGCCTCCGCCATGGCTCCGAAAGCCGACAAGGAGAAGGGCGTCAAGTCGGCCGAGGCGCAGCGGCTCGCGGCGCTGCGCAAGGAGCGGGCCATCTTCTCCCCTCATCTCGGCGCAAAGGAGCTATGGGAGCTCTTCTATCTCTTTTGGTCGACGGAGACGCGTGCGCATCCGCGTACGAAGGTACTCTCCGCATCCGCTTCTGATTCGGCCCCAACTGGGTACCCCTTCTTTGCCCTTTTCTTCTATTGCGGGCTCTGCCCGCCCTTTTCTGAGTTCTTCTGCGATATCATGAACACATACGGCCTCCGCCTCCTTGATTTCACTCCCAACGCTGTCTTGACCATGGCAGTTTTCGCACACCTTTGCGAAAACTTTGTCGGGATCTATCCCAACGTAGCCCTCTTCCGCCACTTCTTCATGCCTCGCGTAGAGAGAGGGGAGCCGCTTGCCGGAGGGATAGCTTGGGTCTCCAGGGTCGGCAAGAAAGAAGCGTACCTGGAAGGGGAGTTCCGCAGCACGTGGGAGGTGGAGAGCCAACTGGTGTTGGATCGTGAGGAGAACCCGCAGCCCTTCCTTTGCCGTGCGCCAAACCTCAATAGTGCGGCGGCAAGGATTGGAAGTAACTTGGCGCGGAGGATGCTAGGTTGAAGATAGCTGTGACCTGGATTTTGCGCCTCGGGCTTGCCGGATTAACCGTGAGGTGCGGTTGGCGCAGACTTCCTTCGCCGCCAGACGCTTCCCTTGCGGAGAGGAGGAGGCCTGCTTGGGAGTTCCAAAATGCGGCAGACATCATGAGGCTGCGCCGGGCCTCAATTGGAATTTCACCGTCTTGGAGCTGGATGCGATGCTGCTAGAGCTGTTCAAGAACGACCCCGATCACCCCGAGTGGTTTAGGTTGCCGAGGGGGGTCGTCCCATTGTGCAACAACTCGGCGCTCGACCGCATCCGCGCCATGATGCCGTTATGCGATTCCCATGGGATCGTTCCAACCTGGCAGGAGCCTCCCGACGAGATCATGCAGCAGTTCTTCGACAACTTGGAAGAAGTGCCGATCCGCTCCGACGAGCAGAATAGGCTCACCCGCGACACCACCGACGAGGAGATGGCGCGTATTGCCACCAGGCTGGAGGAGGCGGCAGCAGCTGCTGCCGCTGGAGTCTTCGGGTACACCGTGGAGGAGGCGGACGCAGCGAAGGCGGCAAGCCTTGCCGGCGAAGAGCTTCGCCGGTGAGGACGAGCTTGTCGAGCCCGAGGCCGAGTCGAGCGGACCCGCCGAGGGCGCTTCTTCCCCACCCCCCAGTGACTTGCCACCAACGGAGCCCCCGGCTCCGCCGAAGAGGCGTCTCCGCAAGGCCGGAGACGAGATGGGGCGGCAGACGGGCCCACAGCAGCAGCACCGCGCGACGCGCTCTACCGCGGCAAGCGATGTTGCCGTGGGAGCGCCTCACACTGCCGCGACAACTGGGGCAAGATCCTCCCAGGCCACCGCCGACGCCTCCGCCAAGCGGCCAAGAGAGCCCACTCCTCCGCCTCGTCGCACCGGAGGCGAGCCGGAGTTTGACTTCTCCGCGCTCAGCTCCGAGGAGGAAGATGAAGAGTAAGCTTCAATATTGTGCTTGTATTTCTTCAATTTTGTTGCTTCATCTTGAATCTAATTTGCTCCGTTCTGAACTCTTTCCTTTTCAGGACGCTGGCCCAGAGAGCGTCGAAGAGGGCCAAGATCCCGACGGTCGTCGTTGAGGACGACCCTCCCGTGGCAACAGGGGACGCGTCTGAGACCCCCTTGCCGGACCCGGCAACCCTTCCTCAGAGCAGCCCCCAGCACAGCCCCCAGGGTAAGTATGCGGTTTTCTCCTTACTATTAGGTGTGCATGGGTGCTCCTTCTTCATTGATATCTGATTGTTCGCTTGTGTAGGAGCAAAGCAGCCTCATCAGGAGGGCTCGAAAGCCGCCCCCGAGATCCTGTCCGCTGCTACTACGCCACCAAGGGAGGATTCTCCGGCAAGGGAGCGCCCTCCGTCAAGGGAGGCTACTCCGGCAAGGGAGGCTACCCCGGCAGGGGACAGCGCCAGTGATCCTCCAGTGGTCGAGACCATGGCTGCAGATCCCATTGCAGGTAATCTCCTTATACGAAAATTTCCCTTGGGCTTGTTTTCTTCTGTTTTTCTTTATGAACATTTGCTTGACGGTTCTTTCTTCGTCTGACACAGAGCCGATGGAGGTCGAGGTCGCCGGCGAGGAGGAAGCGCACGGCAACATCGACGAGGCCGCCGTCGTGGAAGAAGAGGTCGTCGCTGACGAGCCTGTCGGCGAGGAGGCCACCGAGGCTGTCGACGCAGAAGCCAGCGAGGGGTCGGGCAATCGCACTGATGACCCTGAGGCCGCAGGAGCGCCAGGCGCTGCACCGACCGCCGATTCCCGTCGGCTGCTGCAGGCTGCCAGTTCGAGGAGCCCCGGCCGGCGACGGTGTCTTCATCAAACTCCCGAAGTCGAGCTCAGGCGCCCGGTCGAAGGAGAGACCTTCGACGGAGAGCTGCTCGCCTCCGCCGGGCTGGCGTTGGTGGGCCAGCGCCAAGCAGCGGCGAAGTTCGAGGAGGAGCAATTCTTTGAAGAAGCTGCTTCGCTCTACCGCGCCCGGCAAGCCAAGCTGGAGTCCCGGAAGCACTTGTCGCGAGGGCAGGAGCGGATATGGAGAAGCGCAGCGAAGAGCTCCGGGCGCCAACCAAGAAACTCTCCGGGGCGTAGCGAAGCCTTGGGAGCAACTTGCAGAAGAGCGCACGGCCTTCATCCTTGAGAAGGCCGCGGTGAGGAGGAGCAGCTGGCCGGTCACGAGAAGCTCTCCAGCGCAGGAAAGTGGTGGCGCAGCGGAAGGTCAACTGGACAGCCACTAGGAAGACCTTGCCGCGAGGAGTCACTTGGCGGGCGCTTAAGGAAGCGAAGGATGCTGCCGCAGCCGAGGCCGCCAAGGAAGAGTTGAAGGCGAAGGTGGCACGGTGGAGGCCAGCCTCAAGAAGCGCGGGCGAGGAGCTTGCAGCGCTCAAGCACTGGCCGAGAAGGGCGCCTACACTGCAGGCGAGCTGCAGGGTCGTCTCGCCGATAGGGGCAAGGAGCTCGGCGCCGCCAAGGATTCCAAGGCGGATCTTGAGCTGAAGCTGACCACTCGGCGCAGATCTTTGGGCCAGGCGCCCGAGAGCGGGAGGTGGGCCTGTTGGAGCGATCAAGGCCAAGGAGGAGCTGCTGGCGAATCTTGTTGACACCAGGCGCCTTGAGGGAGAGTGTGGAGCACTGGACCGAAGGTCTTGTGGATACTGCCGCCGACATCCATAACGAGTTGATGGAGCTGGGGATGGCGGACCTTGCATACTCCTCCGACGAGCATCTCCAACCCAGCGCCAAGCTCAGCTTATTCTTCAAGGGCGTGGTGACGGGCCTCCGGCGACTCCGGGAAGAGGTCCCAAAGCAGCTGGCCGAGGAATCACGCCAGATCTGTGCAGGAGCCCTCGAGAAGGTGTTGATAAAGATGCCAACGTGGAGGAGCTCAAAGCCCTTGTCGCACCCATTGTGGACAAGGTGAACAAGATCAAGCGGATTGATGGCGACCGCGTAGACTAGGCCGCCAACTTTATCTTTCCCTTGTCGCTGCTGATCATGTTTAGAACACTTTGTTAGATCAGCGACAAGTTATTTTGTAATATACTCTATCTTAGGCGATGAATGCAATGTTATTTCCTCTACTTGATTCCTTCCTTTGTACGTTTCTGCCCTACGCATTTAGGGAACTTGTCGGTGCGGGCACCTTTGCCGCGAGCGCTGAGTGCGGAACGTCGGCTGACCTTCTTGGCGGCGCCGCCTCCGACAAGCAACCTTGTCGCGACTAGCTGCAGCTCACTCAAGTTGTTGAGCGGACTCGAAAGAAAGTAAGGGCGCGACTAGCCGCGAGTTGGTTCCTCTGCGCACAGGTTTTCCATACAAAGTACTATCGTTCGAGGAAGGTAACTTAAAAATTTAAAAACCGATTGCTCAAACTTTGGCAACTTAGCTTTTCTGTCGTCTGCTTTACGATAAGGTGAAACTTCCTCGAGTGACGCTTGGTCCATGGCATTACCTTCTCCTTCCCCCCTGGTTAACTTGTGCGCGAGGGAGCCTTCCTTTCTTTGAGAAAAGAGAAAGAAGAGAAAATAAAGTTATGGAGCCCAGCGGCTCGATATTGCTTACCGGGTGTGGTTGCTGCACAAAGTGTTATCCAAAACGTGCAATAAAATGACGAAAGCATGAATTTTGACAAGTTGTGCGCAACACATGAGCTTACTGATGCACGGGGTCTGCGCCCGGCTTTGTACAAAGGATTACATGCCACAGTGGCAAGACTTGTACAAAAGTTGGTTGCCGGAACATGGTTCCGGCAACCGCGCCCTATGGGTAAAACTTACGAAGATGCTCAATGTTCCAGGAGTTGCAAACCGGAATGCCATCTTCGGTCTCAAGGCGGACAGCGCCGTGCCTAGTGACTTCGTTTCACCCGATAAGGGCCTTCCCACTTTGGCGCCAACTTGTTTGAATTCTTGGCGGGTGAGCAGCGCCCGAAGAACAAAATTAAGCCCTCCTCGAGGCTTCTGGCACTAACTGCGGCTATGGTAGCGGCGCAAAGCTTCTTTAACGGCGGCTCGTCTGGCGGCTTTGAAGGCGATCCTCCTCAAGGAGCAGCGCGTCATCTTGTCGCAGCTGCTCTTGCTCAAACTCATCATAGCGAGCACTCGAGGCGATCCGTATCTGAAGTTACGTGGGGAGAACTGCCTCTGCTCCATAGACTAGAGCAAAGGGTGTCTGGCCAGTGGCTCGATTTGGCGTCTTCCTGATCGACCAAAGAACCACCGGCAGCTCCTCAATCCAGTTTCTTCCGCACTTGCGTAGCCTGTCGAAAGTTCTGGCCTTGCGCCCGCTTGACCGTTGCTTCTCGGATGAGCAACAGAAGCAAAGCAGACCTTGGCGCCAAGGTCTTGGACGTACTGCATGAAGGTGCGACTCGTAAATTGTGTGCCGTTGTCGGTGACGATCCTGTTAGGGATTCCGAAACGGCAAACAATCGACCTAAAGAACTTGACTGCCGACTGTGCCGTCACCTTCCTCACTGCTTCCACTTCCGGCCACTTTGTGAACTTGTCGATTGCGACGTACAAGTACTCAAAGCCCCCGACAGCTCGGGGGAAAGGGCCGAGGATGTCGAGCCCCCAGACCGAAAATGGCCAGGATAAAGGGATCGTCTGGAGAGCTTGAGCTGGCTGGTGTATCTGTTTGGAATGGAACTGGCACGCTTCACACTTGGTTACTTGTGCGATTTGCATCACGGAGGGCTGTCGGCCAGAAGAAACCTTGCTTAGGAAAGCTTTGCCGGCAAGTGCTCTTGCGCCAATGTGGTGACCACATATGCCTCCATGTATTTTTGCCAACAGCTTTTGCCCATCTTCCCGGGGAATACACTTCAATTTCACACCGTTGAGTCTTCTTCTGTACAGTATGCTGTCGACAAACTGGTACATACTTGACTGCCGGGCTAGTCTTTCCGCTTCTTCTTGCTCTTCGAAGTTCTCTGTCACGAAGGAAATGGACAATCTGCTGCGCCCATGTTGGAGCTTGCGGCTCGACAACAAGGACTAAAGGCATATCTGCTGCTGCGGGAACATCGACTTCCACGGCAAGAACCTGCGGTACCGCCCGAACTTGATGTTCCCGGCAAGCTTGCCGGAGCAAAACTTGTCGGGGCGTGCGCTTCAGAAACAAACCACAGGGCTTGTCGGGCCAGGCCCCTCAACTGTGTTGGTGTCGATCTTGGGGACCTTGACGGCGGCCGGAAGCTCTGCCGGGAAGTAGTCACCAGAGAGCAACTTCCTCTTCTTGCTCTGTCCAGTTGATGGTGTTACGGTTGGTTGAGTCAGCTTGAGCACGAAAATCCCTGGTTCCACAGGCAACTTAAGTGCTGCACATTTTGACAGGCCGTCAGCAATATCATTCTGAGCTCTTGGAACATGTTCCATTTGCAGGCCGTCAAAGTGCTCTTCTAGCTTCCTCACTTCATCAACGTAGGCTTCCATCAACGGACTCTGATAATCTTTGTTCAGTTGGCGGACGACAAGTTGCGAGTCACCCCTGACAATAAGCTTCTTGATCCCAAGGTCTACGGCGATCCTTAGACCGGCAAGCAAACCTTCATACTCTGCAGTATTGTTTGTTGCTTGCTCCTTGGGAAAGTGCATCTGGACTACGTACTTGAGGTGCTCTCCGGTGGGTGCGACAAGCGACGCCCGGCACCGGCGCTTATGTAGCGAGAAGGCACCATCAAAGTACATCAGCCACTCTTTGCTTGCTTCCTTGGCGGGAATGCTCGTCTGGAATCTCTTCATCTGGCGTTGGCGTCCATTCCGCTATGAATTACGCCAATGCTACTTGCTTTGGATAGTTGAAGTGCTTTCAAACTTGAGGCCAAAGCTTGACAGTTCGATGCCCACTCGACAATCCTGCCCGTTGCCTCTGGATTCTGCGGTATCCTCTTCAGCGGAAAGCGGTGACAACTGTGATCTCATGTGCTTGGAAGTAATGGCGCAGCTTTCACGAGGCCATGAGGAGGCCGAAAAGCAATTTACGCACACCAGTACCTTGACCTAGCCCCCCTGCAGGAGGGAACTGGGACAAGAACCGGGCGCTGCACCATCCTTTTCTGCATCTGTTCATGCGTCTGCCTTGGATTAAATCCTTGTCGGGACCCGGAGCTTGTCGTGAAGCCCCTGCTTGTCATTTGGATGTGCTTGCCGTGGTTGCTGGCTCGTCGTCCGCCTCCCTCTCCGCTACTAACGCAACACTAACCACTTGATTGGTTGCCGCTATATATAGCAGCAACTTCTCTTGTGGTTTAGGTGCGATTTCAAGTGTTGGAGTGGAGGGACGGTATCTCTTTAAGTCCTGCGGTAGCAGCCTCCGCTTGAGTCCATTTCATTGGACCTGCCTTTTTCAAAATCTTGAAAAAAGGCAGGGCGCGCTCAGCAGACCTAGAGATAAACCTGCTGAGAGCAGCCACACAACCGGCAAGTCTTCGTACATCCTTGACTCGCTTTGGTGCTTCAATCTGCTCAATGGCCTTGATCTTGTCGGGGTTGGCTTCAATCCCCCGCTGAGACACGAACAACCCGAGAAGCTTGCCGGAAGGGACTCCAAACACGCATTTCTCGGGATTGAGCTTGAGGTTGATCCTGCGCAGATTTGCAAAGGTCTCATCCAAATCTTGAACCGGAGTTTCTTTGTCCTTGCTTTTGACCACTATGTCATCCATGTAGGCTTCTACATTTCTGTGCATTTTCGGCTCAAAAGCGTCATGGACTACCCTTGCAAACGTTGAACCAGCATTCTTCAAACCGAAAGGCATTCGTATGAAACAGTATGTGCCTCATGGAGTAATGAATGCGGTTTTCTCCTCATCTTCTTCTGCCATGAAGATCTGATGATATCCTGAGTATGCATAAACAAATGAAAGCAAATCACATCCAGCCGTGGAGTCAACAATCTGGTCAATGCGCGGCAAGGGAAACGGGTCTTTGGGACAAGCTTTATTAACATCCGTGAAGTCAATACAAAGTCTCCATTTCCCATTTGCCTTGCGCGCGACTACGAGGATTGGCCAACCACGTAGGATGGAGCACTCCTCGACAAGGCCTCTTTGCTTCCAATTTCTTGATCTCTTCTGCTATGAATTCTTGGCGCTCCTTTGCTTGCTTCACGACTTTTCTGCTTGACGGGCCGCGCATGAGGACAAACGGCCAGGCGGTGCTCAATCACTTTCCTAGGAACACCGGGGATGTCAGACGGTTGCCATGCAAACATGTCGACATTCGCCCGCAGGAAAGCGACGAGTGCGCCTTCCTATTTAGGGTCGAGAGAGGCACTGATGGTGAAGGTACAATCAGTTCCGTCCTCCTTGGCGGGCACCCTCTTGGTCTTTGGCGGAGCTACCATCTTCTTCTTGCACTTGCCGTTGGAGCTCGATGGTGCGTCCTCGACGGTAGCGCAGCACTGCGAAGAGGTGTGCTTGCCGGAGTGGGCATCAGAGCTCTTGCCGGACTTTGACTTGGTCTTCTTCCCCCCGGGAGCTTCAGCGGCAAGTGTTTGGCGATCTGTTGCGGCTTTGCATCCGGTAGATCTTGTCGGCACGGATAAGGGCATCCTTCTTGTCGCCATGGGCGGAGATGGCGCTTATCGGGCTGGCATCTTGAGTAAGTTGTAGGCATAGTGAGAGGTTGCCATGAACTTGGCGAGTCTTTGGGCGGCCAGGTATCCCATTGTAAGGCAATGGGAAATCGGCAACGTCGAATGTGACCCTCTCGATCCTAAAGTTCAGCTTCGGCGCCAAATGTTACCGACAGCGTAATCTTCCCCTTGACTTGCTCCTTTCCGGATTGATTCCTTGGAAAGTGCCGGTCTCTTTGAGCTCATTGTCGAGGATTTGAAGCTTACGGAGCACCGCGGAGGAGATCGGTCAAGCCGGCCCGCCCGTCAACTAGCATCTTGGTGACCTTGAGGTTGCGGATAGTTGGTGAGACCAACATCGGCAAGCACCCGACCGCAATTATGCGATCGGTGGTCCTCAATATCAAAAGATGATAGGCGTGCTTTGGACCACCAGAGGCTTGCGTGACTCTGGACGGTTCCGCTGCATTGACCTCCGCATCCTTTGTTTGAGTTGGCGGTGAGAAGTATGCAGGGAAGCACCTCCGTCAACGCAGAGGACCTCTGTAGCCTTCTGAAACTCCTGCTCATCGGCGTCGTCGTCTTCCATGTCTTCGTCGTCGTCGTCATCTTCATCTTTGTCGCGGCCGCGGGGAGGCCTGTCTCCTTGCCGCTGTTTGGCCTTGCCGCGGCGTCCTCCCCGGCCGGGACGTTTCTTGCTTGCTCCCCCAGCACCTTCCTGGGCCGCCTTCTCCTTGTCGCGCCGCTCGTACTCAGCCTTCTGCTGTTCAACAAGCTGCTCGACTTTCTTGCAGCTCTGGAGGTCATGGCCTTTGGTGCGGTGGATCTTGCAATACTGCTTGCCGGAGCCGTCCTGCTTGTCGGCGGCCGCCACAGAGGTAGTGATTGGCGTCGGCGGCAACCTCCTTGCCGGAGCCACCAGCCTTGGCGTTCTTGTCGCCACCTCCGTTGCGGACTGCTCAGCAGCTAGCACTTCTCTGCCTTTCTTCTTCCTGTTGCCTACTTGCCCGGCTCTTCCTTCTTGCAGGCGGTCTCCTCCTTGTCAGATCCTGCTTCTGCATTCTCTCCTGGGAGTCTCCTCCCTTCCTCAGCTCGTGCACTCTTGTCGGCCAAGGCGTACAGCTCACTGACGTCCTTGACTTTGCACATCGCCATCTCCTCCCTCATCCTGCAGTTCCATGCGTTACGGTGGCTTGGCCGATCACCATGGCCCGGGGTGGACATCTGGGATGTTGTAGTGCACACGGCTGAATCTCTGAATGAACTTGCACGGGGACTCTCCTTCCTTACAGGCGGCGAGATGAAGGTCACTCTCTTGGCCATGAGGCTTGTGGCCACACGTGAAGGCGCCAACAAAGCGATGGCATAGATCTGCCCAAGAGTATATGGAGCTGTCAAGCAAGTGCATGAGCCAAGATCGGCGTTGGGTTTGAGCATGGCGGAAGTAGTTGGCGAGGATCTTGTCGTCCGTCCCCCAGCTTGCACCGCGATGGTGTAGATCTTTGAGGAACTCTGACGGATCGTCCTGCCATCATACTTCTCCGGCACATCTGGTTTGAAGTTTTTACGGCTGGGCCCTTTGGACTTGCCGCAGCTCACGAGTGAGCAGCGGGGCAACCTACAGCGTCTGACAAGTCGCTGGCTCCTCCGGTAGCGCGCATGTCAACAGAAGGCCCAGCGGCTTGTCGGACTGACGTCGCGCTTCTCTTGGCGCTCGTCACGAGTTTAAGCGTCCTCTTGTTGTCGCTCATGAAGAACTTGGCGCTGATCGCGGCGAGCTCGCGGATCAACGGCAGCGGTGGAGTCGCTGTCGAGGTGGATCCGGTGAGTCGGCGATCTTGGCCTTGAGGCGGAGGGTGCATGGTAGTTGCACCTCACGGCGTCTCGTCGCCACCGGCTCGTGCCTTGTCGTCTTGCAGCGGTAATGATGGCGTTGGTTGCCTTGAGCGTCGCCGTTAGCAAAGCGATGAGGCTACGGATAGTGGCCCTCCACTCGTTGACCTTGTCGGCCCGTTGGAGGGTAGTCGAGGCAGGCTGAGCTCTCGCCCGAGCTTCTGCTGGAGTAGTGGGTGGCATTGGTGAGCGGTGCAAGGCGGGATATGCTCGGACTTCTAACTATGTTAGAAGGAGCAGCACCCGATCGAGCGACCGTATTTCACTCGTGCCAGCATGTTGCACGCATGCTGGTCTTGAGGTCTCGATCCAACGGCGTATGGCATTGTGAAACGCCATGGCGCTGCTGGTCCCCGCGTCTCTGAGATGGTAGCGCTGGGGATGTGCGACGCCCGAGGTTTGCGGGGCCTTGTCCTTGGACTTGGCAACGTCACGAACTCGCCGTCGGCGCCCGTTCCTCCGCCCGGCGTCCGCCCCACCACCCGTTTGCTGCGGTGATGGAGGGTACAACGCAGACGGCTCTGCTGCTGCGCGAAGCCTTCTTCTTCGGTGGCATGTTGAGAAGATGTTGAAGATGATGAAAGCGCTGCTCGTGTGAATGCGGATCAGATTCACACAGCCTCGGCGCCCCCCTACTGGCGCGCCAAAGATGTCGGGGAGGCTGATCGGACCCACGAACACCTATGGGGCGGCGGACCAGGCCCCTTGTGGTTCGGAGGCGGAGACGCATGAAAAGCGGATCGAGGCAAAGCACATGAGCATTTTACCCAACCGGAGCTCTCCGGAGAGATAAAACTCCTACTCACCTTGTCGGATTGTATTGCGTTCTTGCTAGGAGGCGATGAGAGCTACAAAACCTAAGCGTGAGTGTCTCGGCCTCGAATGAGTCGAGCGTGCGAACCCCCCTCTCGTTGCGCATGGGCCTCCTTTTATATGCTCAAGGGGTCTCCGACGGTGGCAACATAGATGAGGTACAAATGTAAAAAGCAGGAGTTGGTACACCTACTTGAGCGATTACGCAGTGCAAAATACCTAACTCTCGGGCAAGGGACAAAAAGCAATAAATGCCGATACGTAGCCCTAAGCGATTATACAGAGACCGTCGGTGCGCCACCGCTTCGCCACGATGTCAAGCTTGTCGGTAGCCGCTTCTTTGCTGTTCTCCGCTGGCTGCACAACCTCTTGACAGCAGCGCATGGAATGGTCCCATGGCGACCACGTTGTTGGATGAGCTGGGCGGAGAGCGGAGAGAGGTTGCTTTTCGCGGCAAGCGCCTTGCAGCAGCTGAATCCTTGTCGGCGTCCGGAGGCTTGTGGCGCTCCGAGCCTTCGGCAAGCTCCTCTTGCGGGGCCTTGTCTTCTGCATGCCTTGAGTGGCCTTCCGGCAAGCTCCTCTTGCAGGGGCCTTGTCTTCTTAGTCAAATGCTTTGTTCTTGAATGGCTCCAAAGGAGCCACGGAGGATCTTAGTGGTGATCGGGCAAACCCTGCAGCGAGGTCTTTGCTAGTCCGTGCTGCAGTCACGGGATACTAGGGTACCCCTACTCTAGTACACCGACGCCATAATTCGGGTATAACAATTTCTTGTGATCCTCTAACATGCGCTGCAACCGTCCTCTCCGGATCACTTGTGCGGTTTCTCTTTGCATCGGCAATGGCCCGACCTAGATCATCGGTAGGGCTCATCTTATGCCTCTTCTTCAGCTTCTTCCCTCATTGCCATCTCAGCTTCTTCCCCCATTGTTGTATCATCGTATTCAGGGAACCCATGGCCAGGATAGCCGTTGTCCTCCTCTTCTTCTTCATTGTCTTCCATCATAACCCCTCTTTCTCCATGCTTTGTCCAAAAATTATAGTGGGGCATGAAACCGGACTCAAATAGGTGGACGTGAATGGTTCTTGACGTAGAGTAATTGTGACCATTCTTCTGACCCAGCACATGGACAAGGCATAAAACCATCCGCCCGCTTGTTTGCCTCGGTGACAAGCGAAAAGAAAATATACCGCCATTAATGAACTCGGGAGAGCATCGGTCATCATACATCCATTGTTGGCTCATCTTCATTACACAACCCTAGAGGGCAGACAACCTTCTTTGCTTCATACGTACTCTCGGGCAATTCGTTGTCCTTTGGAAGCATATTCTTTATCATTACCAGCAACTTTCCAAATCCCTTGTCAGATACACCATTCTCCGCCTTCCATTGCAGCAATTCAAGTGTGGTGCCCAACTTTTTTGTCGACCGCGAATTCGGTTTACAACAATTTCTTGTGATCCTCTAACATGCGCTGCAACTTCGTCCTCTCCAGATCACTTGCGCAGTTTCTCTTTGCATCGGCAATGGCCTGACCTAGATCATGAGCGGGCTCATCTGATGCCTCTTCTTCAGCTTCTTCCCGCATTGTCGGCTCAGCTTCTTCCCCCATTGTTGTATCATCGTATTCAGGGAACCTGTTGTGGAATTGTCACGGCAGATGTCCTCATGAAAGGACTTTGTCGTAGGGCCATCGTACGGGTTAACCTAGAGGGGTTAAAGCGGACGCAAGACACGGGAATTATCTTGGTTCGCCCCTTGATGAAGGTAAAAGCCTACGTCCGGTTGTGATGTGATTGATATGATTTGGCGACTAGGGAGCAATAGCTTTGCCTTAGCCTCGAATCCTCTCCCCCTAATCCGCCCGGTCGTCCCCTTATATACACGGGTTGGCCTTGCCGGGTCCCTGAAGTCCCGATCCGGCTCATACAAGTGTCCGGCTCGGTCTCTTCTCTCTTGTCTTACAACACAAGTTACTGACACTAAAGGCGGTTTTACATAAATGGACCTTAAGTCGCCTCTGGGCTCGGGCCTCCTCCGTGGGCACGGATCATGGGCGAGGAGTAAACCGGCCCCTCGAAGCGGTTCACACTGAGTAGTTGTGTCCCCAACATTAGGCCCAGTTGACTGAACCGGTTCAAGTCAATCTTCAACACCTTCGTGAAACTCTTTGATCTCCTTTCATATTTTGTAAACCGCCATCCGCTTGAGCGGCCGTGGCGTCATCCTCCGATTTCCATGTCGGGGCACCTTGGCGTCATCTTTCATAAAGAAATCCAAGCAGTAAGATTCCCTTCATTTAATGCTATCCGAAAATCGAGGCGGCCGGCTGCACGTCCGCCGCTTTTGACTCCTAAATTCTCGCGCCCGTTGATTGCTCCGGTCCCTTATAAATAGACCCGGTCGCCCCTTTCTCTTCTTCTTCTTCCGCTCTTCTCCTTCCTCGCGGCAGCTCTAGCCACGAAGCTCCGCCCGTCGCGCCCGACCTTCGAGCAACGGCAGCTTCATCGCCGGGCATTGCATCAACTGACCCGTATCGAGTTTTCGGCGCTCCTCCGCGGTTTCCGCTTTCGTCGAGTGGAGTTCCTCTCAAGCCCTAGATCCCATCTGTAGATCCTGTTCATCATCCACCTTGATTCATATCAGTTTCTTCTCACTTGCTCCGCCATGGCGTGCGCCTCGACCATACCGTGCATCTTGTATAAGTGACTGCTCCGCCGTCCATTGAACTCTTTATGCACCCTTCCTTTTGTTCGAGATCCTCGAGTTCAGAATATCTGAACCCTCCTGCTCTTTATGAAAGTTTGCATAGGTCGTAAAGTTTTTCTTACTAGAGCTTGGTAGATCTCGATTACCTCCATTACGTATGTGAAAACTGTTTACATCCATACTTAGTAGATCTTTCAACTCTGCCATTTTTCGGCGGTTTAACTTTCGACGGCTAATCCGTCACTCCATTAGTCCTCGATTAAACGGAGCAGGAAGCCGGATCTGCTGAATCACCGGTTTAACAATGTATGATATGCCTGAACCGTTTAATGGTAAACCGTCTCTTCCTTTCTTTCGCAGCTTAGTCTTCCGGAATGGCCCCTCAATTCTCAGCTTGCAATTGGGTCCGGTCCAAAATCACCGAAACACAACTGAACGGCTATGTCACCACTGGCGGTTTGGCGTAAAAATATCCTCAATGGCGTGTTCGGATGGCGAGTTTCCTCCCGAGCCACAAGAGGGTGAAGTAATGTCGTGTTTATGCAGCACTTAGACCGGGATTACGCCGCCCGGTTCAAAAATTTTCGGGGCGTCCTCGCAAGTTTGAAACTCCATCCGGGATACCGGCCCGAACTACGTGTCAAACATATGCAACTTCCAAGTCTTACAGTGAAGTCTACCTTGAGGAAGAGCCCTCTGTGGAGCTATTCCGGGATTTCTTCCACTTGAACCGCCCGTCTGGAGTTTTACGATGGTCCCAACACAGAACTAGGCGGCGTTTCAATCGAGAAAAGGAAGGAAGCGGACTTTCCTCACGCCAAACACCATAGCCATCCAAAGGATTGGAACCAAACCTGGTTCTATTGCGGAACACCGCTCACCTTAGCGAGAATCCCTTGCCGGTTACCGTCCTCACCGGCTCAGCAACAACCATCCGCTGCCTTCACGCTTAACCGTCGGCGGAGCGGAAGAACTTTGCACCTCGAGATCATAAAACTCCGGGCTCTAATGGCCAATGGACTAAGCGGTGTGGACCTTGTGCGATCTTTGGGTTTCTTGGGGCATCTTGCCCTTAAGCACGCCCGGCGGATTGATGCACGCAGTATCTGGCAGCCTCAAAGACCCTCAAAGGCGTCACGAATTACCAATAGCTGAAATTGAGGTTCTGAGAATACGTAAAAAGATGCTTGATGAGCCAATCTCCGTCTGCAGCCTAACGGGTTGGCTCCGATTACGTGTTGCCAACCCGCCACCTGCGGTAAAACTTTGCTCACTGCTTTTGAGACTTTTAACATTTGTTGATATTCATTAATCCTTGCTACCTCGCGAAATTTGGCGGCTCATACGGAGAGCCGGACCAAACCGGCCCGAGCTCCGGCGTATAAAGTCCAAGGCTACCAAAAAGGCGGCAAGAAAACCGCGGGTCTTGATCCGCCGGAAGATGGAGAATCGATCTTTGAGGTAAAACTTGATATCCTTACGAGGGAGCCGCCGTAAACCGGCTCTCCTCCTTGTATTTCTTCTTATGATTTATCCCTCTTTATTCTTCCCTTCTTGACAAATTTAATTCCGAGGATGATGCGAAGCCAGCCATGCCGACCATTTTGAGGTAATCCTTCTTTCTTCCGACCCGACCTTGTGCGGTTAAAAGAATTAAATCGTCGCCGTTCGGAAAGTGAAAAATCTCATTCTTATGCTTATCTGAAGACACAGCGAGGCTAAAGCGCCCGTACAACCCGGCACGATGGTCAACAATTCTCTCCTCCGGTTTACCGGATACACCAACCGGAGCGTCGTCCGGAGGTGACTTGTTCTCCTGAAAAACGTTATCCCTTAAAGGTTTCTTCCGATGTCCTCTCAATCCGTCGACCAGAATTATCGGGCCTCTTCCAACTCCTCTGGCGGTTCATCAACCGCATAAGCGCCTCCGCTTAAAGTTCTTTGCAGGTATGTAAGCTGCATCCATCGATTCGATTTACAACTGCCTTGGTTGATTTGCCTTAATCCAATTACGAACATTGCAGCACCAAGGCTCGCTTGAGTAAGAAAGCAAAACCCTTGACCCTACTGCGGATGCTTTGATCGAGAAAAGACCCGGAACAAACCCGAAAACCACGAAGTCGCCAAAGATAGCTCTGGCGAGTTGTACAAAAACGATCTGGCGATCCGCGGAGAAAGCTGAACCGGAGGTCCAAATGGAAACTTCACGGCTGCTCCACCAAACCCGCCGATAGAGCGAGTCGTAATAGTTGAACCGCCCGAGCGAGTAAGCAAACGTCAAGCCCAAAGAAGACCGCCGAAAATGACGATGTTATTGTGTAGACAGAGCCTTTGGCTACGCTGCTCCTAGCCAACCGGTCGCTTTAACAAAACATAGTGCCAAAAGGCGGAAGTCGGCCGCCGTGAGTAAAGATAAAAGGCAAAACAGACACACGACTACGACAACTTCTCTGCCCAAGAACTGCACTCGGGTTTACGAACCGGCTCTATACCAACCGTGACTTTGAAGCTGGTGCAGTAAACGGGATGAAGGACCGCTATGAGGTAATGAATTATGTCTTTCACTGTACTTTAGCTGTATAGTAGCCCCCAAAGGTCGGTTCAACTTAGCATAGTTAAACGGGACTTGATTTCTGCATGCCAAATGGCAAACTGAGATCAATTAGTCATTAGCCCCCAAGTGCCAAGGTGAATATGTATATTGAGCTTGGGACTTGATAATGAGACACCTAACATGCTTCCTTTGTTACGAGAATGAAATAGAAGCGACAAAGCGTGCAACTCAAAGACACATGAGCCAATCTGGAGACTCGGCCAAGCAGAAAACCACTAAGGCCAAGGGCGAATTGAGAACGACCTTGGCCACTATGGAACAGCTGAAGGAGTGGTATAAAGCCGAACAAGCCAAGCTGGGACACCGAGAAGGCGGTTTTGAAAAAGCAGGCGGAAGAAGCCGAAGCAGCCCTTAAACCGGTGACCGAAGAGCTTGCCGGACTCAAGCGCCAAGTGCATGCCATGACCTCTGCCGTCTTTGGTAAGAAACTATGCACTGACTATCTTAATTTTGATATTTCCGCCGGTTTATTCTAAGTTGTCTTAAACGGTGCGAGCAAGCGTATTGCACATATGGGCTCGATGTGCGGAAGAAAGCGAAGGCCGCTTATACGCTGATTGAGCAGGGTATACGGCGCCAATGAATCATCATGCTACATCATACGACAAAAGCGCCGTCCACGATCGAGAGAAACCACTGGACCGGCTGTCCATGGTTCCGGGGCAACTTGAAGAGTTGAAGCGATCCAGCGGCTCGGTGGCACCTTCTTGGCTCGGCAGCGCCAAAGGCGTGGATAGCGAGATCTTGATCCGGTGACATAGCCAAAGGTTTCCCAGTGCTCAAGAGAATGGTGAAGCCTTTGATAACGACGCATGAAAGCGGATCACAAAGAAATCGTCATTGGCGAGTCAAGCTGGCGAGCCGAAGCCAACTGACGGTTCACCGCTCTTTTATGGCGCCAACAACAAGCGGGTGGATTTTGTCATCCACTGAAATGCGAGCCTTGTTCCCCAATCCGTAAGCACACTTACGCCATACGACATTGATCCGGTGAGCAGATAAGTGAAGAAGGCATCTTCAGGCCTTAACCGGATTGGTGGTCTACCAATGACTTAGGGCTTTGGGTGAGGAAGAAGAAGAAGTTGAACCGGCGTCGAGCGCCCCCTCTACCTCACGTCAACCCGGCGAAGCAGCGTAACTTCGTCAAGCGGGTGGCGCCTCCAAGCTTTAAAGGCATAACCCCACATGAAGCGCCCGGGCCTCAAAAGGCTTTGTAATAGGATAGTCGATTACTTTGTTTTGAACAATGCCGTTACAACCTCGGTCTGTAAACTTTTGCATGGCGGTCTTTGGATACTTTGGTTTTGAAGTAATGAATCCTTCAACATATTTTGCCGCAATCACAAATTCTTAAACCGCCATGGCGGTGGCGCCTCTAGCGGATTGTGATACCAATATATTTATATAAGAAAATATCGAGGTATCTGATCAAAATTTTGTGATACAAACATACACCCGATGTTGGGCACCACAGTTGGCTTTAGCCAATCTGAAGCGGAGGCTTTATAAACCATCACCGTCAAGGAGAACAATCCTTGCGTGTATAATACCGATTTACCGTGTAAATCGTGCCGAATATAATAAAGCCCCTGTTACTCCATAATGGGATGTTAACAGCAAAATCAAGCGGAACAATCAATCGCGGAAAAATGGACCAAATTCTGAAAACTTGAATCCGGTTGAAAGAAGGTTTGTCGGTTTAAGAAAACAAACAAAAGCCAAATGATACGTATAAAAAACACATGGAAGCAAAAACAATGACAAAGACTGTTTGCAAGAAGAGGCTTTATTGAGTCTGATCAGATGGTGTTACCATGGTCGGACAGGACCAAGCTCCCTATAAGGTGTAGCGATGGTTCAAGTCAACCCAGTCCCCAAGCGACATCGTGGCATTCGCCCGATCAAGTGGTATTGCATTGGTTCGGAGTGCGACCAAGCCCCAAGTGATTCTATGGCCTTAGGCCGACCAAGGCGTGGATGGTTCAGGCGTGACCATGTCCCCAAGTGATCTGGTGGCTTTTCGCTGTCAAGAGGTGTTGCATTGGTTCGGACCACGACCAAGCCCCCAAATGATCTGGTGGCTTCGCTTTGCCAAGAGGTGTTGCATTGGTTCGGACACGACCAAGCCCCCAAGTGACAAAATTTCACAAAAGCAAGGCCAAGGGTTAAACCGGAGGCGCTTCACGACAACATCTCCATGTACCCAAACGGACTTTGATACGAGCGGATACCCGCTTTAGCCAGGATCCGGTTTATTGCCTTTATTCATAATATATACATTGTCTTAATATGTACATAAGTGGAGCCAATGGCTCGAGGTATAATAAGGCCGAAGATGAGCTATGTTCCACGGCACTGTTGGTCTCCTCCTCGGCGTCGTGAGTCCTTTCGCTCTCGAACATCAATCGGATAGTAGGACCCGTTGTATAGATTCTTCTTGACCACAAAGGCCCCTCCCAAGGTGGGGATAGCTTGTGCATATCTTTACGGTCTTGAATGAGCATGACACTAAGTCTCCTTCTGAAAGGTTACGGTTTTAACCCGCCGGCTGTGATACTGAAGCGAAGATCCTGTTGGTAAACCGCCCGAGCGAGCAGCTGCCATATCGCGCTCTTCATCTAGTCGATCCAAATCGTCTTGCCGTGCTGCCTCGCTATCTGCCTCAACATAAGCTGCCACTCGAGGCGAGTCGTGACGGATATCGGCTGGGAAGGACCGCCTCCGCGCCATAGACCATAAAGAGCGGCGTGTATCCGATTGGATCGGTTGGGGGTAGTATTTATACTCCATATCACCGATGGTAGCTCTTCCACCCAACAACCCGGCGTCCTCTCTAAAGGGACCATAAGCGGGGTTTGATACCTTTCAAGATCTCTGATTAGCTCGTTCCGGCTTGACCATTGGATTGCGGGTGGGCTCTGGAAGAAACATCAAGCGGATGTGCTCTCGTTCACAAAATTCCTTCATAGCTCCTTTGGACAAATTGGTGCCATTGTCCGTGATGATCTTGTGTGGAAACCCAAACCGGAAAATCACCTTTTGATGAATCGAACCGCCGTGGCGCATCACACTTGCTAACGAGCTCTGCCTCAACCCACTTAGTAAACTTATCAACCGCCACCAACAGGTGGGTCTTTTTGTCCTTGGACCTTTTGAAAGGTCCAACCATATCCAACCCCAAATGGCATAAGCGGCCAAGTAATTGGAATCATCCTCAATTCTTGGGCTGGCACATGAGCACGCTGGAGAACTTTTGGCAACCATCACATCGTCGACTGGATCCTCCGCATCGGCATGGGCGGTCAACCAATAGAAACCATGGCGGGCAACTTTGGCCTGGGACTTTGAACCGGCGTGGTGGCGACAATCCCCTTCATGGATCTCTCGCCAATATCTCACAGCCCTCTTGAGGGACACACTGGCAGCTGAAAGCATACGACACCTTTGCAATGGTGCAACTTCGCCATTAACAATGGTCATAGACTTAGAACCGCCCGAACTATCATCTCAGACCCAACGTCTCATCTTACAGTAACTTCGCCCGGTTCATGTATGCCAAATAAGGAGGCGTCAATCCGGAATGACATGCAGGGCCTCCACCAATTGAGCCTCCGGATCGGGATAGCCAAACCAATTTCATCAGGAAGCTTAAGCGGCCGGTTATGCGATTACATCAAGGAAAAGCGTTGGGTGGGACGGTTTACGTTGAGAGCCCAGCGGCTTAAAGCATCGGCCGCTTCGTTCTTAGGCGATCCACATGGTCCACGATATCCTTTAAAATGTCCTGCAACAACATCCACCTCCAGGCGATATGCAGCCATGAGTGGATCTTTGGAATCCCAAGTACACGATACGTTCTGAGCCACCAAGTCCAAGTCACCAAAGCATTTAACCCGGCTGAGATTCATTTCTTTAGCCATCCGGAGACCATGGAGCAAAGCTTCATACTCAGCTGCATTGTTAGTACAAGGGAACATTAGGCGGAGAACGTTATAGAACTTGTCACCTCGCGGGGAAGTTAATACGACTCCAGCCCCCGAGCCCTCAATTGCTGGACCCATCAAAGTGGATGGTCCAATAGGTATGATCCGGCTTCTCTTGGTAACGCTTGCAACTCCGTCCAATCATTAATGAAATCCACAAGTGCACGAGACTTTACGGCCGTCCGAGGCACATACCTTAAACCGTCTTGACCCAAGTTCTATAGCCCACTTAGCAATCCGCCGATCGCTTCCCGGTTTTGTATGATATCGCCCAAAGGGGCAGGCCCGACCCTTTGTGATGGGGTGCCCTTGGAAATATTGCTTTAGCTTCCGACGCCATAAAAACCCGTATACCAGCTTACGCCAATGCGGATATCTACATTTAGACTCAACGAGGACCTCGCTGATGTAATAAACCGGCCGTTGAACCGGATACTCCTTCCCCGCCTCCTTCCGCTCCACCACGATGGCCACGCTAACTGCCCTAGCATTAGCAGCAACATATAACAGCAGAGGCTCTTTGTCAATGGGGGCGGCTAGAACCGGCGGGTTGGCCAACTGCCGCTTCAAATCCTCAATGCTTCATCGGTGGTGAACTCCAAACAAAGCTGATCCGTTTTCTTCAACATCCGTACAAAGGAATGGCTTTCTCGCCTGGGCGGTGATAAACCCGGCTTAAGCGCAGCAATCCGGCCTGCCAAGCGCTGGGCGTCATTGATGCACTTTGGCTTAGCCAAGGAGGTGATAGCCGTAATTTTTTCGGATTAAGCCGATCTCCCTGTTGGACACGAGAAAACCCAATAACTTGCTGCGGAACACCAAAAGGCGCACTTGGTCGGGTTGAGCATCATCTTGTACACCGCAGGTTGTCAAAGGTTTCCTTTAGATCCTCAATCAAGGTTTCTTTCTTCCTTGACTTAACCACGATATCATCCACATAAGCATACGCACGTTACGGCCGATCTGTTCGTGCAAGCAACTCTGAGCATAGCGCCGATAAGTCGCTTGGCGCTCTTGAGTCAAAAGGCATAGATACATAACGAAGGCTCAAAGGGGTGATAAACGCCGTCTTCTCCTGGTCCTTAACTGCCATCTTAATCTGATGATAACCGGAGTACGCATCCAAAAAGCTCAAACGCTCACAACCCGCGTAGCATCAATAATCTGGTCAATGCGGGGAGGCGAAAGGATCTCTGGACGAGGCCTTGTTGAGATCTGTGTAATCCACACACATCGCCAAGTGCCATTCTTCTTAAGAACCAACACCGGATTGGCAAGCCACTCTGGGTGAAAGACTTGACGATAAACCCTGCGCCAAGAGCCTAGCAACTTCTTCTCCGATGGCCTTGCGCCTTTCCTCATTAAACGGCGAAGAAAGCGCTTTACGGTTTGTATTTTGGGTCAACATTAAGAGTGTGCTCATTGAGTTCCCTCGGTACACTGGCATGTCGGAAGGCTTCCATGCAAAAATGTCCCGATTCTCACGGATGAACTTCGATGGTAGCGCTTTCCTATTTAGGATCCAAGTTGGCACCGATGGTGAACTGCTTGGGCGAATCGCCGGGCACAAAATCAACAAGCCGTCTCGGCCGCCGATTTGAACTTCAAGTCCGGATCATGCTCCGTAGTTGGCTTCTTCAAAGGGTCATATCCGCCGGATCAACATTGTCTTTATAATATTTTAGCTCCTCAGTGGCACAAACCGACTCTGCGTAAGCCGCATCACCTTCCTCGCACTCCAAAGCGATCCGGCGGCTCCCATGAACCGTTATCATTCCTTTGTGACCCGGCATTTTCAGCTGTAAGTAAACATAACAAGGCCGTGCCATAAATTTAGCATAAGCCGGCCGCCCAAAGAGGGCGTGGTAAGGGCTTTGAATTTTCACCACCTCAAATGTCAATGTTCACGATCCGAGTCATGTTCGTCCCCAAAGGTCACCTCCAGAGCTATCTTACCGACCGGCACGCCGACTTGCCGAGCACCACTCCGTGAAACACTGTCTTTGGATGGCCTAAGATGCCTATCCGTCAACCCCATACGCCGGAAGGTCTCGTAGTACGTGATGTTGATGCTGCTTCCTCCATCCATAAGAACCTTGGTAAACTTGTACCCTCCTACAGGGTGCCACCACCAGGGCTAGCTGACCCGGATTGTAGACCGGGGAGGGTGGTCCTCTCTGCTCCACCACGATCGGGTTGCTCGGACCAGCGCAGGTAATGCGGCGCGGCAGTTCAACAACGCCGACCGCGCCCGCTTCAAGTTTTCGGTCTCGTCTGTCCAAGCTGGTGGTAAAGGCGTGGTCGCATCCACCGTTCAAGCTGCTTTGGGTTACTTTGATAACCCGATCGCTTCTGTTGTTGATTGTAGCCCCCTTGGTTACGATTGTTACGACTGTTACGATTACTTTGATTATTACGATTGCCTTGCCGCCGGATTACCACCGAATCACAGGGCGAATTTCCTCCACCGTAACCGGGCGGACCACGAACCGCCCGCCGGGCCCTTGATCATATCGGAAAGAGTTGGAGTTTTGAACTCACGCATAATGTAACAATCCTTCCAAAGGTGGTTCGCCGGTGCCTCGCTTCGTCCCATGCTTCGGACAAGGTTGATTCAATATGAAATTCAAACGATCCGGATTGTGACCGCCCGGTTTGATTGCCTACCCTACGCGGCGACCCTTGTCCTGCTGGCGTTGGTGTTAGCCACAAAGCCCATGTTGCCGTTAAACTTTCACGCTTGTTCCCTCCATTGCCTTTCTAATGATGCTTCTGGCCCTTAAAGTTGCCGTTCTGTTTTCCCTTCCCCACTTCATCATTCTCAGATTCGGGATCCTTGGTACTATCAGAATCAGCGTACTTTACCAAAACGCCCATTAGAGTGCCCATGTCATGGCAAAAACGCTTCATGCGGCCCAACTTCAATTTCAATGGCTCAAACCGGCAATTGGCTTCCAAGGTCAAGATCGCGGAATCAGGGTTGATCCGGTGTGAAGAATGTAAAACTTCCGAAACGCGGCGCACCCAATGGGTTGTGGATTCTCCCTCCGCCTGGACACAAGCTGCTAAATCCACCACAGACATGGGCTGCTTACAGGTATCTTTGAAATTTTGAATGAATCGGGCTCGCGAATCGGGTCCACGAATCGATAGAGTTGGGCGGCAAATTTTTCAACCAAGTCGGGCCGTTCCTTCCAACATCATTGTGAAGTACTTCGCACATGCGGCTTCATCCACATCTAGCATCTCCATGGCCATCTCATAGCTTTCTATCCACGCTTCTGGAGCCAAATCGGCAGTATAATTGGGCACCTTGCGCGGCCCCTTGAAGTCCTTGGGCAAGCGCACGTTGCGTAAAGCGAGGGCGAGGCAAGGCACCCCCAAAGAGCGAGCGTGACCCTGGTTCGAAGATGGTCAGACGAACCGCGGCGGCGGATGATCCTCTGCTTGTCTTTGCTAACTCGGCCTCCCTCGTGCCTGGCGCGGTCCACTACCACTTGAGCATCCTCAAAGCCGCCCGCGGATTGTTGCCGCTTGGCGGACCACAGTGCGCATTGCTTGACACGGCCGGTTCGTCGGCCGCGTCAGCTATAGCTCCGGCTTGGGCGGGGTGGAGTGGATCCGATCCGGCCGTATGAATACGCTTCTGGCCGAGCAGGGCCGTCTGAGGAGCTCCTTAACCCGGCGTGTCTCTACAGACTGTGGTGAATCACCTTCAATTGAATCGCCTCCAACCGTGCCGCAGCCGCCACGAGGTTATCCATCGGGTTGGAGTAGTGACCGGAGAGGTGTCTGCATGGTGCAGGCGCACGGTATGATGGCGAGGTAGATCTATCGCGCGGGCTGAACGGTGCGGCCGTCCCAGTGCTTCCGGCGGTTTACCAGCGGTGGCGGATTCTTGGTCCACCTTACAGGGTATTGAAAAGCTCTCTTCCCTCGAAAACCGAAGGTAAGCGGGACCTGTACTTCCTTTCATGACTTCATGTGGCGCTCACGATCCGGCGCATGAGCCTATAAGCTGCGCATCCAAAGCGGCCCGTTCCGCCGCCATCCTCACGTCCGCGGCCGCCAGGTCCGCTTTAGCTTTAGTGATCTGTTCCTTCACCTTTGCAATCTCCGCGTTGTGCAGGTCCTGATCCGGTGGATTAGCCTCTGCCATGAGCACAGCCAACGTCAGCTCGACAAAACTTGAGCGGCGGGCGACAGGGCCTCCTTCGGCTGCCATCACGGCTGTTGAACCGGCGACCGAAGCGCCCAGCGGTCGAAGAGTGAAGCGCCGCCTGCGTGCCGGCCATGAAGATCCCAACCCGGTTGGGTAGATCGAAGGGGTCCGAAATACTCTCACCGTCGGAACAGCCCCCGATCTGGCCATCTTGCAGCTGGTATAGAGACTCAGTTTCTCCGGCCGGCGATTAAATCGCCCGAGTAGACAACAGTTTAAATCACGGATGCTGATCCGTCCTCGCAGCCTCCGTGGGCGACTCCCACGAAAACATGCCTGACCGCCGGTTTAGCGAGGCAGGACTCTTCTTCGCCCGCTGAGCCGTCTCGGCGAGGCGGTCTGAGCGTCCGGCCCAGGCCACAGCTCGCCCGATCTTGCCGATGAACACGTGTATGCCGCCCGAAGGGACCCGGTACCCGTACTCAAGCGAGCGGCCTCGGGGCCCCATCCGCATCGTCGATGTAGAGCTTGCCGCGGCGACTCTTAGTCATCCGACCCCTTTGCATAACCTTCGAGTCGCTTGAACTTGCCCTCTAAGATCATCAAACCATCGTATGCGATAGCCCCACGGTGGCGCCAACCGTCGTGGAATTGTCACGGCGGATGTCCTCATGAAAGGACTTAGTCGTAGGGCCATCGTGCGGGTTAACCTAGAGGGGTTAAAGCGGACGCCAAGACACGGGAATTATACTGGTTATTGCCCTTCGATGAAGGTAAAAGCCTACGTCCGATTGTGATGTGATTGATATGATTTGGCGACTAGGAGCAATAGCTTTGCCTTAGCCTCGAATCCTCTCCCCTAATCCGCCGCCGGGTCGTCCCCTTATATACACGGGTTGACGCCCGGCCGGTCCACAGAGTCCCGATCCGGCTCATACAAGTGTCCGGCTCGGTCTCTTCTCTCTTGTCTTACAACACAAGTTACAGCACTAAGGCGGTTTTACATAAATGGACCTTAAGTCGCCTCTGGGCTCCGGGCCTCCTCCGTGGGCCTGGATCATGGACGAGGGTAAACCGGCCCCTCCAGGGCGGTTCACACTGAGTAGTTGTGTCCCCAACAGAACCCATGGCCAGGATAGCCGTCGTCCTCCTCTTCTTCTTCATTGTCTTCCATCATAACCCCTCTTTCTCCGTGCTTGGTCCAAACATTATAGTGGGGCATGAAACCGGACTCAAATAGGTGGGCGTGAATGGTTCTTGGCGTGAGTAATTGTGACCATTCTTACAGCCAACACATGGACAAGGCATAAAACCATCCGCCGCTTGTTTGCCTCAGCGGCAAGCGAAAAGTATACTGCGCCATTAATGAACTCGGGAGAGCATCGGTCATCATACATCCATTGTCGGCTCATCTTCATTACACAACACCAAATAGACCAAATTAATACAAGTTCATACATAAAGTTCATATACAGCACTTAATTAAATGCAACATACAAATAACTCTCTAGCTAAAGAATTTAAATGCAACAACAAATGCGATCAAGATCGCAACTAAGGTAACAATTGATCCAACAACATAATGATACCAAGCCACACTATCAATGGCATATTTGTTGGGGAACGTTGCAGAAAATTAAATTTTTTCCTACGGTTTCACCAAGATCCATCTATGAGTTCATCTAAGCAATGAGTCAAGGGAGTGAGTTTGCATCTACATACCACTTGTAGATCGAGTGCGGAAGCGTTCAAGGGGATGGTGATGATGGAGTCATTACTACGCCGTGATTCGGATCACCGATGACCAAGTGTCGAGCGGACAACACCTCCCGCGTTCAACACATGTATGGTACAGACGACGTCTCCTCCTTGTTGATCCAGCAAGGGGAAGGAGAGGTTGAGGAAGATGGCTCCAACAGCGGCCACGACAGGCGTGATGATGGTGGAGTGTGACAGTTCTCGGCAGGCTTCGCCAAGCAGGTACGGAGGAGGAGAGGTGTTGGGGAGGGGAGGGGCTGCGCCTCCAAGGGTGTTGCACCCCCCCCCACACCCCTCTATTTACCGGGGGACGGGACAAGGGGGTCCGCCCCTCTAGAGGGCATCTAGCGGGGGGCGGCGGCCAAGGGGAGGGGGGACTTGCCCCCCAAGCAAGGGGGGCGCCCCCTCTAGGGTTCCCCCCCCCCCCAACCCTAGGCGCATGGGCCCAAAAGGGGGGCCCTGCCTAGCCCACCAGGGGCTGGCTCCTGCCCCACGCAGCCCATGTGGCCCCCGGAGGGGTGGCCCTCCAGTGGACCTCGAACCCTTAGGTGGCCCCGGTACAATACCGATATGCCCCGAAACTTTCCGGTGTCCATTTGACAACTTCCCATATATAAATCTTTACCTCCGGACCCTTCCGAACTCCTCGTGACGTCCGGGATCTCATCCGGGACTCCGAACAACTTTTGGTAATCACATACAAGTCTTCCTAATAACCCTAGTGTCACCGAACCTTAAGTGTGTAGACCCTACGGGTTCGGGAGACACGCAGACATGACCGAGACGGCTCTCGTGTCAATAACCAACAGCGGATCTGGATACCCATGTTGGCTCCCACATGCTCCTCGATGATGTCATCGGATGAACCCACGAGTTCGAGGATTCAAGCAACCCCGTATACTATTCCCTTTGTCAATCGGTGCGTTACATGCCCGAGACTTCGATCGTCGGTATCCCAATACCTCGTTCAATCTCGTTACCGACAAGTCACTTTACTCGTACCGTAATGCATGATCCCGTGACCAAACACTTGGTCACTTTGAGCTCATTATGATGATGCATTACCGAGTGGGCCCAGAGATACCTCTCCGTCATGCGAGTGACAAATCCTTCTCGATCCGTGTCAACCCAATGACACTTTCGGAGATACCTGTAGTGCACCTTTATAGTCACCTAGTTACGTTGTGACGTTTGGTACACCCAAAGCATTCCTACGGTATCCGGGAGTTACACGATCTCATGGTCCAAGGAAGAGATACTTGACATTGAAAAAGCTCTAGCAAAACGAACTACACGATCTTGTGCTATGCTTAGGATTGGGTCTTGTCCATCATGTCATTCTCCTAATGACGTGATCCCGTTGTCAATGACATCTGATGTCCATAGTCAGGAAACCATGACTATATGTTGACCAACGAGCTAGTCAACTAGAGGCTTACTAGGGACGTATTGTGGTCTATGTATTCACGCGTGTATTATGATTTCCGGATAATACAATTATAGCATGAATAAAAGACAATTATCATGAACAAGGAAATATAATAATAATACTTTTATTATTGCCTCTAGGGCATATTTCCAACAGTCTCTCACTTGCACTAGAGTCAATAATCTAGTTACATTGTGATGAATCAAACACCCATAGAGTTCTGGTGTTGATCATGTTTTGCTTTCATGAGAGAGGTTTAGTCAACGGATCTGCGACATTCAGATCCGTATGCACTTTACAAATTTCTATGTCTCCATCTTGAACATTTTCACGGATGGAGTTGAGCGGCAACGCTTGATGTGCCTGGTCTTCTTGTGAAACCTAGGCTCCTTGGCAAGTGCAATAGCTCCAGTGTTGTCATAGAAGAGTTTGATCGGCCCCGACACATTGGGTATGACTCCTAGGTCGGTGATGAACTCCTTCACCCAAATTGCTTCATGCGCTGCCTCCGAGGCTGCCATGTACTCCGCTTCACATGTAGATCCCGCCACGACGCCTCCGCTTGCGGCTGCGAGCTTCTTGCTTCCACCATTCAACATATACACGTGATCCGGTTTGTGACTTAGAGTCATCCAGATCTGTGTCGAAGCTAAGCGTCGACGTAACCCTTCTTACGACGGCTCTTCGTCACCTCCATAAACGAAACATGTCCTTTGTCCTTTTCAGGTACTTTAGGATATTCTTGACCGCTGTCCGGTGTTCCTTGCCGGGATTACTTTGGTACCTTCCTACCAAACTTACGGCAAGGTTTACATCAGGTCCAGTACACAGCATGGCATACATAATAGATCCTATGGCTGAGGCATAGGGGATGACGCTCATCTCTTCTTTATCTTTTGCCGTGGTCGGGCATTGAGCTGAGCTCAATCTCACACCTTGCAAAGATGGCAAGAACCCTTTCTTGGACTGATCCATTTTGAACTTCTTCAAAATCTTATCAAGGTATGTGCTTTGTGAAAGACCTATGAGGCGTCTCGATCTATCTCTATAGATCTTGATGCCTAATATATAAGCAGCTTCTCCAAGGTCCTTCATTGAAAAACACTTATTCAAGTAGGCCTTAATGTTGTCCAAGAATTCTATATCATTTCCCATCAAAAGTATGTCATCTACATATAATATGAGAAATGCTACAGAGCTCCCACTCACTTTCTTGTAAACGCAGGCTTCTCCATAAGTCTGCATAAACCCAAACGCTTTGATCATCTCATCAAAGCGAATGTTCCAACTCCGAGATGCTTGCACCAGCCCATAAATGGATCGCTGGAGCTTGCATACTTTGTTAGCATTCTTAGGATTGACAAAACCTTCCGGCTGCATCATATACAGCTCTTCCTTAAGATAACCGTTAAGGAACGCTGTTTTGACGTCCATCTGCCATATCTCATAATCATAGTATGCGGCAATTGCTAACATGATTCGGACGGACTTAAGCTTCTCTACGGGAGAGAAAGTCTCATCGTAGTCAATCCCTTGAACTTGCCGATAACCCTTAGCGACAAGTCGAGCTTTATAGATGGTGACATTACCATCCGCGTCCGTCTTCTTCTTAAAGATCCATTTGTTTTCTATCGCTCACCGATCATTGGGCAAGTCAGTCAAAGTCCATACTTTGTTTTCATACATGGATGCTATCTCGGATTTCATGGCTTCTAGCCATTTGTTGGAATCTGGGCCCGCCATCGCTTCTTCATAGTTCGAAGGTTCACCGTTGTCTAACAACATGATTTCTAGGACAAGGTTGCCGTACCACTCTGGTGCGGAACGTGTCCTTGTGGACCTACGAAGTTCAGTAGCTACTTGATCCGAAGTACCTTGATCATCATCATTATTTTCCTCTTGATTGGTGTAGGCATCACAGGAACATTTTCCTGAGCTGCACTACTTTCCCGTTCAAGAGGTAGTACTTCATCGAAGTTCTACTTTCCTCCCACTTACTTCTTTTCGAGAGAAACTCTTTTTCGTAAAGGTTCCGTTCTTGGCAACAAAGATCTTGCCCTCGGATCTTAAGTAGAAGGTATACCCAATGGTTTCTTTAGGGTATCCTATGAAGACACATTTCTCCGACTTGGGTTCGAGCTTTTCAGTTGAAGTTTCTTGACATAAGCATCGCATCCCAAACTTTTAGAAACGACATCTTAGGTTTCTTCCCAAACCATAATTCGTGCGGTGTCGTCTCAATGATTTAGACGGTGCCCTATTTAAAGTGAATGTAGCTGTCTCTAGAGCGTATCCCCAAAATGATAGTGGTAAATCGGTAAGAGACATCATGGATCGCACCATATCCAATAGAGTGCGATTACGACGTTCGGACACACCGTTACGCTGAGGTGTTCCAGGCGGCGTGAGTTGTGAAACGATTCCACATTTTCTTAAGTGTGTACCAAATTTGTGACTTAAATATTCTCGTCCATGATCTGATCGTAAGAACTTTATTTTTCGGTCACGTTGATTCTCTACCTCATTCTGAAATTCCTTGAACTTTTCAAAGGTCTCATACTTGTGTTTCATTAAGTAGACATACCCATATCTACTCAAGTCATCAGTGAGAGTGAGAACATAACGATATCCTCCATGAGCCTCAACGCTCATTGGACCGCACACATCGGTATGTATGATTTCCAATAAGTTGGTTGCTCGCTCCATTGTTCCGAGAACGGAGTCTTGGTCATCTTGCCCATAAGGCATGGTTCGCATGTGTCAAATGATTCATAATCGAGAGACTCCAAAAGTCCATCGGCATGGAGCTTCTTCATGCGCTTGACACCAATGTGACCAAAGGCGGCGATTGCCACAAGTATGTGGGACTATCGTTATCAACTTTACATCTTTTGGTATTCACGCTATGAATATGTGTAACACTACGCTCGAGATTCATTAAGAATAAACCATTGACCATAGGGGCATGACCATAAAACATATCTCTCATATAAATAGAACAACCATTATTCTCAGATTTAAATGAGTAGCCATCTCGTATCAAACGAGATCCAGATACAATGTTCATGCTCAAACTTGGCACCGAATAACAATTATTAAGGTTTATAACTAATCCCGTAGGTAAATGTAGAGGTAAGCGTGCCGACGGCGATCACATCGACTGGAACCATTCCCGACGCGCATCGTCACCTCGCCCTTCGCCATCTCCGCTTATTCCACAGCTCCTGGCTGTGAGTTACAAATATGAGCAACGGCACGGTATCAAATACCAAGGAGTTACTACGAGTAATCGGTAAGGTACACATCAATTACATGTATATCAAATATACCTTTGGTGTTGCCGGCCTTCTTATCCACTAAGTATTTGGGGCAGTTCCGCTTCCGGTGACCCTTCCCTTGCAATAGAAGCACTCGGTCTCGTGCTTGGGTCCATTCTTTGACTTCTTCCCTAAGAACTTGCTTGCAGGCGCGGCAACCTCCTTGCCGTCCTTCTTGAAGTTCTTCTTGCCCTTGCCCTTCTTGAACTTAGTGGTTTTATTGACCATCAACACTTCATGTTCTTTCTTGATTTCAACCTCATCGACTTCAGCATTGAGAATACTTGAGAATGGTCTTCACCATCCCCTGCATATTGTAGTTCATCACAAAGCTCTTGTAGCTTGGTGGGAGCGATCAAGGATTCTGTCAATGACAGCCTCGTCCGGGAGGTTTATGTCCAGTGGGACAAAGCGGTTGTGCCCAGACATTTTGAGTATGTGCTCACCTTGTGAACTGTTTTCCTCCATCTTACAACTATAGAACTTGTCGAAGACTTCATATCTCTCGACCGGGCATGAGCTTGGAAAACTAGTTTCAGCTCTTGAACATCTCATATGCTCCGTGTTGCTCAAAACGCTTTTGGAGCCCCGGTTCTAAGTCAGTAAATCATGCCGCCTTTGAGCGAGGGAGTAATCATCAAGACGAGTCTGCCAAGCATTCATAATGTCTTGGTTCTGCAGACGGGAGGCGTCACCTAGAGGTCCTTCTAGGACATATTGTTTCCTGGCAGCTATGAGGATAATTCTCGTGTTAGGACCCGGTCAGTATAGTTTACGCCATCATCTTTCAGCTTGGTTTTCTCTAGGAACGCGTTGAAGTTCAGGTTGACATGAGCGTTGGCCATTTGATCTACAAGACATATTTGCAAAGGTTTTAGACTAAGTTCATGATAATTAAGTTCATCTAATCAAATTGTTTTAATGAACTTCCACTCAGATTAGACATCCTCTAGTCATCTAAGTGTTACACGATCCGAGTCGACTAGGCCGTGTCCGATCATCACGTGAGACGGACTAGTCATCGTCGGTGAACATTCTCATGTTGATCGTATCTTCCATACGACTCGTGTTCGACCTTTCGGTCTCCGTGTTCCGAGGCCATGTCTGTACATGCTAGGCTCGTCAAGTTAACCCTAAGTGTTTTGCATGTGTAAAACTGTCTTACACCCGTTGTATGTGAGCGTAAGGATCTATCACACCCGATCATCACGTGGTGCTTGAAGCGACAAACTTTAGCAACGGTGCATGCTTAGGGGAGAACACTTCTTGAAATTGTTGTAAGGGATCATCTTATTTACTACCATCGTTCCAAGTAAACAAGATGCATAAACATAATAAACATCACATGCAATTATATAGTAGTGACATGATATGGCCAATATCATATAGCTCCATTGATCTCCATCTTCGGGGCTCCATGATCATCTTGTCACTGGCATGACACCATGACTCCATCATCATGATCTCCATCATCGTGTCTTCATGAAGTTGTCACGCCAACGACTACTTCTACTTCTATGGCTAACGCGTTTAGCAAGAAAGTCAAGTAATTTACATGGCGTTCTTCAATGACACGCAGGTCATACAAAATAAAGACAACTCCTATGGCTCCTGCCGGTTGTCATACTCATCGACATGCAAGTCGTGATTCCTATTACAAGAACATGATCTCATACATCACAATATGTCATTCATCATTCATCACAACTTGGCCATATCACATCACATGACAATTGCTGCAAAAACAAGTTAGGCGTCCTCTAATTGTTGTTGCATCTTTTACGTGGCTGCAATTGGGTTCTAGCAAGAACGTTTTCTTACCTACGAATAACCACAACGTGATTTTGTCAACTTCTATTTACCCTTCATAAGGACCCTTTTCATCGAATCCGCTCCAACTAAAGTGGGAGAGACAGACACCCGCCACCACCTTATGCAACTAGTGCATGTCGACCGGTGGAACCGGTCTCACGTAAGCGCACGTGTAAGGTTGGTCCGGCCGCTTCATCCCACAATACCGCTGAAGCAAGATAAGACTAGTAGCGGCAAGCAAGTTGACAAGATCTCGCCCACAACAAAATTGTGTTCTACTCGTGCAATAGAGAACTACGCATAGACCTAGCTCATGATGCCACTGTTGGGGAACGCGTTGCGAGAAAATTAAAAATTTTCCCTACGGTTTCACCAAGATCCATCTATGAGTTCATCTAAGCAACGAGTCAAGGGAGTGAGTTTGCATCTACATACCACTTGTAGATCGAAAGTGCGAAGCGTTCAAGGGATGGTGATGATGGAGTCGTACTCGCCGTGATTCGGATCACCGATGACCAAGTGCTGAACGGACAGCACCTCCGCGTTCAACACATGTATGCAGTGCGGACGACGTCTCCTCCTTGTTGATCCAGCAAGGGGAAGGAGAGGTTGAGGAAGATGGCTCCAGCAAGCAGACGACGGCGTGATGATGGTGGAGTGACAGTTCTCGGCAGGCTTCTCGCCAAGCACACGCTGGAGGAGGAGAGGTGTTGGGAGGGAGGGGCTGCGCCTTCAAGTGTGTTGCAGCCTCCCTCACCCCTCTTTTTATTGGGGACGGGAGACGGGGGCCGGCCCCTCTAGATGGCATCTAGAGGGGGGGCGGCGGCCAAGGGGAGGGGGGACTTGCCCCCCAAGCAAGGGGGGCGCCCCCTCTAGGGTTCCCCCCCCCAACCCTAGGCGCATGGGCCCAAAAGGGGGGCCCCGCCTAGCCCACCAGGGGCTGGCTCCTGCCCCACGCAGCCCATGTGGCCCCCCGGGAGGGGTGGCCCCTCCCTGTGGACCCCCGGAACCCTTCCGGTGGCCCCGGTACAATACCGATATGCCCCCGAAACTTTCCGGTGTCCATTTGACAACTTCCCATATATAAATCTTTACCTCCGGACCCTTCCGAACTCCTCGTGACGTCCGGGATCTCATCCGGGACTCGAACAACATTCGTAATCACATACAAGTCTTCCTAATAACCCTAGCATCACCGAACCTTAAGTGTGTAGACCCTACGGGTTCGGGAGACACGCACATGACCGAGACGGCTCTCGTGTCAATAACCAACAGCGGGATCTGGATACCCATGTTGGCTCCACATGCTCCTCGATGATTTCATCGGATGAACCACGAGTTTGAGGATTCAAGCAACCCCGTGATACTATTCCCTTTGTCAATCGGTATGCGTTACATGCCCGAGACTTCGATCGTCGGTATCCCAATACCTCGTTAGGTCTCGTTACGGCAAGTCACTTTACTGCATCAGTAATGCATGATCCCGTGACCAAACACTTGGTCACTTTGAGCTCATTATGATGATGCATTACCGAGTGGGCCCAGAGATACCTCTCCGTCATACGGAGTGACAAATCCAGTCTCGATCCTTGTCAACCCAATGAGACACTTTCGGAGATACCTGTAGTGCACCTTTATAGTCACCCGATTCACGTTGTGACGTTTGGTACACCCAAAGCATTCCTACGGTATCCGGGAGTTACACGATCTCATGGTCCAAGGAAGAGATACTTGACATTGGAAAAGCTCTAGCAAAACGAACTACACGATCTTGTGCTATGCTTAGGATTTGGTCTTGTCCATCACGTCATTCTCCAAATGACGTGATCCCGGTTTCAATGACATCTGATGTCCATAGTCAGGAAACCATGACTATCCGTTGACCAACGAGCTAGTCAACTAGAGGCTTACTAGGACATATTGTGGTCTATGTATTCACACGTGTATTATGATTTCCGGATAATACAATTATAGCATGAATAAAAGACAATTATCATGAACAAGGAAATATAATAATAATACTTTTATTATTGCCTCTAGGGCATATTTCCAACAATATTTTCTAATCTTTCTAATCTTCAACTTCATTTTCTCCATCTTGATCTTGTGATCATCGACGACATCGGCAACATGCAACTCCAATTCCATCTTCTCCCCCTCAATTCTTTTCAATTTTTCTTTCAAATACTCGTTTTCTCTTTCAACTAAATTTAACCTCTCGACAATAGGGTCGGTTGGAATTTCCCGTTCACATACCTCCTAGATAAAAATATCTATGTCAACTTGATGGGCATAATTTGTCATAAACACGAAATGCAACAACTAGTTTTAAAAGAGAATATACCACATCCGAATCATAACAAGGACGAGGGCCGACGGGACGGATATCAAAACCATGGCACTATGTATAACAAACAACGTCGGGTAAGATAATTATCACGAGTAACTATATATCCAAATCACACAAACATCAATTTGGTAATGTAAAACATTCATGAACAAGAGCCTCACCACAAGGTGGTGCCGGCATGACGGATCTTGGTGATCGGACGGTGGTTCTGACGGAGATATAGATGGCACTAAGTAAACCACACCTACATATGCAAACTAAGTGTTACTTTTGACCTCAAATTGCATATAAATCAAATACTAGCAAATTATAATTCCTCCCAAATTAATCACTATACAAAGCATTGCAAGGACAAAGCTGCTAACCTTTGTGATCATTTGAATGGATGGGGGCCTTCAAATCTTGACAAATTTTGGGCAAAATTTGTGAGGAGCTCGAGGAAGAGAGGGGAAGAACAGAGGAAGTGAGGGGCAAGGTGATGAACAGAGTGGCTCGAGTGGATGAAGGGTTTATGTACGTCGACCTTTAGTACCGGTTCGTGCCACGAACCGGTACTACTGATGTGGACGGGCCCAGGGCCCGACAACACCCTGCCACCACTCTCTTTCGTACAGGTTCGTGGCACGAACCGGTGCTAAAGGTTAGCCACGAAACGGTACTAATGAGAACGGCCGGCTAGCCGTTGGAACCGACACTAATGGACACATTAGTGCCGGCTCAAAATCAAACCGGCACTAATGTGTCTCAGATTTGCCCCTTTTTCTACTAGTGTGCCAGCACGGATCGCAAAGGAACCAGGTTTCTTCTCCCCCTCCCTTTGCCAAATCCTGATTTCCAGCGCGTTTGTTTCTAAAGATGGCGACATTGCGCCAAGATGGCGACGGCACAACAAGCCGCCGATAGCCAACCAATGATTAGAGTATTTGCGATGCTGGATGGATTGAGTGAAATCCCCAATTCGTCTTGCCAGACTAGTTGGATTTCCTTGTAATACTTCAGTGCCGAGAGAAGTGAGAGGTCTCAGAGGACCGGCGGCGAGCAGTGGAGTTCTTCCGGTGTCGAGGACCGTGGCAGCAACCGGGGCGACCACCATAATTTTGCCAATGCCGAGTAGTATGGTCGCGACAGACGGGGATGGAGCATTAGCGCAGGTTAGTTTCGAGAGAAGAATGTGTCGGTGACAAGGAGGAAGCAGCTGTCAGCAACAAGGGAAAAGCAAAGAGCAAAGCGGCAAGTGTTTCAAATCAAAGGCCCACTCGCAGGCCCTGAATGGGCCTTGGGCCTTGTAAATCTATAAGTACCTACCGGTAGCGTGTGTGAGGACAAGATTTGGCAAACGGATAGTAGGCATGGCTCGTGTGTGAGTTCATCCTTCTCCTCTCGATTCCTCATTGCAGAACCAGGGTTGTAGCTTGAATTCGTAAATTCAATGGTGAAACAGAGGAAGACCTTACAATCTATGATAGAGGCCAGGGTGTGTCGGGGAGGCTGATCGGACCCACGAACACCTATGGGGCCGGTAGACCAGGCCCCTTCTGGTTCGGAGGGGGGCGGAGATCGCACGAAGAGCGGATCGAGGCGAAGCACACGAGCAGTTTTACCCAGCTTCGGAGCTCTCCGGAGAGATAATACTCCTACTGCTGCTTGTCTGATTTGTATTGTGTTCTTGCTAGGGAGCGATGAGAGCTACAAGACCTAGCGTGAGAGTTCTCTGGTTACGTTGGGATCGAACTGAACCGAACCCCCTCTACGTTGCGCATGGGCCTCCTTTTATATGCTCAAGGGGTCTCCGACAGGTGGCAACGTAGATGAGGGTACAAATGGAAAAACAGTAGTTGGTACACCTACTTGAACAGTGTACAGTGTACTCTACCTAACCCTAACGGCAAGGGACAAAAGCATTAAATGCCCGTCCCTGTCACCTAAATAGTGCAATAAGGACCGTCAGGAGCGCCACCGTTTGCCACGATGGTAGGCTTGTCGGTAGCCGCTTATCGCTGCTCCCGCTGGCTGCCACCTCTTGACATCGCAGCGCATGGAACGGTCCCATGGCGACACGTTGGTGGATGAGCTGGAGCGGAGATGAAGAGAGGTTACCACGCGGCAAGTGCCTTGCCGCGGCTGAATCCTTGTCGCGTCCGGAGGCTTGTCGCGCTCGAGCCTTCCGGCAAGCTCCTCTTGCCGGGTCTTGTCTTCTGCGTGCCTTAAAGTGGCCTTCCGGCAAGCTCCTCTTGCCGGGGCCTTGTCTTCTCGGTTAAATACTTTGTTCTTGAATGGCTCCAAAGGAACCACGGAGGATCTTGGCGGCGACCAGCAAGCCTTGCCGCTGGTGCTGCAACTGCCGTGCACGAGTTCGGGATACTAGGGTACCCCTACTCTAGTACACCGACAGGAGCCCCCGGGCCTGGGCCGCACACGGTGCCGAGCGCTGTCGGGCCAGGCCCAAAACAGTGCACGGTCACACGCGGCCTTGATCGCGCCGTAACTCACCCCGGACCCACCACGTCCCCCACTAACGGCACGCACCGAACGTGGCGTCGTGTGAGAGATCGTGGGCGAGGTCGTGGGGGTTTCTTTATTAGGAAAAGCGGAACGTCCACCCCCCCTCCTTATAAACATGGGAAACAGAGGCAGGTCGCCCACCTCGCCATTGCTGTCCTGTCTCAATAACCACCGCCGCTCCCTCCTTCTTCTCCAGTGCGAAGAGAGCAGCGCTCCGCCCCCTTTCGCCACAAGCACACTCAACGCCGTCGACCTCCTCCACCGCCTCCGCCATGGCTCCGAAAGCCGACAAGGGGAAGGGCGTGAAATCGGCCGAGGCGCAGCTCAGCGGCGCTGCGAAGGAGCGGGCCATCTTCTCCCCAGCTCGGCGCAAAGGATCTCGAGGGAGGGCTTCTACCTCTTCGGTCGACGGAGGACGCGTGCGCATCCGCCGCCACGAAGGTACTCCCGCCACCGCTTCGAATTAGCCCCAACCGGGTATCCTTCCTTTGCCCTTTTCTTCTATTGCGGGCTCGCCCGCCTTCGTGAGTTCTTTTGCGACATTATGAACACCTACGGGTTCCGCCTCCTTGATTTCACCCCCAACACCGTCTTGACCATGGCAGTTTTCGCACACCTTTGCGAAAACTTTGTCGGGATCCACCCCAACGTAGCCCTCTTCCGCCACTTCTTCATGCCCCGCGTAGAGAGAGGGGAGCCGCTTGCCGGGGGGATTGCTTGGGTCTCTGTGGTCGGCAAGAAGCAGGCCTATCTGGAAGGAGAGTTCCGCAGCAAGTGGGAGGAGTGGAGAGCCAACTGGTGTTGGATCGTAGAGGAGAACCCGCAGCCCTTCACTGCCCTGCGCCAAACCCCAATAGTGCGCGGCAACGATTGGAGCAGCTTGGCGCCGGAGGATGCTAGGTTGAAGATAGCTGTGACTCGGATCTTGCGCCTCAGGCTTGCCGGACTCACCGTAGGCGCATTTGGCGCAGATTTCCTTCGCCGCCGCATCGCTCCCTTGCAGGAGAGGAGGAGACATGCTTGGGAGTTCCAAAATGCGGCGGACATCATGAGGCTGCGCCCGGGCCTTAACTGGAATTTCACCGTCTTGGAGTTGGATGCGATGCTGCTAGAGCTGTTCAAGAACGACCCGATCACCCGAGTGGTTTAGGTTGCCGAGGGGGGTCGTCCCATTGTGCAACAACTCTGCGCTCGACCGCATCCGCGCCATGATGCCGTTGTGCGATTCTCATGGGATCGTTCCAACCTGGCAAGAGCCTTCCGATGACATCGTGCAGCAGTTCTTCGGCAGCCTGGAAGAAGTGCCGATCCGCTCCGACGAGCAGAAGAGGCTCACTCGCGACACCACGACGAAGAGATGGTGCGCATTGCCACCAGGCTGGAGGAGGCAGCAGCAGCTGCCGCCGCTGGCGTCTTCGGGTACACCGTGGAGGAGGCAGATGCAGCCGAGGCGGCAAGCCTTGTCGAGCGAAGGGAGTTCGCCGGCGAGGAAGAGCTTGCCGCACCCGAGGCCGAGTCGAGCGAACCAGCCGAGGGTGCTTCTTCCCCACCATCCAGCGGCTTGTCGCAAACGGAGCCCCCGGCTCTGCCAAAGAGGCGTCTTCGCAAGGCCGGAGACGAGACGGGGCGGCAGGCGGGCTCCATTGCCCAGAAGCGCCACATGACGCGCTTTCATCAAGGGCAAGCGATGTTGCCGCGGGAGCACCCCACACTGCTGCGACAACTGGGGCGGGATCCTCCCAGGCCACCGCCGACGCCTCCGCCAAGCGGCCAAGAGAGCCCACTCCTCCGCCTCGTCGCACCGGAGGCGAGCCGGAGTTTGACTTCTCCGCGCTTAGCTCCGAGGAGGAAGAAGAGTAAGCTTCAATATTGTGCTTGTATTTCTTCAATTTTGTTGCTTCATCTTGAATCTGATTTGCTTCGTTCTGAACTTTTTCCTTTCCAGGACGCTGGCCCAGAGAGCATCGAAGAGAGCCAAGACCCCGGTGGTCGTCGTTGAGGACGATCCACCCGTGGCAACAGGAGGCGCGTCTGAGACCCCCTTGCCGGATCCGGCAACCCTTCCTCAGAGCAGCCCCCAGCACAGCCCCCAGGGTAAGTATGCGGTTTTCTCCTTACTGTTAGGTGTGCATGGGTGCTCCTTCTTCATTGATATCTGACTGTCGATTTGTGTAGGAGCAGAGCAGCTTCGTCAGGAGGGCTCGGAAGCCGCCCCTGAAATTCTATCTGCTTCGACTACGCCGCCAAGGGAGGATTCTCCGGCAAGGGAGCGTCCTCCGGCAAGGGAGGCTACTCCGGGAAGGGACAGCACCAGTGATCCTCCAGTGGTCGAGACCATGGTTGCAGATCCCATTGCAGGTAATCCCCTTACGCGAAAATTTCCCTTGGGCTTGTTTTCTTCTGTTTTTCTTTGAATATTTGCTTGACTGTTCTTTCTTTGTCCGCCACAGAGCCAATGGAGACCGAGGTCATTTGGCGAGGAGGACGCCTTGCTGCAACACCGACGGGCCGTGGAGGAAGAAGCCGACGCTGACGAGCCTGTCGGCGAAGAGGCCACCGAGGCTGCCGCCGCAGAAGCTGGCGAGGGGTCTGGAGATCGCACTGATGGCCCTGGGGCCGCAGGAGCGCCAGGCACTACACCGACCGCCGACTCCTCCGCCCCTGCTGCAGTGCCAGGCTCCGAAGAGCCCCAGCCCGGCGCCTACTTGAAGGCCGGCGACGGCGTCTTCATCAAGCTCCCATGGGAGTCGAGCTCCAGGGCGCCGGTCGAAGGAGAGACCTTCGACGGAGAGCTGCTCGCCTCCGCTGGCTGGACGCCAGGACGCGCCAAGCAAGCAGCATTGGCGAAGTTCGAGGAGGAGCAATTTGCTAAAGAAGCTGCTGTCGCTCTACCGTGCCCGGCAAGCCAAGTTGGAGTCCCGGGAAGCACTTGTCGCGAGGGCGGGAACAGATATGGAGAAGCGCGCAGAAGAGCTCCGGGGCGCCAACCAAGAAACTCTCCGGAACATAGCAGAAGCGCGGGAGCAACTTGCCGAGGAGCGCACGGCCTTCATCCTTGAGAAGGCTGCAGCTGAGGAGGAGCAGCGGCTTGCCGCCGAGAAGCTGTCCGCGCAGGAAAGCGAGCTGGCGCAGCGGAAGGTCAACCTGGACAGCCACGAGGAAGAGCTTGTCGCGCGCGAGGAGTCACTTGGCGGGGCTCTTAAGGAAGCGAAGGATGCTGCCGCAGCCGCCGAGGCCGCCAAGAAAGAGCTGGAGACAAAGGTGGCGCAACCGAGGCCGATCTCGGAAGAGCGGCGAGGAGCTTGCCGCGCTCAAGCACGAGCGCGAGAAGGACGCCTACACTCTTGGCGAGCTGCAGGGCCGTCTCGCTGATAGGAGCAAGGAGCTCGACGCCGCCAAAGGTTGCAAGGCAGATCTTCACCAAGCCGACCACTCACGCAGACAGCCGGACGGGCGCCAAGGAGCGGGAGGTGGGCCTGTTGGAGCAGATCAAGGCCAACGAGGAGCTGCTGGCGAACGCTGTTGCCGCCCAGAGCGCCTTGAGGGAGAGTGTGGAGCACTGGACCGAAGGTCTTGTGGATACTGCTGCCGACATCCACAACGAGCTGATGGAGCTGATGGTGGATCTCGGATACTCCTCCGACGAGCATCTCCAACCCAGCGCCAAGCTTAGTTTATTCTTCAAGGGCGTGGTGGCGGGCCTCCAGCTGACTCAGCGAAGAGGTCCCAGCAGCTGGCCGAGGAATCACGCCCGAGATCTGTGCGAGAGCCCTCGAGAAGGTGTTGATAAAGGTGGCCTTCCGCAATCCAGGCCTCAACCTCAACGGCGTCCTCGAGATCCTTGCCGCCGAGATGCCGATGTGGAGGCGCTCAAAGCCCTTGTCGCACCCATTGTGGACAAGGTGAACAAGATCAAGCGGGTTGATGGCGACTGCGAAGACTAGGCCGCCAATTTTATCTTTCCCTTGTCAGCTGATCATGTTTAGAACAATTTATTAGATCCGCGACAAGTTATTTTTGTAATATAACTCTATCTTAGGCAATGATTGCAATGTTATTTCCTTTACTTGATCCTTTCCTTTGTACGTTTCTGCCCTACGCTTTTAGGGAACTTGTCGGTGCAGGCACCTTTGCCGCGAGCGCTGAGTGCGGAACGTCCGCAATTCTTTGGCGGTGCCGCCTCCGACAAGCAACCTTGTCGCGACTAGCTGCAGCTCACTTAAGTTGTTGAGCGGACTCGAAACAAAGTAAGGGCGCCGACTAGTCATGAAGTTGGTTCCTCCAGCGCAGGTTTTCCATACAAAGTAATCTTGTCGTTCGAGGAAGATAACTTCAAAATTTAAGAACTGATTGCTCAAATTTGGGCAACTTAGCTTTTCTGTCGTTTGCTTCCCGATAAGGCGAAACTTCCTCGAGCAACGCTTGGTCCATAGTATTATCTTCTCCTTCCCCCCTGGTTAACTTGTGCGCGAGGGAACCTTCCTTTCTTTGAGAAAAGAGAAAGAACAGAAAATAAAGTTATGGAGCCCAGCGGCTCGATAATGCTTACCGGGTGTGGGTGCTGCACAGAGTGTTAGCCAAAACATGCAATAAAATGATGAAAGCATGAATTTGACAAGTTGTGCGCAGCACATGAGCTTTACTGATGCACGGGGTCTGCGCCCGGCTTAGTACAAAGGATTACATTCAACAGCAGCAAGACTTGTACAAAAGGTGGTTGCCGGAACAAGTTCCGGCAACCGCGCCCTATGGGTAAAACTTACGAAGATGCTCAATGTTCCAGGAGTTGCTCACCGGAATGCCACGGTCTCAAGGCGGACAGCGCCAGCCTAGTGACTCGTTTCACCCGATAAGGGCCTTCCCACTTCAAGGCGTCAACTTGTTTGAATTCTTGGCGGACTGAGCAGCGAAGAACAAGGTCGCCTTCCTCGAGGCTTCTGGCACTAACTTTGCGGCTATGGTAGCGACGCAAAGCTTGCTGGTAACGAGCAGCTCGTACAGTGGCCTGAAGACGATCTTCCTCAAGGAGCAGCGCGTCATCTTGTCGCAGCTGCTCTTGCTCAAGCTCATCATAAGCGAGCACTCGAGGCGATCCGTATACGAGTTCCGTGGGGAGAACTGCCTCTGCTCCATAGACTAGAGCGAAAGGTGTCTGGCGTTGGCTCGATTTGGCGTCGTCTGATCGACCAAAGAACCACCGGCAGCTCCTCGATCCAGTTTCTTCCGCACTTGCAGCACTGTCGAAAGTTCTGGTCTTGAGCCCGCGCAGCACTTCAGCATTTGCTCTCTCCGCTTGACCGTTGCTCCTCGGATGAGCAACAGAAGCGAAGCAGACCTTGGCGCCAAGATCTTGGACATACTGCATGAAGGTGCGGCTTGTGAACTATGTGCCGTTGTCGGTGATGATCATGTTAGGGATTCCGAAACGGCAAACAATCGACCTGAAGAACTTGATCACGATCGCGTCTTTGTCACCTTCCTCATCGCTTCCACTTCCGCCACTTTGTGAACTTGTCGATGGCGACGCATAAGTACTCAAAGCCCCCGACGGCTTCGGGGAAGGGGCCGAGATGTCGAGCCCCACTGAAAAATGGCCGGGATAAAGGGATCGTCTGGAGAGCTTGAGCTGGCTGGTGTATCTGTTTGGAATGGAACTGCACGCTTCACACTTGGTTACTTGTGCGATTTGCATCACGGAGGGCCGTCGGCCAAAAGAAACCTTCTTGCCGAACGCTTTTGCAAGTGCTCTAAGCGCCAATGTGGTGACCACATATGCCTCCGTGTATCTCGCCAACAGCTTTTGTCCGTCTTCCCAAAGTGAATACACTTCAATTTCACACCGTTCAGTCTTCTTCTATACAAAGGTGATGTCGACAAACTGGTACATACTTGACCGCCGGGCTACTCTTTCCGCTTCTTCTTGCTCTTCGGGAAGTTCTCCTGTCTGAAGGAAATGGACAATCTGCTGCGCCGATGCTGGAGCTTGCGGCTCGACTACAAGGACTAAAGGCACGTCTGCTACTGCGGGAACATCAGCTTCCACGGCAAGAACCTGCGGCTTAGCCGGAGCTTGACGTTCCCCAGCAAGCTTGCCGGAGCAAAGCTTGTCGGGAGCGTCTGCTTCAACGAAACAAACCCTGGGGCTTGTCGGAGCAGACTGCACCTCAGCTCTGTTGGTGTCGATCTTGGGGACCTTCTTGGCGGCGGCTTCGGGAAGCTCTGCCGGAAAGTAGTCACCAGAGATCAACTTCCTCTTCTTGCTCTGTCCAGTTGATGGTGTTACGGTTGGCTGAGTTATCTTGAGCACAAAAATCCCTGGTTCCACAGGCAACTTAAGTGCAGCACACTTTGACAGGCCATCAGTAATATCATTTTGAGCTCTTGGAACATGCTCCATTTGCAGGCCGTCAAAGTGCTCTTCTAGCTTCCTCACTTCATTAACATAAGCTTCCATCAATGGACTCTGATAATCTTTGTTCACTTGGCGGACGACAAGTTGCGAGTCACCCCTGACAATGAGCTTCCTGATCCCAAGGTCCACTGCAATCCTGAGACCGGCAAGCAGACCTTCATACTGCAGTATTGCTTGTCACTTGCTCCTTGGGAAAATGCATTTGGACTATGTACTTGAGGTGCTCTCCGGTGGGTGCTATAAGCAGCACGCCAGCCCCGGCGCCTTGCAGCGAGAAGGCACCATCAAAGTACATCAGCCACTCTTTGCTCGCCTCCTTGACGGGGATGCTCGTCTCTGGAATTTCTTCATCTTGCGTTGGGGTCCATTCCGCTATAAAACTCTGCCAATGCTCTGCTTTGGATAGTTGAAGTGCTTTCAAACTTGAGGCCAAAGCTTGACAGTTCCAGTGCCCACTCGACAATCCTGCCTGTTGCCTCTGGATTCTGCAGTATCCTCTTCATGAAAGCGAATGACAACTGTGATCTCATGTGCTTGAAAGTAATGGCGCAGCTTTCTCGAGGCCATGAGGAGGCCGAAAAGCAATTTCTGCACACTGAGTACCTAGCCCCTGTAGGAGGGCCCGACAAAGTAAAGCTGGCGCTGCACCATCCTTTTCGCATCTGCTCTTGCGTCTGCGCAGATCCGTCCTTGTCGGGACCAGAGCTTGCCGGGCGAAGCCCCACCTTGTCGCTGGATGTGTATGCGCCGTGGTTGCTAGCTCATCATCCGCCTCCCTCTCCACTACTAACGCAGCACTAACCACTTGATTGGTTGCCGCTATATATAGCAGCAACTTCTCTTGTGGCTTAGGTGCGACAAGTGTTGGAGTGGAGGACAGTACCTCTTTAAGTCCTGCAGCGCAGCCTCCGCTTCGGAGTCCATTTCATTGGACCTGCCTTTTCAAAATCTTGAAAAATGGCGGTATGCCGCTCAGCAGATCTAGAGATAAACCTGCTGAGAGCAGCTACGCAACCGACAAGTCTTCGTACATCCTTGACGCGCTTTGGTGCTTCAATCTGCTCGATGGCCTTGATCTTGTCGGGATTGTCTTCAATTCCCCGCTGAGACACGAAGAAACCGAGAAGCTTGCCGGAAGGGACTCCAAACACGCACTTCTCGGGGTTGAGCTTGAGGTTGATCTTGCGCAGATTTGCAAAGGTCTCATCCAAATCTTGAACTAGAGTTGCTTTGTCCTTGCTCTTGACCACTATGTCATCCATGTAGGCTTCTACATTTACGTGCATTTGCGGCTCAAAAGCGTCATGGACTACTCTTGCAAGCGTTGAACCAGATTCTTCAAACCGAAAGGCATCCGTATGAAACAGTATGTGCCACATGGAGTAATGAATGCGGTCTTCTCCTCATCTTCTTCGCCATGAAGATCTGATGATATCCTGAGTATGCATCAAGAAATGAAAGCAAATCACATCCAGCCGTGGAGTCAACAATCTGGTCGATGCGCGGCAAGGGAAATGGATCTTTGGGACAAGCTTTATTAACATCCGTGAAGTCAATACAAAGCCTCCATTTCCCGTTAGCCTTGCGCACAACTACAGGATTGGCCAACCACGTAGGATGGAGCACTCCTCTGACAAGGCCTGCTGCTTCCAGTTTCCTGATCTCCTCCGCGGTGCTCCAGAAGCTTCAGATCCCTGACAGCGAGCTCGAAGAGACTGGCACTTTCCAAGGAATCAATCCGGGAAGGAGGAAGCCGAAGGGGAAGATCACGTTGCCGGTAACATTTGGCAGCGAGCTGAACTTTAGGACTGAGAGGGTCACATTTGACGTTGCTGATTTCCCATTGCCTTACAATGGGATACTTGGCCGTCCAGCGCTCGCCAAGTTCATGGCAGCCTCTCATTATGCCTACAACTTACTCAAGATGCCAGGCCCGATAAGCATCATCTCTGTCCATGGCGACAAGAAGGATGCTCTTATCTGCGCCGACAAGATCTATCGGGATGCAGTGCATGACAGTTGCAAGCCACTTGCCGCTGAAGCTCCCGGGGGGAAGAAGACCAAGTCCAAGACCGGCAAGAGCTCTGATGCCCACTCCGGCAAGCGCACCTCTTCGGAGTGCTGCGCTACCGTCGAGGGCGCACCATCGAGCTCCACCGGCAAGTGCAAGAAGAAAGACGATGGCAGCTCCGCCAAAGACCAAGAAGGTGTCCGCCAAGGAGGACGACACTGGTGGTACCTTCACCATCAGTGCCTCTCTCGACCCTAAATAGGAAGGCGCGCTCGTTGCTTTCCTGCGGGCGAACATCGACGTGTTTGCATGGCAACCGTCTGACATCCCCGGTGTTCCCAGGAAAGTAATTGAGCACCGTCTTGCCGTTTGTCCTCATGAGCGGCGATGTCGGGGAGGCTGATCGGACCCACGAACACCTATGGGGCCGGCGGACCAGGCCCCTTCTGGTTCGGAGGGGGGCGGAGATCGCACGAAGAGCGGATCGAGGCGGCTTACACGAGCAGTTTTACCCACCTTCGAGCTCTCCGAGAGATAATACTCCTCTGCTGCTTGTCCGATTTGTATTGTGTTCTTGCTAGGGAGCCGATGAGAGCTACAAGACCTAGCGTGAGAGTTCTCTGGTTACGTTGGGATCGAACTGAACCGAACCCCCTCTCGTTCGCATGGGCCTCCTTTTATATGCTCAAGGGTCTCCGGCCAGTGGCAACGTAGATGAGGGTACAAATGGAAAAACAGTAGTTGGTACACCTACTTGAACAAAGGTATGCGATGTACTCTACCTAACCCTGACGGCAAGGGACAAAAGCATTAAATGCCCGTCCCTGTCGCCTAAACAGTGCAACAAGGACCGTCAGGAGCGCCACCGTTTGCCACGATGGTAGGCTTGTCAGCGCCGCTTATCGCTGCTCCCCGCTGGCTGCACAGCCTCTTGACACGCGCGCATGGAACGGTCCCATGGCGACACGTTGGTGGATGAGCTGGAGCGGAGATGAAGAGAGGTTGCCTGCCGCGGCAAGTGCCTTGCCGCGGCTGAATCCTTGTCGCGTCCGGAGGCTTGTCGCGCTCCGAGCCTTCCCGGCAAGCTCCTCTTGATGGGGTCTTGTCTTCTGCGTGCCTTAAGTGGCCTTCCCGGCAAGCTCCTCTTGCCGGGGCCTTGTCTACTCGGTTAAATACTTTGTTCTTGAATGGCTCCAAAGGAACCACGGAGGATCTTGGCGGCGACCAGGCAAGCCTTACCGCGGGGTGCTGCAACTGCCCGTGCACGAGTTCGGGATACTAGGGTACCCCTACTCTAGTACACCGACAGGGTGTCTCGATCTTTCGATGAGATGATAACTATCGATTTGGCGGAGATGACTTTGACGATCCGACTACAAACGTGCACGACATTGCGCCTTAGCAATCGCTAAACCAATCTCCTAAGGTTCTTGGCGATGCGGAAGCACGGTCAGCCTGACCACGAAGGTCTATTCCTGCAAGCAATCGAAGAACGAGCAAGAATATGATAAAGCAATCCGAATATTGCGAATATATATGAAGTATTGATAATGGTAGGAATCCGTAAGCGGTCTTGGTCTGGTCGTTGGACACAAACGAAGTACACGAAGTTGCAATGGCTAACTTTTAACTAAACAAATACCCAGGAAAAAGCTACTAGATGGATCTACTTATATAGGAGCAAGGGGTGGCGGCCAAGGAGGTGGGAAGACGTCCCAAGGCAGCCTAAAACTAACCCTAGGTCGTACAAGGCTAATGGGCCCAAGTGGAGGTGATGCAACACCTTTGCACTTGTAGTTTGACTCGGATTCTGCTGCAGCATCAAATTGTTTCGTCCATAACTCAACGCTCTGGACGAATTTGAAGGTGAATCCAATTGGGAGTCTGTATGAAAGAGTTATTTCCGTTTTGAGTCAGGTATGTCTGTGCAGTCCGAATCTGAATCCAGAACGTGAGAGACTTGGACTCTATCTTCTCTTGGTCCAAAAGTGGCGTAAGAGGACTTTTCGAACAACACCTAAACTTCTCCTTTTGCCTTATCTTCATATGTGATTGTACAAATGTCCCATACACCTGCAATTAGACAAATTACAAAAGTGTGTGAAGTATTTTTGTTCTGGATAACATAAACAGATTATTGAATAGTTTGCACTAGAAATCACCTGACAAATATACATGTATGCAATATTTTTGGTCGTATCCAAGGTAGTCATGTCCTCATCATCCTCCCCTTTTTGAAAACAAAGCCGTCCTCGGCTTTTCTTAATCTGAAATGTGGCTAACAAAAGAGACAAGGTGTACATGTTGTATATGTATATGTCATCCATTTTTACTTCCCTTGATTTTTGCACATATGACACATGTATACATGAGTAACTTTCATAGATCATGAAATATAAAGCCGAAATATTATCATAAGTAGAAGGCATGCAAATATTGCAAATCAGTTTGCACATATAAGTGAAGCTCTTATTCATATCAAAAGATTGGCAATATTCATCATTAAACCATCCCAACATTGCTGAATAAACCTTACGTGCATCAAATTTACATACTACAACATGCTTAAATAAGAAAACATGCAATAAGTCATTTGACACAGAATGATCACCAAGATTAGAGGTCATATCAGAATGATTAAACATCGGCACAATTATTTTAAAATGTATTTGATCCAAATCTGATTTATTTCCTTATTCACATGGTTCTTTGACATCAACAGTTAATTCAATGGGCGCACTCAAAATTGTTGGTACTTCAGTCGTTTGATCACATGATGCATTCATGACAGTAACATGATTCTCTAAAATAGATGGCGTGCTCAATTGAACAGGTAACTCAATACATGATGTATTTAAGTTAATTAGGTATGCATCATTCTCATGTGAAGTTATATCATCAATACCTTTACTGTTACCTTGTCGCAAAGACGTAGCTGATGTAGGTATGGACGATGACAATGTACCATACACTTGAGATGATGTCGCACTCACAATCTGAGGTGTGTCTGCTCTAGTAGGTGCAACGATGGAGGAACCAACCGATGGTAGTGAGCATGAATTGGAATAGTAGTTGTTGTAGTCACCCAATGCATCCTCCTGTAACTGTCTCTCAAAGGTACAACCACGAACATATATATACCAGTAATGCAATGAGGAATATACTGAAATCTTGCCTGAATATCATGGTTCAAACCACCAAAAAATCTATTCATTCTATCATCCTCAGATTCTTCTATGTCACAATGATGCATATAAGATTTGAACTCTTGGTAGTAAGCATGGACAGTGTTGTTGCCTTATTTAAATTGTTCGAATTTGCGAAGCAATTCACGACGATAGTAAGGAGGGAAAAATGTTGTCTCATTACATCTTTTAAATCTTTTCAAGTTGTGGGTTGGTATCAATGTTTTTCTTACAATGCACACTCCACCAAGCCAAGCAAAAAGCGATAAATGCTCTAGTGGCAGCTCGTACTCGCTCAAGTTCAGAAAAGTCATAGTGACTAAAAACTTGTTCTATTTCAAACACCCAAGCTAGATAAATAGCAGGATTAAATCTACCCTCAAATGACGGTAAAGAGATAACCTGACCATATGCTTGTGTGTGTTGTCCCAACTCTCGTGATGGTGAAGATGTGACCGTCGTCCAAGAACGTCTCCGGAACCTGTCATGATTAGTAGAAACAAGAAACAAAATTCGAGAATAATGTTCCTATGAATTACTAGGGTGTGGTTGTAAAGTGCTCACAGTAAAGCAAATATCAATATCTTACAAGTTCTTACCATGCGGCAAGCGGTGAAAGGAAACCAATGGTGTCAAATAACTCCGAAGATTGTGTAAAACGATTGCCACGGGAACGTACATATACACGGTGTAGAAATATGTGGAGCTGGGTTGGCTATATATGGTAGCAAAACATTAGCAATAATCAATTCACAGATGTAATATTGAATAAACGCTCAACGACGGTACTGTGCTGGTCCTAGGCTAGACCGGACTTGAGACGCGATCCTAGAACACTAATGAGGTCACAACGTAGCACAACTAGCATCAATGAAGGATACTAAGTAGCTCTGGACAGCAAGATATAAGTGAAGATCACAACGGGAGTAAAGATAATGATGAAAAACAACTGCCAAGCAGGATATACAACAACTTTCTCTCCAACTTTCCTCTGGAAAAGTTTGTGCCAATTTTTTTGATAATTTTCCTCAAGAAAGGTAATGACAAGCTTTCAAACGCGACAGGAATCACTCAATTCTCAGTTGATATGAGGAGTCAAAAAATTCTAAAACTGGCCTGAAAAACCGGAATAAGCTGTGTTCGCGAACTTCGGAGGGCAAATGACCTATTTAGAAGCTGATTTTTAGGTGCCAAATATTGAACTAGTTCTACAACTATTTAGATGCGGCTCGTCGCTAGCTTTCATTTGAGTACTCGCAGAGCCAAAACGGACTTCGTGTGAGGAACTTATCCCTGTTTTACTGAACAGTGCGCAAAACAGATTCCAATCCGAATTCAATTACGAGATTGAGCCCAGATAGATCCGAATTTTGTTTTTTTCTTCTTTTTTTCTCACACTTACTTTTTCTTTTTTTTTCTCTGACTTTTTTTTACTTTTTTTCTCTTTTTCTCTCTCTCACTATTTCCAAAACAAACTAGATAAGATGCAGATTGGATCAAGCGAAGATGTGAACGATCTCAACTATGATTATGACAATGAACGGTGGGTAGCACATGGTGGAAATTGATGGATGGGTGGTGGACAGCGGAAGGGATAACGATGCAGCGGCGGCGTGACTAATGTGAACAGAACTCGAAACTCTAAACGAACTAGACACTAAGACCAGCAACTCGACACGACGATGCAACCGATAATTCAATAATGCAAACAATGAAAAGAAAATTGGAAAGGGTCACACTAGTTTGGACAAAGGATGAATAGATCTAACTTTTTTTGTGGCTTTTTCTTGGACAGTAGGTAAGAAAATAAATCTAATCTAGGGAAAGCTGGAAATTCTCACCGAGCAACCTGAAAACTGATATCACTTGATAGAGGCGAGGGTGTCCCGATCTTTCGATGAGATGATAACTATCGATTTGGGGGAGATGACTTTGACGATCCGACTACAAACGTGCACGACGTTGCGCCTTAGCAATCGCTAAACCAATCTCCTGAGGTTACTGATGATGTCGGAAGCACGGTCAGCCTGACCACGAAGGTCTATTCCTGCAAGCAATCGAAGAACGAGCAAGAATATGATAAACCAATCTGAATATTGCGAATATATATGAAGTATTGATAATGGTGGGGATCCATAAGCGGTCTTGGTCTGGTCGTTGAACACAAACAAAGTACACGAAGTTGCAATGGCTAACTTTTAACTAAACAAATCCCGAAGGAAAAGCTACTAGATGGATCTACTTATATAGGAGCAAGGGGTGGCGGCCAAGGAGGTGGGAGGACGTCCCAAGGCAGCCTAAAACTAACCCTAGGTCGTACAAGGCCAATGGGCCCAAGTGGAGGTGATGCAACACCTTTGGACTTGTAGTTTGACTCGGATTCTGCTGCAACATCAGATTGTTTCATCCATAACTCAACGCTCCAGACGAATTTGAAGGTGAATCCAATTGGGTTGGAAAGAGCACGCAATCTATTTTCCAACAAAAAAATCACCCAATTCGGAGTCCGTATGAAAGAGTTATTTCCGTTTTGAGTCAGGAATGTCTGTGTAGTCCGAATCTGAGTCCAGAACGTGAGAGACTTGGACTCTATCTTCTCTTGGTCCAAAAATGACGTGAGAGGAGTTTTTGAACAGCACCTAAACTTCTCTTTTTCCCTTATCTTCATATGTGGATTGTATAAATGTCCCATACACCTGCAATTAGACAAAACACAAAAGTGTGTGAAGTATTTTGTTCTGGATAACATAAATAGAATATTGAATAGTTTGCACTAGAAATCACCTGACAAATATGCATGTATGCAATATTTTTGGTCGTATCCAAGGTTGTCATGTCCTCATCAATCTGGCATCAGAGCAAGGCGATCCGTTGGCCCTGCCGACCCACCATCGTCACACCAGACTCGTCAACAAGTTGCGCGCCGCCTCCATGGATTGAATTTCGCCAGAGACGAAGGCCATCTACGATCTCCTCCGAGCCGACTTCGACCAGGCCAACCGTGACCGCGTCGGCTCCACAGCGCAAGCCATCGGCCAGCTCGACGCCCAGCTCTTCCTCCTCTCAGGCCACGTCGATGAGGTCAAGGTCTCGATCAGAGTCGACATCGATGAACTACGACAGGGGCTTGATCGTTTCACGCCACCGCCTCGTGAAACGCCAACTGCGCGATGGCCACTCCATCACGTGCGCCAAACAGTGGCTTGTCAGGCCCTGATGGGCGCCGCCTCGACAGCGAGAGCCGGGGGTAGGGGCTGATGACCCACAAGTATAGGCGATCAATCGTACTCCTTCGATAAGTAAGGGTGTCGAACCCAACGATGAGCAGAAGGAAATGATAAGTGGTTTTCAAAAGGTATTCTCTGCAAGTGCTGAAAGTAACAGTGATAGATAATTTTATTGCAAGATAATTCGGAACAAGTAAAAAATAGCGATAGTAACAAAGGTGCAACAAGGTGTCTCAATCCTTTTTATAGCAAAGGACAAGCCGAAAAGTTTTCTTATATAAAGCAAAGTGCTCTCGAGGACACATGGGAAGTGTCGCCTAGTCACGCTCATCATATGTAGTTGATGGGAAACATTGTTTGTCATCCGACTTATTTTTTGGTCTCGTAAGTCGCCTATGACGCATGACACGTGTTCCCGTGGGCCACCAACCGCTTTATCTCTTTCCCCGACCTCGGTGAAGCTCATCCACATGTTCCTCATCTCCTTCATCCTCGCACAACTCACTTTCACTTTTCCATTGCTGATGTCGCCGCCCCTAGCAAAGCTCGTCCACATCTCGTTTCTCTCCCTCTCGCGTCTCGCCACCGCCCACCACCTGCACTCATCGCGCTGCAAGCCACCTTCTCGTCCCACACCTCTCACACTACTACTGCTATCTCCGCCATGGCCACGCTCCACACGCTGTTACCCCAACCTTCTCCCATCGTTCACTGCAAGGCGGCTTCAGGGAGGACGGTGCTCTGTTGGAGATGAGGCACCGATGCTGCAACCCGAGTCGCCGTCGACCCTGTGCTACCGCAGGCAAGGAGAGTGTAACATCCCGGTAGTTAAGCTACAATAATCACACACTAATAGTGCCATGTCATCACAATTAATTTTGCTAAACCTCACTTTGATCCAAACACAATTCATATTCAAAGATAAAGTAAAGTCAAATAATTAAAATTTTCTAAAGGTAAAATAAAAATGTAAGTTGGGTTGCAAATATTCACTAACAAATTTTCATGTAAGAGATAACCTTTTTCAAAATATACAAGTGCCCCTAAACATTTTTAAAACCGACCCATAAGCTTTTTATTGAAACAATCTAATTTAAATAAATATGCAAAATATTCAAAATCATGAGACTTGTTGGACTAGCCCAAAATATTGTCTCGAATTTATGTAATCTTTGAACATTTAACTAAAATCATTTAGTACCTAAACTAAATACAAAATAGTAGCTAAAGAAGAAACTGAAAAGAAAAAGGGAAATATACTAATAAAAAGAAAAGAAATCTAATCTAATGGGCCACTTGGCCCATTTAGCAAAACGGCCCAGCCACGCCCACTTGTCCCCTTCCCCTCGCTACAGGAGACGGAGGGGGGCCGTGGCAGCCATCCACGGCGCCATGGCCGCGGTTGCAGCCATCCACCCCCCCGGAGTATATAGCCCCGGCGCCCGCCCCCGAAACCCTAGTTCGGCCCTCCTTCTTTCCCCCATCGACCCCTTCTTCTTCTGCTCGAAATCAAGGTCAAAATCTCCGCGGTCACCGCTGCCCCGCCCTTGTTGTCGCGGCCACCGTAGTCGCCGTCACTCGGGGGCATATCCTAGAGGATCGCCGCACTCGAGTTCATCCGTCCCGAGGACCAGCTCGATCCGGGGAGCTGCGTGACCGACGCCATCGCCATCTTCTTCAACCGGCCGTCACCAACTCGTCGCCGATGCCGTCGCTCAGGTCCACCCCGTCCTCCCTGACCTCGTCCCCGGCACCGCTGTGAGCCACTCTTCCCAAACCCCCCTCTCCATGTTGTTGATTCGTCCCCGTAGCCGCGCCGTCCCCGAGCTCGTCCGAGCTGCCGCGTACGCGTACATACATACGTGCGCTGCTGCCGCTGCTTGCATCGTGCTAGGCTGTTGCTCCTGTTGCAGCTGCTGGCGCCCGTGGCCGCTGTCGATGCCGCCTGTGCGCACGCATCGGCCGCGCCCGTGTGCTTGGCTGTTTTGCTGCTCCCGCTACCTGCTGCTGCTTTGCCTTGCTACTGTTACTCTGCCGCTGCTTGGCTGCATGCTGCTGCTCTTAGCCTTGCTGCTACGCTGCTGCTCTTGCTTGCTGCTATGCTTTGCTGCTGTTCGTTGCTGCTGCCGCTTGCCATTCGCTGCTGCCTTCTAGTTCCTGCTACATCTGTTGCCCGCCTCTACTAACAACCGTGGCCATGGATGAGCATGTGCTATGCTAGGTGCGTGTACGTACGTCCACCGCTGGCCGGCCGTGCAAATTAGCTTAGGGTCTAATTACTAGTACTAGTTAGTTTAACTACTAACCAATGACAGTGCCCCCACCGTTAGTAATCTGGTTTAATTAAAGTCAAACTAATCATAGACAATGACATGTGGGACCTGTCTACACTATTCATCCTTTGACCATTCAACCTTTGACTAGGTCAACCCTGCCACTGGACCCCACCTATCAGCCACTTTGCCAACTTAATGGGTACGCTTCTGTGTACCCATAGCATTTACCCTTCTATTTTCAAATTAATAAATAATTCCAGAAAATGATTAAAACTTTGAAATTTAATATAAAATAAACTGTAGCTCAGATGAAAATACTTTGTACATGAAAGTTGCTCAGAACGACGAGACGAATCCGGCTACGTAGCCCGTTCGTCCGCCTCACATCGCTAGCATAGCAAACACGCAACTTTTCTCATCCGATTCATCTGTCCAAAAACGCGAAACACCGAGAATACTTTCCCGGATGTTTCCCTCCTTCGCCGGTATCACCTATCCCCGCATTAGATCACCCCTGGCACCGCGTATTACCTCATTATGTTTTGTGATGCTTTGTTTGCTCCGTATTTATTGTTTCTTCCCCCTCTTCTCCCCGGTAGACCCCGAGATCGGCGCTCATGCCGCCGAGTACGACTACATCACCGACGACCCTTCTTCCTATACAACAAAGCTTCCAGGCAAGCCCCCCCCCCTTTTGACCACGAGATATCGCCTACTCTTCTATACTGCTTGCATTAGAGTAGAGTAGCATGTTACTGCTTTCCGTTTATCCTACCTTGCTACTATTGTTGTACCTTTACCTGCAATCCTAAATGCTTAGTATAGGATGCTAGTATTCCATTAGTGGCCCTAAATTCTTGTCCGTCTGCCATGCTATACTATCGGGCCGTGATCACTCGGGAGGTGATCACGGGTATATACTATATACTTTAAACATGATACATGTGGTGACTAAAGTCGGGATGGCTCGTGGAGCACCCGCGAGTGATTCATGATTGAAATTTGAAAGGACCTTTGTCCCATGACCCTCTGTGTGGATCTTTGTAGCGGAGCGACAGGCAGGTTGAGACCGCCTAGGTGAGAGGTGGACCTGGCCCTGGTCGGTGTCATGATTTACATCATTAACACGCTTAACGAGATCTTGGTATTTGTTCTGAGTCTAGCCATTTGGTCTATACGCACGAACCAACTATGTGGGAAAGATATGGGCACTCAGCGTCGTGGTATCAGCCGAAGCCTTCGTGACGTCAGCGGCGGCCGCGTAGCCGGATTGGAACGTAAGCCTGCTCTTGTATTAAGGGGATAGTTACGCTTCCGGCCGCCCTCGCGCGTGCAGTGTGCTAAGGCGATGGGCCCGCACCCTGTCGCTTAGGTTTAGACCGGCGTCTTGACCTCTCTGGTGGCCTAGGTGGGGCTGGCGTGTTGATCTTCCGAGGCGGGCATGACCCGTAAAAGTGTGTCCGCCAAATGGGATCAAGCGTGTTGGGTTATGTGGTGCACCCTGCAGGGAAGTTAATCTATTCGAATAGCCGTGATCTCCCGTAATGTGGGCGACTTGGAGTTGTACCTTGACCTTATGACAACTAGAACCGGGTACTTAATAAAACACACCCTTCCAAGTGCCAGATACAACTCGGTGGTCGCTCTCTAACAGGGCTATGAGGAGAGGATCGCCGGGTAGGATTTTGCTATGCGATGCTACTTGGAGGACTTCAGTCTACTTTCTTCTACATGCTGCAAGACAGAGGATGCCAGAAGCGTAGTCTTCGACAGGATTAGTGTCGTGGAATTGTCACGGCAGATGTCCTCTTGCAAGGACTTAGTCGTGGAGCCATCGCAACTAGGAAGCTTAAATGGGTTAATCGGGACAAAGGACACGAGAGAGTTTATACTAGTTCGGCCACTTACGATGAAGGTAAGGCCTACGTCTAGTTGGGTTGGTATTGCTTGATCTTTCGATAACCAGGGAGCGAGATACGCTATGCCCGGCTCTCGAGGAGTTGTTTCTTGCCCTATGCCGCTGGCGGGTCGTCCCCTTATATACACGGGTCGACGCCCTGCGGCTTACAGAGTCCCGGCCGGCTCATAGACAATGTCCGGCTCGGTGACTACTTAATTCTACCTTACAATACAAGTCATGCCATGATGGCGGTTTATCACTACGGGCCTTAAGTCGCCTGTGGGCCTTTAGACCCTTTATTGAACCGCCATCTCCATACTTGGTCTTGGGCTTCTGATGAGTCACTCTTTATGTAACCCGGCCCCTCCTGGGCGGCTTACACAAATAGTTATATCCCCAACATTAGGCCCCAGATTGACTTGAACCAGTTCATGTCAATCTTAAAATATCTTAGCAACCAGTTTTTCTGTCTTCTGTCCGTGAAAAGGTCATAACCCATCGTGACGTCATCTTCGGGATCCGGTTTAACCCATCGTGACGTCATCTTCAATTAAATCCCTATCTTATTCCATCATATCTTCAACGTATCTTTGCCTTTACTAACCATCCCGAAAACCGAGGCGTCGGGGTCGCTGGATAATGATACTTGGTCTCCTCGTTTCTCGCGCCGTCTCAGTCGGCCTTCCCTTATAAACAGGCATGACCTAGGTCTTCCATTCTTCCCTCTTTCAGTCGTCTTCTTCCTCTTGCCTCTTCTCGAACTCCGCCGCCGCCGCCATCGAACCCCTCGTCTTCATCGACCCAGGCCGCTGCATCAACCTCGACGACCAGAAATCGGCCGAATCTCCGCGGCTCGTCCACATCCGTGAGTTCCTCTCTTTCCCTTTCTTAGATCTGCATTGGAACTGTCTTGAGTTCTTCGACGTTCATCGCCGCCCGATGCCAACCCTTGCTAGTTTTCACCTCCAATGCACTGTTTAGATCGTAAAAACAACATAGAACTGCTGCGGTAATTGTTTGTGCCTATTTTGCATAGAAACAGATCTCATTTCCCTTGTTTGGAAGCCCCCTTCAAATGCATGAACTTCTCTGCCCTGTTTTAAGTCTAGAAATTTTTCTTTCCAGAGGTACCGTTTGATCCAAAATAATAACTGCAACTTGTGAAACCTGTTTGTTCCACACTTAGCCAAAAATTGCATCTGTTGAATCTGTTTTAGCCATAGTAGTCCTTGTGACCGGTTTAAGACAACACCGCTGTCAAGACCGCTTGCTTCCCATGACTTAAGAAAATTTTAATTACCTTTAATACCTGCAGCGGTTTAAACGTTATTGCATAGTCACCTATATGTCATTAGGCCCCTTCTTAAGCCGCCACCTTGAATATATTTAAACCGGACATTTTTACTTTGTCATAGGCTTCCGCTTACACCATGGCACCTAAGGCTCCCAAGGCCCCTGTGACCTGCAACTGGGTCCCGTCCATTGTCACAGAAAGCAAACTGTCTGATTTTGTGAAGTCCGGCCATCTGCCCAAGAAGGAGGTCATGTCTTATCGTGCTCCTGACCCGTCCGAGGAGAAACCTCATCCCAAAGAAGGGGAGGTAATAGTTTTTATGGATCATATGAGCCGGGGCTTCGCTCCACCCGGTTCAAAATTCTTTAGGGATGTTTTGCATTTCTTCGATCTCAGACCTCAAGACATCGGACCCAATTCCGTATCAAATATTTGCAATTTCCAAGTTTTCTGCGAGGTGTATCTTGGAGAGGAACCCATCATACTTTTATTCAGAGAACTATTTTACTTAAACCGGAAGCACGAACGTGCCAACGGGCTCAGTCTGGAACTTAGTGGCATCTCGATTCAGCGGCGGAGAGACTGTCTTTTTCCTTACGCTGAACTGCCGAGTTATCCAAAGGATTGGAATGGGGCGATGGTTTTATCATGAGGATACTTCTCCGGCTGACGAAAATCCTCTGCCCGGCTTTCGCGCCTTGCGCCTTGAATCCAACCACCCCCTGCCGGATAAACTGAGTGTCGTTGAGCGTCTGCCACTTGCTCCCACCATTAGCAAAATCAAAGCTCTTTTGGGAAATGGCTTAGATGGTGTTGACCTAGTCCGAGTCTGGGTCGCTTGGCGAGTGATTCCGTTAAGCCGCCGCCCCGGCTTAATGTGCACTTACTCCGGCGAAAAGAATGACCCATTGCGTCATAGTCCCGACGACTTACCAGATGATGTGGTGGATGCTACAAACCCAGACGTTGCTGAAAGAGGGCACGTTGACCAGTAACACCTTCGGCTTACTTCCTTTCTGCAAGAAGAACCCGGCTCCTGCAGTAAGTCATCAACCTCAATAATTACTCCTTACTGTGTTATACCTTACTTTTATTCATAACCCCTTATCATTCTTCACAGGCCGATGATAACTTCTGGAAGGTCAAGTATAATCATGAGGCGGCAAAACAAGCCAGAGCGGCCAAAAGAGACAAAAGGAAAACCGCCAAGACTGGAACTTCAAGGAAAAGGAAGCCAAGCGCTTCCGACTTACTTAAATTAGATGACACTTCTGACGACGAAGAAGAGGTAACTTTTAACTCCCTTGACTCTTTATCATCACCTTGCTGACCCTTAATCTTTTCAGGAGGATACGGGGAACAGCCAAGCCATCGAGGAAGAGGTAACTATAATCTCCTCCGACTCCAAGCCCCTGCCGTGTCAGAAAATTCGAAGAGTAACCCGGAAAGTAAGATTTTCACATCCTTTGGCTTACCAAGATCCTCAATTTCTTTTGAAGCAACAACAATTTGAAAGCCGGAGGCGTAACCCGGACCAGCAAGGATATAGAGCTCTCCTCCAGCTTACTTGATGTAACCAGGAAGCGTCGGGCCGAGGTTATCTCTGATTTACGTTCTGTTTACCCTTTGGCGGGTTTAATTCGTCAACCTCTCAATTCATCTGACTCCAATTATCAGGATACCTCTCCTTCATCCGGCGAGTCTATGCAATCTAACATGCCGGCTTTCAAGACTGCCCCTGGGTAATATAATTTTGTTTTGTTTATGCTTTACCTTACTGATATTTTGCGCTCACCCTTCTGCTTTGTCCACAGCGTGCAGGTGAAGCCCAGTAAGACGGCAAAAAAGAATAAGCCATCCCAAGACCCGGTAGTAACTGAACCGGAACTCGTAAACCGCCTGACACTTCCACTCATCAACCGCCGCCTGAACAGGCTTATGAAATTCCAGCACCATCCTCTAATCCGCCCGCTGAAAAAACTTTTGGCGGCTCTGATAAACCGGAAACTCCAAGCCCGGCCAAGACAATTGATCCGGAGGTTGAAATTACCAAGACTCAGTTTGTCGAGCCAAGTCAGCCCACCGTCCTTGCCAAGTGTTCTGCCAAAGAAGAGCTTTTGGAGCGCCGAAAGGCGAAATTAGATATTGCAGATTATACTAATTTGAGCATTGGAGATATAGTCTCTGGCTATATCAATCAAGTACATGGCAGCCGTGACCTGGAGATTAATATGGTGAAACAAATACAACAAAAATCTGAGGTACAACTGATGCTACTTTCCTTAATCATACTTACTGTATCAGCCCCCAAGTCTATTGCTTATGAATGAATATGTTGTAGACTTAGAGACCTGCTTAGCACTGCGTTGTCCGGTTTATATGAAAATATTTAACCCGGTTGTAACATGATACCTTGAATTTGCAATACACATTAGCCCCCAAGTCTCAGGTATCTTTGCTTGCAAAGTGCTTGGGACTTAATTTCTCATGAACCGGCATTGTACATTAAATTTCTTCAGCATACATTAGCCCCCAAGTGTCAAGTACCTTTGCTTGCAAAGTGCTTGGGACTTAATGATATCTTACCACAATTTTGATTATAACCCGGCATCAATGCAGGCCACCACAAGTCAATTTGAATCGGAGATTGCTGACCTGAAGACCCGCCTGGCCGCTCAAGAACTTGAAATTCAAAAGGCCAACTCCAAATTTGCATTCAGCGTCTCTGAACAAGAGAAGTTGAAGAAGAATTTTGATGCGGAGAAGAAAATCTGGGCTGATGAAAAGGCCTCACCGGTGACCCGGGCCGAGACAAAGCAGAACGCCACTTGCGTATAACAAATGAGCTGTCCAAATTTTAAAGCGCTTAGATATCTCAAATGGTCTCGGAATCTTGATGAGTTACTATATATAACCTTGAATATCGGAATCCTTCCTTTGATGACTATTTTAATTGTCATCTCCGGCTCACCTTATGTGTATAAACGCAGGCCCCAGGAGCACAAACCTCAAGCAGAACATGCTGATCAAGTTAAAGGCGGTTTACACTCTGGTGGAGCGGCATTTGTCACAGTCTAGCGATGCTTTGACCGTTGTGGCTTTATCAAATGACGTTCCCCATCTCCTGCAAGATGTGCTAAAGTGGCTTGCCGTGCTACCCCAGCGGATTCAAGAGCTAAGGCGGGCATCTACCAGAACCGGGGCCATAGCTGCCTTAAGCCGGGCCAAGGCATTGCTTCCAGAGTTAGACCTGACAGACATTGCTCTTGGATATCCTAGCTTGAAGGAAGACGGTTCTGTATTCGATGAAACAGACTTTACCGCCTGTGTGAGAGTCGTACATCCTGTAGCTACCATCATTGGGAATGATATTGACCTTACCAAGTATCAGCCGGGCTATGATAGCGAGAACCGGAGAATTCCAACACCTCACTATGATGACGTCAGCCTGATCCCTCCAACTCGTAAGCATACCTTTGCTCCTGAAGTTGACCCAGCCGGTTTAATAGATGATGAAGCTGAATTTGAAGCCTTAAGCGGCATTGACTGGACCTCGTCAACCTTCCAGGACAGGGCAGCAGACGGAGAGGCGGAGAAGGATAACCCAGAATCTTCAAACCCACCAAAGGAGTGAACCACCAGGCGTTATGACTTTGCGAAAAACAATGCTTCATTATTTAGACTCGGGGAGTCTTGTAATAGGGTAGAAAAAACCTCTCAACTTTGTCATGCCTTCGCGCATGTTTGTGGCGCTTAATACTTTCGTAAGCCGCCATCGCTATATACTTCCAGCTTATGTTGATCTTTCCTTGATGTTAAAAACTTTCTTGCTTTATCCTGCGTATAAAACAAAACAGAATTCCCTTGGCGACTTATCGCATCCGGGGTCACATAAAGTATTGATAACCCGGAATATGAACCAAAACATCAAAGAAAGGCCGGTTTATGACTATGATCACAATAGCATACCTGCGATCTTATTTGGTATTCTCGCCGGCTTATGTGACCCAAATCAGAGAGTGAGTTTAACTCCTGAAAGTTGGCACATATAATGTTTACCTGGCCCTTAATAAGATTTATACTTACAGAGTATAATGAATAGTAAACTTAATTTCAAAGGCCTCTGATTCGAATACGATCAGTGAACCGTTCCAAAGGGGTTAAGCTAAGATTCGGATACGATCATATAGCCCCCAATGGCTTTGGCAATGCCGATCAAGTGGGTATCGACAGCTATGTTCTCTTTGGTTCGAATACGACCTATGTTTGAACAGGAAGCCCCCAAGTGACCATGAGAGTTGTTAAATGGCGTTGATTCGAATACGATCCACGTCAGACCCAAAGGGGTTAAGCTATGATTCAAATATGATCAAGAAGCCCCCAAGTGGGTTTGGCAGTATGCCGATCAATTGGGTATCGATAGCTATGTTCTCTTTGGTTCGAATACGACCTATTATTCTGGCATTCTGCAGTTTAGTCCACTGATATGGCCCTTTACACATATACCCATGCATATGTAGTGTAGCTCCTTTCTTGCGAGTACTTTGGATGAGTACTCACGGTTGCTTTCTCCCCTTTTCCCCTTTCCTTTCTTTTCTGGTTGTCGCAACCAGATGTCGGAGTCCAGGAGCGACGCCAACGTCGTTTATTTACTCCTACTACCGGAGGTTCCTACTACTACGTGCAGCCCGCTGACGACGACCAGGAGTAGTTTAGGAGGATCCCAGGCAGGAGGCATGCGCATCTTTCGATCTGTATCCCAGTTTGTGCTAGCCTTCTTAAGGAAAACTTGTTTAACTTATGTCCGTACTCAGATATTGTTGCTTCCGCTGACTCGTCTATGATCGAGCACTTGTATTCGAGCCCTCGAGGCCCCTGGCTTGTATTATGATGCTTGTATGACTTATTTTATTTTTAGAGTTGTGTTGTGATATCTTCCCGTGAGTCCCTGATCTTGATAGTACACGTTTGGTGCATGATTAGTGTACGATTGAATCAGGGGCGTCACAGAGAGGAGGACGTTGCTACTGCCATGGCCTGGCGGAGCTGCGTTGTAGCACATGACGGTGACGCTACAACAGTGATGGTACCACGTCGAGGACGCTACTGCGTTGCAGCTAGAGAGGCGGCGAGTGTTAACCTACAAGTATAGGGAATATCAACAGTTTTTGAGGGTAGAGTATTCAACCCAAATTTATTGATTCGACACAAGGGGAGCCAAAGAATACTTGTAAGTATTAGCAGTTGAGTTGTCAATTCAACCACACCCGGAGACTAAATATCTGCAGCAAAGTGATCCGTAGCACAGTAGTATGGTAATTTGATAGAGATAGCAGCAATAGTAACGGTAACAGTAGTAGCAGTAATTTTGTAGCAGTTGTGAGAGTAGCAAAAGCAATAGTAACTTAGCAAGAACTATATGTGAAAAACACGTAGGCCTTCGACGGTGATAATGTTGGATAACATTCATCATATAACAGTCATAACCTAGGGCGACACAGAACTAGCTCCAATTCATCAATATAATGTAGGCATGTATTCCATAAATAGTCATACGTGCTTATGGAAAAGAATTTGCATGACATATTTTGTCCTACCCTCCCGTGGCAGCGGGGTCCAAAGGGAAACTAAGGGATATTAAGGCTTCCTTTTAATAGAGAACCGGAACAAAGCATTAACACATAGTGAATACATGAACTCCTCAAACTACGGTCATCACCGGAAAAAAATCCCAATTATTGTCACCATGGGGATGCGGATCATAACATGTAATAGGTGCATATAACTTGCATGGTAGGATCTAGAACACAAATATATTGGTGAAAATAAACAGTCCAGGTCTGAAATCATAGCACTCGGGCCCTATTGTGACAAGCATTAAGCGTAGCAAAGTCATAGCAACATCAATCTCAGAACATAGTGGATACTAGGGATCAAGCCCTAACAAAACTAACTCGATTACATGATGAATCTCATCCAACCATCACCGTCCAGCAAGCCTACAAAGAGATTACTCACTCCCGGCAGTGAGCATCATGAAATTGGTGATGGAGGATGGTTGATGATGATGAAGACGGAAGATCACCCTCTCTGGAGTCCCGAACGGACTCCAGATCTGGCCTCCCGATGAAGAACACGACATGGTGGCAGCTCTGTATCGTAAAACATGCTGAAACTTCCTCTTTATTTTTTTCTTGGAAAATAGGAATTTATAGAGTTGGAGTTAAGGTCAGCGAAGCCTCGAGGGGCCCACTACCCACCAGGGCGCGCCAGAGGGGGGTGGCGCTCTGGTGCCTAGTGGGAAGCATGGGACCCCCTTCAGTGGGTATTTGCTCCAGTATTTTTCTTTTATTCCAAATAGTTTCGTCCAATTCCGAGAACTTTTATTTTTGTACAAAAACAACGCCATGGTAGTTCTACTGAAAACAACATCAGTTCATGTTAGTTTCATTCAAATCAGGCAAATTAGAGTCCAAAGAAAGAGCAAACGTGTTTGAAAAAGTAGATACGACGGATACGTATCAACTCCCCCAAGCTTAACTCATTGCTTGTCCTCAAGCAATTCAGTTGACAAACTGAAAGTGATAAATAAAAACTTTTACGAACTCTTTTGTTCTTGTGTCCATATATATGCTTAAATAATACCCAGGTTTTCAGCAAAGATCATAACTAATCATGCAAACAATAACTCTTAGAAATTATATTCACTCATATTAATGGCATAATCAACTAGCGAGCAATAATAAAATATCTCAAATGCCAACACTTTGTCAAAACAATCATGATATAATATGACAATAATGGTATCTCACTAGCCCTTTCTGAGACCGCAAAACATTAATGCTGAGCACCTCCAAAGTTCAAGCAGCGACTAAACATTGTAATTCATGGTAGAAGACATCCAGTCATGATGCACACAACATTAACTATACACAATGCATGAGAATGACAATAGTGCTCTCCGGACTGGTGCTTGTTTGAGAAGGTGATGACTCAATAATAAAAGTAAAATAACGTAAAGGTAAATAGATAGGCCCTTCGCAGAGGGAAGTAGGGATTTGCAGAGGTGCCAGAGCTCAAAGCTTAAATCAGAGATAAATATAATTTTGGGAGGTATACCTTTCCTATCAATGTTATGACCAAGAGTATTCAATATCTTCCATGCTAAACACATTAGAGGCAGTTCCCAAGCGGTAAAAGTAAAGTTTACTCCCCCTGCACCAACAAACACAAGCCATGGCTAGCCGAATCCTCGGGTGCCCTCCATACTAACAACAGTCCGGGGGAATATTGTTTAATTACTATTGTAATTTTGATCACGGGACTGGGCATCACGATTACCAGCCTATCTCGTGCAAGGACAAGCGAATAAACACTCATCACGAGAATAACCTGCTTAGCATGGAAGATACTGACCACCCCCTGTCGCTCCATGAGTGGTACGGGCACACAAAACAGATGTTCATTTGAATTTTTAGAGGTGGCAGATGCAAATTTACTTGGAGCGGCAGAGTAATACCGCATATAGGTAGATATAGTGAACTCACCTGGAATAACTTTGGTTTAAGGATTTTGATGCACAAGCAGTATTCACGCTTAGTAGAGGCGAAGGCTAGCAAATAGGTTGGGAAGCGACCAACTAGAGAGCAAAAACGGTCATAATCATACATTATGAATAATTAACATTGAGTACTAGCATGAGTAGGATATAAACACCATGAACATAAATATCGTGGAGGTTATGTTGGTTTTGAATCAACTACATGCGCGAACATGTGCCAAGTCAAGCCACCTGAAACATTCAAAGGAGGATACCATATCATCATACTACATCACAACCATTTTAATGCATGTTGGCATCTAAGATAAATCATTATTCACTCCTAGTTACTTAAGCATGGCATGAGCAACTATAATATCTAATTGTCATCATAAACATGTTTAATCATGATATGCTGAATCATGGATACTTAGTTAAACATATTTTCAGAAATAAAAACAAGTTAAGTTCATATCCGCTTTACCTTGCCGCAGTCACTTCATTAAATGTCGTCATTGTTGCCTTTCACTTGCATGACCCAATGATATGAAAATAATAATAGTGCAAGAGTGACGTGGACTAAGTTGGAATCTGTAACATTTTATTCAAAGGAGAAGACAAAATAATATGGACTCTTTGTCAGCTTAACAATAATGCGCATGAGAGCCACTCAACATTTTCATCGTGGTCTTCTCCTTAGTATGACTCAACAAAAGAAAAAAAACAGAGAAACACACTGTTTTTTTGGAGTTTTTGATTTTTCTTGAAGAAAGAAAATTAAAGAAAGAAAAACAAAAACAAGAAAAACTATTTACACGGGAAAGCTTCCAACAAGAAAAAGAAGAAATGGGAAATCTTTTGGGGGTTTCTTTTAATACTACAACTAAATTAATCTAGAAAGAAAAACCGAAAAGAAGCAAGATTTTTTTTTTTGGATTTTCTCAAAGTTTTTCAAACACACACACAAGAAAGCGAAAAAATAAAACTAACATGGATTATACAATGAAAAAGTATGAACACCGACAAATGGAATGAAGTGTGTGAACATGAATGTAATGTCGGTAGAAATACGTACTCCCCCAAGCTTAGGCTTTTGGCCTAAGTTGGTAATCACCATCCGTAGTAGTCGTACAGTCCCATGTGAAAGTGCTGAGAGGCGGCACCTGAGCGTCCCACTCCTGGGGCTCATCCTCTGCCACTGCCTGTGCGTTCCAGTATGATCATACATGTTTGCGTGCATGATTAGTGTATGATTGAATGGGGGCGTCACAAGTTGGTATCAGAGCCAACTGCCTGTAGGAATCCCCCTTTCCAACTCCTTGGCCGGAGTTGAGTCTAGTCGATGAAAACTGTTTTACTAACATGGCTGTGCAGCCCATGGGCCCACGTCGCCATCGGGTGGTATTAGGATCTTTTACTCCTCGTCTAAACTCTGGGATTCTGATCTCTCTGCTATTCGGGTTAAATGATTTTCTAAAATCAAACTTTAGGTTCTCAAAAACACTTTCCCCCGGAGAGCCCCTTTCAGTACAGATGATCGCCGACTGCACCAGAAGATTTCTAAGATACTCTCCATATTCTCTCGAGACCTTGTGCCCGTTGCTTTTGCAATTCCCTACCACCGAAATATCCCTATGGATAAATACTTACACCTGTCGTGCTTAATTTTATTCCCAGTCGATCTTGTTATTACAAGATACCCCGAGAATACTTTGTGCCTACCGCCTTGCAGTTCTTTGCCACCTGATTACCCCTACAAATAATTCCTCACACTTACTGGGGATTCGTTCATCCCTAGTTGTTCATGTGTTTCACAAAAGTCTTCAAAATACTATTCGATCTTTCGAAAATCCTCAACAATCCGTTGTTCTTGAAATTCTTACTTGCTTGCATTATGGTTAACCCCATAAGTGTAAATCTTATTGGCATCCTTTGTCATTACCATTTTGAGTCCGTTGATGCAATATGTTGTGATCGCTTGCAATCCTCGGACGAATCCTATAATTTATCTTTCTCATATGTCAATTAAACATGAGCTGGTCCTCGACCAATCAAGTTGTCATCGAAGGTACCCCTAAATCTATTCAACTTATCTATTTTAACCAGACCGTTTGCTTTTGATCCCTTGATTTGGAGCTCATAATTCCTTTGCATTTGAGCTTTGAATTAGTCAGTTGTTTCTATAATCCAAAGCCCTTGCTTTGTTTTATCCTCTGATCGTGTGCCGATACTCACATCAGCTCCATTATGGACCGGCAAATTCTTTGTTGGATTTTATCAAACAACGTCCTTCATATTCAATAACCTTGTGAGCCTTCCCTCAGATACATAATGCCTTTGGTAAATTGTATCCTCTACTTTTGTCAACCATGCTCTGCTTTCGAGCTTGTGTTATCTACTCCTGATGTTTGTGGTATATGTTCCTAAGAGGCCCTGATGGGTTGAACCAATGCCTTACCTAATCTATGTGAGCTCGAAAGATTTCGCGGGCCATACTCATCTGGTATTTCATCAGGTAGAACTTTCAACACTAATGTCATTATTGACAACTAGAACTGAATGAAAGGTTATGCATTAAAGAAGTGGGAGTTGACCTTGAACTTTGTGTTCATGCCCATGGACACGATGTATATCCTATCATGGTAGCTTCTTCTAATAATAACTATTTTCCTTGATATAATATCCTTTGGTATCGGTGAATTGATCCTTTGCAATTGTGGTTCCGACCATATGTTCTTCTTTGATCCCATTTCTCGGACAAATTTAAGCACTTGTCTTATGTGGATCAATACAACAGTCCAACCTTACTTTGATCTTTCATCGAGTATTACACCCTGGTATCTCGAGATTATCACGGTACTGCATAACTTCTTATGAGTTCTCCATCAAGTACTACATTCTCACTGATTTCAATTTTTTCACGGGCTCTGAGTCATTAAACACTCAAGGACACCGATAACTGAACCGAGTCTGCATTGCGATTAAACAACTATTAGTAATCTCCTTTACTTACAAGTTTGTACTCGATCACGTCATTTCTAGCCTGATCGGCTATATCAGTATCGTGCTGATTTTAACTGTGCTACCTAGTCCTTATTCCCGGAGCACACTTTCAGCGATGAGCTAAGCTTACATCGATCTTCCTTGTCCATTTTCTTCACCTTGAAGAGCAAGCTTAATTCCGAGTTAGTGCCATATCCATGGCTCCAGTGACCTTTCGCTGCATCAGTCCTTTTGCTTGATGTAGTCGCTGTTCGATTGCTTCTTCGTGGAGCCTCTCAACAAAAATTGTCATGATCATCATCAGCATTCTGAGCTCTTCCAGGATATCAATCGAATTCATGATGCGAGATATCATCATTTCCCCCTCGATGATTTGTATTAACATCGATAACATTCCCGCATTCCCTCCATCACAAAACTTGTTCATGTTTCGTGTAGTTTCCTTTCCATCCAACTTATATTATGATTCTATCTTGGAGTATTACCATCTGTTATGTCAAGAATGTTAAGGGAATTACCTCCACTATTAATTCTTGATATGGTAATACTTCTCACCATCACCATTCTTTCTTGGTCCCCGTGTAGTTTTTAACCGGAAAACCGACAATCGAACTATGATGTGCGACTTCAAAACTTCTAGCAACCCTATTGCTCTGAAGTTAATGGTCGATATTTCATTCTTAGACCATTGGTTATCGAATCACCATTCTAACATTGATCATGCTACCTAAGCCCATATTTCGGGTGCACTTTTCAACCAATGTTTAATTGTGTATGGTTCCCTCCAGCATACATCATTAAGTCATTTGATCTGGCTATTTTTATCTCCTTGTTCACATAGTTGTGGAAATCCACCATTTTGAAAATCTCAATGGATTGTCGCTGAGTCAATCAGTCACCTCCTCACCTCCCCTTGATTTAATGATGAACTCTTGTTTCAGAACTCGCTTCCATGGTTTAATTCCCGAGAATCTTACAAGGTCACCTCGACAAGTTGTGTTGCACCTTTTCTTCTCTGGCATCCTAAGTCTGAGGTATCCTAACACCGACCAGATCTGAATCTCGGTCAGATATGATGGTTGGAATATATTTCCAATGGTAATAACAATTTTTATGACCCGGTAAGGTGATGTCATGCCCAACACACCTGGCCGGAGGACCTATTGTTATAGTTTCCTTTTTAGCATGGTTATCCATTCTTCCATGAGGAAATTGTAAGACTTATTCTATGAGTTGTTCCCGATGGATCCTTTGTGTATCCAAAGTCTCACATTGCTTGAAGACCATGTCAATGCTATCTCGAAGCATGTCTGTGGTACTCTGATTTTCAATAAGAACATCTGATGCTTGTATGACTTATTTATGTTTTAGAGTTGTGTTGTGATATCTTCCCGTGAGTCCCTGATCTTGATCGTACACGTTTGCGTGCATGATTAGTGTACGATTGAACCGGGGGCGTCACAAGTTGGTATCAGAGCCGACTACCTGTAGGAATCCCCCTTTCCAACTCCTTGGCCGAAGTTGAGTCTAGTCGATGAAAACTGTTTTACTAACATGGCTGTGCGGCCCATGGGCCCACGTCGCCATCGGGTGGTATTAGGATCTTTTACTCCTCGTCTATACTCTGGGATTCTGATCTCTCTGCTATTCGGGTTAAATGATTTTCTAAAATTTAACTTTAGGTTCTCGAAAACACTTTCCCCCGGAGAGCCCCTTCAGTACATATGATCGCCGGCTGCACCAGAAGATTTCGAAGATACTCTCCGATATTCTCTCGAGACCTTGTGCCCGTTGCTTTTGCAATTCCCTACCACCGAAATATCCCTATGGATAAATACTTACACATGTCGTGCTTAATTTTATTCCCAGTCGATCTTGTTATTACAAGATACCCCGAGAATACTTTGTGCCTACCGCCTTGCAGTTCTTTGCCACATGATTACCCCTACGAATAATTCCTCACACTTACCGGGGATTCTTTCATCCCTAGTTGTTCATGTGTTTCACAAAAGTCTTCAAAATACTATTCGATCTTTTGAAAATCCTCAACAATCCGTTGTTCTTGAAATTCTTACTCGCTTGCATTATGGTTAACCCCATAAGTCTAGTAATCTTATTGGCATCCTTTGTCATTACCATTTTGAGTCTGTTGATGCAATATGTTGCGATCGCTTGCAATCCTCGAACGAATCCTATAATTCATCTTTCTGTCTCAGATGTCAATTGAACATGAGCTGGTCCTCGACCAATCAAGTTGTCATCGAAGGTACCCCTAAGTCTATTCAACTTACTTTTTTAACCAGAGAGTTTGCTTTTGATCCCTTGATTTGGAGCTCATAATTCCTTTGCATTTGAGCTTTGAATTAGTCAGTCGTTTCTATAATCCAAAGCCCTTGCTTTGTTTTATCCTCTGATCGTGTGCCGATACTCACATCAGCTCCATTATGGACCGGCAAATCCTTTGTTGGATTTTATCCAACAACGTCCTTCATATTAAATAACCTTGTGAGCCTTCCCTCAGATACATAATGCCTTTGGTAAATTGTATCCTCTACTTTTGTCAACCATGCTCTAATTTCAAACTTGTGTTATCTACTCCTGATGTTTGTGGTATATGTTCCTAAGAGGCCCTGATGGGTTGAAACAATGCATTACCTAATCTATGTGAGCTCGAAAGATTTCGCGGGCCATACTCATCTGGTATTTCACCAGGTAGAACTTTCAACACTAATGTCATTATTGACAACTAGAACTGAATGAAAGGTTATGCATTAAAGAAGTGGGAGTCGACCTTGAACTTTGTGTTCATGCCCATGGACACGATGTATATCCTATCATGGAAGCTTCTTGTAATAACAACTATTTTCCTTGATATAATATCCTTTGGTATCGGTGAATTGATCCTTTGCAATTGTGGTTCCGACCATATGTTCTTCTTTGATCCCATTTCTCGGACAAGTTTAAGCACTTGTCTTCTGTGGATCAATACACCCGTCCAACCTTACTTTGATCTTTCATCGAGTATTACACCCTGATATCTCGAGATTATCACGGAACTGCATAACTTCTTATGAGTTCTCCATCAAGTACTACATTCTCACTGTTTTCAATTTTTTCACGGGCTCTGAGTCATTAAACACTCAGAGACACCGATAACTGAATCGAGTCCGCATTGCGATTAAACAACTATTAGTAATCTCCTTTACTTACGAGTTTGTACTCGATCACGTCATTTCTAGCCTGATCGGCTATATCAGTATTGTGCTGATTTTAACTGTGCTACCTGGTCCTTATTGCTGGAGCACACTTTCAGCGATGAGCTAAGCTTACATCGATCTTCCTTGTCCATTTGCTTCACCTTGAAGAGCAAGCTTGATTCCGAGTTAGTGCCATATCCATGGCTCCAGTGACCTTTCGCTGCATCAGTCCTTTTCCTTGATGTAGTCGTTGTTCGATTGCTTCTTCGTGGAGCCTCTCGACAAAAATTGTCATGATCATCATCAGCATTCTGAGCTCTTCCAGGATATCAATCGAATTCATGATGCGAGATATCATCATTGCCCCCTCGATTATTTGTATTAACATCGACAACATTCCCGCATTCCCTCCGTCACAAAACTTGTTCATGTTTCGTGTAGTTTCCTTTCCATCCAACTTATATTATGATTCTATCTTGGAGTATTACCATCTGTTATGTCAAGAATGTTAAGGGAATTACCTCAACTATTAATTCTTGATATATTAATACTTATCACCATCACCATTCTTTCTTGGTCCCCGTGTTGTTTTTAACCGGAAAACCGACAATCGAACTATGATGTGCGTCTCCAAAACTTCTAGCAACCCTATTGCTCCGAAGTTAATGGTCGATATTTCATTCTTAGACCATTGGTTATCGAATCACCATTCTAACATTGATCATGCTACCTAAGCCCATATTTTGGGTGCACTTTTCAACCAATGTTTAATTGTGTATGGTTCCCTCCAGCATACATCATTAAGTCATTTGATCTGGCTAATGTTATCTCCTTGTTCACATAGTTGTGGAAGTCCACCTTTTCAAAAATCTCAATGGATTGTCGCTGAGTCAATCAGTCACCTCCTCACCTCTCCTTGATTTAATGATGTACTCTTGTTTCGGAACTCGCTTCCATGGTTTAATTCCCGAGAATCTTACAAGGTCACTTTGACAAGTTGTGTTGCACCTTTTCTTCTCTGGCATCCTAAGTCTGAGGTATCCTAACACCGACCAGATCTGAATCTCGATCATATATGATGGTTGGAATATATTTCCAAGGGTAATAACAATTTTTATGGCCCGGTAAGGTGATGTCATGCCCAACACTCCTGGCCGGAGGACCTATTGTTATAGTTTCCTTTTTAGCAAGGTTATCCATTCTTCCATGAGGAAATTGTAAGACTTATTCTATGAGTTGTTCCCGATGGATCCTTTGTGTATCCAAAGCCTGACATTGCTTGAAGACCATGTCAATGCTATCTCGAAGCATGTCTGTGGTACTCTGATTTTCAATAAGAACATCTGAGGCACAATGCTAAATTTTTATTATTAATTATTCAAACACCCTTGTATGGGTAATGTCATGAAATTCCTTCCCCCGTCCTCTAAAGGGTTTTCTACTTTCTATCCTATCATGGATATCATGCTCTGCTTATCCTTGGGAAGGATATATCCCTGAAATTTGTGTTTAAACACATTTTCCTTTCCATTGTTCTGTTAATCTGATAAACACCTTTTCCTTTCCATTGTTTTGTTTAACCTTTCTGGTGATCATTATGATCTAAGAAGTATTAATTCCCTGCTTATGTAAACCCCTCTGTGTATAATTCTGTCAGTAAGACCCTGTTACTTTTGTTGATGACATTCCGGTAACCACCGATGGACGGGAACTTTGCCTACTGGTCCGCCTCGTTTCAACGAGCAGGAAAATGGTTCTCTTCGTCCCTCGCCCTTGGTACCAATGATGCAGCCAACATAACTGTCCGGTTATTCTCTGACATGCCTTACTATCATGACCGTGCAAGATGTCAACGCCCTTCCTTCTTTTAATCCACATGGTGGGCACATAACCCACAGTTCCACAGGATCAAAACCTGACTCTCTTGTACACCTCCATGTTCCCAAAGTTATTCCTCGCACGTGGCCTCATATATAATCCACGAGCCACCTTCTGAGAGATCATCAATTCTGGTATCAGGCACAATACTTATTCTCGTTGCTTTAACCCCTTTCACACTTTGTTTCAGGCATCGAGCAATTGCCTGCCCGCTTAAACTTCTCATGGTACTTCCTACTTGCTCTCAAAATTTTCTTAAGTTTCAGTTCGAGAGTTACTTTCCGCACTTTCCCCTGATGTTAACTACCAGGTAGTCAACCTTGCAGAGGTCCGTTCTTCCGGAATAACCCCCCTTTATTCTTTTGTAAGTACGATGGAGTTCCCGAAGAAAGGATGCCAACTTCATCATGATGGCTGGAAGCAGAATAATGAACACGTCAATGTAATGGATCGACCTGTTCGGGAAGAGCAACCAAGACTAAGAAGAATCGTTAGAAATTTCGTAACCTAGTCCCCCCCTAATTCCACCGCTTAAATCTCGGGACGAGATTTCTTGTAGCGGAAGAGAATTGTGACGCCCGGATAATTAAGCTACAGTAACCCTCTACTAATGTTGCCACGTCACCACAATTACTGTTGATAATCTTGCGATGATTCAAAACTCGTTCAAATTCAAATTTAAAATAAAGTCAAACTAGAAAAGTTATTCAAAAGTCAAAACTAAAATGTTCTAAATGTAGCAAGTAATTCATAATAAATATTGGTTGAGAAATCACACTTTTATAAAGTAGTTAAATGCACTATAATAAGTAAAATAGTGGTAAACTATTAATTAAATGCTCATAAATTAATAAACAAATACAAACTACTTTCTAAAATGTGCTAAGTTGTTTGTGGCTGTGGCATATATTGTAACATCTATTTGGGTGCCACTTTAGTATTTTTACTAAACTAGAAATAAAAGAGAAGAGAAAATAGAATACAGTAACTAAACTAAAACAGAAAAGAATAAAGAAAGACAGAAAGAAAAGAAATGAGGGGAAGGCCCATGTGGGCTGGGAGAGACCCAGCCCAGCTCACCCATCCCCTCCTCCACGCTACAGGAGACAGAGGAGGTGGCGTCCATCCACCGGCCAGGCAGTTGCCGTGGCGGCCATCCCCCGCCTCCTCGACGACTACAAGGCCTCGTCCCTGAACCCCCTTCGAACCCTAGCTCCTCTGCTTTCCTCTCCCTCGCTCCCTCTCATCCGTTCGAGTTAACCTGAGCGCTGTTGTCGTCGTCGTCGTGTCGATCCCGCGGCCGCTTGCCTCCCCGCACAGGGACATAATGTCCAGACGCTCAGCCTCCTTCTTCATCGACCACGAGGACCAGTTCGAGTCGGGAGGCGCTGCATCGGCGAGATCGATGGTCTTCCCCGACTGCATCTGCCTCGGCCACCGCACAAATTCGCTACACTCCGATCACCATTGTCGCAGTCAAGCTTCTCATCACATCCGCTGTGAGCCTCCGTTCGTTTCCCCTCTCCCCCATCGCTCGATTTTTTTCGTAGCACCGTCCCCACGAGCTTCGGCTCCGTTGTCCGCCATGGCCGATGGATGCATCGATGTCGTTCTCCCATTTGTATTCTATTGATGTGTGCGTACTCTAGGCGCGGTGTAAATGCCACCTAGCCCAATCCATGGCTCGATCTCGAGCTGTGGAGCTCTCCACTCCCGTGCGAGCGCCCTGTCCGCAGCCCCGTCGCCGCCCAGCTTGTCGTTGCTCCTCCTCCTTGTGCTGCTCTGCTTCTTGCGTAGCTGCTCTACTACTCTGTTGCTGCTGCCGCTTAGCTGTAGCTGTTGCTCCTGCCGCTACCTACCGTGTTGCCCTCTGCTGCTTCTACTGCTTGCCGATGCAGAGCCGCTGCTGTCCGCAAGCGCCGCCGCTCGCCGTCGCCCGTTGACCGCGCTCGTGCCTCCCGCACGCCAGCGCCCGCTCGCGTTTGTCGCCCTCCCGCCGGAGCACCGCGCGAGCCCGCCCTCCGATTGCGCAGCCTCGCCGCCTGCCCTCATGCATGCACTGCGCCGCCGTTCGCCGCCGGGCCGGCGGCAAGGCCAGCGGCCCCGTCTGTGCTGGCGTAGCCCCCTGCCAACAAGGCCTCTGCCAAATTTGGCAGGCCCCTGCTAATTGGGGTTATATTAGCACTAACCCCTCCTAGTTAGTCACTAACAGTGGGCCCTGACGTGTTTAAATAAAAAAAGATATCTTCAAGCATAAATAAATAAATAATTAAACAGTTAATTAATTTAATTAACTCAACCTAAATTAGTCTAATTAAATTGTTAGTTAAATTAGACAGACAATGACAGGGGGCCCCACCCCCTGTTGACCAATCAAACGTTGACTAGTCAACTGGGACCCTCGGGCCCACCTGTCAGCCTCTGGTACACTTCAGTGTACGCAGAGCTGGGTGCACCTAGCATTTATCTATTTAATTTCAAATTAATAATGATTCTAGAATATTACTGAAACTTGGAAAAATCATAATAAATAAACCGTAGCTCGGATGAAAAAACTTTGTACATGAAAGTTGCTCAGAGGATACGCAGCTTGTTCGTCCGCCACACATCCCTAGCATAGCAAACACGCAACTTTCCCCCTTCGATTCATCTGTCCGAAAATGCGAAACACCGGGGATACTTTTCCGGATGCTTTCCCCCTTTACTGGTATCACCTCATACTGCGTTAGGGCACACCTAACACCGCTATTTGCTTTGTCATGCATCGTTATGCATCTGTTTGCATTGTATTCATTGTTTCTTCCCACTCTTCTCTCCAGTAGACTACGAGACCGACGCCGCTGCTGGTGCCCCGACCGATACGCTGTTGACGACCCCTACTTGACAGAGCAACCAGGCAAGCCCCCCCCCCCTTGATCACCAGATATCGCCTATTCTTCTCTATCTTGCTTGCATTAGAGTAGTGTAGCATGTTCTTGCTTTCGGTAATCCTATTACGATGCATAGCCTGTCCTTGCTCCTCTTGTTACCTTTACCGCAATCCTACATGCTTAGTATAGGATGCTAGTATTCCATCGATGGCCCTACATTCTTGTCCGTCTCGCCATGCTATACTATCGGGCCGTGATCACTAGGGAGGTGATCACGGTATATACTATATACTTTATCTTGTTACATTACTTATGATACTGTTAGGAGATGGGGCTGAAGGCGGGTGGCTCCATCCCGGTAGAGGTGGGCACTGGGTTCCAGCGGCCCCGACTATTACTTTGTGGCGGAGCGGCAGGCAGGTTGAGACTACCTAGGAGAGAGGTGGGCCTGGCCTGGTCGGCGTCATGATTACTTCAAAATAACACGCTTAACGAGTTCTTGGTATTTGATCTGAGTCTGGCCATTTGGTCTATACGCACTAACCAACTACATGGGAAAGTTATGGGCACTCGACGTCGTGGTATCAGCCGAAGCCTTCGTGACGTCAGCGACTGAGCGGCGCGCGCCGGGTTGGACAGCGTAACGTGACTTCCTTTGCAATGGAGGTTGCTAGGTCTGCTCTCCGGCCCCGTACGCAACGTGCAGGTGTGCAATGGGCGATGGGCCCAAACCCCTGCGCGCATAGGATTTAGACCGGCGTGCTGACCTCTCTGTTGTGCCTAGGTGGGGCTGCGACGTGTTGATCTTCCGAGGCCGGGCATGACCCGGGAAAGTGTGTCCGGCCAAATGGGATCGAGCGTGTTGGGTTATGTGGTGCACCCCTGCAGGGAAGTTTATCTATTCGAATAGCCGGGTCCCTCGGTAAAAGGATGACCCGGAGTTGTACCTTGACCTTATGACAGCTAGAACCGGATACTTAATAAAACACACCCTTCCAAGTGCCAGATATAACCCGGTGATCGCTCTCTAATAGGGCGACGAGGAGGGGATCACCGGGTAGGATTATGCTATGCGATGCTACTTGGTGAACTTACCATCTACTCTCTTCTACATGCTGCAAGATGGAGGCTGCCAGAAGCGTAGTCTTCGTTAGGACTAGCTATCCCCCTCTTATTCTGGCATTCTGCAATTTAGTCCACCGATATTGCCACTTTACACATATACCCATGCATATGTAGTGTAGATCCTTGCTTGCGAGTACTTTGGATGAGTACTCACAGTCGCTTTTCTCCCTCTTTTCCCCCTTTCCTTCTACCTGGGTGTCGCAACCAGATCTTTGAGCCAGGAGCAGATGCCACCGTCGATTGATGACTCCTTCTACACTGGAGGTGCCTACTAATACGTGCGGCAGGCGGCGGCGACCGGGGAGTAGTTTAGGAGGATCCCAGGCAGGAGGCCTGCGCCCCTTTCGATCTGTATCCCAGTTTGTGCTAGCCTTCTTAAGGCAAACTTGTTTAAATTATGTCTGTACTTAGATATTGTTGCTTCCGCTGACTCGTCTATGATCAAGCACTTCTATTCGAGCCCTCGAGGCCCCTGGCTTGTATTATGATGCTTGTATGACTTATTTATGTTCTAGAGTTGTGTTGTGATATCTTCCAGTGAGTCCCTGATCTTGATCGTACACGTTTGCGTGCATGATTAGTGTACGATTGAATCGGGGACGTCACAAGTAGGCAATAATGTCCTCTGGTAGGACGGCGTATCCATTCCTAGCATAAGAGTCAAACAAAGTACGTGCAGGCAACGGGATAATATCACAAGTATCCTCACTAAAAACCAAGGTATAACGAATGTGGTGAGGAGGCACGGGAGCATCAATGAAGTGGTGAGCCTCCATCGCTTGGTGATCTAAATAAACTTTGGGCAACAAGTAATCATGGGGGCGTACCGGAACATTAAAGCTTCTCACTAGGCAAGTGACATAAATACCACCATGAGTTTTACCTTTAGTTCTATTATTATGCAGGCGACTGATTCGTCTCCAACGTATCTATAATTTTTGATTGCTTCATGCTATATTATTTACTGTTTTGGACCATATTGGGCTTTATTTTCCACTTTTATATTACTTTTGGGACTAACCTATTAACCGAAGGTCCATCCCAGAATTGCTGTTTTTTTCCTATTTCAGTGTTTCGAAGAAACGGAATATCAAACGGAGTCCAAACGGAATGAAACCTTCGGGAACGTGATTTTCACACCGAATATGATCCAGGAGACTTGGACCCCCCGTCAAGAAAGAAAGGAGGTGGCCACGAGGGTGGAGGCAGTGCCCCCCCTAGGGCGCCCCCTACCTCATGGGCCCTCCTTTGCTCCACCGACGTACTCCTTTCTCCTATATATACCTACGTACCCCCAAACGATCAGATACTGAGTCAAAAACCTAATTCCACCGCCGCAACCTTCTGTATCCACGAGATCCCATCTTGGGGCCTGTTCCGGAGCTCTGCCGGAGGGGGCATCCATCACGGAGGGCTTATACATCATCACCAGAGCCTCTCTGATGAAGTGTGAGTAGTTTACTTCAGACCTTCGGGTCCATAGTTAGTAGCTAGATGGCTTCTTCTCTCTTTTTGGATCTCAATACAATGTTCTCCCCCTCTCTCATGGAGATCTATTCGATGTAATCTTCTTTTTGCGGTGTGTTTGTTGAGACCGATGAATTGTGGGTTTATGATCAAGTTTATCTATGAACAATATTTGAATCTTCTCTGAATTCTTTTATGTATGATTGGTTATCTTTGCAAGTCTCTTGAATTATCGGTTTGGTTTGGCCTACTAAATTGGTTCTTCTTGCAATGGGAGAAGTGCTTAGCTTTGGGTTCAATCTTGCGGTGTCCTTTCCCAAAGTGATGAGGGGCAGCAAGGCAAGTATTGTATTGTTGCCATCGAGGATAACAAGATGGGGTATCATATTGCATGAATTTATCCCTCTACATCATGTCATCTTGCTTAAAGGCGTTACTCTGTTTTCTTGATTTAATACTCTAGATGCATGCTAGATAGCGGTCGATGAGTGGAGTAATAGTAGTAGATGCAGGCAGAAGTCGGTCTACTTGTCTCGGACGTGATGCCTATATACATGATCAAACCTAGATATTCTCATAACTATGCTCAATTTTGTCAATTGCTCAACAATAATTCGTTCACCCACCGTAGAATACTTATGCTCTTGAGAGAAGCCACTAGTGAAATCTATGGCCCCTGGGTCTATTCTTATCATTTCAATCTTCCATCACTTTATTATATCTTTGCTTTTTTACTTTGCCTTTTATTTTACTTTGCATCTTTATATCAAAAATACCAAAAATATTATCTATCATCTCTATCAGATCTCACTCTCGTAAGTGGCCGTGAAGGGATTGACAACCCCTAATCGCGTTGGTTGCGTGGAGCTATTTGTTTTGTGTAGGTATGAGGGACTTGCGCGTAGCCTCCTATTGGATTGATACCTTGGTTCTCAAAAACTGAGGGAAATACTTACTCTACTCTGCTGCATCACCCTTTCCTCTTCAAGGAAATCCAACGCAGTGCTCAAGAGGTAGCAGGAAGATTTCTGGCGCCGTTGCTGGGAGTCTATGCAAAAGTCAACATACCAAGTACCCATCACAATCCCTTATCTCTCGCATTACATTATTTGCCATTTGCCTCTCGTTTTCCTCTCCCCAACTTCACCCTTGCCGTTTTATTCACCCTTTTTCCGTTCGTCTTTTCGTTTGCCTTGATGTCTTACTTGGCTCGTTTGCTCGTTTGATTGAAATAGTTGAGTATTTATTCCTAAACAGAGAAGCTAATATCTATGGATCCTCATCCGCTTGCCAATATTTTTAAGAGATCCAATTATGATGAACCAATTCCTAGTGATTTGGATGCACTAGATTATCTTTATAAGGTTTTGCACAGAAATCAGAATCTGAAAATTGTGATGAAGTGCTTTATGAAGTGATTTACGATAGATCTTTGAATAAAAAGCATGATTGCAATGATTTTATTACAAATTCTTTTGATGTAAATTATTCTAATAATATGCAAAACCCTAAGCTTGGGGATGCTAGTTTTGCTATGTCCAATAGTCATGATTGGGGAGATTCTTCTTATGATCTTAAAAATTTATTTAAGCCCCATGATGAATATAAGATTGATAATAGTGTTTGCAATAATATTGAAAGTGGGTTTGGAAGAGTGTCAACTTTAGATCCCACATATTTGGATAACATTCAATCTTATGAATTTTTTTATAAAAGTGGGCTTGGAGAAATCATGACTTTAGTTAATGATAACCCCACTATTTTGGAAGAGTGTCAACTTCGCATGCATGTGGATCGTGTTGAGAATATGTTATGTGATAGCTATATTGTTCAATTTTCTTATGATCCTACATGTAATTATTATGAGAGAGGAAAATATGGTTATAGAAATTTTCATGTTACTAAATTATCTCTCATTATGTTGAGATTGCTATTGTTCCTTTCCGCTTCCTTGCATATGCTAGTTTTTGCTTGCTACGATAATTTGTTTGCCTATAATATGCCTATGCATAGGAAGTATTTTAGACTTAAGTGTGTTTGTCACATGCTTTATGATGCTCTCTTTGTGCCTCAATTCTTGTCTTTCTTGTGAGCATCATTGAAATCTCAATGCCTAGCTAAAAAGGCTTTAAAGAAAAGCGCTTGTTGGGAGACAACCTAATATTTTTCCTTGCTGTTTCGTAATAAATATTTGTTTTGTTCTAGCCTCTGGTTAGATGTGTTTTTATGTTTTAATTAGTGTTTGTGCCAAGTTAAACCTATAGCATCTTCTTGGATGATAGGTATTTGATCTTGCTGTAATTTCCAGAAACTTTCTGTTCACGAAAACAATTGTTAAAAATCACCAGAACGTGATAAAATAGTCATTCCAATTGATGCTGATCAATAAACAAATTTCCTAGGGCTTCCTATTTTGGCTGATTTTTTGGAGTTCCATAAGTTTGCAGTTATAGATTACTACAGACTGTTCTGTTTTTGACAGATTCTGTTTTTTTGTGTGTTGTTTGCTTATTTTGATGAGTCTATGGCTAGTAAAATAGTTTATAAACCATAGATAAGTTGTAATACAGTGGGTTTAACACAAATATAAATGAATAATGAGTTCATTACAGTACCTTGAAGTGGTCTTTTGTTTTCTTTCGCTAATGGAGCTCACGAGATTTCTGTTGAGTTTTGTGTTGTGCAGTTTTCAAGTTTTGGGTGAAATCTTTTGATGGATTATGGAACAAAGAGTGGAAAGAGCCTAAGCTTGGGTATACCCATGGAACCCCCAAGATAATCCAAGGACACCAAAAAGTTAAAGCTTGGGGATGCCCCGGAAGGCATCCCCTCTTTCGTCTACTTCCATCGGTAATTTTACTTGGAGCTATATTTTTATTCACCACATGATATGTGTTTTGCTTGGAGTGTCTTGTATGATTTGAGTCTTTGCCTTTTAGTTTACCACAATCATCCTTGCTGTACACACCTTTTGAGAGAGCCATACATGAATTGGAATTTGATAGAATACTCTATGTGCTTCACTTATAGCTTTTGAGCTTTATAGTTTTGCTCTAGTGCCTCACTTATATGTTTTAGAGCACGGTGGTGGATTTGTTTTATAGAAACTATTGATCTCTCATGATTCAATTATATTATTTTGAGAGTCTTAAATAGCATGGTAATTTGCTTAATAGTAATAATATGCTTGGTATTCAAGATTTGTAAAACTTTCCTTTGAGTGCGTTGAATACTAAGAAAAGTTTGATGCTTGATAATTGTTTTGAGATATGAAGATGGTGATATTAGAGTCATGCTAGTTGAGTAGTTGTGAATTTGAGAAACTTGTGTTAAAGTTTGTGATTCACGTAGCATGCACGTATGGTGAACCGTTATGTGATGAAGTTGGAGCATGATTTATTTATTGATTGTCTTCCTTATGAGTGGCGGTCGGGGGATGACGATGGTCTTTCCTACCAATATATCCCCCTAGGAGCATGCGCGTAATACTTTGCTTTGATAACTTCTAGATTTTTGCAATAAGTATATGAGTTCTTTATGACTAATGTTGAGTCCATGGATTATACGCACTTTTCCCATCTTTCCACCATTGCTAGCCTCTCTAATACCGCGCACTTTTCGCGGTATCATACACCCACCATATACCTTCCTCAAAACAGCCACCATACCTACCTATCATGGCATTTCCATAGCCATTCCTAGATATATTGCCATGCAACCTTCCACCGTTCCGTTTATTATGACACACTCCATCATTGTCATATTGCTAGCATGATCATGTAGTTGACATAGTATTTGTGGCAAAGCCACCACTCATAATTCTTCCATACATGTCACGCTTGATTCATTGCATATCCCGGTACACCGCTGAAGGCATTCACGGAGAGTCATATTTTGTTCTAAGTATCGAGTTGTAAATGTTGAGTTGTAAGAAAAATAAAAGTGTGATGATCATCATTTTTAGAGCATTGTCCCAAGTGAGGAAAGGATGATGGAGACTATGATTCCCCCACAAGTCGGGATGAGACTCGGACGAAAATAAAAAAAATAAAAAGAGGCCATAAAAAAAGAGAAAAGGCCCAAATAAAAATGAGAGAAAAGAGAGAAGGGACAATGTTACTATCCTTTTACCACACTTGTGCTTCAAAGTAGCACCATGATCTTCATGATAGAGAGTCTCTCATTTTGTCACTTTCATATACTAGTGGGAATTTTTCATTATAGAACTTGGCTTGTATATTCCAATGATGGGCTTCCTCAAAATGCCCTAGGTCTTCGTGAGCAAGCAAGTTGGATGCACACCCACTTAGTTTCTTTTGTTGAGCTTTCATATACTTATAGCTCTAGTGCATCCATTGCATGGCAATCCCTACTCACTCACATTGATATCTATTGATGGGCATCTCCATAGCCCGTTGATACGCCTAGTTGATGTGAGACTATCTTCTCCTATTTTTGTCTTCTCCACAACCACCATTCTATTCCACATATAGTGCTATATCCATGGCTCACGCTCATGTATTGCGTGAAGATTGAAAAAGTTTTGAAAATGTCAAAAGTATGAAACAATTGCTTGGCTTGTCATTGGGGTTGTGCATGATTTAAATACTTTGTGTGGTGAAGATAGAGCATAGCCAGACTATATGATTTTCTAGGGATAACTTTCTTTGGCCATGTTATTTTGAGAAGACATAATTGCTTTGTTAGTATGCTTGAAGTATTATTATTTTTATGTCAATATGAACTTTTGTCTTGAATCTTTCGGATTGGAATATTCATACCACAATTAAGAAGAGTTACATTGAAATTATGCCAAGTAGCACTCCGCATCAAAAATTCTTTTTTATCATTTACCTACTCGAGGACGAGCAGGAATTAAGCTTGGGGATGCCTGATACGTCTTCAACATATCTATAATTTTTGATTGCTCCATGCTATATTATCTACTGTTTTGGACCATATTGGGCTTTATTTTCCACTTTTATATAACTTTTGGGACTAACCTATTAACCGGAGGCCCAGCCCAGAATTGCTGTTTTTGCCTATTTCAGTGTTTCGAAGAAACAGAATATCAAACAGAGTCCAAACGGAATGAAACCTTCGGGAACGTGATTTTTTCACCGAATATGATCCAGGAGACTTGGACCCCCGTCAAGAAAGAAAGGAGGTGGCCACGAGGGTGGAGGGTGCGCCCCCCCTAGGGCATACCCCCCTGCCTCGTGGGCCCTCCTTTGCTCCACCGACATACTCCTTCCTCCTATATATACCTACGTACCCCCAAACGATCAGATATGGAGCCAAAAACCTAATTCCACCGCCGCAACCTTCTGTATCCACGAGATCCCATCTTGGGGCCTGTTCCGGAGCTCCACCGGAGGGGGCATCCATCACGGAGGGTTCTACATCATCACCATAGCCTCTCCGATGAAGTGTGAGTAGTTTACTTCAGACCTTCGGGTCCATAGTTAGTAGCTAGATGGCTTCTTCTCTCTTTTTGGATCTCAATACAATGTTCTCCCCCTCTCTCGCGGAGATCTATTCGATGTAATCTTCTTTTTGCGGTGTGTTTGTTGAGGTCGATGAATTGTGAGTTTATGATCAAGTTTATCTATGAACAATATTGGAATCTTCTCTGAATTCTTTTATGTATGATTGGTTGTCTTTGCAAGTCTCTTCGAATTATCAGTTTGGTTTGGCCTACTAAATTGGTTCTTCTTGCAATGGGAGAAGTGCTTAGCTTTGGGTTCAGTCTTGTGGTGTCCTTTCCCAGTGACAGTAGGGGCAGCAAGGCAAGTATTGTATTGTTGCCATCGAGGATAACAAGATGGGGTATCATATTGCATGAATTTATCCCTCTACATCATGTCATCTTGCTTAAGGCGTTACTCTGTTTTCTTGATTTAATACTCTAGATGCATGCTAGATAGCGGTCGATGAGTGGAGTAATAGTAGTAGATGCAGGCAGAAGTCGGTCTACTTGTCTCGGACGTGATGCCTATATACATGATCAAACCTAGATATTCTCATAACTATGCTCAATTTTGTCAATTGCTCAACAATAATTCGTTCACCCACCGTAGAATACTTATGCTCTTGAGAGAAGCCACTAGTGAAATCTATGGCCCCTGGGTCTATTCTTATCATTTCAATCTTCCATCACTTTATTATTGCTTTGCTTTTTTACTTTGCCTTTTATTTTACTTTGCATCTTTATATCAAAAATACCAAAAATATTATCTATCATCTCTATCAGATCTCACTCTCGTAAGTGACCGTGAAGGGATTGACAACCCCTAATCGCGTTGGTTGCGTGGAGCTATTTGCTTTGTGTAGGTACGAGGGACTTGCGTGTAGCCTCCTACTGGATTGATACCTTGGTTCTCAAAAACTGAGGGAAATACTTACTCTACTCTGCTGCATCACCCTTTCCTCTTCAAGGAAATCCAACGCAGTGCTCAAGAGGTAGCAGGAAGATTTACAGCGCCCGTTCTTTGGGAGTCTATGCAAAAGTCAACATACCAAGTACCCATCACAATCCCTTATCTCGCATTACATTATTTGCCATTTGCCTCTCGTTTTCCTCTCCCCAACTTCACCCTTGCCGCTTTATTCACCCTTTTTCCGTTCGTCTTTTCGTTTGCCTTGATGTCTTACTTGGCTCGTTTGCTCGTTTGATTGAAATAGTTGAGTATTTATTCCTAAAAAGAGAAGCTAATATCTATGGATCCTCATCCGCTTGCCAATATTTTTAAGAGATCCAATTATGATGAACCAATTCCTAGTGATTTGGATGCACTAGATTATCTTTATAAGGTTTTGCCTGAAATCTGTAAATCTGAAAATTGTGATGAAGTGCTTTATGAAGTGATTTACGATAGATCTTTGAATAAAAAGCATGATTGCAATGATTTTATTACAAATTCTTTTGATGTAAATTATTCTAATAATATGCAAAACCCTAAGCTTGGGGATGCTAGTTTTGCTATGTCCAATAGTCATGATTGGGGAGATTCTTCTTATGATCTTGAAAATTTATTTAAGCCCCATGATGAATATAAGATTGATAATAGTGTTTGCAATAATATTGAAAGTGGGTTTGGAAGAGTGTCAACTTTAGATCCCACATATTTGGATAACATTCCCAGTGATTGTAGGGGCAACAAGGCACGTATTGTATTGTTGCCATCAAGGATAACAAGATGGGTTTTTTTATCATATTGCATGAATTTATCCCTCTACATCATGTCATCTTGCTTAAGGCGTTACTCCGTTTTCTTGAACTTAATACTCTAGATGCATGCTGGATAGCGGTCGATGAGTGGAGTAATAGTAGTAGATGCGAGGCGAGTCGGTCTACTTGTCTCGGACGTGATGCCTATATACATGATCATACCTAGATATTCTCATAACTATGCTCAATTTTGTCAATTGCTCAACAGTAATTCGTTCACCCACCGTAGAATACTTATGCTCTTGAGAGAAGCCACTAGTGAAATCTATGGCCCCCGGGTCTATTCTTATCATATCAATCTTCCATCACTTTATTATTGCTTTGCTTTTTTACTTTGCCTTTTATTTTACTTTGCATCTTTATATAAAAAATACCAAAAATATTATCTATCATCTCTATCAGATCTCACTCTCGTAAGTGACCGTGAAGGGATTGACAACCCCTAATCACGTTGGTTGCGTGGAGCTATTTGTTTTATGTAGGTACGAGGGACTTGCGTGTAGCCTCGTACTGGATTGATACCTTGGTTCTCAAGAACTGAGGGAAATACTTACTCTACTCTGCTGCATCACCCTTTCCTCTTTAAGGAAATCCAACGCAGTGCTCAAGAGGTAGCTGGGACATGCAATGATGGCCCCTAGATTATAGGTCTGGTCATTGTGAAGTGCACGACGTAAAATGGCAAGGTCAGGGGCACTAAGTATACTGTCTTTCTCTCTGGCAGTCAAACATTTCATAAGAAATAAGGCAAAGTAATGCACAGAAGGAAATTGCAGACTAGTAGCTGTGGCTTTTGACATGCCCCTTTCCTCACCCACTGTTAAAGTGCGGAGGAAGCCCTCAAACTTTGCTGGTCTAGGCTCTTTTAAATCCCCATCAAAAGGAATCAAGTATATCTCACAGAATTCAGCAAGTGGAATCTGACAATGCTCAGAATATAAATCGAAGTGCACTACAGGGGGTTCGAGCCTATTCAAGAAATGAAATTTTTGAACTAAAGAATTTGTGAGGAGGTGGTGTTGGTCACATTCATTTGCAAGGAAGTTGGTAAGTCCAGCATTTGCAACGAATTGCACGACCTCTTGGTAGAATCCGGCTTCGTTCATGAAGGCAATGTGCGGCCATTCGCAAGGCTGGACCTCCAACCTATGAGGAGTGTTGAGGTCATTGTCCAAGCATTCACCAAGGACACCCTTGCATTCCGCTTTGAGGAACTCCTCTATAAAATATCCATTTTTCCTATGAACAAATTTTTGAAATTTTTGAGCCACAAATAATGTCAACTGAACTTCACAAGATTGATAGCAACTACTCATATGGATGTCTAGAGGCTATATCAAGCATTCAAACTACTTGGAACTTAAAGAATTCAACATGCAAGCTCATTTTCAGTAGCATCAAGAGTAGCTAATTACTCAAAATATAAACCACTAATGCAAAAACTAGTTGGAGCAATGGAGGAGTCACATACCAAGTAGCAATCCCCTAAAACATTTTCTGAAACGGAGCTCCGAGCAAAGAGATCGAAAATCTCAACCTTGTGAGCAAGAACATGAGAGAGAGAGATAGGGATTTTTTTTCTGGAGGTGAGTGACGATGTGAGGTAAGGGAGTGTAACATCCCAAATTTTAAATTTGGAATGTTATACATAGGTCATCATATGCATATCATATTTTATCTGTATTTCGTTTGTGATCCTAGAAATTCTAAGCAACTCAAGGATCCACGGAGAGAGTTGGGGATTTCATTCATTTTTCGTATTTGAATTTTCCCAAATATTGAAAAGAGGATCATTTTGGTTTTAATTATTTTCTCCCTAAATATTTCCAATATAAAAATAAACGAGAGGAGATAATATGACTTCTCCAAAAATAAAAGAAATATCGGAGGAAAAATATTAAAACCAAATAAATAATTTTTTTTGGATTTTATTGTTATTTTATTTGAATTAGAAAAATATGCATTTTAGGCCAAGAAAACGTTCACTATGTTCTAAATATTTTATTTAGACGGTGAAAATTATTTTTGGCATTTTTAGAATTTTTTATATTTATTTAGGATTTTTCTTTTCGGCAGAATTTATTAAAAAAAAGTCCCCGACCGAACTGGGCCAAAGGCCCAGCCGCTCGCCGCCGCCTTCCCCGCGCGCTGCCGCGCCTCGCCAGGACTCTGAGGGAGTCCGAGCTCGCCCAACGCCGCCTCGACCCCTCCCAAGTCGGGTCCACCGCCGCCCTCTCCCCCTTTAAATAGCCATCCGCCCCTTGGACCCCGAGCCACCCACTTCGCCGCTGCGCCGCCGCACTCATGCCGCCGCCGAAACACCATTGCCTCGCCCAGCAGTGTTGCCCGCCATGTGTGCTGCGCCGCCGCCCATCAGCGCCGCCTGACGCCTCCTAGCCCCACCGCAACCCCGCTAGAGCCGCCAGACCTCGCCGATCTCGCCACCGTTTTTTTTCGGTTTATGTATAAAACCGATCAATTTTTTATAAACCCTAGTTTCGGTTTTTTTAGATCGGTTCGGTTTTCTTCAGTTTAGGTTACTTTGCGAATGTTCATTCGTTTTAACGAATGAATTCGCCCGTTCGTCTCTGTTAGCGCACGTTCGTCCGATAGATTTTTATTTTTCCGTTTATTTTCGGCCACGGACCTATCTGTGATTATTTTTATCGCAGATTAGCCCCTGATCTTCAAACCCTTGCAACTTTTCAACTGTTTGTCCAAATCCAGTGAAACCAACGCCAAAATCTTCATCTTGAGCCCCTATTTCTGGTTAATCAACTTGAACATGGTTTTGATAATTTAAAATTTGGTTTCAATCAGATTTGAATTCGAAGTTCTTTTGACCGTAGTTTCAGTTCCGTAGCTCCGATTCGATTGATTCTTTTTGCAAATCGAATCTCTTCAGTTGAACTTTCAGGTTGGATCTTCTTATTTGAGTTTTACCCTTGCATCTATGCTTGAGTGCTTATGTATGCTATTGTTTGTTTGCGATAGAATTCCCAGAGTGCGAAGCGTGCTACTACGAGTCTCTAGGGTTTGCAAATCGTCAGCAAGGCAAGTAACACATTGATCATACCCCTTTATTACCCAGTTTTTATGCATTAGTTTAAATCCTCAAACACTGCATGATCAGGATGTGATTAACTTGTGGGTATTGGGAAGTAGATGATGAGGTAGAACCTATTACCCTTTTTATTATCGAATCCTTGGGAGTTACTTCTACGTTATGCTTATATTGCCATGCTATGCTCGTAGACGTGGATTGGGTTTGAGTGTATACATGACATATGTGAGATTGTTAATAAATGGTTAACTTAAGGTGGCTACTTAAATACACATCTGGGCGGATTGGTTGCGGGCACCTGGGGATATACCAGTGCTGTCCTTTGGTTCGCCACCCAGGCTCAAAGGGATCATAAGATTATTCATGCTAGAAACTTCCGTGTGCAGCCACAAGCTATTATGTGCTCTAGCATAGTTGAGTATGTTGCATGACCTCTTTCAGTGGTGGGCTAGCAGATGTAGGGGAATGTATGTGTAACTGTCCACCCAGAGTAAAGAGTTAGTGCTTCTGAAAGACTGTGTCTCGGTCATCCGTTTCTCAAACACCATGTAGTGCGAGAAATCCAACGGAGGAGATCGAGTCTTGTGGGAAAAGTGTGCAAACCTCTACAGAGTGTACAAACTAATCATGGTTAGCTGTTTCCCCGGTTATGGACATCTTGAGTACCTGGTTCTTGGATTATCATGTTGATCTCATCACTCTAGATTAATTTGCTGAGTTGTTAATTACTGTTTAATTGGAATTGAGATGCGGGTACCATTATCAATGTTTTATCAACTACCATGATAGTTAAATAAAATATATTCCATTGATGTAGGGAAAAATTGGCTTTTCGCAAAACAATATAACCGTAGAGCCTCCACCAGCCATATATGCATGTAGTGATAGCATTTACTTGTTCATTTTCTCTATTGTGTTATATTGCCAGTATATTCCATGTGCTGACCCATTTCGGGCTGCAACATATCATGTTGCGCACTTTTCGATTTAAGAGTAAGGTGCGCTAGGTCGTTGTCGTGCACTCAGCCATGCCGTTGGAGTTGATGGACTCACTTTATCTTCCAAGCCTTCCATTGTTATCTTATTTAGATGGCCTTAAGCCATATTATTGTAATAAGTTCTCCTTTGAGACATTCGATGTAATAAGTGTGTGATTGCACTCTGTTATAAAACCTTCAAGTAATGTGTGTGTCAGCATTACCGATCCAGGGATGACATTTATACACAGAGATTTGACCGTCTGAGGTCGGATCGCTATAGGGAGAGAGTGAGGGGGTACTTGTGGGGCCCACTACCCACCAGGGCGCACCAGGTGAGTGATGATGTGAGGTAAGGGAAAACTCGTGTTAAAATTTCAGGTCATTTTGAGCACTTTCATTTTAAGGCATTTTTTATTGCATGAATAATTCAGGAAAATAGGATATTCATGACATTTTATTGTATTTAACAAAAAATAATAGAAAATATAAAGTGGGTACAAAAGGTCATCTTTCTTGGTTCTTATTTGATGTTTCACTTTGGGAGTTTTAGAGATTATTGTCATCTTCATGACAAGCTTGGGTTAATCAAAAATGGAGTTCATATATGCATCTTCTATGACGTTTTCGATGATGAAGTTTATGTCGGTTCTTCACTGATGGAGGTTTCACACCTCTATATAATAGGCATACTCCCCCTGCCACTTCTTACTTTATCCACTCGTTGTTTAGATGGTACTTGTCGTCATCTATCCAACAAGCTTGAGTTTGCTCAATTCGGAGCTCATAAGCAGAAGTTATTGCAGTTCTGGTTTTCATGCTCCTTCTCTTTTGCTTGGGCAGTTTTTTAGCTTGAGCGGTTGGAGTTCTCCACAGTGATACGTGGAAGTGAAAAGTTGAGAAACTTATTACTCTTGGGTGCTTGGTACCCTAGAGCTTATTCCTCTTGCGTGCTTGGGCGCCCTAGATGGTTGGCGGTGTCTTGGAGCTCAATCATTTTAGTGTAAAGCTCCGGGATTGCATTGGGGTCTCCAATTAGGCTGTGGAGATTGCGTCGAGCAATTTGTACGGGTTCCGTTGACCACCCCCAAGGGTTGCCAAAGTGTAAGGGTTCGGTGATGGCTCCCAAGGGTTGACATTTATATGGGTTCGGTGACCGCCCTCAAGGCTCCCTTAGTGGAATCACAACATCTTGCATTGTGTGAGAGCGCGAGGAGATTACGATGTCCCTAGTGGCTTATTGGGGAGCATTGTGCCTCCACACTGCTCCAAACCGAGATTAGCATCCGCAAGGGTGGAACTTTGAGATACATCCTCGTCTTCGCATGCCTCGGGTATCTCTTACCTGAGCCCTTTACTTATGCACTTCACTTTGTGATAGCCATAGTGTCTCATGATATATTTCTTACTATCACCTAGTTGTTTATCTTGCTTAGCATAAGTTCTTGGTGCACATATGTGAGCCTAGTTGTTTTAGCTTTTGTGCTTGACAAATTAAACACTAGTTTTATTCCGCATTTATTCAAGCCTAAACAGTAATTATTTTAAAGCGTCTATTCACCCTCCCTCTAGGCGATATCCACGATCTTTCAATTGGTATTAGAGCCTCGTCTCTCTTTATTAGGCTTAACTGCCTGGAGAGTAAAGATGTCAACTAGGGGATTAGGATTCTTTGACACTCGTAGTTTCGATGGCACAAATTTTGATATTTGGGTAATTCGCATGCTTAATCTCTTTAGGGTCATGGGCCTAAATTTAGAATTGTAGATATGGGTTTTCCTCCTCCAAAGGATCCTCAAAGATCATCTCTAGAGGATGAGAAAACCTCTTATCTCAATGCTCAAGCTTCTAATGTGCTTTTCTAAATTTAGAATTGTAGATATGGGTTTTCCTCCTCCAAAGGATCCTCAAAGATCATCTCTAGAGGATGAGAAAACCTCTTATCTCAATGCTCAAGCTTCTAATGTGCTTTTCTATGCTTTGAGCAATGTAGTTATATTTCAACTCATGCCATTTCGGGATGCTCATGAGTTGTGGAAAAAGCATCAAGATAAATATGGTGTGTCGGTGTACTAGAGTAGGGGTACCCTAGTATCCCGAACTTGTGCACGGGCAGTTGCAGCCCTCCGCGGCAAGGCTTACCGGGTGACCGCCAAGGTCCTCCGTGGTTCCTTTGGAGCCATTCAAGAACAAAGTATTCAAGCCAAGGAGACAAGGCCCGGCAAGAGGAGCTTGCGGGAAGGCCACCCAAGGCACATAGGAGACAAGGCCCCGGCAAGAGGAGCTTGCCGGAAGGCCACCAGGCACTTACAAGACAAGGCCCGGCAAGAGGAGCTTGCGGGAAGGCCCGATGAGCGACAAGCTTCCGGTAGCGACAAGACAACAACCGCGGCAAAGGCGCTTGCATGGCAGACCACCTCTCTGTACCTACGCTCCGGCGCATCCACTAACGTGTCGCCAGGGCCTTTCGGTAGCGTGGCGAGAGGTCTGTGCAGCCCGGTGGTGCGAGGTGGCAAGCAGCGGCCCGACAAGTTTGCCATCGTGGCGAGCGGTGGCGCCCCAACGATCCTCGTTTGCCTTTGTTAGGGCGACTAGACGGGCATTTAATGCCTTTGTCCCCTGCCGTCGAGGTTAGGTATAGTACACTGTACCTTTGTACAAGTAGGTGTACCAACCACTATTTTTCCATTTGTACCCCGTCAACGTTGCCACCGCCGGAGCCCCTTGATCATATAAAAGGAGGCCCATGCATAGCGTAGAAAGGGTTGGTCGATCGATTCCCTCCACGCTCGGTCTCGTTAGCAGCTCGTGTGTCTTTGTAGCACTCAGCGCTCCTGAGCAAGAACGCAATACACCTAGACATGCAGCAGTAGGAGTGTTATCTCTCCGGAGAGCTCGGAAGCTGGGTAAACCTCTCGCGTGCTTCGCCTCGATCTGCTCTTCGTGCGACCTCCGCTCCCCGCCGAACGAAAGGGGCTCGGTCCGCCCGGCCCCATAGGTGTTCGTGGGCGAATCAGCCTGCCCGACATCTTTGGCGCCCGGTAGAAGCGTCGAGGTTGTGTGAACCTGATCCGGCGTCCACGGAGCTAGATCTTCATCATCTTCGTCAACATGCCACGAAGAAGAAGGCTTCGGTGGCGAAGCCCCGTCGCGTCGAACCCACCGCCACCGGAGCAAACAGGTGGTGGGGTAGACGCCAGCGGAAGAATGGACGGCGGCAGAGCTCACGGTTCTGCCAAGTCCAAGGACAAGGCTGTGCGGAACCTCGGCGTCCGTACATGCACCGCGCCCGTCTCGGGGAGGCGCGAGACCGGCAGCGTCATGGCATTCACAATGACATCGCTTTCGTTGGACCGAGATCGAGCTGGAGGATCTCGGGATGTTCAAGACCAGCATGCACGCCAACATGCTGGCGCGAGCGAGGCACGGTCGCCCGGACGGGATACTTGTCCTTCTAACATAGTTAGAAGTCCAAGCATATCCCGCTCCTCGCGCCGTTCGCGACTGCCACCCACCACTCCAGCAGAAGCTTTGGCGAGAGCCCAACTGCTCCTGGATTACCCTCCAACGGCCGACAAGGTCGATGAATGGAGGGGATACCATACAAAGTCTCATCGGCTTCGCCAACGGCGTGCTCGCGGCAACCGAGTGCATCGCTGCCGCGGCAGGACTGCCAAACATGAGCGGTGGCGGCAGAGACGCTGGGGTGCAACCACCATGCACTCTCTGCCTCGAAGGCCAAGATCGCCGACTCGCCGGATCCACCTCGACAGCGACTCCACTGCGTCATCAGTTCCACGAGCTCATCGCGATCAACGCCAAGTTCTTCACGAACGACAGCAAGAGGACGCTCGAACTCGCATCAAGCGCCGAAGAGAAGCGCGACGTCAATCCGACAAGCGCGCTGGGCCCTCTGTCAACATGCACGCGCCAGAGGAACCAGGCGACTTTCCGTACGCGGTAGGTTGCCCTGCGTTCACTCGTGAGCTGCGGCAAGTCCAGTGGCTCAGCAAGAAAAACTTCAAGACGAGCGTGCGAGAGAAATGCGGCGGCAAGACGCATCCGTCGGAGTTCCTCAAGATCTACACCATCGCGGTGCAGGCGGCGGCGAGACGACAAGATCCTTGCCAACTACTTCCCCGGTGCTCAAGCCCAATGTCGATCCTGGCTCATGCACTTGCGGACAACTCCATATCTTCTTGGGCAGATCTATGCCATCGGTTTGTCGGCGCCTTCTGATGACCACAAGCCCCATGGCCAAGAAAGCGACCTTCATCTGCTCGCCCGGAAGGAAGGAGAGCCCCTAGCAAGTATATTCAAAGATTCAGCCGTGTACAAGAAAACATCCCAGACGTCCACCTGCCGCGGTAATCAGCGCGTTCCATCGAAACGTCTGAAACCGCGAGATGCGGAGGAGATGGCGATGTGCAAAATCAGAGACGTCGATGAGCTATCATACGGCCGACAAGTGTGCACGTCTTTGAGGAAGGAGGAGACTCCCGGAGATACCGAAGCGGGAGGATCTGATAGTGAAGAGACCGCCCCGAAAGAAGAGCCGGGCGGGGCAACAAGAAAAAGAAAGGCGTAGATGTACTCATTGTTGAGCAGTCCGAAGCGGAGGTGGCGACAAGAAAGCCAAGGCTGGTAGCTCCGGCAAGGAGGTTGCCGCTGGCACCAACTGCTAGTCTGTGGCGGCCGCCGACAAGCAGGACGGCTCTGGCAAGCAGTACTACAAGATCCACCGCACCAAGGGCCATGACCTCCAGAGCTGCAAGAAGGTAGAGCAGCTTGTCGAGCAACAGAAGGCTGAATACGAACGACGTGACAAGGAGAAGGCCCAGGAGGGTGCAGGAGGACCCAGCAAGAAACGTCCGGCCGAGGAGGACGCCAAGGCAAGGCCAAGCAGCGTCAAGGAGACAGACCTCCCCGCGGCCGCGACAAGGATGAAGACGACGACGATGACGAAGACATGGATGATGACGAGGCCGATGAGCAGGAGTTCCAGAAAGCCACAGAGGTCCTGTGCGTTGACGGCGGTGCTTCTCTCCATACCTCCCACCGCCAGCTCAAGCAGTGGATGCGGGAGGTCAATGCAGCAGAACCATCCATCGAGTCACGCAAGCCTCTAAAATGGTCCAGCACGCCTATCATCTTTGACATTGAGGACCACCCTGATCGCGTAACTGCGGTCGGGTGCTTGCCGATGTTGGTTTCACCAACTATCCGCAACCTCAAGGTCACCAAGATGCTAGTTGACGGTGGGGCGGCTTGAATCTGATCTCCTCGGCGGTGCTCCGAAACTCCAGATCCACGATGGCGAGCTCGAAGAGACCGGCACTTTTCAAGGAATCAATCCAGGAAGGAGCAAGCGAAGGGAAAGATCACGTTCTTGCGGTAACATTTGGCGGCGAAGTTGAACTTCAGGGTGAGAGGGTCACCTTTGATGTTGCTGACTTTCCATTGCCTTACAATGGAATACTTGGCCGTCCAAAGACTTCGCCAAATTCATGGCGGCCTCTCACTATGCCTACAACATCTTTGAAGATGCCAGGCCCGATGAGTGTCATCTCTGTCCCTGGCGACAAGAAGGATGCTCTTATCTGTGCCGACAAGATTTACCGGGAAGCAGTAGCTGCAACAGATTGCAAGCCACTTGCCGCTGAAGCTCCCTGGGGGAAGAAGAAGACCAAGTCCGGCAAGAGCTCTGGTGCCCACTCCGGCAAGCGCACCTCTTCGGAGTGCTGCGCCACCGTCGAGGACGCACCATCGAGCTCCACCGGCAAGTGTAAGAAGACGATGGCAGCTCCACCAGAGACCAAAAAGGTGTCCGCCAAGGAGGACGGCACTGGTGGTACCTTCACCATCAGTGCCTCTCTCGACCCTAAATAGGAAGGCGCGCTCGTTGCTTTCCTGCGGTCGAACGTCGACATGTTTGCATGGCAGCCGACTGACATCCCCGGTGTTCCCAGGAAAGTAATTGAGCACCATCTTGCCGTTTGTCCTCATGCGCGGCCCGTCAAGCAGAAAGTCGAGAAGCAAGCGGTGGAGCATCAAGAGTTCATCGCGGAAGAAATCAAGAAACCGGAAGCAGCGGGCCTTGTCGAGGAGTGCTCCATCCTACGTGGTTGGCCAATCCTGTAGTTATGCATAAGGCTAACGGGAAATGGAGGCTTTGTATCGACTTTATAGATGTCAATAAAGCTTGTCCCAAAGACCCATTTCCCTTGCCGCGCATCGATCAGATTGTTGACTCCACAACCGGATGTGATTTGCTTTCATTTCTGGATGCATACTCAGGATATCATCAGATCTTCATGGCAGAAGAGGATGAGGAGAAGACCACATTCATCACCCCATGTGGCACATACTATTTTGTACGGATGCCCTTCGGGTTAAAGAATGCTGGTTCAACATTTGCGAGAGTAGTCCATGACGCTTTTGAGCCGCAAATGCACAGAAATGTGGAAGCATACATGGATGACATAGTGGTCAAAACAAGGACAAGGCGACCCTAGTTCAAGATTTAGACGAAACCTTTGCAAATCTGCGCAAGATCAACCTCAAGCTCAACCCCGAGAAGTGCGTGTTTGGAGTCCCTTCCGGCAAGCTTCTCGGGTTCTTCGTGTCTCAGCGGGGAATTGAAGCCAATCTCGACAAGATCAAGGCCATTGAGCGGATTGAAGCACCAAAGCGCATCAAGGATGTATGAAGGCTTGCCGGTTGCGTAGCTGCTCTAAGCAGGTTTATCTCTAGGTCTCTTTGGCGCCCTGCCATTTTTCAAAATTTTGAAAAAGGCAGGTCTGATGCAATGGACTCCAAGCGGAGGCTGCGCTGCGAGACTTGAAGAGATACATCCTCCACTCCAACACTTGTCGCACCTAAGCCACAAGAGAAGTTGCTGCTATATATAGCGGCAACCAATCAAGTGGTTAGTGCTGCGTTAGTAGCGGAAAGGGAGGCGGATGATGAGTTGGCAACCATGGCAGACGCATCCAGCGACAAGCAGGGGGCTTCGCCGGCAAACTCTGGTCCCGACAAGGACGGATCTGCGCAGACACATGACAAGATGCAGAAAAGGATGGTGCAGCGCCCAGTTTACTTTGTCAGTTCCCTTATGCAGGGGGCTAGGTCAAGGTACTCTGGTGTGCAGACATTGCTTTTTGGCTTTCTCATGGCCTCGAGAAAGCTGCGCCATTACTTTCAGGCACATGAGATCACAGTTGTCACTCGCTTTCGGCTGAAGAGGATCTTGCAAAGTCCAGAGGCAACAGGCGGGATTGTCGAGTGGGCCTTTGGGAACTGTCAAGCTTTGGCCTCAAGTTTTAGAGCACTTCAACTATCCAAAGCGAGCATTGGCGGAGTTCATAGCAGAATGGACACCAACGCCCGGATGAAGAAATTCCGAAACGAGCGTCCCGTCAAGGAAACAAGCAAAGAGTGGCTGATGTACTTTGATGGTGCCTTCTCGCTGCAAAGGCGCCCGGTGCGGCGTGCTACTTGTCACACCCACCGGAGAGCACCTCAAGTACGTAGTCCGGATGCACTTTCCCAAAGAGCAAGCAACAAACAATACTGCAGTATGAGGGTTTGCTTGCCGGTCTCGAGATCGCATGATGAACCTTGGGATCAAGAAGCTCATTGTCGTGGGTGACTCACAGCTTGTTATCCGCCAAGTGAACAAGAATTATCGAGTCCGTTGATGGAAGCTTATGTTGATGAAGTGAGGAAGCTAGAAGAGCACTTTGACGGCTGTAGATGGAATATATTACGAGAGCTCGAATGACATTCTTGATGGCTTTGTCAAAGTGCGCCCGCCTAAGTTACACTGTGGAACCAGGGATTTTGTGCTCAAGCTGACTCAACCATCTGTAACACCACCAACTGGACAGAGCAAGTAGAGGAAGTTGATCTCTGGTGACTACTTTCCGTGAGCTTCGAAGCCGCTGCCAAGAAGGTCCCCAAGATCGACACCAACAATCTTGAGGCGGTCTGCTCCGACAAGCCCTGAGGTTTGTTTCGTTGAAGCAGACGCTCCCGACAAGTTTTGCTCCGGCAAGCTTGCGGGAACGTCAACTCGGCTGAGCGCGAGTTCTCGCCGCCAAGCTGATATTCCCGCAGCAGCGAGATGTGCCTTTAGTCCTTGTTGTCGAGCCACAAGCTCCGGCATGGGCGCAGATTGTCCATTTCCTTGAGACGGAGAACTTCCCGAAGAGCAAGAAGAAGCGAGAAAGAGTAGCCCGGCAGTCAAGTATGTACCGGTTTGTCGTCGACACCTGCATGTAAGAAGACTCAACGGTGTGAAATTGAAGTGTATTCACCGGAAGACGGACAAAAGCTGTTGGCGAAGATACATGGAGGCATATGTGGTCACCACATTGGCGCGAGCACTTGCCGGCAAAGCGTTAAGCAAGGTTTCTTTTGGCCGACAAGACTCCGAGGATGCAACTGCACAAGTAACCAAGTGTGAAGCGTGCGGTTCCATTCCAAACAGATACACTAGCCAGCTCAAGCTCTCCAGACGATCCCTTTATCACGGCCATTTTTGGTGCAGGGGCTCGACATCCTCGGCCCCTTCCCGAAGCTGTCGGGGCTTTGAGTACTTATGCGTTGCAATCGACAAGTTCACAAAGTGGCGGAAGTGGAAGCGATGAGGAAGGTGACAGCGATCGGCGATCAAGTTCTTGGTCGATTGTTTGCCGTTTGGAATCCCTAACAGGATCATCACCGACAACGGCACCACAGTTCTAAGCCGCACCTTCATGCGATCGCCCAAGATCTTGGCGCCAAGGTCTGCTTCGCATTGCTCATCCGAGAAGCAACGGTCAAGCGAGAGAGGGCAAATGCTGAAGTGCTGCGGGCTCAAGACCAGAACTTTCGGCAGGCTGCACAAGTGCGGAAGAAAGCTGGATTGAGGAGCTGCCGGTGGTTCTTTGGTCGATCGGGGACGCCAAATCGAGCCATCGCCGGACACCTTCGCTCTAGTCTATGGAGCAGAGGCGGTTCTCCCCACGGAACTTCGTATATGGATCGCCTCGAGTGCTCGCTTATGATGAGCTTGAGCAAGAGCAGCTGCGACAAGATGACGCTGCTCCTTGAGGAAGATAAATCTTGCTCTTTGTCTGAGCTGCTCGGTACCCGACAAGCTTTGCGCCGCTACCATAGCCGCAAAGTCAATGCCGAAGTCTCGAGGAAGGCGACCTTGTTCTTGGCGCGTTCAGTCCGCCAAGAATTCCAACAAGTTGGCCTTGAAGTGGGAAGGCCCTTATCGGGTGAAACGAGTCACTAGGCTGGCGCTGTCGCCTTGAGACCGAAGATGGCATTCCGGTGAGCAACTCCTGGAATATTGAGCATCTTCGTAAGTTTTACCCATAGGGCACGGTTGCCGGAACCTGTTCCGGCAACCACCTTTTGTACAAGTCTTGCCGCTGATGCATGTAATCCTTTGTACAAAGCCGGGCACAGACCCCATGCATCAGTAAAGCTAGCGTGCTTCGCACACCTTGTCAATTTCATGCTTTTTACTTCTATTTTTGCATGCGCTATCTGACACTTTGTGCAGCACCTACCCCTGGTAAGTGATAACGAGCCACAAGGCTCCATATCTTTATTTTCTCTTCTTTCTCTTTCTCAAAGAAAGGAAGGTTCCCTCGCACACAAGTTTGCGGGGAAAGGAGAAGATAATGGTGTGGACCAAGCGTCGCTCAAGGAAGTCTAGCCTTACCGGAAGCAAGCAGCGGAAAAGCTAAGTTGCCAAAGTTTGAGCAATCAGTTTTAAAATTTTAAGTTATCTTCATTGAACGACCGAACTTTTCATGGAAAACCTGTGTGCAGAGGAACCAATTAGTAGCTAGTTGCGCCCTTACTTTGTTTCGAGTCCGCTCAACAACTTAAGTGAGCTGCGACTAGTTGCGACAAGTTTGCTTGTCGGTAGCGGCACCGCCAGCTGACGTCCGCACTTTTCGGCGCTCATGGCTCGGTGCCCGCACCGACAAGTTCCCTAAAAGCGTAGGGCAAAAACATACAAAGGAAGGAATCAAGTAAAGGAAATAACATAGCAATTTATACTCAAAATAAAGTTATATTACAAGATAGCTTGCCGCAGCTCTAATGGATTGTTCCTATGACATGACCAGCAGCGGCAAGAGAAAGAGAAAAGCAGGCGGCCTAATCTCGCGATCACCCTCAACCCTCTTGATTCCGTTCACCCTGTCCACAATGGAGTGCGGCAAGGGTCTTGAGCGCCTCCACATCAGCATCCCGTGGCGGGGACTTGAGGGCGTTGGTGAGGTTGAGGCCAGGGTTGCGGAAGGCCACCTTCATCAAGACCTTTTGGAGGGCTCCAGCAGATCTGGCGCGACTCCTCGGCCAGCTGTTTTGGGACCTCTTCACGAGTCGCTGGAGAGCCGTCCACCACGCCCTTGAAGAACAAGCTGAGCTTGGCTGGGTTGGAGATGCTCGTCGGAGGAGTATCCAAGATCCACCATCCCGGCTCCATCGGCTCCACATGGATGGCTGCAGCAGATCCACGAGACCTTCGGTCCAGTGCTCCACACTCTCCCTCAAGGCACCCTGGGCGGCAACAACATTCGCCAGCAACTCCTCGTCGGCCTTGATCTTCTCCTTCAAGGCCACCTCCCGCTCCTTGGCGCCGTCCAGCGTCTGAGTCAAAGTAGTTAGCTTCAACTCAAGATCTGCATTGGAGTCCCTGGCGGCGCTGAGCTCCTTGCTCCTCTCGGCGAGACGGCCCAGCAGCTCGCCAAGAGTGTAGGCGTCCTTCTCGCGTTCGTGCTTGAGTGTAGCAAGCTCCTCGCAGCTCTTCTTGAGGCTGGCCTCCAACTGCGCCACCTTCGTCTCCAGCTCCTTCTTGGCGGCCTCGGCAGCCGCGGCAGCATCCTTTGCCTCCTTGAGAGCCCAACCAAATGTTTCCTCGCGCATGGCGAGATCCTCCTCGTGGCTTTTTAGGTTAACCTTCCGCTGCGCCAGCTCGCCTTCCTGCGCAGACAGCTTCTCGGCGGCAAGCCGCTGTTCCTCCTCAGCTTCAGCCTTCTCGAGGATGAAGGCCTTGCGCTCCTCGGCGAGTTTCTCCCGCTCCTCCGCCAAGGACCGGAGAGCTTCTTGGTTGCGGCCCCGGAGCTCCTCCGCGCGCTTCTCGATGTCTGTTCCCGCCTTCGCGACAAGCGCCTCCCGGGATGCCAGTTTGGCTTAGCCGGTAGCGCGGTGAAGCGGCAGCTTCCGCGCAGCTGCTCCTCCTCGAGCTTCGCCGCTGCTTGCTGCCAGCGCGTCAACTAAGCGTCGGCCAGCGGAGGCGAGCAGTTCTTCATCGAAGGTTTCTCCTTGACGGCGCCCTGAGCTCGACTCCCATGGGAGCTTGATGAAAACGCCATCGCCCGGCCTTCAAGTAGGCGTCGGGCTGGGGCTCTTGAACTGGCAGCTGCGGCGGCGAGAGGATCGGCGGTCGGTGTAGCGCTGGCGCTCCTGCGGCCTCGAAGTCGTCGGTCACGGTCGCCGGACCCCTCGCCGGCTTCTGCGGCGGCAGCTTCAGCGGCCTCTTCGTCGGCAGGCTCGTCAGCGCCGGCTTCTTCTTCCACGGCGGCGGCTTCATCAGTGTTGCCGCGCACGTCCTCCTCGCCGGCGACCTCGGTCTCCATTGGCTCTGTGGCGGACGGATGAAGAGAGCCAAGCAAATATTCAAAGACAAAATCAGAAGAAGAAAAACACAAGGGAAGTACTCAGGCAAGAAGGTTACTGCGCGGGGCTGCGGTCATGGTCTCCGTCGCCAAAGGGTCGCTGGTGCCGTCCCTTGCCGGAGAACTACCCCTTGCGGAGAAGGCTCCCTTGCCGGAGAACGCTCCCTTGCCGGAGAATCCACCCTTGGCGGCGTAGTCGAAGCAGAAGGAGGCTGCTCTGCTCCTACACAAGTCAACAGTCAGATATCAGCAAAGGAAAAAGCACCCATGCACGCCGAACAGCAAGAAGTAGACCACATGCTTCTGTTTGGGGGCTGCGCTGGGGCTGCTTTGAAGAAGGGTTGCCTCATCCGGCAAGGTGGTCTCGGGCCGCGCCTCCTGCTGTCGCGATGGGTTAGTCCTCGATGACAACCACCGGGGTCTTGGCTCTCTTCGACATCCTCTGGGCCAGCGTCCTGAAAAGGAATGGATTCAGAGCAAAGCAAGTCAGATACAAGACAAAGCAACAAATCGAAGAATTACAAGTACAACAAGGAATGTTACACTTCCTCTTCCTCGTCGGAGCTGAGCGCGGAGAGGTGGTCTGCCCGCCTCCGATGCAGCGAGGCGGAGGAGGGCTCCCTTGGGCGCTTGGCGAGGCGGGATCGGTAGCCTGCGAGGCCCGCTCCGATTGCCGCAGCGGCGTGAGGAGCTCCCAGCGCAGTGCTTGCGCGGTGGAAGCGCGTCGCGGCCAGCTCTGGCTGTTAGCCCGTCTGCCGCCCAGCTGCGTCTCCGGCTTTGAAAGCGCCTTCTTGGTGGAGCTGGTGGCTCCGCTCGCGGCAAGCTGCTTGGAGGTGGGGAGGATGCGCCCTTGGCGGGCTCGCTCGACTCGGCTTCAGGCTCGGCAAGCTCTTCCTCGCCGACGAACTCCTTTCGCTTGACAAGACTTGCCGCCTCGGCTGCCTCCGCCTCCTCCACAGTGAAGCCAAACTCGCCCGCGGCAACGGCTGCTGCCGCCTCTTCCAGCCCTAGTGGCGTCGCTGCATCTCATCGTCGATAGTGTCGCGGGTGAGGCCCCTCTGCTTTCGTCGGGGCGGACCGGAATTTCCACTAGATTGTCAAAAACTGCCGCACCACGTCATCTGCGGCTCTTGCCAAGTGGGGACAATTCCATGGGAGTCACACTGGCAGCATCATTGCACGGATGCGGTCAGCGGCGAGTTGTTGCACAGTGAACGACGCCCCTCGGCAACCTAAACATCTCCGGATGATCGAGGATCAGGCTTGAACAGCTCTAAGAGCATTGCGTCAAGCTCCAAGGCAGTGAAGTTGAAGTTGAGGCACAGGCGCAGCCTCATGATGTCTGCTGTGTTATGAAATTCCCGAGCAGGTCTCCTTCTCTCCTACAAAGAAGCGTCTGTGGCGAAGAAAGTCCGCGCCAACAAAGGTGCCTCTGAGTCCGGCAAGTCTCGAGGCGGAGGATTCGAATCTGCGATCTTCACCTAAGCGTCCTCCGGGGCCAGATTGCTCCAATCATTGCAGCGTACTCTTTGGGGTTTGGTCTTTGGGCGGTAAAAGGCTGCGGGTTCTCCTCAACAATCCAGCACCAATCTGCCTCCACTCCTCCCATTTGCTACGGAGCTCTCCCTCCAGATAGGCCTCCTTCTTGCCGACCACAGAGACCCAAGCAATTCCTCCGGCAAGGGGCTCTCCTCTCTCGGCTCGGGTAAAAAGAAGTTACGGAAAAGAGCTACATTTGGGTGGACTCCGACAAAGTTTTCGCAGAGATGTGCGAAAACTGCCATGGTCAGAACGGCGTTGGGGGTGAAATCAAGGAGGCGGAACCCGTAGGTGTTCATAATGTCACAAAAGAACTTCGAGAGAAGGCGGGCAGAGCCCGCAGAGAAGAAGAGCGAAGAAGGATACCCCGTCGGGGCCAGTTCTGCAGCGGCGGGGAGTACCTTCGTGCGCGGATGCGCCTGCGTCTCCGTCGACGAAAGAGGTAGTAGTTCTCCCTCGGCTCCCTCGCGGCGGTGAGGGGAAGACGGCCCGCTCCTTCCGCGGCGCCGCAAGCCGCGCCTCGGCCGACTTCACGGTCTTCCCTTGTCGGCTTTCGGGCCCATGGCGGGCGGTGGAGGAGATCGGCGGCGTTGAGGGTGCTGGTGGCGATGGGCGGGCGCTGCTCTCTTTTCAGCCTTGAGAAGAAGGGGAGCAGCGGTGGTTTTCGATGGGACAAGAAGCGGCAAGGTAGGCGGCGTGCCCTGTTTCCCCTGCTTATAAAGAGGGAGGCGGACGTTCGATTTTCCAAATAAAGAAACCCCACGATCTCGCCCACGATCTCTCACACGACGCCCACGTTCGATGCGTGCCGTTAAATTGGGGCGTGGTGGGTCGGGGTGAGTTATGGTGTGACCGGGCGCGTGTGCCCGTGCCTGTTTTGGGCCTGGCCCAACAGCGCTCGGCTTGCAGTGTGGCCCAGCCGGGGGCTCTGTCGGTGTACTAGAGTAGGGGTACCCTAGTATCCCGAACTTGTGCACGCAGGCGATTGCAGCCCTCAGCGGCAAGGCTTACGGGTGACCGCCAAGGTCCTCCGTGGTTCCTTTGGAGCCATTCAAGAACAAAGTATTCAAGCCAAGGAGACAAGGCCCCGGCAAGAGGAGCTTGCCGGGAAGGCCACCCAAGGCACATAGGAGACAAGGTCCCGACAAGAGGAGCTTGCCGGGAAGGCCACCCCAGGCACTTACAAGACAAGGCCCTGGCAAGAGGAGTTGCCGGGAAGGCCCGGTGAGCGACAAGCTTCCGGGCGCGACAAGACAACAACCGCGGCAGACCACCTCTCTGTACCTACGCTCCAGCGCATCCACTAACGTGTCGCCACAGGGCCTTTCCGGTAGCAGCGTGGCGAGAGGCTGTGCAGCCAGCGGTGCGAGGTGGCAAGCAGCGCTGACAAGTTTGCCATCGTGGCGAACGGTGGCGCCCCCTGACGGTCCCTGTTTGCACTGTTAGGGCGACTAGACGGGCATTTAATGCCTTTGTCCCCTGCCGTCAGGGTTAGGTATAGTACACTGTACACTGTACAAGTAGGTGTACCAACCACTATTTTTCCATTTGTACCCCCGTCTACGTTGCCACACCGGAGCCCCTTGATCATATAAAGGAGGCCCATGCGCGCGTAGAAAGGTTTGGTCGATCGATTCCTCCACGCTCGGTCTCGTTAGCAGCTCGTGTGTCTTTGTAGCACTCAGCGCTCCTGAGCAAGAACGCAATACACCTAGACATGCAGCAGTAGGAGTGTTATCTCTCCGGAGAGCTCCGAAGCTGGGTAAACCTCTCGCATGCTTCGCCACGATCTGCTCTTCGTGCGACCTCCGCTCCCTGCCGAACCGAAAGGGGCTCGGTCCGCCGGCCCCATAGGTGTTCGTGGGCCAGATCAGCCTGCCCCGACATGGTGTGTCCAATATTTGTGGGGATGATTGTTCTCCCTCCACCTTCAGTCGTGTGGTGTTCTCAAGTTCTTCTACTTCACCTACATGTGGTTTGCCAGAAGGTAATGATATAGTGAGTAGTGTTGGTCATTGCAATGATGATAGTGGGCTTATTGTTGATGATCCTTCATCACTATCTTATTGGAATACTCCTTCTTTGGACTTCAACACTTTGAGCTCTTTAGATGTTTCACATGCTTGTGTTTGATAGTCCTTGCATATCATGTAGAAATTGCTTGACTAAATCTCACGATGATATGCTTGCTATGTCTTGTTGCCATGATAAAAATGCCTCTATTTCCTCAAGTTGTTTGCTAACAATGTAGAGGAAACTCAACACTCCATGGAAAAAAGATGTGGTCTTAAATGGTGCTTCAAGTGATCCTACATCACCATCTATTGTTTCTCACTTTTGCCTTATGGCCAAGGCTTCAAAGGTATCTCCCACTTTGAATACCAATATATCTTGTGATGATGATATTGATGATGATGAGAATGAGGTTAATGACGAAGAGAATGATAATGTTACCTCCGTAAAAATTAAGGGGGAAATGATTTTTAAAGCTCTTCATAAAAATAAAATTTCTCGTTCCAACTTCACATAAATCATGTCCATTGCCGTTGAGGGCAATAAATACATTGGGGAGTTGGAATCTCATCTCGAGGAGCATGAGGTCACCATTGATAAAATGGAAGGTCATGAGCATGATTACGCTAATGAGATCACGGACCTCTCTCAAGCTCTTAAACTTGAACAAACCACCAAGGAATCTCTTGAGGGGACTTTTCCTCTAGAATTATCTAAAGTAAAGCAATCCCATGTTAGATCTCGCAAGGTGGCCAATGGTTTCAGAACTAAAAATGATAAGCTTGAAGTTGCACATGTCAAACTCCTTGAGGACTTTGAGCACCTCAAAAATGGCTCAAGGGTCATTAAAAGTGAGCTCATCAAACTCACCGAGTCTCATGCTCAACTTAAAGCTTCGTATTCAAAATAGCTTGTGAAGTTACCTCCTCCTCTTATTATTAATGATCATGCTTGTGCTACTAACTCTATTTCTTGTGAAGCATCCATTTTGAAGGAGAATGTTGAGCTAAGGGCTCAACTTGAGTTGCTATCTAGCAATTATGGGAAATTGGAAGAAAGTCATGCAAAGCTCACAAGCTCTCATGATGATCTTCTAGTATCCCATAATGTGCTAAAGATAGCTCATAATGCTATGATTACTAAGGTAACATCTAGTAAGCCTCATGTGGATACTAACACTACTTCAAGTAAAAGTGTTATCTTGCCTTGTGCTAGGCCTCTTAATTCATCTACTCATAATGTTGCTACATTGATACGCCTCCATCGTATCTACTCTTCCAAACTCTTTTGCCCTTGTTTTGGACTCTAATTTGCATGATTTGAATGGAACTAACCCGGACTGACGCTGTTTTTAGCAGAATTGCCATGGTGTTATTTTGTGTAGAAATAAAAGTTCTCGAAATGATCTGGAACTTCACAGAGAATATTTGTGGAATCAATAAAAAATATTGGCGAAAGAATCAACAGAGGGGGACCCACCACCTGTCCACAAGAGTGGGGAGTGTGCCCTACCCCTTCGGCACGGTCACCTGGCTTGTGGGTCCCACGAAGCTCCACCGACCTCAACTCCAACTCCATATATTCACGTTCGGGGAGAAAAAAATTGGAGATAAGGATTCATCGCGTTTTACGATACGGAGCCGCCGCCACCTCATGTTCTTCCTCGGGAGGGCAGATCTGGAGTCTGTTTTGGGCTCCGAAGAGGGGAAATCGTCACCATCATCATCATCAACCATCCTCCATCACCAATTTCATGATGCTCACCGCCGTGCGTGAGTAATTACATAGTAGGCTTGCTGGATGGTGATGGGTCGGATGATATTTACCATGTAATCGAGTTAGTTTTGTTAGGGTTTGATCCCTAGTATCCACTATGTTCTGAAATTGATGTTGCTATGACTTTGCTATGCTTAATGCTTGTCACTAGGGCCCGAGTCCCATGATTTCAGATCTGAACCTATTATGTTTTCATGAATATATTTGTGTTCTTGATCCTATCTTGCAAGTTATAGTCACCTACTACGTGTTATGATCCGGCAACCCTGGAGTGACAATAGTTGGGACACTTCCCGGTGATGATCGTAGTTTGAGGAGTTCATGTATTCACTAAATGCTAATGCTTTGTCCAGTTCTCTACTAAAAGGAGGCCTTAACACCCTTAGTTTCCAATAGGATCCCGCTGCCATGGGAGGGTAGGAAAAAAGATGTCATGCAAGTTCTTTTCCATAAGCACGTATGACTATATTTGGAATACATGCCTACATTATATTGATGAATTGGAGCTAGTTCCGTGTTACCCTAGTTTATAACTGTTGCATGATGAATGCTATCTGACATAATTATCCATCATTGATCCATTGCCTACGAGTTCATTTCATATTGATCTTTGCTAAATTACTTTTCCGTTGCCACTGTTATGATTGCTACGAAACTGCTACTGTTACTTTTGCCACCGTTACTGTTACTACCATATTACTTTGCTACTAAATACTTTGATACAGATATTAAGTCTTTCATGTGTGGTTGAATTGACAACTCAGCTGCTAATACTTGAGAATATTCTTTGGCTCCTTGTGTTGAATCAATAAATTTGGGTTGAATATTCTACCCTCGAAAACTGTTGCGATCCCCTATACTTGTGGGTTATCAAGACCTTTTTCTAGCGCCGTTACCGGGGAGCATAGCTCTATTCTCCGAGTCACTTGGGATTTATATCTGTTGAACACTATGAAGAATCTGAAAGATCAAAGAACCAAGATTTTTCTGTCTACAACGAGGGGAGGTAAGGAACTGCCATCTAGCTCTGCACTTGATTCACCTTCTGTTTTGAATAAACTTGCGAAACCTACACCTGTTGTTGATTTTGATATGTCGCATGTTACTAATGATGCCACTTCTGCTATACATGATGCTTATGATGATACTACTTCTTTGCTTGATAATACTGCGCCACTAGGTGAATTTCTTGATGAACATCTTGCTAGGGTTAGAGAGAATGAAATTACTGAAACTGATGATATTATTGAAACTGAAGACTATGATTCTCCCCCTAGATATGAATTTCCTATTGTAACTGAGGGTTATATTATGGATGAAGAAACTGCTAGAGACTTTTTTGCTAGCAATGATAGAGATGATCTTAAGAAACTGTTAGCTAAGCTAAAAGAAAAATCTTTGAATGCTAGAATGCAATATGATCCTAAGTTTGCTACTTCACCTATCTTTGTTACTGATAAGGATTATGAATTCTTTGTCGATCCTGATTTAATTACTTTGGTTGAATCTGGTCCTTTTTATGGTTATGAACCCGAATCTTTTGTGGCGGATCTTACTAAATTGAATGATATAGCCACCCTATTTGCTCATGAGGAAAAATCCGCTATTACTATATTCTTAAGTTGTTTCCTTTCTCATTAAAGGGTGATGCTAAGTTATGGTTAAATTATCTTGCTCCTGGTTGTGTGCATAGTCCCTAGGATATGATTTACTACTTCTCTGAAAAATATTTCCCCGCTCATAAGAAACAAGCTGCTTTATAGGAAATATTTAACTTTGTGCAATTTGAAGAAGAGAGTCTCTCCCACAAGCTTGGGGGAGGCTTCTCCAATTACTTATTGCTTTGCCTGATCATCCTCTCAAGAAAAATGAAATACTTGATATCTTTTATAATGGACTAACCGATGCTTCCAGAGGCCACTTGGATAGTTGTGATGGTTGTGTTTTCAGGGAAAGAACTGTTGAGCAAGCTGAATTGCTATTGAATAATATATTGAGTAATGATAATGATTGGACACTTCCTGAACCAACTCCTAAGCCATCTCCGAAGAAAAGAGGTATTCTATTTCTCAGTCCTGAAGATATGCAAGAGGCAAAGAAATCTATGAAAGAAAAAGGTATTAAAGTTGAAGATGTTAAGAATTTACCGCCTATTGAAGAAATACATGGTCTTGATAACCTGACACAGGTAGTAGAGGTAAATTCTCTCTATAGATTTGATGAAGGTGATATTCCTCATAATAAGTCTGCTAGTCAATGCTTGGATGAGTTTGATAATTTTATTATTAAACAAGAAAACTTCAATGCTTATGTTAGTAGACAATTGAAACGTAATGCTCACATGCTTGACTGCTTGGGTGATTATATGAGTAGAACTATTAATGATCTTATGCTTATTAGTAAGCATGCTTCGATGGTTACAACTCAAGTAGAACAAGTACTTAAGGCACATGATGATTTGCTTAATGAGTTGAATAGTAAGAATAATGATAATGTTGTTAGGGTTATCACTAGAGGCGGTAAAATGACCCAGGAACCTTTGTATCCTGAGGTCCATCCTAAGAGAGTTGAGCAAGATTCTCACAAAACTAATACTGATGCACCTAGTCCTAGTAATAAAAAGAAAAAGAAAACTTATAGGACTTTGCATGCTTCTAGTGAACCTGTTACAGATACACCTGAGAATCCCAATGATATTTCTATTTCTGATGCTGAGACACAATCTGGTGATGAACATGAACCTAGTGATAGTGTTAATGATGATGTTCATGTTGATGCTCAACCTAGTAATGATAATGATGTAGCGATAGAACCTACTGTTGATCTTGATAACCCACAATCAAAGAATCAACGTTATGGTAAGAGAGACTTCATTGCTAGGAAACATGGTAAAGAAAGAGAACCATGGGTTCAGAAACCCATGCCCTTTCCTCCTAAGCTATCCAAGAAAAAGGACGATGAGGATTTTGAGCTCTTTTCTGAAATGATTAGACCCATCTTTTTGCGTATGCGTTTGACTGATATGCTGAAAATGTCTCCTTACGCTAAGTATATGAAAGATATTGTTTCAAATAAAAGAAAGATAGCGGAAGCTAAAATTTCCACCATGCTTACTAATTACACTTTTAAGGGTGGAATACCAAAGAAACTTGGAGATCCAGGAGTACCAACTATACCATGCTCCATTAAAAGAAACTATGTTAAAACTGCTTTATGTGATCTTGGAGCCGGTGTTAGTGTTATGCCTTTCTCTGTATATCGTAAACTTGAATTGAATAAGTTGACACCTACTAAAATATCTTTGCAAATGGCTAATAAATCAACTGCTATACCCATCGGTATTTGTGAGGATGTGCCTGTTGTGGTTGCAAACGTTACTATCTTAACGGACTTTGTTATTCTTGATATTCCCGAGGATGACAGTATGTCAATCATCCTTGGTAGACCCTTTTTGAATGCTGCAGGGTCTGTTATTGATTGCAACAAAGGCAATGTCACTTTTCATGTTAATGGTAATGAGCATACGGTACACTTTCCGAAGAAACAACCTCAAGTTCATAGTATTAATTCTATTGAAATTTTTTCAACTATTACTATTGGAGGTTTTGAATTCCCTCTTCCTACTGTCAAAAAGAAATATGATATTCTTATTGTTGGGGACATGCATATCCCCGTTGAGGTAACCTAGTGTTATTTGAAAATTCTCCAGTTTCATGTCATTCAGAAGAAGTTTGTTAATAAGACTTGATCAACCTTGTTAATGGATTCCCTTTGATGAGCATGAGATGGATGAATTTAGAAAGCATAACTTTCTATACCTACTTTTTATTTTATGTTATTTAGATTAAATAAATAAATAAAATAGTATTTTCTGTCTGTTTTCTGAATTATCCGTGAAATAAAAATGTCCCGAAAATAGAAGTTCTCCAAATGCCCTGAAAATTTTGTATCATTTTTTATAGAATATTTTAGAATTTCTGGCACTGAGAATGCACCAGGGGCCCACACCAGTGCGCCACATGGGTGCGGGGCGTGCCCTACCCCCCTGGGCGCCCCCTGCCTTGTGGGTCCCATGTGGGCCCCTTCACTTACTCCAGCACCCATCCACTTCGTCTTCCTCCAGAGAAAATCATCCCGTAGCTCAAACCCGTGTTCTTGCTCATCTTGCTGCCATTTTGGATCTTCTTGTGCAAATTCTCCATTTGCAAAACTGTTTTGGGGGATTGTTCTTTGGTATGTGACTCCTCCAATGGTCCAATTAGTTTTTGTTCTAGTGCTTTATTTATTGCAGATTTTTGCTACTGTGATGACCTTGTTCTTGAGCTTGCATATCAAATTTATATGGTCCAAAGTAGTTTTGATGCATGATATAGCTTCTAGACACTTGTAGGAGTAGTTGCTATCAATTTGGTTGAGATTGGTTCACTTTTATTTTGAGTCACTAAAAATTTCAGAAATTTTCAGAGGAAGAAAATGATGAGGAGATTGTTAAAAGGCTCTTCAAGTCGGGGTTCTAAAGAAAAGGAAAATGAAGAGAAGGAAAAGCCCAAGTACAACCTTCCTCGCACCACGGAGGTCCGGCCGTGTGAATGGCCATGTGATGCATTCCTAGAGGCAGCCGGAATTTATGATGATTTCTATTTGGCAGAGAATGTAGGCATCACCAACTTCCTCCTCGACCAGTGTGATCAGTACCTCCCACTCACTAATACTTTCATGTAAAAAATTTACTTTCATGCTAGGAGATCACCACCCACGGTAGAGTTTCACTTATATGATGAGCATAAGGAGATGACGCTTTATGACTTTTGTGAGGTTTGTAAATTACCTTATGATGGCAGCGTCGACGAGCCACGTCCTAGAGATGTGGAAGATTTTATTGATGAAGTTATCGTAGGGGAAAGGAGAAAGGTGTCGGAAGCGAGAGTGTCTAGTTTACATTTTTCCTGTTTTGCGCTACTACTCATTATTTTCTGGGAGATGTTTAATTGGTCGCGGGGAGAGTGGAGGCCTTAGTGCTCATGACCTTGCTATTTTTCTCCATGCTTTACTTCATGATAAAACTTTTAGTTTAGGCGATATGGTTGCTTGACGGTTGAGTTTAAACCATACGAAGGGTCCTATTTTCGGAGGTATCTATGCTTCCCGTCTTGTTAGACGCTTCAAGATACCCATTAGGCACGATGAAAAAAAGGAGAAGCTGCTACCCACTATATACTTAGATTATGAAAGCATGGTAGCACATGATTTTATTAAGAAGGACAATGACAAGAGACTCATCTATAACCTGGTATTTAGCGAGAAGACTTGTCAGATTATTACCTTGCCTGCACCTTCTTTGTTTGATATTCATTCAGGCAGGTACTTCGTCCTGCCCGCAGACATTCATGCATACTGGGAGGGGACGCGATCCCCAGTTCATGAGCCAGAGCCATCACCTGATCCATATGAGGAGTCTATTTATTAGTGGGAGCCACATGATCTTGCTAACCAGTGGAACCCCCAGGATCCTCCTCAGTCCATCGAAGAGGGTCACTTTGATCCATGGGCGTAGACCAACTTAGGCCAAAAGCCTAAGCTTGGGGGAGTACGTGTTTCTCACCGACATTACATTCATGTTCACACACTCATTCTAGTTGTCGGTGTTCATGATTTTTCATTGTAGTATCCATGTTAGTTTATTTCTCTTTCATGCTTTCTTCTTGTGTGTTTGAAAAACCTTAAGAAACACCAAAAAAATTAGTTGTAGCTAATTTCCTTTCCAAGTTTACTTAGTAGTAGTATTAAAAGAAAATCCAAAAAGATTTCTCGTTGTTCTTTTGCTTGTTGGGAGCTTTCCCGTGTAAATAGTTTTTCTCGTTCTTGTTTTAATTTCTTCAAAAAAACAAAAACTCCAAAACCGTTCCAGTGTGTTTCTTTGAAATTATTTTCCTTTCTTTGGGTCGAAAAGAGAAGACCACGATGAAAATGTTGAGTGGCTCTCATATGCATTATTGTTGATCTAACAAAGAGCCCATATTACCTTGTCTTCTCCTTTGAATAAATGTTTACAGATTCCAGCTTAGTCCCATGCATGTGCACTATTATTATTATCCACACGGTTCGGTCGTGCAAGTGAAAGGCAATAATGAAGATATATGATGAAATGATTGAGATGAGGAAAAGCTGGTATGAACTCGATCTATCTTGTTTTTGTAAATATGATTAGTTCATTGTTCTTGATTCAACCCATAATGAATGAAACATGTTTGCAATGACTATTAGAGCTTATAGTTACTCATTCCATGCTTAATTAGCTAGGAGTTTATAATGGTTTACCTTGCGTGCCAACATGCTTTTAGAATGGTTGTGATGTGTATGATAGGATGGTATCCTCCTTTGAATGATTCGAGTGGCTTGACTTGGCACATGTTCATGCATGTAGTTGAAACCAAATCAACATAGCCTCCATGATATTTATGTTCATGGTGATTTATATCCTACTCATGCTTGCACTCAATGTTGGTTAATCTCAATGCATGTTTGTGACTATTGTCGCTCTCTAGTTGGTCGCTCCTCAGTCTCTTGCTAGGCTTCACTTGTACTAAGCGGGAATACTGCTTGTGCATCCACTTCCATAAACCAAAACTTGTTCCATATGAGTCCACCATACCTACCTATATGCGGTATTTACCTGCCGTTCCTAGTAAATTTGCATGTACCAAACTCTAAACCTTCAAATAATAATCTGTTTTGTATGCCCGAATCGCTCATGTGGCGACTGGGGGCTGTCAGTATCTTCCATGCTAGGTGGGTTATTCTCACGATGAGTCGACTCCGCTCATCATTCACGAGAGAATGGCTGGTAACCGGGGTGCCTAGTCCCATGCTCAAATCAAATCAAAATATAATTGCAAACAAAACTCCCCCAGGACTGTTGTTAGTTGGACGGTACCCATTGTTTCGGACCAGCCGTGGAATGTGCTTGTTTGTGTGGGGGAGTATAAACTTTACCATTCTGTTTGGGAACCGCATATAATGTATCTAGTATGGAAGATACCAAGACCTCTTGGTTGTTATGTTGACAATGAAAGCATACCTCTCAAAATATTATTTATCCCTGTTTCAAAAAAGTCGAGCTCTGGCACCTGTGCAAATCCCTGCTTCCCTCTTCGAAGGGCCTATATATTTAAATTTATTGCTGAGTCATCATCCTCTTATAAAAAGCACCAGTTACAGAGCACCACTGTCATTTGTATGCATTGTTATTTTATATTGAGTATGACTGTGACTGGATCTCTTTTTTCATGAATTACAATGTCTAGTCAGTCCTTGATCTTCAGGGGTGCTCTGTATTTATGTTTTGCAGTCTCAGAAAGGGCTAGCGAGATACCATTTTGTTATATCATATCATGATTGTTTTGTAAAAGTGTTGTCATCCGAGATTTATTATTATTACTCGCTAGTTGATTATGCAATTGATATGAGTAAATGTGAGACCTAAATGCTATTGTGAATAGGTTAGTTCATAATCTTTGCTGAAAACTTGAATGCTGGCTTTACATATTTGCAGCAACAAGATCTAATAGAGTTTGTAAAAGTTTTTCTTTATCACTATAAGTTTGTCAACTAAATTGCTTGAGGACAAGCAATGGGTTAAGCTTGGGGGAGTTGATACGTCTCCATCGTATCTACTTTTCGAAACTCATTTGCCCTTGTTTTCGACTCTAATTTGCATGATGAACGGAACAAACCCGGACTGACGCTGTTTTTAGCAGAATTGCCATGGTGTTATTTTTGTGCAGAAATAAAAGTTCTCGCAATGACCTGAAACTTCATTGAGAGTATTTGTGGAATAAATAAAAAATATTGGCGAAAGAATCAACAGAGGGGGACCCACCACCTGTCCACAAGGGTGGGCCGTGCCCTACCCCCTGGGCGCGCGCCCCTGGCTTGTGGGTCCCACGAAGCTCCACCAACCTCAACTCCAACTCCATATATTCACGTTCGGGGAGAAAAAAATCAAAGAGAAGGATTCATCGCGTTTTATGATATGGAGCCGCCACCACCTCCTGTTCTTCCTCGAGAGGGCAGATCTAGAGTCTGTTTTGGGCTCCGGGGAGGGGAAATCGTCGCCATCGTCATCATCAACCATCCTCCATCACCAATTTCATGATGCTCACCGCTGTGCGTGAGTAATTCCATCGTAGGCTTGCTGGACAGTGATGGGTTGGATGAGAATTACCATGTAATCGAGTTAGTTTTGTTAGGGTTTGATCCCTAGTATCCACTATGTTCTAAGATTAATGTTGCTATGACTTTGCTATGCTTAATGCTTGTCACTAGGGCCCGAGTGCCATGATTGCAGATCTGAACCTATTATGTTTTCATGAATATATTTGTGTTCTTGATCCTATCTTGCAAGTTCTAGTCACCTACTACGTGTTATGATCCGGCAACCCCGGAGTGACAATAGTCGGGACACTTCCCGGTGATGACCCTAGTTTGAGGAGTTCATGTACTCACTAAGTGCTAATGCTTTGGTCCGGTTCTCTATTAAAAGGAGGCCTTAATATCCCTTAGTTTCCAATGGGGCCCTGCTGCCATGGGAGGGTAGGACAAAATATGTCATGCAAGTTCTTTTGCATAAGCACGTATGACTATATTCGAAATACATGCCTACATTATATTGATGAAGAGCTAGTTCTGTGTGACCCTAGGTTATAAATGCATATGAATGATATCCGACATAATTATCCATCATTGATCCATTGCCTACGAGTTCATTTCATATTGATCTTTGCTTAGTTACTTTTCTGTTGCCACTGTTACGATTGCTACGAAACTGCTACTATTAATTTTGCCACTGTTACTGTTACTTCCATATTACTTTGCTGCAGATATTAAGTCTTTCAGGTGTGGTTGAATTGACAACTCAGCTGCTAATACTTGAGAATATTCTTTGGCCCCCCTTGTGTTGAATTAATAAATTTGGGTCGAATACTCGACCCTCGAAAACTGTTGTGATCCCTTATACTTGTGGGTTATCATACATCTTGTGATGAATTAATTTCCTTGCCTTGTTGCTCTAACGATGAAGCGTATACTTCCTCTACTACTTGTTTTGTTACTAACCATGTAGAGAAAATCAAAGAGCTCAAGGCCGAGGTCACTTCTTTGAAGAAAGACTTGGAAAAAAGTCATGAAGGGAAGTCCACACTCAACAAGATCTTGAGTGTGCAAAAATCCCCCGATGACAAAGATCTACTTGGTTTGAACTCTAATAAGAAGAAGAAGTCCAAAATCAACAAGAAGAAGGGCCAAGAACAAGTCAAGAATTCGGCTAAGATTGTTTGCTTTAAGTGCAAAATTGAAGGGCATCATGTTAGATCTTTCCCATTGAAGAAGAAGGCCATTAGTGAAAAGCAACAAGGGAAGAGGCCACAAGTTCAATATAATGTCATCAACATGTTGAAGAAACGCCACTTCACAAGAGGAATCAATGTAGTGATCTTCAAGTTGAGAAGTCAACTAAGAAGAAAGAAAAGAGTAGATGTTGCTACTTATGCTGTGAGAAGGGTCACCTTGCTTCTTCATGCACTAATGGTACCTTATCCAACCCTATCCTAATTGATGCTATTTATTCTCTTCGGAAGGATAAGGTTGGCAATATGTTTGCCAAGTTTGTTGGTGCTCAAAGTGGTGTCAAGAAAAGAACCATTTTTGGTTGCCAAGCCTATTGTGACTAACCTCTTGGGACCCAACTTGGTTGGAGACCAACAAGCTCATACTTGATCAATAGGTGTTATTGGAGGTCATTGGGTACTTGGCTAAATCAAGAAGAATTAAGGGTTCATCATCATTTATATTGTCTCAAGCCAAGTCATTTGGATTGTCAAGTTTATATCTTATATCCAATGTGCCTGCTTGCGGTAATGTGTACTTAAATTGTTTACACTGAAAGTTACTTGCCCCTTTGCATGTTTTGGTTTTGTACCTTGCATGTGTTTGTATATGTTGTGCTTACAATTTGCTTATCTTGAGTAATCAAGTATATGTATGTTGGTTTGTACATCATGTAGGCATGCGTGTTGTGTTGAGCCTTTTTGCATCTTCTTTGTATCTTAGTTGGCTCTTGTGAGAAATTAATGAAACATCCCATTTTGGGGTAGTGATGTGCCTTGTGCACTTCACGATCCTACAAATGTTTGTACAAGAGGAATACCACCTAGTATTGATATTACAAGATTATCTAGTCTCTATGTGGCATGTCTTCTCATGAAAAATTCAAGTTCTAAATGGTTCATTAATTATCTCTTGTTGTATTTCATTTGCCTCTTGCTAAGTTTTCATTGATATCACATTATGGGGGAGTAATATGCTTTGTATATTACAAGCCTAGAAAATGTGTACATTTGAGATATTGTCGCCTAGAGTTGATATTGTAAATTATCTTGTTCCTAGGTGGCATGTTAGCTCTACAAGTTGCCAATTTGCTTATGTGTTTTGTGTGAAGATAATGTTGGATATCTTTGCTATCTACCACCGGGAATTATTTCCAAATACTTCTTGTCTTTTGATAATTGGTACCACTTATGTGGTAGAAATTATTGACAATCTTTAATTTGGCTTTCGTTTTCATTTGTCTTGTCTCTTGCCAAGGATGGTGTTAACTCCCACTGTCTTCCATACGACTTGTGGATCTTGTTAATTTCTTGAACTTGTAGAGTGTTTCTCTAGATATATTTAAAGTGGTGATCCAATCTTGTGCATTTTGTACAAATGCAGATTATATTAATGCACAACTCTTGGGGGAGCTACCTTATTTTCTTTAGAATACTGATGTTGTGATCCTTGTCAAGTGTGTGCTGGTTGAAGGCAAGCCATTTCTTTTTGGTACTTTGTGCCATCATGAAGCTTTGTAGAGGGCTTGGTTTGTTTGGAACTGATAACCCACAAGTATAGGGGATCGCAACAGTTTTCGAGGGTAGAGTATTCAACCCAAATTTGTTGATTCGACACAAGGGGAGCCAAAGAATATTCTCAAGTATTAGCAGCTGAGTTGTCAATTCAACCACACCTGGAAACTTAATATCTGCAGCAAAGTGTTTAATAGCAAAGTAATATGATAGTGACGGTAACGGTAACAAAGGTAAAGACAGCAAAAGTAATGTTTTTGGTATTTTTGTAGTGATTGTAACAGTAGCAACGGAAAAGTAAATAAGCGTAAACCAGTATATGGAAAGCTCGTAGGCACCGGATCAGTGATGGATAATTATGCCGGATGTGGTTCGTCATGTAACGGTTATAACATAGGGTGACACATAACTAGCTCCAATTCATCAATGTAATGTAGGCATGTATTCCGTATATAGTCATACGTGCTTATGGAAAAGAACTTGCATGACATCTTTTGTCCTACCCTCCCGTGGCAGCGGGGTCCTATTGGAAACTAAGGGATATTAAGGCCTCCTTTTAATAGAGAACCGGAACAAAGCTTTAGCACATAGTGAATACATTAACTCCTCAAACTATGGTCATCACCGGGAGTGGTCCCGATTATTGTCACTTGAGGTTGCGGATCATAACACATAGTAGGTGACTATAGACTTGCAAGATAGGATCAAGAACACACATATATTCATGAAAACATAATAGGTTCAGATATGAAATCATGGCACTCGGGCCCTAGTGACAAGCATTAAGCATAGCAAAGTCATAGCAACATCAATCTCAGAACATAGTCGATACTAGGGATCAAACCGTAACAAAACTAACTCGATTACATGATAAATATCATCCAACCCATCACCGTCCAGCAAGCCTACGATGGAATTACTCACACACGGCGGTGAGCATCATGAAATTGGTCATGGGGGATGGTTGATGATGACGACGACGACGAATCCCCCTCTCCGGAGCCCCGAACGGACTCCAGATCAGCCCTGTGACGCCCGGGTAATCATTCTACAATAATCCTCTGGTAATGATGCCACGTCACCTCGATTATTGTTGATAATCTCGCGTTAGTTCAGAACCGATCCAAATTCAAATTTGAATTAAAGTCAAAACAATTAAAGTTTTCAAAAGTCAAAACTAAATTGTCCCTAGTGTGTCAAATATTCCATAATAAATGTTGGTGAAGAAATCATCTTTTAATAAAATACTTAAATGCACTAAATAAAATAAAACAGCGATAAAACAATTATCTAAAATGCTTTTAAGATAATAAACAAATGCAAAATACTATATTTAAAGTGCCAACATATTTGGGGCTGTGACCTATTTAATAACACCAAATTAGTTGTCGCTTTTAAATTTTATAAAACTAAAATAAAAGAAAACAGAAAAGTAATATAAATAAAAGAAAGGGCAGAACAAAAAAAAGGGATAGGAGGGGAACCCCCCTGGGCCAGACGGCCCAGCTGCCAGCCAGGCCGGTCCCGAACCTGCCAGGCATGCCCATATCTCCCTGCATAACCCCCACTACCCGAACCCTACCCTAGTGCGCCCCACTCCCCCCACGTCGCTCGATCCCCACCCTCTCCCTCCTGCGCCGCCAGGGAGAGCCCCACGCACGACCTCCCCACTCCCTCTGATTCCCCCTCGATCTAGATCGGGGCAACGGCGCCCCGACCCCGTCGTCCTGCTTCTACCTCACTGGCGCCGCCTCCTCGTCCTCCTCCCCGCCGAAAACGCCCCGAGCCGCTCGACCCGACGCCAAAGACCTCCCGACGACGCCTTGCGCCCGTCTTTGGGCTGCCTCCTCAACCCCGCCGTCGCCGGCCATCATCGCCGCCCGGAGCCCCACACCTCGCCGGGACCTCACCGCCAGCCTGCTTCCCCTCCGCACGTCGTCCCCATCGACCACCCCGAACCTCCCCGAGCACGCTGCCACTACCCTACCGGCCCCGTGAGCACCCCGCGCCCCTCCTCTCTCTACCTCGCCCGGCCGCGTCCCCCTATTGCCTCACGCGGCGCCCGCTACGCCCGGCCGCCCGTGCCCTCGCCATCCCGCTCCAGCGCCCTCGCACCTGCGTCCCGGCGTACGCGTTCGCGCTCACTGCCCGGCAACGCGCCCGTCAGCGCCACAAGCGCATCCGTCATCGTGACCGTCCGTCCATCCTCGCCTTCTCGCACCACCACGTCGGCCATCTACGCTCGCGCCCGCCGCTACCCTCCCGTCGGCGTCCCTCTTCGGCGACCGCCGTGAAGCCCTTGCCCCGCCCGCTACTGCCCTCGGCCCCCCTCTGCTCCCCTCGTCCTGCTCTGCCGTGGCCTCCGCCTCACCGCGCGCACACGCGTCGCGCCGTCCGCGGCCGAGCGTGTCGTCCCCAACCGCCGCTCCTCCTGTCGCTGTTCGTCGGCCGGCGTCCTCCGCCGCCCCCAACCGCTCTGCCTTCCCCACTCCGCCCCCTGGCGCTAGCGCCATCGCCCGCCTTGGCGCCACTTGTGGTGGACTAGGCGGGCGCCTGTCTCGCCAGCGCCTAGCGCCCGCTCGAGCCATCTATCGCCCGCTAAGGCCCTCTGGCCTATGGCAAAGGGGCCCACCAGCCCCAGAACGTTTATAAAAAAAGAGTTTAAAAAATTAATAAATAAACATATTAATTAATTAATTAATTAATTAAAGAATTAATTAACTTAATTAAGTCTGTATTAGATTAACCTAATCATTTAGTTAACTATTTAACCATGCTTAATTAACCCGAGACTATGACGAACGGGCCCCCACGTGCGAGGTTGATCTAGTCAACTCAGAACCTGCTGACATCATGCTGATGTCACGCTGACCCAATAATTACCTTTTCTAATTAATTAAAATCTATTAATTCCAAAATTGAATTTAAACTTTGAAAATTAATATAAAATAATCCGTAACTCGGATGGGAAAACTTTGTACATGAAAGTTGCTTAGAACGACGAGACGAATCCGAATACGCAGCTCGTTCGTCCGCCACACATCCCTAGCATAGCAAACACGCAACTTTCCCCCTCCAATTCACCTGTCCGAAAATGCGAAACACCGGGGATACTTTCCCGGATGTTTCCCCCTTTCGCCGGTATCACCTACTACCGCGTTAGGGCACACCTAACACCGTTCTTTGTCATGTCTTGCGTCATCTTGCTTATGTTTGCACCGTATTTATTGTTTATTCCCCCTCTTCTCTCCGGTAGACTACGAGACCGACGCCGCTGCTACCCAGTACGACTACGGAGTTGACGACCTCTCCTTCTTGCCAAAGCAACCAGGCAAGCCCCCCCTTTGATCACCAGATATCGCCTATTCTTCTCTATCTTGCTTGCATTAGAGTAGTGTAGCATGTTACCGCTTTCGATTAATCCTCTCTTCTTTGCATAGCCTTTGTCCTTGCTACTCAAGTTGTTACCTTTACACGCTATCCTCTTGCTTAGTATAGGATGCTAGTGTTCCATCGGTGGCCCTACACTCTTGTCCGTCTGCCATGCTATACTCGGGCTTTGATCACTTCGGAGGTGATCACGGGCATATACTATATACTTTACACTATTACATTACCTGTGATACTGTTAGGAGATGGGAAATTTGAAAGGACAGTGGCTCCATCCCGGTAGAGGTGGGCCTGGGTTCCGATGGCATTTGTTACTTTGTGGCGGAGCGACAGGCAGGTTGAGACCACCTAGGAGAGAGGTGGGCACAGCCTGGTCAGCGTCATGGATACTTAACACGCTTAACGAGATCTTGGTATTTGATCTGAGTCTGGCCATTTGGTCTATACGCACTAACCAACTACGCGGGAACAGTTATGGGCACTCGACGTCGTGGTATCAGACGAAGCACTTCGTGACGTCAGTGACTGAGCGGCGCGCGCCGGTTTGGAACGTAAGCCTGCTCTTGTATTAAGGGGGCTAGTTCTGCTCCCGGCCGCCCACGCAACGTGCAGGTGTGCTAAGGCGATGGGCCTGCACTGTGCGCTTAGGTTTAGACCGGTGTGCTGACCTCTCTGTTGTGCCTAGGTGGGGCTGCGACGTGTTGATCTTCCACGGCCGGGCATGACCCAGAAAAGTGTGTCCGGCCAAATGGGATCACGCATGTTGGGTTATGTGGTGCACCCCTGCAGGGAAGTTAATCTATTCGAATAGTCGTGATCTCCGATAACAGGACGACTTGGAGTTGTACCTTGACCTTATGACAACTAGAACTGGATACTTAATAAAACACACCCTTCCAAGTGCCAGATACAACCCGGTGGTCGCTCTCTAACAGGGCCTTGAGGAGGGGATCGCGGGTAGGATTATGCTATGCGATGCTACTTGGAGGACTTGATCTACTCTCTTCTACATGTTGCAAAGCGGAGGCTGCCAAAAGCGTAGTCTTCGACATGATTAGCTATCCTCTTATTACGGCATTCTGCGATTCAGTCCACTGATATGGCCCTTTACACATATATCCATGCATATGTAGTGTAGCTCCTTGCTTGCCAGTACTTTGGATGAGTACTCACGGTTGCCTTGCTCCCCTTTTCCCCTTTCTTTACCCGGTTGCTGCGACTGCACGATGGAGCCCAGAGCGACGCCACCGTCGATGATTTACTACTACACGAAGGTGCCTACTACTACGTGCAGCCCGGCCGACGCGAGTAGTTAAGAGGATCCCAGGCAGGAGGCATGCGCCTCTTTCGATCTGTATCCCAGTTTGTGCTAGCCATCTTATGGAAACTTGTTTAACTTATGTCTGTACTCAGATATTGTTGCTTCCGCTGACTTGTCTATGATCGAGCACTTATATTCGAGCCCTCGAGGCCCCTAGCTTGTATTATGATGCTTGTATGACTTATTTTATTTTTAGAGTTGTGTTGTGATATCTTCCCGTGAGTCCCTGATCTTGATCGTACACGTTTGCATGTATGATTAGTGTACGATTGAATCAGGGGCGTCACAAGTTGGTATCAGAGCTGACTGCCTCTAGGAATCCCCCTTCCAACTCCTTGGCCGAAGTCGAGTCTAGACTTTGCAAAACTTTTACTAACATGGCTGTGCGGCCCATGGGCCCACGTCGCCATTGGGTGGTATTAGGATCTTTTACTCCTCGACCTTTACTCTGGGACTCTGATCTCTCCTCTATTCGGGTTAAATGAATTTTACTAAACCTAGCATTAGGATCTCGTTATCACTTTCACCCGGAGAGCCCCTTATTACTGATGATCGTCTGCTGCACCAGAAGACCCTGAAGATGCTCTCCGCTGTTAATTCGAGAACTTGTGTTCATCGCGTTTGCAATTCCCCTTCCACCGTAAACCCTTATGGGTAACTACTTGCAGTTGTTATTCTTACCTTCATCCACAGTTGGTCTTGTTATTACAAGATACCCTGAAAAACTCGTCATTGTTTTGATAATCCTTTGAGCTTACTGCCTTGTTGTTCTTTGTCACCTGAATACCCCTACGGTTAATTCTCGCACTTATCGAGTATCCGCTCATCCCCAGCTTGTTCATGTGTTACACAAAAGTCTTGAAATACCATTCGATATTCCGAAAATCCTCGCAACCTATTGCTCGAATTTCTTGTTTACTTTCATTATGATTAATCCCATAAGTATAGTAATCATATTGGCATCCTTTGTCACCATCATTTTGAGTCCGTTGATTCAATACGTTGTGAATGTTCACAATCATCAGTCGAGTCCTAGGATTATCTTTCCGTCTCAGACGTCATTTTGAACATGAGCTGGTTCTCGACCAAACTATTTGTCGTCGATTGTGCCTCTGGTATATTCAATTGATCCATCCTTGATCGTAACGTACGCTTCGATCCCTTGTTTTGGAAATCATAATTCCTTTGCATTTAAGCTTTGAATTATTTAGATGATTCCATAACCTGTTGCATTTGCATTCTTTCTTCCTCGATTGGGTATCGATACTCACCTCAGCTCCACTGTGGATCGCCATATCCACTGTTGGATTATTATATCCGACAGTGTCCTTCATAATTAATCACCTTGTGAGTCCTTCTCCGATACATAATGCCTTTATCAAAGCGAGAAGTGAATGGAAGGTTATGCATTGAGGAAGTGGGAGTCGACCTTGAACTTTGCGTTCATGCCCATGGACACTATGCAAATCTTATCATGGAAGCTTCTCGCAGAATAGTTACCCCCTTGTTATAAGTGCTTGTATCTGTGGTTTGATCATGTACAAATGTGATTACGACCATATTGTTCCCCTTTGATTCAATTTCTCGGACAAGTTAAAACCACTTGTCCTCTGCAGAAAGCAATACCCAATCCAACCTCTATTTTGATGCGTCGTCGAGTATTACCCCCTGGTATCTCGAGATTATCACAGAACTGCATAACCTCTTATGAGTTCTTTATCTAGTACTACATCCTCACTGATTCCAATTTTTCACGGGCTCTGAGTTATTTAACACTCAAAGACACCGATAACTGACTCGAGTCCACATCGCGATTAAGCAACTCTTGGTAACCTTCATTACTTACGAGTTTGAACTCAATCACGTCATTCCTAGCCTGTTTGGCTATATCCTTGTCGTGCCGATTTTAACTGTATACCTGGTCCTCTTCCCAGAAAGCATAATTTTGACGATAAGCTAAGCTTACGTCGATATTCCTCATCATATCATTTCACTTTGGACAACAAGCTTGATTTTGAGTTTGTGTCGCATTTACGGTTCCAATAACCTTTTGCTTCATAATTCCTTTGACTTGATGTTATCGCAGATTGATTACATCTTCATGAAATCTCTCAACAAATGTGTCGTGATCATCATCAGCATTCCGAGCACTTCCAGGATATCAGTTGAATTCATGTTGAGTAATACCATCCTTGCCCTTGATGATTTATGTTATCATCGACCACTTTATTGCCTTCCGTTCAACACAAAACTTGTTCGTGTTTTGTGTTATACCTTGAGTTCCTTGCTATCCAACGTTTGTTCTTCTTTAGCTTGGAATATTACCACCCTTTTATGTGAAAAATGTCATGGGAATTTCACCACCTCTTGAGAATTCTTGATACAACTGATACTTCTCACTATCACCATTCCTTCTTGTTCCCTGTGTTGATTCTAACCGGGATTCCAACAAGGGAATGATGCTACTTGGATTCTGTACTTCTAGCAAACTTGTTACTTTGAAGTTAATGTTCGATAGTCCATCCTTAGAATATTGGTTATTAAATCACCATTCTAACATTGATCATGCTACCTATGCCCATATTTCGGGTGCACCTGTCAACCAATGTTTAACTGTGGATGTATTCCTCGAACATACATCATTATATCATTTGCTCTGACAAATGTTATCTCCTTGTTCACATAACTGTGGAAATCCATCTTTAGTTAATCTCAATGAATTGTCGCTGAGTCCATCAGCCACCTCCTCGTCCTCTCCTTGGTTTAATGATGAACTATTGTTTCAGGAACCCGCTCCCATTGTTCATTTCCTGAGAATCTTACAATGTCATCTCGTCAAATTGTGTCGCACCTTTTCTTCTCAAGCATCCTAAGTCTGAGGTATCGTGACACCAATCAGATCTGAATCTCGGTCAGATATGATGGTTGGAACATATTTCCAAGAGTTATAATGTTGGTCTTTATATGACACAGTAATGTGATGTCATGCCTAACACACCTGGCTGAAGGACCTATTGTCATAGTTCCTTTTTAGCAAGGTTAGCAATTCTTCCATGAGGAAATCGTAAGACTTATTCTATAAGTTGTTCCTGATGGATCCTTTGTGCATCCAAATTCTGACCCTTACTTGATGACCATGTCAATGCTATCTCGAAGCATGTCGTGGTACTCCGATCTTCAAAAAGGACATTTGAAGGTCAATACTAAATTTTCTTTATCAATTATTCAAACACCGTTGTATGGTAATGTCATGAAAATTCTCTCCCCTACCTAAAGAGTTTACTACATTATATCATGTCAGGGATATCATGCTCTGCTCGTCCTTCCGAAGGTTATACCTTTGAAATATGTGTTTAAACACATTTTCCTTTCCATTGTTCTGTTTAACCTGATGATCACATTTTCCTTTTCATTGGTTTGTTTGACCTTTCTTGTGATCTATACAAACTAAGCAGTAATAATTCACTGCTTATGTAAACACCTCGGTTTACAACTCTATCAGTGTGACCCTGTTACTATTGTTGACGATATCCTGGTAACCATCGATGGACGCGAACTTTGCCTACTGGTCCGCCTCGTTTCAACGAGCAGGAAAATGGTTCTCTTCGTCCCTCGCCCTTGGTATCGATGTTGTTGCCAACATAACTAACAGGCTACCCTCTGGCATGCCTTGCTATTGTGACCGTGCAAGATGTCAAGACCCCCATTCCTACCTTTAACCCACATGGTGGGCCCATAACCACAGTTCCACGGGATCGAAACTGACTCTCTGTACAACCTGTTGTCAAAGATGTTCCTCGTAGCGTGGCCTCGTATGTAATTCACGAGCCACCTTCAGGTCTGATATCGGACACAATACTTATTCCCGATTGCTTTGAGCCCCTTTCACGCCCTGTTTCAGGCATCGAACGGTTGCCTGCTCGCTCGAAACTTACCATGAAACCTCATTACCTTGCTCTTGATATTTTCTTAAGTTTCAATTCGAGAGTTACGTTCTGCCACCTTCCCCGATGTTATCGACCAGATAGTCAACCTTGTAGAGGTTCGTTCTCCCGGAATACCCCCCTTATTCTTTCGTAAGTACGATGGAGATCCCGAAGAAAGGATGACGACTTGATCATGATGACCTGGAGCAGAGAAATAAAGACTTCAACGTAATGGATCGACCTCTTCGAGAAAAGCAACCAAGATCGAGAAGACCCGTTAGAATTTCGTAACCAGAATTTTCCCCTTAGTCCCCCTCTTAAATCTCGGGACGAGATTTCTTATAGTGGAGGAGAATTGTGACGCCCGGGTAATCATGCTATAGTAACCCTCTGGTAATGATGCCACGTCACCTCGATTATTGTTGATAATCTCGCGTTAGTTCAGAACCGATCCAAATTCAAATTTGAATTAAAGTCAAAACAATTAAAGTTTTCAAAAGTCAAAACTAAATTGTCCCTAGTGTGTCAAATATTCCATAATAAATGTTGGTGAAGAAATCATCTTTTAATAAAATACTTAAATGCACTAAATAAACTAAAACATCGATAAAACAATTATCTAAAATGCTTTTAAGATAATAAACAAATGCAAAATACTATATTTAAAGTGCCAACATATTTGGGGCTGTGACCTATTTAATAACACCAAATTAGTTGTCGCTTTTCAATTTTATAAAACTAAAATAAAAGAAAACAGAAAAGTAATATAAATAAAAGAAAGGGCGGAACAAAAAAAGGGATAGGAGGAACCCCTTGGCCAGACGGCCCAGCTGCTAGCCAGGCCGGTCCCGAACCTGCCAGGCCGGCCCATATCTCCCTGCATAACCCCCCCCCCCCACCACCCCGAACCCTAACCTAGTGCGCCCCACTCCCCCCCACGTCGCTCGATCCCCACCCTCTCCCTCCTCATACGCCAGGGGAGAGCCCCACGCACAACCTCCCCACTCCCTCTGATTCCCCCTCGATCTAGATCGGGGCAACGTCGCCCCGACCCCGTCGCCCCGCTTCTACCGCACCGGCGCCGCCTCCTCGTCCTCCTCCCTGCCGGAAACGCCCCGATCCCGGAGCTGCTCGACCCCGACGCCAGCACCTCCCATGAACAACGCCGCCCCGTGCTGGGCTTCCTCCTCAGCCCCGCCGTCGCCGGCCATCGTCGCCGCCCGGAGCCCCACACCTCGCCGGGACCTCACCGCCGGCCTGCTTCCCCTCCGCACGTCGTCCCCGTCGACCACCCCGAACCTCCCCGAGCACGCTGCCACTACCCTACCGGCCCCGTGAGCACCCCTCCTCTCTCTACCTCGCCCGGCCGCGTCCCCGCCTGGCCTCACGGCGCCGCACCACGCCGGCCGCCCCGTGCCCTCGCCATCCCGCTCAAGGCCCTCCTCTGACGTCCCAGCGTGCGCGTTCGCTCACCGCAGCAGCGGCAACTTCGCCCGTCAGGCGTCACAGCATCCGTCATCGTGACCGTCCGGCCATCCTTGCCTTCTCGCACCACCACGGCGGCCATCTACGCACGCTGCCACTACCCTCCCGTCGGCGTCCCTCTCCAGCGACCGCCGTGAAGCCCTTGCCCCGTCCCGCTACTGCCCTGGGCCCTCCTCTGCTCCCCTCGTCCCGCTCTGTCGTGGCCTCCGCCTCACGCAGCGCTGCAGCGTCGCGCCGTCATGACCGGCGTGTCGTCCCCAACCGCCGCTCCTCCCATCGCCGTTTCGCTTACCGCGTCCTCCACCGCCCCAACCGCCTCGCTTTCCCACTCGCCTCGGGCGCTAAGCGCCATCGCTCGCCGGGCGCCGCCATGGCTGGACTAGGCGGGCGCCCTGTCCGCCGGGCTGCGCCTAGCGCCCGCTCGAGCCATCCATCGCCCGCTAAGGCCCTCTGGCCTATGGCAAAGGGGCCCACCAGCCCTAGAATGTTTATTAAAAAAAGAGTTTAAAAAATTAATAAATAAAAATATTAATTAATTAATTAATTAATCAATTAAAGAATTAATTAATTTAATTAAGTGTGTATTAGATTAACCTAATCATTTAGTTAACTATTTAACCATGCTTAATTAACCCGAGACTATGACGAACGGGCCCTGACGTGCTGAGGTTGACCTAGTCAACTCAGAGACTCTTGACATCGTCGATGTCACGCTGACCCAATAATTACCTTTTCTAATTAATTAAAACCTATTAATTCCAAAATTGAATTAAAACTTTAAGAATTAATATAAAATAATCCGTAACTCGGATGGGAAAACTTTGTACATGAAAGTTGCTTAGAACGACGAGACGAATCCGAATACGCAGCCCGTTCGTCCGCCACACATCCCTAGCATAGCAAACACGCAACTTTCCCTCTCCAATTCACCTGTCCGAAAACGCGAAACACCGGGGATACTTTCCCGGATGTTTCCCCCTTTCGCCGGTACCACCTACTACCGTGTTAGGGCACACCTAACACCGCTCTTTGTCATGTCCTGCGCCGTCTTGCTTATGTTTGCACTGTATTTATTGTTTCTTCCCCCTCTTCTCTCCGGTAGACTAAGAGACCGACGCCGCTGCTACCCAGTACGACTACGGAGTTGACGACCTCTCCTTCTTGCCAAAGCAACCAGGCAAGCCCCCCCCCCTTGATCACCAGATATCGCCTATTTCTTCTCTATACTGCTTGCATTAGAGTAGTGGAGCATGTTACTGCTTTCGGTTAATCCTATACTGCTGCATAGCCTGTCCTTGCTACTACTTTTGTTACCTTTACACCTTTATCCTCTTGCTTAGTATAGGATGCTAGTGTTCCATCAGTGGCCCTACGCTCTTGTCTGTCTGCCATGCTATGCTACTGGGCTGTGATCACTTCGGGAGGTGATCACGGGCATATACTATATACTTTACACTATTACATTACCTGTGATATTGTACGGAGATGGGGGCTGAAAGGACAGGTGGCTCCATCCTGGTAGAGATGGGCCTGGGTTCTCGACGGCCATCGACTGTTACTTTGTGGCGGAGCGACAGGGCAGGTTGAGACCACCTAGGAGAGAGGTGGGTTTGGCCATGGTCGGCGTTCGCGGATACTTAACACGCTTAATGAGATCTTGGTATTTGATCTGAGTCTGGCCATTTGGTCTATACGCACTAACCAACTACGCGGGAACAGTTATGGGCACTCGACGTCGTGGTATCGGTAAAACGCCGTGGCGTCGCGGCCCGAAGCGGCGCGCCCGGTTTGGAACGTAAGCCTGCTCTTGTATTAAGGGGCTAGTTACGCTTCCGGCCGCCACGCAACATGCAGTGTGCTAAGGCGATGGGCCCGGACCCACAATGCGCTTAGGTTTAGACCGGCGTGTTGGCCTCTCTGTTGTGCCTAGGTGGGGCTGCGGCGTGTTGATCTTCCGGCTGGGCATGACCCGTAAAAGTGTGTTCGCCAAATGGAATCAAGCGTGTTGGGTTATGTGGTGCACCCTGCGAAGTTAATCTATTCAATAGCCGTGATCTTCGATAACAGGCGACTTGGAGTTGTACCTTGACATTATGACAACTAGAACTGGATACTTAATAAAACACACCCTTCCATGTGCGGATACAACCCGGTGGTCGCTCTCTAACAGGCATTGAGGAGGGATCGTCGGGTAGGATTATGCTATGCGATGCTACTTGGAGGACTTCACCTACTCTCTTCTACATGTTGCAAAGGCGGAGGCTGCGGAAGCGTAGTCTTTGACAGATTAGCTATCCCCTCTTATTACGGCATTCTGCGATTCGGTCCACCGATATGGCCCTTTACACATATATCCATGCATATGTAGTGTAGCTCCTTGCTTAAGTAGTACTTTTGATGAGTACTCACGGTTGCCTTGTTCCCCCTTTCCCCTTTCTTTACCCGGTTGTCGCGACTGCACGATGGAGCCGGAGCCAGACGCCACCGTCGATGATTTACTACTACACCGGAGGTGCCTACTACTACGCAGCAGCCCACGACGACCGAGTAGTTAGGAGGATCCTGTGCAGGAGGCCCGCGCCTCTTTCGATCTCAGATCCCAGCTTTGTGCTAGCCATCTTATGGCAACTTGTTTAATTTATGACCATACTCAGATATTGTTGCTTCCGCTGACTCGTCTATGATCGAGCACTTGTATTCGAGCCCTCGAGGCCCCTGGCTTGTATTATGATGCTTGTATGACTTATTTTATTTTTAGAGTGTTGTGATATCTTCCCGTGAGTCCCTGATCTTGATCGTACACGTTTGCGTGTATGATTAGTGTACATTGAATCGGGGGCGTCACAAGCCCTCCCCAGAGAGATTAGGGCTTGGCGGCGGCTCCGTATCGTAAAACGCGATGAAACTTTCTCTCTGATTTTTTTCTCCCCGAAAGCAAATATATGGAGTTGGAGTTGGCGTTGGAGGGGCTCCAGGGGGCCCACGAGGTAGGGGGTGTGCCCTAGGGGGGGGGCACCCTCGTGGACAGGGTGTGGGCCCCCTGGTCTTCATCTTTGGCGAGGATTTTTTATTATTTTTTATAATACATCCCGTGGAGTTTGGTCATTTCGAGAACTTTTGTTTTCTCGCATAAAACAACATCATGGCAATTCTGCCAAAACAGCGTCGATGCAGGTTAGTTCCATTCAAATCATACAAGTTAGAGTCCAAAACAAGGGCAAAAGTGTTTGGAAAAGTAGATACGACGGAGACGTATCAACTCCCCCAAGCTTAAACCCTTGCTTGTCCTCAAGCAATTCAGTTGACAAACTGAAAGAGAAAAATAAAAACTTTGACAAACTCTGTTTGCTCTTGTTGTTGTACTTATGTCAAGCCAACATTCAAGTTTTCAGCAAATATTATAACTACCCACATTTGCAATAATTCTCAGGTCTCATGTTTACTCATAGCAATGGCACAATCAGCTAGCAAGTCATAATAATAAATCTCGGATGACAACACTTTCTCAAAACAATCATAATATGATATAACAAGATGGTATCTCGCTAGCCCTTTCTGAGACCGCAAAACATAAATGCAGAGCACCTTCAAAGATCAAGGACTGACTAGACATTGTAATTCATGGTAAAAGAGATCCAATCATAGTCATACCCAATATAAATTAACAATAATGAATGCAAATGACAGATGTGCTCTCCAGCTAGTGCTTTTAATAAGAGGGTGATGACTCAACATAAAAGTAAATAGATAGGCCCTTCACAGAGGGAAGAAGGAATTTGTAAAGGTGACAGAGCTCGATTTGGAAATAGAGATAATTTATATTTTGAGCGGCATACTTTCATTGTCAACATAACAACTAAGAGATGACGATATCTTCCATGCTAAACAAATTATAGGCGGTTCCCAAACAGAATGGTAAAGTTTATACTCCCCTCCCCCACAAGCATCAATCCATGGCTCGCTCGAAACAACGAGTGCCTCCAACATTCAACGAGTCCCAAGGGGAGTTTTGTTTGCAATTATTTTGATTTAGTTTGCATAAAGCATGGGACTGGGCATCCCGGTGACCAGCCATTTTCTCGTGAGTGAGGAGCGGAGTCCACTCCTCTTGAGAATAACCCGCCTAACATGGAAGATAAGGGCAACACTAGTTGATATATGAGCTATTCGAGCATGCAAAACAGAATGTTCATTTGAAGGTTCAGAGTTTGGCACATACAAATTTACTTGGAACGGCAGGTAGATACCACATATAGGAAGGTATGGTGGAATCATATGGAATAACTTTGAGGTTTAAAGGATTGGATGCACAAGCAGTATTCCCGCTTAGTACAAGTGAAGGCTAGCAAAAGACTGGGAAGCGACCAACTAGAGAGCGACAACAGTCATGAACATGCATTAAAATTAATAAACATTGAATACAAGCATGAGTAGGATATAATCCACCATGAACATAAATATCGTGAAGGCTATGTTGATTTGTTTCAACTACATGCGTGAACATGTGCCAAGTCAAGTCACTTAAATCATTCAAAGGAGGATACCAACCCATCATACCACATCACAACCATTTTAATAGCATGTTGGCACGCAAGGTAAACCATTATAACTCATAGCTAATCAAGCATGGCACGAGCAACTATGATCTCTAATTGTCATTGCAAACATGTTTATTCATAATAAGCTGAATCAAGAACGATGAACTCATCATATTTACAAAAATAAAAGAGGTCGAGTTCATACCAGCTTTTCCCATGTCAGTCAGTCCATCATATATCATCATAATCGCCTTTCACTTGCACGACCGAACGGTGTGAATAATAATAAGAGTGAACGTGCATTGGACTAAGCTGGAATCTGCGAGCATTCAATAAACAGGAGAAGACAAGGCAATATGGGCTCTTGGTTAAATCAACAATGATGCATATAAGAGCCACTTCAACAATTTAATCATGGTCTTCTCCTACTGACCCCCAAAGAAAAGAAAGGGAATAAAAACTATTTACACGGGAAAGCTCCCAACAAGCAAAAGAAGAACAGGAAATATTTTTGGGTTTTCTTTTTAATTACTACTAGTACAGCAGGAAAAATAAACTACTTCTAATTTTTTGGTTTTTTTCTTAAGGTTTATTAAACACACTAGAAGATAGCAGGAAAAAGAAAATAAACTAGCATGGATATTACAGTGAAAGAGTATGAGCACCGACAGCTAGCAATGAGTGTGTGTGAACATGAATGTAATGTCGGTGGGAATACGTACTCCCCCAAGCTTAGGCTTTTGGCCTAAGTTGGTCTATTGCCAGGGATAGCCTGGATGATACCCGTAGGTGTGGTAGAATCGTCTTGCGATGCAGCGGTTATCGCCTCCTGAGCTGCAACGTGGCGTCGAGCTGCCTCTACTCTCCTCTCGTACTCATCTGCCTCCTCTCTGGTAATAATATATCTTCCTCTAGTCTGAAAATTAAAGAAGGCAGGAGCATGAAGAGTACAACATGCCGTTTGTTAAAGATTAGTCGATACCGGAGAGGTGGTTCAGTCCTCGCAACAAACTGGTGGGAAACCATAGAATCAAAATCTAAATAAGTAGGGGGTAACTCCACGTCACCCTGACGAATGTCTATCTCAAGAAAATTAGCTAAGCGGGTTGCATAAATTCCTCCAAAGAAGTCTCCGTTATCTCTATTAAGATGCAACCTACGAGCTACAATGGCTCCCATATGATAAGATTGGTCTCCTAACACAGCACTCCTGAGAATGCTGAGATTAGGGGCACACATGTGACATGCTTCATCCTTAGCATTTATGCATCTACCTATGAAGAGAGCAAAATAATGTATAGCAGGAAAGTGAATGCTCTCTATAGTGGCTTGTGTTATATCTCTAGATTCCGCCACAGTTATTCTAGCAAGAAAGTCTCTATATTCAGATTTAGGGGGATCCCTGATACTACCCCAAGATGGAAGTTTGCACGCAAGAGTGGAATCCTCTAAGTCCATGGTATAAGATTTGTCATAAAGGTCAAACACGACTGAAGGAGAATTACGCGAAGATGAAAACTCAAACCTCCCCACAAATGAACTTGTGAGATCATGATACTGGGGGCATTTGTCAGCTTCAAAGTCCTCAAGACCGGCATTACGCAAATATGCATTAAATTCTTCTTTGATTCCCGCTTGATCCATAAAATTTTCCGAAGGCCATTCACAGGGCCTCACAGGAGCGTCTCTTGGTGGTTCCTCGTCGAGATCACGCATTGCAAGCCCAGGACCTTGCTTCCTTGAAGAACCACCTTGGAACATCTTCCTAAACATATTGTTTTCTCTGAAAAAAATCTGAAATTTTTAGTAACTTCAAACAAAAGTGAACCAACTTCAATAAAACTGATAGCAACTACTCATACAAGTGCCTAGAGCATATATCAAGCATTAGAACTACTTGGAACCATATAAATTTGACATGCAAGCTCAAGAACATGGTCACCTATGCAGCACAAATTTGCAAAGAATAAAGCACTAGAACCAACACTAATTGGACCAATGGAGGAGTCACATACCAAGGAACAATCTCCCCAAGCAGTTTTGCGAGAGGTGCTTTGAGCAAGGAGATCGAAAATCACAGCAAAAGTGGCTGGAACACGAGCTTGAGTTGGTTTTTCGGGTTTGTGTGAGACAGAGGAAGAAGATGGGTGTATGAGTAAGTGGAGGAGGGCCACCATGGGCCCACGAGGCGGGCGCGCCAGGGGGTAGGGCGCGCCTCCACCCTCGTGGCAGTGTGGCGCCTCCCATGATAATTTTTGCACTAAAAATCCTCAAATATTCCCGAAAAAATCATATTAAATTGGCATGGCATTCTGGACTTTTATTTTCGGGATATTTTTATATTGCACGGATAAATGAGGAAACTGACAGAAAAATACTATTTTTACTTTATTTCTACTAAGTAACAGAAAATATAAAGGGGGTACAGAAGGTTGTGCTTCTAGTTTCATCCGTCTCATGCTCATCAAAAAGAATCCACTAACAAGGTTGATCAAGTCTTGTTAACAAACTCATTCCGATAATCATGGAACCGGAGAAATTTCGAATAACACTATGTTACCTCAACGGGGATATGCACATCCCCAATAATAAGTATATCATATTTCTTCTTGATATTAGGAAGAGGAAATTCAAAACCTCCAAATATAATCGATGGAATTTTTCCAATAGAGTTGATACTATGAACTTGAGGTTGTTTCCTCGGAAAGTATACCGTATGCTCATTACCATTAACATGAAAAGTGACATTGCCTTTGTTGCAATCAATAACAGCCCATGTAGTATTAAGGAAAGGTCTTCCAAGAATAATAGACATACTATCATCCTCGGAATATCAAGAATAACAAAGTCCGTTAAAATAGTAACGTTTGCAACCACAACAGGCACATCCTCACAAATACCGACAGGTATAGCAGTTGATTTATCAGCCATTTGCAAAGATATTTCAGTAGATGTCAACTTATTCAAGTCAAGTCTACGATATAAAGAGAGAGGCATGACACTAACACCGGCTCCAAGATCACATAAAGCGGTTTTAACATAGTTCTCTTAATGGAGCATGGTATAGTAGGTACTCTGGATCTCCAAGTTTCTTTGGTATTCCACCCTTAAAAGTATAATTAGCAAGCATGGTGGAAATTTCAGCTTCCGGTATCTTTCTTTTATTTGTAACAATATCTTTCGTATATTTAGCATAGGGATTCATTTTGAGCATATCAGTCAATCGCATACGCAAAAATATGGGTCTAATTATTTCAGCAAAGCGCTCAAAATCCTCATCATCCTTTTTCTTGGATGGTTTGGGAGGAAAAGGCATGGGTTTCTAAACCCATGGTTCTCTTTCTTTACCATGTTTTCTAGCAACGAAGTCTCTCTTATCATAACGTTGATTCTTTGATTGTGGGTTATCAAGATCAACAACACGTTCAACTTCTACGTCATTATCATTACTAGGTTGAGCATTATCAGGAACATCATCATTAACATTTTCTCTAGGTTCATGTTCATTACCAGATTGTGTTTCAGCATCAGACATAGAGATATCATTTGGATTATCAGGTGTTTCAGCAATAGATTCACTAGAAGTTTGCACAATTCTATCATTTTACTTTTTCTTCCTTTTAGAAGAACTAGGCGCATCAATATTATTTCTCTGAGAATCTTGCTCGATTCTCTTAGGGTGGCCTTCAGGATACAAAGGTTCCTGAGTCATTCTACCAGTTCTAGTAGCCACTCTATCAGCATAATCATTTTTCTTACTATTCATTTCATCAAGCACTTCTTTCTGAGCTTTAAGTACTTGTTCTACTTGAGTGGTAACCATATAAGCATGTTTGCTAACAAGTTTAAGTTCACCTCTAATATTAGCCATATAATCACTCAAGCGTTTAAGCATATCAGAATTGTATTTCAACTGTCTACCAAAATAAGCATTAAAATTTTCTTGTTTGATAATAAAATTATCAAACTCATCGAAGCATTGCCTAGCAGACTTATAATGAGGAATATCACCTTCATCAAATCTATAGAGAATTTACATTTACTACCTGTGTCAGGATATCGGGATCAGGAGGTTCTTCAGTGAATAAAGAATTGAGATCATATACTTCTTCAACAGGCGGTAGATTAAGACCATGTATTTCTTCAATAGGAGGTAAATTCTTAACATCTTCAACTTTAATACCTTTTTCTTCAATAGATTTCTTTGCCTCTTGCATATCTTCGGGACCAAGAAATAGAACACCTCTCTTCTTCGGAGTTGGTTTAGGAATAGGCTCAGTAATTGGCTCAGGAGCTGGCTCGGGAATTGGCTGAGGAGGTGCCCAATTATTTTCATTTGTCAACATATTATTCAATAGAATTTCAGCTTCATCCGGTGTTCTTTCCCTAAAAAGCGAACCAGCACAACTATCCAGGTAATCTCTGGAAGCATCGGTTAGTCCATTATAAAAGATATCGAGTATTTCAGGTTTCTTAAGAGGATGATCAGACAAAGCATTAAGTAACTTGAGAAGCCTCCACCAAGCTTGTGGGAGACTCTCTTCTTCAATTTGCACAAAATTATATATATCCCTCAAAGCAGCTTGTTTCTTATGAGCAGGGAAATATTTAGCGAGAAGTAATAAATCATATCACAGGGACTACGCACACAACCAGGATCAAGAGAATTAAACCATATCTTAGCATCACCCTTTAATGAGAATGGAAATATTTTAAGTATATAAAAGTAGCGCGATCTCTCATCATTAGTAAACAGGGCAGCTATATCGTTTAACTTAGTAAGATGTGCCACAACAGTTTGCATTCATATCCGTAAAAAGGATCAGATTCAACCAAAGTAATTATATCAGATCAACAGAGAATTCATAATAATCCTTATCGTGAACACGAACGGTGAAGTAGCAAAAGCAGGATCAGGTCTCATCCTATCTCTAAGAGATTCTTTACTCCATTTAACTAGCAGCCTCTTAAGTTCATATCTACCCTTACAAGCAAAAATAGCTGCGGAAGATTCAGCATCAAAAGATAACCCTCAGGAATAGCAGGCATATTTTCATCATCACTTTCATCTATTCAGTTTCAATAATTTCTCTTTCTCTAGACCTAGAAATTTGTTCATCTAGAAATTCACTAAGGGGCACAGTAGTATCAAGCATAGAAGTAGTTTCATCATAAGTATCATGCATAGCAGAAGTGGCATCATCAATAACATGCGACATATCGAAGCGAATAGCGTAAGCAGGTTTAGGTGTCGCTAGCTTACTCATAATGAACGTGAATCAAGTGCAGAGATAGATGGCAGTTCCTTACCCCCCGTCGTAGTTGAGGGATAAATTGTTGTCTTAGCGTCTTTCAAGTTCTTCATAGTGTCCAGCAGATATAAATCCCAAGTGACTCAAAGAATAGAGCTATGCTCCCCGTCAACAGCCTTGAGAAACAGGTCTTGATAACCCACAAGTATAGGGGATCGCAACAGTTTTCGAGGGTAGAGTATTCAACCCAAATTTGTTGATTCGACACAAGGGGAGCCAAAGAATATTCTCAAGTATTAGCAGCTGAGTTGTCAATTCAACCACACCTAGAAACTTAATATCTACAAAGAAAGTGTTTAGTAGCAAGGTAATATGATAGTGATGGTAACGGTAACAAAAGGTAAAGACTGACAAAAGTAATGTTTTTGGTATTTTTGTAGTGATTGTAATGTGAGTAACGGAAAAGTAAATAAGCATAAACCAGTATATGGAAAGCTCGTAGGCACCGGATCAGTGATGGATAATTATGCCGGATGTGGTTCGTCATGTAACGGTCATAACATATGGTGACACAGAACTAGCTCCAATTCATCAATGCCTAATGTAGGCATGTATTCCGTATATAGTCATACGTGCTTATGGAAAAGAACTTGCATGACATCTTTTGTCCTACCCTCCCGTGGCAGCGGGGTCCTATTGGAGACTAAGGGATATTAAGGCCTCCTTTTAATAGGGAACCAGAACAAAGCATTAGCACATAGTGAATACATGAACTCCTCAAACTATGGTCATCACCAGGAGTGGTCCCGATTATTGTCACTTGAGGTTGCGGATCATAACACATAGTAGGTGACTATAGACTTGCAAGATAGGATCAAGAACACACATATATTCATGAAAACATAATAGGTTCAGATCTGAAATCATGGCACTCGGGCCCTAGTGACAAGCATTAAGCATAGCAAAGTCATAGCAACATCAATCTCGTAACATAGAGGATACTAGGGATCAAACCCTAACAAAACTAACTCGATTACATGATAAATCTCATCCAACCCATCACCGTCCAGCAAGCCTACGATGGAATTACTCATGCATGGCGGTGAGCATCATGAAATTGGTGATGGAGGATGGTTGATGATGATGACGGCGACGAATCCCCCTCTCCGGAGCCCCGAACGTACTCCAGATCAGCCCTCCCGAGAGAGATTAGGGCTTGGCGGTGGCTCCATATCGTAAAACGCGATAAAACTTTCTCTCTGATTTTTTTCTCCCCGATAGCCAACATATGGAGTTGGAGTTGGCGTCGGAGGGGCTCCAGGGGTCCCACGAGGTAGGGGGCGCGCCCTAGAGGGGGGGGGGGGTGCGCCCCCCACCCTCGTGGACAGGGTGTGGGCCCCCTGGTCTTCATCTTTGGCGATTTTTTATTATTTTTTATAAGACATCCCGTGGAGTTTCAGGTCATTCCGAGAACTTTTGTTTTCTGCACATAAAACAACATCATGACAATTCTGTGAAAACAGCGTCGATGCAGGTTAGTTCCATTCAAATCATACAAGTTAGAGTCCAAAACAAGGGCAAAAGTGTTTGGAAAAGTAGATACGACGGAGACGTATCAGGAACCATCCTCTCTTTTGGGAGTTTGATATCTTTCTTTTTGCGTGTATCATTGGATATCTCATTCCATGATGTATCTTTTAATGGATATCTTCCAAGTGATGATCTCTCCATTTGGTATCATATTTTCACTTGGTTTCTTTTTCAATTGGTATCGGTTCTTAAAAGTCTTGAGCATACATATTTACTTAATGTATTTTCTTCGGCATACTTTCTTTCTTTGACCCAATATATAGGGGAAACTCCACCAAGTCTCAAATTGGATGAGATGTGCATGAAATTCATTTTCATATCTATATGCACATATGTATTGGAGTTTGTCATATGTATTGTTGGTTCTCTAACTCTTTGGTCCCAATGAGTTTGGATACCATTTTGTTTGTGATGATTGTTCTAGGAACAATTGGAGATGCATTGGATGCTCGGCTAACTCACAAGGAAGGTGGTGTAACCATGTGCTTATCGGATTCAAGCTAGGATGATCAATGAACCATTATCAACTACATCATTCCAATGATATCTCGTTAACAAGTATCATTACCTACTTCATGCATACATTTCCTGTATAAACCTTGTGTAGGTTGCATCATGGCATGAAAGTCATTCCCTCTTGTGATACTTGTTTCCTTTCTCAAAGCATCCCAACAATGATCTCTTGTTGCGAGTTGTGATGTCTTTGATGTGTGTGTGTGTGTGTGTGTGGAGTTTATTGATATACAATAAGACAATATTAAGCCTTGTGATATGCTTTCATGCAAAGATCTTATTGGTATATTTATGACTTCCTTGTGGATATCTAGTTCCTCCTTTCGTAACTATTTTGTGTGTACATCCTTCTTTGTGGATTGATATCATCATGATTTTCATCTACCTAGAACCTTATATACTTGAGAGAAATTGCATTTCTAGATGACATCCATTCTTTCACATCCACCTTGTCTTTCTTGTATTATCTCTTTGGTGGCTTGGTGAAAGCTTTTTCCTTGAGTGCAGGTCTTATCTCGTTGCATCTTGATGCGCTCTTGTGTGGTGAAGATTATTTTCCTCATGCTTGTCTTGACGAGGCTTTTGCCATTTCAATTGGTAGCCCTTCTCTTGACAAAGCTATCATTTTCTATCTTCACCATGGGTTGTCATAAGCTTTGGTTTTATTTTGTGTATTAGTGAGCTTGTCAACCCATTTCTTGTTGTGTGTGTGTGGGGAGGACATGTCTTGCACCTTGTATCTCATTTATTCAAGACTCTGTTGATGCTTAATGCCCATCCTTCTATTAATCTTCTCAAGTGCTTTGCCATGACGCACATATATCATTTTGGTTGAGCCTATTTCTAAGTTGCCTCTTTTACATGTTGCTCAACCATTTGTTTGTTGCAAGTGCTAGGTCTAGTTTCGAATATGCTTACTTGCAATTGTTATGAGTTTCAATTCATTTTTGGGGAGTGATGATCCTACTTTGTGGGTCTTGTATCCAAATACAAAAAATTCTTATTTGTACACAAATCATGGGGAGCTTCCCTAGTTCTATAGAACACTCCTTTGCTCGTATCATAATAACTTTTAGTCATGTGGCTCTTAGGGTCAGTTTATTACTTGTTTCTATTGGTATCTTTTGATTGCTTGCTTCACTCCTTGGTATGTATTTGTGTCATATCTTCCTTTTGCAATATTTGGATCCTCAATATAGTTTTTCTTCCTCCAACTATTTAGCATTGGATGTGTGTATCTCATTTCACTCATATTTTGAGAAATACACAATTTATGGAGGAGCACATATTATATTGGCCTTCTAAGTTTTTCACCCATTTTGGCAATCGATGCCAATGGGGGAGAAATTTAGAGAGTTTTGTGGAGAAGTTTAGAGAGCTATTTCTTTTTGCTTTGGTTTTGTTCCTAAGCATTTGCATCTCATGTGCATGCATTGGTTGTTGCATTGCATGGTGATGCTTAATTCCTTATATAAACTCTCTTGAAAGTGATTGTCATCAATTACTAAAATGGGGGATATTGAAAGAACATGCGTTGCCCCCATGTTTGGTTTTGGTAATTAATAATAATCTCTATGGACTAATGGTTGCCTTGATTTACATTTGAAGGGTTTGTCCATAGGTATTGCTTGAAGACCATTTATTGGTTTCAAGGTTATTAGAATAATAATGTGTGTTGACCAAAGTGCTATTCAAGGATTTATCCAAATATTGGTCACATGAGAGTTCAGCCTATTGCAAGCATGTCTTGAAGAAGAAGATTGTGCGAACATTCATGTTTACCTTCAAGACATCATCTCAATGAAGAGAGTTAGAAAGATTCAAGGTTGATCAAGACTAAGTACAAAGAGCGATTCAAGGTTATAAACACATAAAGCATAGAAGATGTACCAAATGATCTCATGGTATGGTAAGCATTGTCCATTACGCTTTGTGTACTAACCCGTGGGATCTATGTGAGAGTTCTGTGTGTGGGGTTAGGTATGTTTCCATGGTTGTGCATCAAGAGGAAGACATCATATAACCCATGGATGTTGACATCAAGTGGTGATCGTCCTCAAGGTTGCGGTGTGCAAGTTCAAGTGGAGCATCACGAATAGATCACATGCTTGAAGCTTGTCGTCCATTATGGTGACAATGGACATGTGCCAAAGAGAGCTCACCCATAGTGTCGTATATATGGGGGAGAAATATACTAGTCTTCATCGAGTCGGCGCAATCAAGAAAGGTGGTCCATATTGAGGAAGTCAAGATCGTCATCATCTAGCTCAAGTGGACTATGTGCAAGGCAAAGGTTTGCCCTTGATAGGTTTCCTATTTTAGCGGTCTCATGGCGGTAGTTGGGAGACCGGGTTATAGGATCGATTGTCGTACTATCGGGGGCTCTCAAGTAAGTATCTTGATCGTATCATTCGTAGAGAGCTCAAACCATTGCATCCTTGCATCATCATTCTTGGTTCTTATTTGGTGTTTCTCTTTGTGAGTTTTAGAGCTTATGGTCATCTTCATGACAAGCTCGAGTTAATCTAAAATGGAGTTCATATATGCATCTTCTATGATGTTTTCGATGATGAAGTTTGTGTCGGTTCTTCCCTGATGGAGGTTTCGCACTTCTATATAATAGGCATACTCCCCCTGCCACTTCTTACTTTATCAACTCGTTGTTTAGATGGTACTCGTCGTCATCTATCCAACAAGCTTGAGTTTGCTCAATTCGGAGCTCATATGCAGAAGTTATTGAAGTTCTGGTTTTCTTGCTCCTTCTGTTTTGCTTGGGCAGTTTTTCAGCTTGAGCGGTAGTAGAGAGCGGTAGTACCTCTCCCCCAAAGCGGTAGTACCGCTTAGGCAGTACATCCGCTGACCAGTGCCGCTTCCACTTACGCTTATTTTTATGCTTCTGTTACCCAATCCGCTTGAGCGGTAGTACTGCTCCCCCGAGCAGTACTACCTCTCAAGCGGTACTACCTCTCCCCTGTACTACCTCTTTGGCAGAACTATAGTTCGTGGTTTTCTTTCTCGTTGGCCTGTTTTGACTATGCTAAGCGGTAGTACCGCTTCCCCGAGCAGTAGTACCGCTTTTGCATGACTTGTGGGTATAACGGTTGGATTCAGGAGGGCCTATTTAAGGGGGCCTTCTCCCCCAATGGTCCCCATCCTTCTAGCTCGTGTTCTTCCCCCATTGTTGACCTTCTTCGAGCTTGCCATCTCTCAATCCCTCCATGGATCCTTACTAGTTTTTTTGGGGGGGGGGAGGAGATATAGATCCACATTTCCACCAATCACTTTCTCCTCTATGTGAGGGGTACCCCTTGGATCTAGATCTTGGAGTTCTTGGTGTTCTCCTTCTTGTTCTTCCTCTCATATTCCTCCATAGCTTTTTTTGACTTGGTGGTATTTGAGAGTGAGGGACTTGGGCTCTCTGTGTGCCCTTGCCATTGCATTAGTTGCGTCAGTTTGAGTTCTCCACAGTGATAAGTGGAAGTGAAAAGTTGATAAGCTTATTACTCTTGGGTGCTTGGTACCCTAGAGCTTATTCCTCTTGGGTGCTTGGTGATACGTCTCCAACGTATCTACAATTTTTGATTGCTCCATGCTATATTATGTACTGTATTGTTTTGTCATTTTCATATTCTAGTGGGAACTTTTCATTATAGAACTTGGCTTGTATATTCCAACGATGGGCTTCCTCAAATGCCCTAGGTCTTCGTGAGCAAGGAAGTTGGATGCACACCCACTTAGTTTCTTTTGTTGAGCTTTCATACATTTATAGCTCTAGTGCATCCGTTGCATGGCAATCCCTACTCCTTGCAGTAACATCAATCGATGGGCATCTCCATAGCCTATTGATTGGCCTAATTGATGTGAGATCTTCTCCTTTTTTGCCTTCTCCACATAACCCCCATCATCATATTCTATTCCACCCATAGTGCTATATCCATGGCTCATGCTCATGTATTGCGTGAAGGTTTATAAGTTTGAGATTACTAAATTATGAAACAATTGCTTGGCTTGTCATCTGGGTTGTGCATGATGAGAGCATTCTTGTGTGAAGAAAATGGAGCATGACTAAACTATATGATTTTGTAGGGATGAACTTTCTTTGGCCATGTTATTTTGAGAAGACATAATTGCTTAGTTACTATGCTTGCAGTATTATTATTTTTATGTCAATATGAACTTTTGTCTTGAACCTTTTGGATCTTAATATTCATACCACAATTAAGAAGATTTACATTGAAATTATGCCAAGTAGCACTCCGCATCAAAAATTCTCTTTTTATCATTTACCTACTCGAGGGTGAGCGAGGAATTAAGCTTGGGGATGCACGATACGTCTCCAACGTATCTATAATTTTTTATTGCTCCATGCTATATTATCTACTGTTTTGGACCATATTGGGCTTTATTTTCCACTTTTATATTACTTTTGGGACTAACCTATTAACCGGAGGCCCAGCCCAGAATTGCTGTTTTTTTGCCTATTTCAGTGTTTCCAAGAAACGGAATATCAAACGGAGTGCAAATGGAATGAAACCTTTGGGAACATGATTTTCTCATCAGATATGATCCAGGAGACTTGGACCCTCCATCAAGAAAGCCACGAGGCGGTCACGAGGGTGGAGGGCGCCCACCTAGGGCGCGCCCCTCTGCCTCGTGGGCCCCCCGAAGCTCCACCGACGTACTCCTTCCTCCTATATATACCTACGTACCCCGAAACAATCAAAAAACGGAGCCAAAAACCTAATTCACCGCCGCAACCTTCTGTACCCACGAGATCCCATTTTGGGGCCTGTTCCGGAGCTCCGCCGGAAGGGTAATCCACCACGGACGGCTTCTACATCATCACCATAGCCCCTCCGATGAAGTGTGAGTAGTTTACCTCAGACCTTCGGGTCCATAGTTAGTAGCTAGATGGCTTATTCTCTCTTTTTGGATCTCAATAAAATGTTCTCCCCCTCTCTCGTGGAGATCTATTCGATGTAATCTTCCTTTTGCGGTGTGTTTGTTGAGATCGATGAATTGTGGGTTTATGATCAAGTTTATCTATGAACAATATTTGAATCTTCTCTGAATTCTTTTATGTATGATTGGTTATCTTTGCAAGTCTCTTCGAATTATCAGTTCGGTTTGGCCTACTAGATTGGTTTTTCTTGCAATGGGTGAAGTGCTTAGCTTTGGGTTCAATCTTGCGGTGTCCTTTCCCAAAGGATGAGGGGCAGCAAGGCACGTATAGTATTGTTGCCATCGAGGATAACAAGATGGGGTTTTTATCATATTGCATGAATTTATTCCTCTACATCATGTCATCTTGCTTAAGGCGTTACTCTGTTTTCATTAACTTAATACTCTAGATGCATGTTGGATAGCGGTCGATGAGTGGAGTAATAGTAGTAGATGCAGGCAGGAATCGGTCTACTTGTCTCAGACATGATGCATATATACATGATCATACCTAGATATTCTCATAACTATGCTCAGTTCTATCAATTGCTCAACAGTAATTTGTTCACCCACCGTAGAATACTTATGCTCTTGAGAGAAGCCACTAGTGAAATCTATGGCCCCCGGGTCTATTCTCATCATATCAATCTCCATCACTTTATTATTTCTTTGCTTTTTTACTTTTATTTTATTTTACTTTGCATCTTTATATCAAAAATACCAAAAATATTATCTATCATCTCTATCAGATCTCACTCTCGTAAGTGACCGTGAAGGGCTTGACAACCCCTAATCGTGTTTGTTGCGTTGAGCTATTTGTTTTGTGTAGGTACGAGGGACTCACGCGTATCCTCCTACTGGATTGATACCTTGGTTCTAAAAAACCGAGGGAAATACTTACTCTACTCTGCTGCATCACCCTTTCCTCTTCAAGGAAATCCAACATAGTGCTCAAGAGGTAGCACTTGGGCGCCCTAGACGGTTGGTGTAAAGCTCCGGGCTTTCATCGGGGTCTCAAATTAGGTTCTGGAGATTGCCCCGAGCAATTTGTACGGGTTACCGTGACCGCCCCCAAGGGTTGCCAAAGTGTACGGGTTTGGTGACCGCCCCCAAGGGTTGGCATTTGTACTAGTTCGGTGACCGCCCTCAACGGTCCCTTAGTGGAATGACAACATCTTGCATTGTGCGAGAGCGTGAGGAGATTATGGTGGCCCTAGTGGCTTCTTGGGGAGCATTGTGCCTCCATACCGCTCCAAACGGAGATTAGCATCCGCAAGGGTGTGAACTTCAGGATACATCATCGTCTCCGCGTGCCTCGATTATCTCTTACCCGAGACCTTTACTTATTCACTTTACTTTGTGATAGCCATGCATAGTGTCTCATGATATATTTCTTGCTATCACCTAGTTTTTTATCTTTCTTACCATAAGTTGTTGGTGCACATAGGTGAGCCTAATTGTTTTAGGTTTTGTTCTTGACAAATTAAACGCTAGTTTTATTCCGCATTTGTTCAAGCCTAAAGTTTTAAAGAGCCTATTCACCCCCCTCAAGGCAACATCCACGATCTTTCATCATTATTGATCTTGATAGCTCTGGCGATAAACTTCTTCGATGATGTACTATCCTTCCCATTTGGAGAGAAGTTTTCCCGCAAAGAATCTGAAATGAAAATTGTGCAATAGAACTTGACTACCTACTTTAAATTCCCATTTTTGTATTCTCTTGCCATGTCATCTTTTAACTTTTTCTTTAAATAACTTGGCATTTTCATAAGCTTGTGTCCTCCATTCATCTAAAGAGCTAATATCAAATAACCTCTTTTCACCGGCAAGTTTGAAATAATAATTAAGTTCTTTAATTTCCCAATAAGCTTTATGTTCTAACTCAAGAGGTCAATGGCATGCTTTTCCATAGACAATTTTATATGGAGACATACCCATAGGATTTTTTTAAGCAGTTCTATAAGCCCATAGTGCATCATCAAGTTTCTTAAACCAATTCTTTTTGGATCTATTAACAGTCTTCTGCAAAATTAATTTTATTTATCTATTGCTCAATTGAATTTTACCATTAGACTGAGGATGATAAGGTGATGCAATTATATGGTTGGCAACATATTTAGATAGGAGTTTACAGAATGCATCATGAATAAAATGTGAACCACCTTCAATCATTAAATATCCAGGGACTCCAAACCTCGAGAAAATAACTTCTTTAAGCATTTTTAATAGAAGTGTTATGATCAGCACTACTAGTTGGAATAGCTTCTACCCGCTTAGTAACATAATCAATAGCAACTAGAATATGAGTATAGCCATTAGAGGAAGGAAAGGTTCCATGTAAGGTTCAATTACAAGTGAATAGTTCATAGGAGTTTCCCAATGTCTACCAATATTACCAACTCTTTGACATTCATCACAACAAAGGACAAACTTACGTGTGTCTTTGAAGAGAGTAGGCAATAAAAACCAGACTGTAGTACCTTATGTGCAGTTATGTCTCCTGCATGGTGTCCTCCATATTCCTCGGAACAACAATTCTGTAGGATTTGTTCATGTTCATGCTAAGGTACACAACGTCTAATAACACCATCTACTCCTTATTTATATAAATGTGGGTCATCCCAAAAGTAATGTCTTAAATCAAAGAAGAACATTTACTTTTGTTGGTAGGTGTAACTAGGTGGTATATATTTAGCAACAATATAATTAGCATAGTCTGCATACCAAGGGCTATTACGAGAAGAAGCATTCACAAAAACTAATTGCTCATCAGGAAACCTATCATCAATAGGCAGTGGGTCATCAAGAACATTTTCCATCCTAGACAATTTATCTACTATAGGATTTTCAGCTCCTTTTCTATCAATAATATGAAAATCAAACTCTTGTAATAATAGAACCCACCTAATTAGTCTAGGTTTAGCATCCTTCTTTTCCATAAGATATTTAATAGCAGCATGATCAGTGTGAATAGTAACTTTAGAATCAACAATATAAGGTCTGAATTTAACACATGCGAACACGATGGCTAAAAAATTATTTCTCAATAGTTGCATAATTTCTTTGGGCACTATCCAAGGTCTTACTAGTATAATGAATAACATTAAATTTCTTATCAACTCTTTGACCTAGAGTAGCACCAATAGCATAATCACTAGCATCACACGTAATTCAAAAGCAAATTCCAATCAAGTGGTTGAACAATAGGTATAGAAATTAGGGCTTTCTTAAGTATTTCAAAGGCTTCTACGCAATCATCATCAAGAACAAATGGAACATCTTTTTGTAGGATATTAGTTAGCGCCCTAGAAATCTTAGAGAAATCTTTAATGAATCTTCTATAGAAACCAGCATGACCAAGGAAACTTCTTATACCTTTAATATATTTAGGACATGGTATTTTCTCAATTGCATGAATTTAGCTTTATCTACTTCAATACCTCGTTCAGAAATTTTATAACAAAGTACTATACCTTCGTTCACCATGAAGTGACACTTCTCCCAGTTAAAAGACAAGATTAGTTTCTTCACATCTCTGCAAAACTCGATCAAGGTTGCTTAAGAAATCATCAAAAGAAGTCCCGTTAACAGAAAAATCATCCGTGAATACCTCAACAATATTTTCACAAAAATAAGAGAATATAGCACTCATACATCTTTGAAAGGTAGTAGGTGCATTGCATAGACCCAAAGGCATGCGTCTATAAGCATAAGTTCTGAAAGGAGAAGTAAAAGTATTTTTGTCTTGATCTTCTTTTGACACAGGTATTTGAGAAAAACCAGAATATCCATCCAGGAAACAAAAGTGTGTATGCTTAGATAATCTTTCTAACATTTGATCAAAAAAGGCAAGGGGTAATGGTCTTTTCTAGTAGCTTTATTTATTTCTTGAAATCAATTACCATCCTATAACGAGTTACAATGTTTGTTGGATAAGTTCATTTTTATCATTACGAACAGCGGTAATGACTCCTTTCTTAGGAACACAATGAACATGACTTACCCATCTACTATCAGCTATAAGATAAATTATACCTGCCTCCAGAAGCTTTAATATTTCAGTTCTTACCACATCCTTCATTTGAGATTCAGACGGCCTTGGTGATCTATGACTGGCTTCGCGTCAGGCTCCATATTAATCTTGTGCTGACACAGGGTGGGACTAATGCCCTTAAGATCATCAAGAGTATACCCAATAGTAGTGCGGTGCTTCCTCATAGTTCTAAGTAATCTCTTTTCTTCATGCTCTGAAAGGTTAGCATTGATAATAATAGGATACATCTTCTTTTCATCAAGATAAACATACTTTAATGTATCAGGTAGTTTCTTTAATTCAAACACAGGATCACTCTTAGGTGGGAGAGGGTCTCCCAAAGTTTCAACAGGCAAATTGTGTTTAAGGATAGGTGTTTGCCTAAACAATATTTCATCTATTTCATTTCTTTCATTCATATGCATATCATTTTCATGTTCTAATAAATATTGTTCTAAAGGATCAGTAGGAGGTAAGACAATAGAAGCAAGACCAGTAATTTCACATTTACTAGATAATTCTTTATCATGAGGTTGTCTACGAAATTTAGAGAAATTGAACTCATGAGATACATCACCAAAATTAACATTGACTGGTTCCCTAGTGCAATCAATATTAGCATTAACTGTATTCAGGAAAGGTCTACCAAATATAATGGGATAAAAATCATCTTGTGGAGAGCCAAGAACTAAAAAATCAGTAGGGTATTTTATCTTACCATACAAGACTTCAACATCTCTAACAATCCCAACCGGTGAAATAGTATCTCTGTTTGCAAGCTTAATAGTAACATCAATGTCTTCTATCTCAACAGGTGCAATATCATTCATAACTTATTGATATAAGGTAAAAGGAATAGCACTCACACTAGCACCCATCTCACATAAACCGTGATAAAAATGATCTCCTAATTTAACAGAAACAAAAGGCATGCCAATAACAGGTTTGTTTTTATCTATCGGATCGGGTTTAGAAACCCTAGTTGCTTCCTCACAGAAATAAATGACATGCCATCAATATTATCAACCAAAAGATCTTTAATCATTGCAACATTAGGTTCCACACTTATTTGTTAAGAGGGTCTAGGTGTTTTAATATTACTTTTATTAACCACAATTGAAGCTTTAGCATGTTCCTTAATTCTAACAGGAAAAGGTGGTTTCTCAATATAAGCAGTAGGCACAACTGGATCAACATTATAAATGGTTGTTTCATCTTTAGCTATAACAGGTTCCTCTAGCATTTCTTCAATAGGTGGATGAAACTTAGACCACTTCTCCTTAGGGAGATCAACATGAGCAACAAATGATTCACAAAAGGTAGCTACTATCCCAGAGTCAAGTCCATATTTAGTACTAAACTTCTGTAAAGCATATGTTTCCATAAAATATTTAACACAATCAAACTCAAGATTTATACCTGACACTTTACCTTTGTCAATTTTCTAATCTTCAGAGTTGCACTAAATTCTTTCCAGAAGACCCCATTTGAATTCAACAGTTCTCTTCATAAAGGAATGAGTGTAAGAAGTATCAAGCATGGATTGATCATTATGCGAAAGTCGAGCACAAAAGTTTTGCATAATAATTTCCCTTGAGAGCTCATGATTGGGGCCTGTGTGCATCATGTAATTAAGCGTCCCCAAGCTTGAGCGATACTTTCTCCTTCACGAGGCCAAAAATTATATATATATATATATATATATATATATATATATATATGTGTGTGTGTGTGTGTGTGTGTGTGTGTGTGTGTAGGTATATATACCTATATATATAATTACGATCACGATGAACCAAATACATAGGATAAAACTTCTGGTGAAAATCCAGCCTCAGCCGGTTCCAATCCCATGTTCCAGTATCATCCAATATAGCCTATACCATGTTAATGCCTTTCCCTCCAAAGATAAAGGGAACACCTTCTTCTTAACTCCATCCTCGGATAAACCTGCAAGTTTAAACAATCCACAAATTTCATTCACATATATCAAGTGCATATCAGGATGCACTGTTCCATCTCCTGCATAAGGATTAGCTAGCAGTTTCTCTAACATACCCGAAGGAATATCACAATAAATATTTTCAGTAGGTTCAGTAGGTTGAGGGGAAACTCTTATTGCTTATGTTCGAGGTGAAGATACCCTGAACAAACCCCTCAAAGGATTATTTTCCATAGTGACAGGTGACAGAAAATTTTCGGCATGTAATAAAAATGTTTCCTTACCAAATTCCACTTACCAAAGGCACTTCACTCCCTGGCAACGGTGCCAGAAAATAGTCTTGATGACCCACAGGTATAGGGGATCAATCTTAGTCCTTTTGATAAGTAAGAGTGTTGAACCCAATAAGGAGTAGAAGGAAACGATAAGCAGTTCTTAGCAATGTATTCTCTCCAAGACTGAAAGTAATGGTGACAGATAATTTTATAGCAAGATAATTTGGAACAATTAACAAGTAGCAATATTAAAAAAGGTGCACCAAGGTGGCCCAAAACTTTTTATAGCAAAGGAGAAGCCAGAAAGTTATCTTATATAAAAAAAGTGCTCTAGAGGACACATGGGAATTGTCGTCTAGTCACGTTCATCATGCTTAGTTGATTCACGTTCGCTACTTCGATAATTTGATATGTGGGTGGGCCAGTGCTTGGGTTTTGTTATTACTTGAACAAGGAACCCCCTTATGATTACCCCCTCTCGCAAGCATCCACAACTACTAAAGAAGAAATATGATAAGGACATGACTACCTTGGATACGACCAAAAATATTGCATACATGTATATTTGTGAGGTGATTTCTAATGCAAACTATGCAATAATTTATTTATGTCATCCAGGACAAAAATACTTCACAAACTTTTATGCCATGTCTAATTACAGGTGTATGGGACATTTGTACAATCCACATATGAAGATAAGGGAGAAAGAGGAATTTACTTGCTGTTCAAAAAGTTCTCTCACGTCACTTTTGGCCCAAGAGAAGATAGAGTCCAAGTCTCTCACGTTCTGGACTCAGATTCGAACTGCATAGACATACCTGACTCAAAACGTAAATAACTTTTTCATCCGAACTCCAAATTGGATGATTCTTTTTTTTGTTCGAAAATAGATTTTGTGCACTTTCCAACCCAATTGGATTCACCTTCAAATTCACCCGGAGCGTTGAGTTATGGACGAAACAATCGATCTTTCAGCAGAATCCGAGTCAAACTACAAGTCCAATGGTGTTACGTCACCTCCACTTGGGCCCATTGGCCTTGTACAACCTAGGGTTAATTTTAGGCTGCCTTGGGACGTCCTCCCACCTACTTGGCCGCCACCCCTTGCTCCTATATAAGTAGATCCATCTAGTAGCTTTTTCCTTGGGATTTGTTTAGTTAAAAGTTAGCCATTGCAACTTCGTGTACTTCGTTTGTGTCCAACGACCAGACCAAGGCCGCTTACGGATCCCCACAATTACCAATACTTCATATATATTCGCAATATTCAGATTGCTTTATCATATTCTTGCTCGTTCTTCGATTGCGTGCAGGAATAGACCTTCGTGGGCAGGCTGATTGTGCTTCTAGCATCGTCAGTAACCTCGGGAGATTGGTTTAGTGATTGCTAAGGCACAACGTCATGCACGTTTGTAGTCGGATCGTCAAAGTCGACTCCACCAAATCGATAGTTATCATCTCATCGAAAGATCGGGACACCCTCGCCTCTATCAAGTGGTATCAGTTTTCAGGTTGCTCGGTGAGATTCTCCAGTTTTTCGTAGTCTAGATTGCATCTGTTCTTCATACCTAGAGTCCAAGAAAAGCCAAAAAAAGATAGATTAGTTCATCCGTGTCCCAGACAGTCTGAGCCTTTGCAATTTTCTTTTCATTGTTTGCATTATTGAATTATCGGTTGCATCGTCGTGTCGAGTTGCTGGTCTTAGTGTCTAGTTCATTTAGAGTTTCGAGTTCTGTTCACATTAGTCACGCCGCCGCTGCATCGTTATCCCTTCCGTTGACCACCATCCATCCATCAATTTCCACCACGTGCTACCCACCGTTCATTGTCATAATCATAGTTGAGATCGTTCACATCTTCACTTGATCCAATCTACATCTTATCTAGTTTGTTTGGAAAGAGGGAGAGAGAAAAAAAGAGAGAGAAAAAGTAAAAAAAAAGTCATAGAAAAAAAGAGAGAAAGAAAAAGGAAAAAAAGTGTGAGAAAAAAAAGAGAAAAAAAACCAAAGTTCGGATCTATCTAGACCCAATCTCATAGCTGAATTCGGATTGGAATCTGTTTTGTGCACTGTTCAGTAAAACAGACATAACTTCCTCATACGAAGTCCGTTTTGGCTCCGCAAGTACTCAAATTAAAGCTAGAGACGAGCCGCATCTAAATAGTTGCAGAAGCTTGTTCAATATTTGGCACCTCAAAATAGGCTTCTTAATAGGTCTTTTTGCCCTCCGAAGTTCGTGAACACAGCTTATTCCGGTTTTTCAAACCAGTTTTAGAATTTTTTTGACTCCTCATATCAACTCGGAATTGAGTGATTCTTTTTGCATTGGAAATCTTGAGTTAGTAGCATTCTTTGAAAAAATTTATCAGAAAATTGGCTCAAACTTTTCAAGAGGAAAATTGGAGAGAGAGTTGTTGTATATCGTGCTTGGCAGTTGTTTTTCATCATTATCTTCACTGCCGTTGTGATCTTCACTTATATCTTGCTGTCCAGAGCTACTTAGTATCCTTCATTGATGCTAGTTGTGCTACGCCGTGACCTCATTAGTGTTCTAGGCTTGCGTCTCTAGTCCGGTCTAGCCTAGGACCAGACAAAGATCTGATCGTTGAGCGTTTATTCAACATTGCATCTTTGAATTGATTATTGCTAATTTTTTGCTACCATATATAGCCAACCCAGCTCCACATATTTCTACACCGTGTATACATACGTTCCCCTAGCAATCGCTTTACACAATCTTCAGAGCTACTTGACACCGCTGGTTGCCTGTCACCACCTGCCGCATGGTAAGAACTTGTAAGATATTGATATTTGCTTTACTGTGAGCATTTTACAACCACATCCTAGTAGTTCATAGGAACATTATTCTCAAATTTTGTTTCTTGTTTCTACTAATCATGACAGGTTCCGGAGATAGAAGTTCTTGGACGACGGACACATCTTCACCATCACGAGAGTTGGGACAACACACACAAGCATATGGTCAGGTTATGTCTTACCATCATTTGAGGGTAGATTTAATCCTGCTATTTATCTAACTTGGGAGCTTGAATTAGAAGAAGTTTTTAGTCACCATGATTTTTACGAACTTGAGAGAGTACGAGCTACCACTAGAGCATTCTACTGGTTTTGCTTCATTTGGTGGAGTGTACATTGTAAGAAAAACATTGATAACCAACCCACAACTTGGAAAGTTTTGAAAGCTGTAATGAGACAACAATTTTTTCCTCCTTACTATCGTTGTGAATTGCTTCGCAAATTGGAACAATTAAAACAAGGCAGTAACACTGTTCATGCTTACTACCAAGAGTTCAAATCTTATATGCATCATTGTGACATAGAAGAATCTGGGGATGATAAAATGAATAGATTTTTTGGTGGTTTGAACCATGATATCCGTGCAAGATTTCACTATATTCCTCGTTGCATTACTTTGGTATGTATGTTCGCTTGTACCTTTGAGAGACATATACAGGAGGATGCATTGGGTGACTACAACAACTACTATTCTAGTTCATGCTCACCACCGCCGGTTGGTTCCTCCACCGTTGCACCTACTAGAGCAGCCCCACCTCAGATTGTGAGGGCGACATCATGTCAAGTGTATGGTGCATTGTCAACGCCCGTACCTACATCAACTACGTCTTTGCGACAAGGTAACAGTAAAGGTATTAATGATATAACTTCACATGAGAATGATGCATCCCTAGTTAACTTGAGTGCATCATGTGTTGAGTTACCAGTGATTTTAGCACATCACCTATTTTAGAGAATCTTGATCTGTCATGAATGCGTCATGTGATCAAACAACTGAAATACCAACAATTTTGAGTGCACCCATTGAATTAACTGTTGATGCAAAAGAATCAATGTTTAATCATTTTGATATGACCTCTAATCTTGGTGATGATTCTGTGTCGAATGACTTATTGCATGTTTGCTTATTTAAGCATGTTGTAGCATGTAAATTTGATGCAGGTAAGGTTTATTCACCAATGTTGGGATGGTTTAATGATGAACGTTGTCAATCTTTTGAAATGAATAAGAGCTTCACTAATATGTGCAAACTGAGTTGCAATATTTTCACGCCTTCTACTTCTTGTGATAATGTTTTGGCTTTAGATTTTATGAACTATGCAAGCTACTCATCTATTCATGTGTCATATATGCAAAAATCAAGGGAAGTAAAAATGGATGACATATACATATACAACATGTACACCTTGTCTCTTTTGTTAGCCACATTTCAGACTAAGCAACGCCGAGAACGGCTTTGTTTTCAAGAAGTGGAGGATGATGAGGACATAACTACCTTGGATATGACCAAAAATATTGCATACATGTAAATTTGTGAGGTGATTTCTAATGCAAACTATGCAATAATTTATTTATGTCATCCAGGACAAAAATACTTCACAAACTTTTATGCCATGTCTAATTGCAGGTGTATGGGACATTTGTACAATCCACATATGAAGATAAGGGAAGAGGAATTTACTTGCTGTTCAAAAAGTTCTCTCACGTCACTTTTGGCCCAAGAGAAGATAGAGTCCAAGTCTCTCATGTTCTGGACTCAGATTCGGACTGCACAGACATACCTGAATCAAAACGTCAATAACTTTTTCATCCGAACTCCAAATTAGATGATTCTTTTTTTGTTGGAAAATAGATTTCGTGCACTTTCCAACCCAATTGGATTCACCTTCAAATTCATCCGGAGCATTGAGTTATGGACGAAACAATCTGATAGTGCAACATAATCCGAGTCAAACTACAAGTCCAATGGTGTTACGTCACCTCCACTTGGGCCCATTGGCCTTGTACGACCTAGGGTTAATTTTAGGCTGCCTTGGGACGTCCTACCACCTACTTGGCCACCACCCCTTGCTCCTATATAAGTAGATCCATCTAGTAGCTTTTTCCTTGGGATTTGTTTAGTTAAAAGTTAGCCATTGCAACTTCGTGTACTTCGTTTGTGTCCAACGACCAGACCAAGGCCGCTTACGGATCCCCACCATTATCAATACTTCATATATATTCGCAATATTCAGATTGCTTTATCATATTCTTGCTCGTTCTTCGATTGCGTGTGTCGGGGAGGCTGATCGTACCCGCGAACACCTATGGGGCCGGCGGACCAGGCCCCTTGTGGTTCGGAGGGGGGCGGAGATCGCACGAAGAGCGGATCGAGGCGAGGCACACGAGCAGGTTACCCAACCGGAGCTCTCCGGAGAGATAAAACTCCTCTGCTGCTTGTTTGATCTATTGTGTTCTTGCCGGGGAGCAATGCAGGCTACAAAACCTAAGCGTGAGTGTCTCTGGTCTCGAGTGGGTCGAATGAACCGAACGAGGCGAACCCCTTCTACGTTGCGCATGGGCCTCCTTTTATATGCTCAAGGGTCTCCGGCGGTGGCAACATAGGCGGGGTACAAATGTAAAAACAGGAGTTGGTACACCTACTTGAACGATTATGCGGTGCAAAATACCTAACTCGACGGCAAGGGACAAAAGCAATAAATGCCCGTCGTTGTCGCCCAAACAGTGTAACAGAGGCCGTCAGGTGCGCCTCCGCTCGCCACGATGGCGAGCCTGTCAGCGCCGCTTATCGCTGCTCTCCGCTGGCTACACAGCCGCTCGACACGTGCGCATGGAATGGTCCCATGGCGACACGTCGCTGGGTGAGCTGGAGCGGAGATGGAGAGAAGTTGCATGCCGCGGCAAGCGCCTTGCCGCGGCCGAATCCTTGTCGCGCCCGGAGACTTGTCGCGCTCCGTGTCTTCCCGGCAAGCTCTTCTTGCCGGGGCCTTGTCTTCTGCGTGCCTGGAGTGGCCTTCCCGACAAGCTCCTCTTGTCGGGGCCTTGTCTTCTCAATCAAATACTTTGTTCTTGAATGGCTCCAAAGGAGCCACGGAGGATATTGGCGGTGACGAGGCAAACCTTGCCGCGGTCTGTCAGAATCGTCTGTCCGTGCAGTCACGGGATACTAGGGTACCCCTACTCTAGTACACCGGCAGAGCCCCCGGGCCTGGGCATACACGGTGCCGGCGCTTGTCGGGCTAGGCCCAGAGCTGTGCACGGACACGCGGCCTCGACCACGTCGCAACTTCGCCCCGGACCCACCACGATCCCCACTAACGGCACGCACGGACGTGGCGTCGTGCGAGAGATCGTGGGCGCGGTCGTGGGGGGTTCTTTATTAATATAAGCGGAACGTCCGCCCCCTCCTCCCCTTTATAAGCAGAGGAAACAGAGGCAGGCCGACCACCCCTGCCATTGCTGTCTTGTCAAGAAACCACCGCCGCTCCCCTCTTCTTCTCCGGTGCGAAGAGAGCAGCGCCCCGCCCCCCTTTCGCCACAAGCACACTCACCGCCGTCGACCTCCTCCGCCCCCCTCGCCATGGCTCTGAAAGCCGATAAGGAGAAGGGCGTCAAGTCGGCCGAGGCGCAGCGGCTCGCGGCGCTGTGCAAGGAGCGAGCCATCTTCCCCCCGCAGCTCGGCGCACAGGAGCTGCGGGACGTCTTCTACCTCTTCTGGTCGACGGAGACTCGTGCGCATCCGCGTACGAGGGTGCTCCCCGCCTCCGCCGCTGATTTGGCCCCAACAGGGTACCCTTTCTTCGCCCTTTTCTTCTATTGCGGTCTTTGCCCGCCGTTTTCCGAGTTCTTTTGCGACATAATGAACATCTTTAGCCTCCGCCTCCTTGATTTCACCCCAACGCCATCTTGACCATGGCCGTTTCGCTGCACATTTGTGCGAAAACTTTGTCGGAGTCCACCCGAATGTGGCACTCTTCCGCCATTTCTTTGTTCCCGCCGAGAGAGGAGAGCCACTTGCCGGGGAATAGCACAGGTCTCTAGGATCGGCAAGAAAGAGGCCTACCTAGAGGGGAGTTCGGAACAAGTGGGAGGAGTGGAGAGCCAACTGGTGCTGGGTCGTGAGGAGAACCCACAGCCCTTCACGCCGCGCCATAAACCCCAATAGTGCGCGGCAGGGATTGGAGTAACTTGGCGCCGGAGGATGCGAAGCTGAAGATAGCTGTGACCCGATTTCTGCGCCTCAGGCTTGCCGGGTTGATAGTAGGAGCAGTTGGCGCAGACTTCATTCGCCGCCGCATCGCTCCCTTGCAGGAAAGGAGGAGGACTGCTTGGGAGTTCCAGAATGCGGCGGACATCATGAGGCTGCGCCCGGGCCTGAATTGGAACTTCACTGTCATGGAGCTGGACTCGATTCTGCTCGAGCTGTTCAAGAATGACCCCGACCATCCAGAGTGGTTCAGGTTGCCGCGGGGGGTCGTCCCTTTGTGCAACAATTCGGCGCTCGACCGCATCCGCGCCATGATGCCACTGTGCGACTCCCACGGAATCGTCCCAACATGGCAGGAGCCCCCCGACGAGATCGTGCAGCAATTCTTTGATGACTTAGAAGAAGTGCCGATCCGCTGACGAAAGCGAAGAGGCTCACCCGCGACACCACCGACCAGGAGATGGCGAGGATCGCCACCAGGGTGGAGGAGGCGGCAGCAGCCGCTGCTGCTGGAGCCTTCGGGTTTACCGTGGAGGAGGCGGACGCGGCGAGGGCGGCAAGCTCTGCCGAGCGGGGGGAGGTCGCCGGCGAGGAGGACGAGCTTGTCGAGCCCGACGCCAGGTCGGGTGGACCGCCCGGCGCTTCTTCTCCACCACCAAGCGACTTGCCGCTGGGCTGAGCCCTGCTCCGCCGAGGAGGCGTCTCCGCAGGGTTGGAGACGAAGTCGGAGGCAAACTGCCCAGCAGAAGCGCCTGGCCGACGCTCCACCGCTGCAAGCGAGGTTGCTGCTGAGGCGCCCACACTACAAATGGCTAACTGGGCGGAATCTTCTCGAGCCGCCGCCGACGCCTCCGCCAAGCGGCCAAGAGAGCCCACTCCCCCGCCTCATCGCACCGGAGGCGGGCCGGAGTTTGACTTCTCCGCGCTCGGCTCCGAGGAGGAAGGCGAAGAGTAAGCTTCTCGAGATTGTGCTTGTATTTCTTCAATTTTTATTGCTTCATCTTGAATCTGATTTGCTTGCTCGGACTCTTTTCTTTTCGTGGCCTAGCCCAGAGCGCGAAGAGGGCCAAGATCCCGGCGGTCGTCGTTGAGGACGATTCTCCCGTGGCGGCGACAGGGACGCGTTGAGACCGCCTTGCCGGACCAGCAACCTTCCCAGAGCAGCCCCCAGCACAGCCCCCAGAGTAAGTGTGCAGTTTTCTTCTTACTATTAGGTGTGCAGGGGTGCTCCTTCTTTGTTGATATCTAACTGTGTGCTTGTGTAGGAGCAGAGCAGCCTCATCAGGAGGGCTCGGAAGCCGCCTCCGAGATCCTGCCCGCTGCCACTACGCCGCCAAGGGAGAACTCCCCGGCAAGGGAGCTCCCTCTGACAAGGGAGGCCACCCCGGCAAGGGAGGCCACTCCGGCAAGGGAGGCTACCCCGGCAAGGGATGGCGCCAGCGACCCTCCAGTGGTCGAGGTCATAGCTGCGGACCCCGTTGCAGGTAACTCCCTTACACGAAATTTTCCCTTGGGCTTGCTTTCTTTTGTTTCTCTTTTTTGAATATCTGCTTGACTGCTCTTTCTTCGTCTGACGCAGACCCGATGGAGGTCGAGGCCGCCGGCGAGGAGGAAACGCGCGGCAACACCGACGAGGCCGCCGTCGAAGAAGAAGAGGTTGTCGTCGTGGAGGAAGAGGCCGTCGCCGACGAGCCTGTCGGCGAGGAGGCCACCGAGGCTGCCGACGTAGAGGCCGGCGAGGGGTCGGGCGATCGTACTGACGGCCCTGAGGCCGCAGGAGCGGCAAGCGCTACACCGACAGCCGACTCCCCCGCCGCCAAGGCGTCAGTTCGAGGAGCCCCAGCCCGGCGCCTACACCAAGGCCGCGAATGCGTCTTCATCAAGCTCCCTGGGAGCCAAGCTCAGGCGCCCGGTCGAGGGAGAAACCTTCGACGGCGAACTACTTCGCTTCCATGGCTGGACGCAGTGGTGGATCGCCAAGCAGCAGCGGCGAGTCCGAGGAGGAGCAGCTGCTGAAGAAGCTGCTGTCACTCTACCGCGCCCGGCAGGCCAGGTTAGAGACCCGGGAAGCCCTTGTCACGAGGGCGGGAGCGGATATGGAGAAGCGCGCCGAGGAGCTCTGGAGCGCCAACAAGGAAGCCCTCCGCGACGTGGCGGAAGCGCGGGGGCAGCTCGCAGAAGAGCGCACGGCCTTCATCCTTGAGAAGGCCGTAGCTGATGAGGAGCAGCGGCTGGCTGCCGAGAAGCTTCGCCAGCAGAAAGCGAGCTGGCGCAGGAAGGTCAACCTGGACAGCCATGAAGAAGACCTTGCCTGCGAGGAGTCGCTACGGGCGCTTGTAAGCGAGCGACGCTGCCGCAGCCGCCGAGGCCGCCAAGGAAGAGCTGAAGGCGAAGGTGGCACAGCTGGAGGCCACCCTCAAGAAGAGCGGCGAAGAGCTCGCCGTGCTCAAGCGCGAGCGCGAGAAGGACGCTTACACCTTGGGCGAGCTGCAGAGCCATCTCGCTGACATGGCCATGGAACTCGACGCCGCCAAGGATTCCAAGGCGGATCTGGAGCTGAATCGATCACTCAGCCGCAGACGTTGGATGGCGCCAGAGAGCGGGAGGTGGGCTTGTTGGAGGCGATCAAGGCCAAGGAGGAGCTCTTTGGCGAATCTTGTCTCCGTCCAGAACACCTTGAGGGAGAGCATGGAGCACTGGACCGAAGGTCTTGTGGACACCGCCACCGACATCCACAACGAGCTGATGGAGCTGGGGATGGCGGACCTTGCATACTCCTCCGACGAGCATCTCCAACCCAGCGCCAAGCTCAGCTTATTCTTCAAAGGCGTGGCGACGGGCCTCCGGCGACTCGGGAGGAGGTCCCAAGCAGCTTGCCGAGGAATCGCGCCCGAGGTTTGTGCAGGGGCCCTCGAGAAGGTGTTGATGAAGGTGGCCTTCCGCAACCCGGGCCTCAACCTTAACGGAGTCCTCAGATCCTTGCCGTCCGACGCCAACGTGGAGGAGCTCAAAGCCCTTGTCGCACCCATTGTGGACAAGGTGAACAAGATCAAGCGGATTGAGGGCGACCGCGCGGACTAGGCCGCCAACCTTATCTTTCCCTTGTCGCTGCTGATCATGTTTAGAAAACTTTGTTAGATCAGCGACAAGTTATTCTATAATATACTCTATCTTAGGTGAATCGATCAATGCAACGTTATTTCCTCTATTTGATTTCTTCCTTTATGCGTTTACGCCTTTACGCATTTAGGGGACTTGTCGGTGCGGGCACTTTTGTCATGGCGCTGAGTGCGAACGTCAAGACTTCTTTGGCGATGCCGCCTCCGACAAGCAACCTTGTCACGACTAGCCGCAGCTCACTTAAGTTGTTGAGCGGACTCGAAACAAAGTAAGGCGCGACTAGCCGGCGAGTTGGTTCCTCTGCGCAGGTTTTCCATACAAAGTACTATCGTTCGAGGAAGATAACTTGAAAATTTAAAAATTGATTGCTCAAACTTTGGCAACTTAGCTTTTACATCTCTTGCTTCCCGATGAGGTGAAACTTCCTCGGCGGTGCCTGGTCCATAGTATTATCTCCTCCTCCCCATGGTTAACTTGTGCACGAGGGAGCCTTCCTTTCTTTGAGAAAAGAAAAGAAGAGGAAATAACGTTATGGAGCCTAGCGGCTCGATTACGCTTACCGGGTGTGGTTGCTGCACAAAGTGTTAGCCAAAGCATGCAATAAATTGATGAAAGCATGAACTTGACAAGTTGTGCGCAACACATGAGCTTTCTTGATGCAGGGTTCAAGGGCCGGCTTTGTACAAAGGATTACATGCAACTACGGCAATTCTTGTACAAAAGGTGGTTGCTTTAACGGGTTCCGACAACCGCCCTATGGGTAAAACTTACGAAGATGCTCAATGTTCCAGGAGTTGCTCACTGGAACGCCATCTTCGGTCTCAAGGCGGACAGCGCCAGGCCTAGTGACTCGTTTCACCCGATAAGGGCCTTCCCACTTTGGCGTCAACTTGTTTGAATTCTTGGCGGACTGAACGCGCCGAAGAACAAGGTCGCCTTCCTCGAGACTTCTGGCATTAACCCTGCGGCTATGGTAGCGACGCAGAGCTTGCTGGTAGCGAGCGGCTCGCACAGCGGCCTGAAGACGATCCTCCTCGAGGAGCAGCGCGTCATCTTGTCGCAGCTGCTCTTGCTCGAGCTCATCATAAGCGAGCACTCGAGGCGATCCGTGATACGAAGTTCCGTGGGGAGAACTGCCTCTGCTCCATAGACTAGAGCAAAGGGTGTCCGGCGATGGCTCGAATTGGCGTCGTCCTGATCGACCAAAGAACCACCTGCTGCTCCACGTTCCTGTTTCTTCCGCACTTGTGCAGCCTGTCGAAAGTTCTGGTCTTGAGCCCGCGCAGCACTTCAGCATTTGCCCTCTCTGCTTGACCGTTGCTTCTCGGGTGAGCAATAGAAGCAAAGCAGACCTTGGCGCCAAGGTCTTGGACGTACTGCATGAAGGTGCGACTCGTGAATTGTGTGCCGTTGTCGGTGATGATCCGGTTGGGGATTCCAAACGGCAAACAATTGACCAAGAACTTGATCGCCGACCGTGCCACCTTCCTCACTGCTTCCACTTCCTGCCACTTTGTGAACTTGTCAATAGCGACGTACAAGTACTCAAAGCCCCCGACAGCTCGGGGGAAGGGGCCGAGGATGTCGAGCCCCCAGACCGAAAATGGCCAGGATAAAGGGATCGTCTGGAGAGCTTGAGCTGGCTGGTGTATCTGTTTGGAATGGAACTGCACGCTTCACACTTGGTTACTTGTGCAGTTGCATCCGGAGGGCTGTCGGCCGTAAGAAACCTTCTTTGGAAAGCTTTGCTTAAGTGCTCTTGCGCCAATGTGGTGACCACATATGCCTCCATGTATCTCTGCCAACATCTTCATCCATCTTCCACAGGAATACACTTCAATTTCACACCGTTGAGTCTTCTTCGCATAAAGTATCAGTCGACAAACTGGTACATACTTGACTGCCGGGCTACTCTTTCCGCTTCTTCTTGCTCTTGGGAAGTTCTCTGTCTCAAGGAAATGGACAATCTGTTAGCCCATGCTTTGGAGCTTGCGGCTCGACAATAAGGACTAAAGGCACATCTGCTGCTGCGGAACATCAGCTTCCACGGCAAGAGCTGCGGCCTGCCGAGCTAGATGCTCCCGACAAGCTTGCCGAGCAAGACTTGTCGGGGCGTCGCTTCAACGAACAAACCACAGAGTGCAGCCGGAGCATCGCTCTTGACCTTTGTTGGTGTTGATCTTGGGGACCTTTGCAATGACGGCTTCGGGAAGCTCTGTCGGAAAGTAGTCACCAGAGGCCAACTTCGTCTTCTTGCTCTGTCCAGTTGATGGTGTGACGGTAGGCTGAGTCAGCTTGAGCACGAAAATCCCTGGTTCCACAGGTAACTTAAGCGCAGCGCACTTTGACAGGTCGTCAGCAATATCATTCTGAGCTCTTGGAACATGTTCCATTTGCAGGCTGTCAAAGTGCTCTTCCAGCTTCCTCACTTCATCCACGTAGGCTTCCATCAACGGACTCTGGTAATCTTTGTTGACTTGGCGGACGACGAGTTGCGAGTCACCCGACAATAAGCTTCACGATCCCAAGGTCCACGGCGATCTGAGACCGCAAGCAAACCTTCAGACTCTGCAGTATTGTTTGTCGCTTGCTCCTTGGGAAAGTGCATCTGGACGACGTACTTGAGGTGCTCTCCGGTGGGTGCGATAAGCAGCGCGCCGGCACCGGCGCCTTGCAGCGAGAAGGCACCATCAAAGTACATCAGCCACTCTTTGCTTGCTTCTTTGACGGGAATGCTCGTCTCCGAAATCTCTTCATCCGTGTTGGCGTCCATTCCGCTATGAATTCTGCCAACGCCTACGCTTTGGATAGTTGATGTGCTTTCAAACTTGAGACCAAAGCTTGACAATTCCAAAGGCCCACTCGACAATCCTGCCTGTAAACCGCTTCGGATTCTGCAGTATCCTCTTCAGCCGGAAAGCGAGTGACAACTGTGATCTCATGTGCTTGGAAGTAATGGCGCAGCTTTCTCGAGGCCATGAGGAGGCCGAAAAGCAATTTCTGCACACCAGAGTACCTCGATCTAGCCCCCTGCAGGAGGGAGCTGACAAAGTAGACTGGGCACTGCACCATCCTTTTCTGTATCTGTTCATGTGTCTTTGTGGACTCGTCCTTGTCGGGACTAGAGCTTGTCGGCGAAGCCCCCTGCTTGTCGCAGGATGTGCTTGCCGTGGTTGCTGGCTCGTCATCCGCCTCCCTCTCCGCTACTAACGCAGCACTAACCACTTGATTGGTTGCCGCTATATATAGCAGCAGCTTCTCTTGTGGCTTAGGTGCGACAAGTGTTGGAGTGGAGGATAGGTATCTCTTCAAGTCCTGCAGCGCAGCCTCCGCTTCGGCCTTTTTCAAAATCTTGAAAAATGGCAGGGCGCGTTCAGCAGACCTAGAAATAAACCTGCTGAGAGCAGCCACGCAACCGGCAAGTCTTCGTACATCCTTGACGCGCTTCGGTGCTTCAATCTGCTCAATGGCCTTGATCTTGTCGGTATTAGCTTCAATCCGTCGTTGAGACACGAAGAACCCGAGAAGCTTGCCGGAAGGGACTCCAAACACGCACTTCTCGGGGTTGAGCTTGAGGTTGATCTTGCGCAGATTTGCAAAGGTCTCATCCAAATCTTGAACCAGAGTTTCTTTGTCCTTGCTTTTGACCACTATGTCATCCATGTAGGCTTCTACATTTACGTGCATTTGCGGCTCAAAAGCGTCATGGACTACCCTTGCAAATGTTGAACCAGCATTCTTCAAACCGAAAGGCATCCGTATGAAATGTAATGTGCCACATGGTGTAATGAATGCGGTCTTCTCTTCATCTTCTTCAGCCATGAAGATCTGATGGTATCTCGAGTATGCATCAAGAAACGAAAGCAAATCACATCCACCGTGGAGTCAACAATCTGGTCAATGCGCGGCAAGGAAATGGATCTTTGGGACAAGCTTTATTAACATCCGTGAAGTCAATACAAAGTCTCCATTTTCCATTTGCCTTGCGCACGACTACTGTGATTGGCCAACCACGTAGGGATGGAGCACTCCTCGACAAGGCCTGCCGCTTCAGTTTCTTGATCTCTTCGGCTATGAATTCTTGGCGCCCACCGCTTGCTTCCCGACTTTTTGCTTGACGGGCGCGCATGAGGACAAACGGTCAGCGGTGCTCAATCACTTTCACAGGAACACGGGGATGTCGACGGTTGCCATGCAAACACGCCGACATTCGCCCGCAGGAAAGCAACGAGCGCCAGATTCCTATTTAGGGTCGAGAGAGGCACTGATGGTGAAGGTACCACCAGTGCCGTCCTCCTTGGCGGGCACCTTCTTGGTCTTGGTAGAGCCACCATCTTCTTGCACTTGCCGGTGGAGCTCGATGGTGCGTCCTCGACGGTAGCGCAGCACTCCGAAGAGGTGCGCTTGCCGGAGTGAGCATCAGAGCCCTTGCCGGACTTGGACTTGGTCTTCTTCCCCCCGGGAGCTTCAGCGGCAAGTGTTGGGCAGTCTGTCACGGCTGCTGCATCCCGGTAGATCTTGTCGGCACAGATAAGGGCATCCTTCTTGTCGCCATGGACAGAGATGACGCTTTATCGGGCCTGGCATCTTCAGTAGGTTATAAGCGTAGTGAGAGGCTGCCATGAACTTGGCGAGTGCTGGACGGCCAAGTATCCCATTGTAAGGCAATGGGAAATCGGCAACGTCGAATGTAACCCTCTCAGTCCTGAAGTTCAGCTCGCTGCCAAATGTTACCGGCAACGTAATCTTCCCCTTCGGCTTGCTCCTTCCCGGATTGATTCCTTGGAAGGTACCGGTCTCTTCGAGCTCATTGTCGTGGATTTGAAGCTTCGGAGCACCGCGGAGGAGATCAGATTCAAGCCGCCCCACCGTCAACTAACATTTTTGTGACCTTGAGGTTGCGGATGGTTGGTGAGACCAACATCGGCAAGCACCCGACCGCAGTTATGCGATCAGGGTGGTCCTCAATATCAAAAATGATAGGCGTGCCGGACCACTTCAGAGGCTTGCGTGACTCCATGGATGGTTCCGCTGCATTGACCTCGCGCATCCATTGCTTGAGTTGGCGGTGGGAGGTATGCAGGGAAGCACCTCCGTCAACGCATAGAACCTCTGTGGCTTTCTAAAACTCCTGCTCATCGGGCGTAAATGCGTCTTCCATATCTTCGCTGCCGTCCTCATCTTCATCCTTGTCGCGCCGCTGGAGGTCGATCTCCTTGTCGCTGCTTGGCCTTGCCGCGGCGTCCTCCCGGCCGGACGTTTCTTGCTTGCTCCCCCAGCACCTTCCTGGGCCTTCTCCTTGTCGCGCCGCTTGTACTCAGCTCTCTGCTGTTCGACAAGCTGCTCGACCTTCTTGCAGCTCTGGAGGTCGTGGCCCTTGGTGCGGTGGATCTTGCAATACTGCTTGCCGGAGCTGTCCTGCTTGTCGGCGGCCGCCACCGACTGGTGGTTGGCGTCAGCGGCAACCTCCTTGCCGGAGCCACTAGCCTTGGCGTTCTTGTCGCCACCTCCATTGCCGGACTGCTTTCGATCGCTAGCACTTCTCAGCTTTCTTCTTCCTGTTGCCTCGCCGGCCCTTCTTTGCCGGGCGGTGTAAATCCTTGTCGAGATCCTGCTTCGCATTCTCTCACGAGTCTCCTCCCTTCCTCAAGCGTGCACACTTGTCGGCCAAGGCGTACAGCTCATCGACGTCCTTGACTTTGCACATCGCCATCTCCTCCCTCATCCTGCGGTTTCGCACATTCTGATGAAATGCGCTGATCACCGCGGCAGGGTGGACGTCTGGGATGTTGTAGTGCACACGCCTGAATCTCTGAATGAACTTGCGCAGGGACTCTCCTTCCTTCTGGGCGAGCAAGTGAAGGTCACTCTCTTGGCCATGAGGTTTGTGGCCACCTGTGAAGGCGCCAACAAACTGATGGCACAGATCTGCCCAAGAGGATATGGAGTTGTCCGGCAAGTGCATGAGCCAAGATCTGACGTTGGGCTTGAGCACGAGCGGGAAGTAGTTGGCGAGGATCTTGTCGTCCCGTCCCCCCGGAGCCTGCACCACGATGGTGTAGATGCTAAGGAACTCCGACGGATGCGTCCTGCCATCATGCTTCTCCGGCACGTCTGGTTTGAAGTTTTTCTGGCTGGGCCACTGGACTTGCCGCAGCTCACGAGTGAACGCAGGGCAACCTCCCGCGTACGGCAAGTCGCCTGGCCCCTCCGGCGCGCGCATGTCAACAGAAGGCCCGACGCGCTTGTCGGACTGACGTCGCGCTTCTCTTCGGCGCTCGATGCGCGTTCGAGCGTCCTCTTGTTGTCTCTCATGAAGAACTTGGCGCTGATCGCGGCGAGCTCACGGATCCGACGACGCAGTGGAGTCGCTGTCGAGGTGGATCCGGTGAGTCGGCGATCTTGGCCTTCTTGGCGGAGAAGTGCACGGTGGTTGCACCTCCGGACAGTCTAATCGCCACCGGCTCGTGCCTTGTCGTCTCGTCGCGGCAATGATGGCGTTGGTTGCCGCGAGCGTCGCCGTTGGCAAAGCCGATGAGGCTCTGGATGGTGGCCCTCCACTCGTCGACCTTGTCGGCCGTCGGAGGGTAGTCGAGGAGCAGCTGAGCTCTCGCCAGAGCTTCCGCTGGTGTAGTGGGTGGCATTGGAGAACGGTGCGAGGAACGGGACACGCTCGGACTTCTAACTACGTTAGAAGGAGCAGCGCCCCGTCCGGGCGACCGTATCTCACTCGTGCCAGCATGTTGGCGCGCATGCTGGTCTTGAGGGTCTCGATCCAACGAACGTATGGCGTTGTGATCGCCATGACGTTGTTGGTCCCGCGTCTCCTGAGATGGGCGCGGGGGATGCGCGGACGCCGAGGTTTGCGGTGCCTTGTCCTTGGACTTGGCAACGTCGCGAGCACCTTTGTCGGCGCCCGTTCCTCCGCCAGCGTCTGCCCCACCACCCGTTTGCTGCGGTGAGGGTGGGTACGACGCGGACGGCTCTGCTGCCGCCGAAGCCTTCTTCTTCGGTGGCATGTTGAGGAAGATGTTGATGAAACTGCTCGTGTGAACGCCGGATCAGGTTCACACAGCCTCGACGCCCCCTACCTGGCGCGCCAAAGATGTCGGGGAGGCTGATCGTACCCGCGAACACCTATGGGGCCGGCGGACCAGGCCCCTTGTGGTTCGGAGGGGGGCGGAGACCGCACGAAGAGCGGATCGAGGCGAGGCACACGAGAAGTTTACCCAGCTTCGGAGCTCTCCGGAGAGATAAAAACTCCTACTGCTGCTTGTTTGATCTATTGTGTTCTTGCCAGGGAGCAATGCAGGCTACAAAACCTAGCGTGAGTGTCTCTGGTCTCGAGTGGGTCGAATGAACCGAACGAGCCGAACCCCTTCTACGTTGCGCATGGGCCTCCTTTTATATGCTCAAGGGGTCTCCGACAGGTGGCAACATAGGCGGGGGTACAAATGTAAAACAGGAGTTGGTACACCTACTTGAACAAAGTGTATGCGGTGCAAAATACCTAACTCTGACGGCAAGGGACAAAAGCAATAAATGCCCGTCGTTGTCGCCCAAACAGTGTAACAGAGGCCGTCAGGTGCGCCTCCGCTCGCCATGATGGCGAGCCTGTCAGCGCCGCTTATCGCTGCTCTCCGTTGGCTGCACAGCCGCTCGACACGCGCGCATGGAATGGTCCCATGGCGACACGTCGCTGGGTGAGCTGGAGCGGAGACGGAGAGAAGTTGCATGCCGCGGCAAGCGCCTTGCCGCGGCCGAATCCTTGTCGCGCCCGGAGACTTGTCGCGCTCCGAGTCTTCCCGGCAAGCTCCTCTTGCCGGGCCTTGTCTTCTGCGTGCACGAGGTGGCCTTCCCGACAAGCTCCTCTTGTCGGGGCCTTGTCTTCTCAATCAAATACTTTGTTCTTGAATGGCTCCAAAGGAGCCACGGAGGATATTAGGCGGTGACGAGGCAAACCTTGCAGCTGGGTGTCAGAATCGTCTGTCCGTGCACGAGTACGGGATACTAGGGTACCCCTACTCTAGTACACCGAGAGCGTGCAGGAATAGACCTTCGTGGTCAGGCTGATTGTGCTTCTAGCATCGTCAGTAACCTCGGGAGATTGATTTAGCGATTGCTAAGGCACAACGTCGTGCACGTTTGTAGTCGGATCGTCATAGTCGACTCCACCAAATCGATAGGTATCATCTCATCGAAAGATCGGGACACCCTCGCCTCTATCAAAATAAGATAAATCTAACCATACCATGAACCATATGGATCCAAATCAGCCCCTTATGAAATAATGGATAAACTAGGTTTTAAGCTTCTATCGTTCTATTAACCCATCATCTTCTTATTACTCCACAATGCCTTCCCTTAGTCCCAAGTATGGTGAAGTGTCATGTAGTTAACATTCAAATGACACCACTAAAGGAAGTAACAACATACATATCATCAAAATTTCGAACGAATACCAACTTCACGTGATTACTTATAAAAAGACGTCTCCCGTGTCCTCAAGGAAGAAAGTAACTACTCACAAATCATATTCATGTTCAAGATCAGAGGTGTATTGAATATGCTTGAGGATTTGAACATTAAATCTTCCACCAAATAAACCAACTAGCACTACTGCAGGCTGCTGCTAACATGACACTACAATCAGAGACCCTTCGACGAAACTATGTGCGATGCATTAATCACAAATGGTGATGTGTAGCGACCAGACCTCAAACAGTCTGATCTCTGTGCTCAATTGTCATCCCTGGATCAGTAATGCTGACACCACACAATACTCGAAGGATTTATAACAGAGTAGCAAACACACACTTATTACATCGAATGTCTCAAGAGAGAACTTACACAAATAAATATGGCTTAAGGCCATCTAATAACGATAACAGCGAAAGGCTTGGAAGAATAAGCGAGTCCATTAACTCCAACGGCATCACTAAGTATAGAACCATGACCTAAGCACCTTACTCGTCGTCTGAAAAGTCTGCAACATGAAACATTGCAGCCCGAAAACGGGTCAGCACATGGAATATGCTGGCAAAGTAACACATAGAGAATAATGAAAGAGTAAGCCTATACTACATGCATATATGGCTAGTGGAAAGCTCTATGGTTACAGTTTTGCGTAAAGCCAATTTTTCCCTACTGCAAAGGAATAAATTTTATTTAACTATCATGGTGGTTGTTAAACATTGAGAATGGTTGACAGCATCCTCAATCCCAATTAAAAGTACTCATTAACAACCCAACAATATTAATTAGAGTAACATGATGAGATTCACATGATAATCCAAGTACTAGATACTCAAGATGTCCATAACCGGGGACACGGCTAACCATGATTAGTTTATACACTCTGCAGAGGTTTATGCACTTTTCCCCACAAGACTCGATCTCCTCCGTTTGATTTCTCGCACTACATGGTGTTTGAGAAAGGGATGACCGAGACATAGTCTTTCAGAAGCGCTAGCACCTTACGTATGGGTAGACCGTACCAACCTACAACCCCTACATCAGCTAGTCTACCTGTAAGAGTTCGCTCAACTAAGTCAACTATGCTAGAGCCCATATTAGCATGTGGCTGCACACGGAAGTTTCTAGCATGAATAATCTCATGATCCCTTTGAGCACAGGTGGCGGTCCAAGAAAAAGCAGGCAAGTCCACGAAACCAGGTGCCTCAATCCACCCAGATGTGTGTTTAAGTTGCCACCTTAACTAAACCATTAATTTAACAATCTCACATCTGTCATGGATACACTCACCCAATCCACGTCTACTAGCATAGCATGGCATAATAAGAAAACGTAGAAGTAACTCCCGAAGGTTTGAAAATAAACAGGAAATAGGTACTACCTCATCTACTTCCCATCCCACAATTTAATTAGATCCTAATCATGCAATGTTTGAGGATTGATCTAATGCAATAAAACTTGGTAGTAGAAAAGGTATGATCAAAGTGTTATTTGCCTTCTTTGATGATCCGCGAAACCTAGAGACTCGAAGTAACAGGCGGCGCACTCCGGGTATTCTATCGCAGACAAACAAAGAAGCATACAATAAGTACTCATCTAATGCACGGGTAAAACTCAAGCAAAAGATCTAACCAGAAAGTTCAACTTAAAAACTCCGGTTTGCAAAAAGAATCAAATCAAACGAAGCAACGGAAGTCAAACGGCAAAAGAAAAAAGCTCCGTTTTACTAATCTGGATCTAAGTCAAATTTTACAGAGGCAAAAACTTGTTTAAGTTGGTTATTCGGAAGAGGGTTTCGAGACGAAACTCCAAGCGCTTGAATCGCCTGATTTCGATAAACGAGCGAAAAGTTATACTAAAACGAAAGTCGAATCGGAAATCGCGATCAGAAAAATCGCGGATTAAATCCGAGAAAAAGAAAAACGACGAACAGGTTAACGAACAAACGTTCGTTAACTAGAGCAAATCTGACGAACACGTTCGTTAAAACGAACGAACGAGCGAGCGCTCACTATTTAACCGAATCTAAAAAACCGATCTAATAAAAAAACGGAAACTAAAAAAAACCCGACGAAAACCAACGGAAAAACCGATCGGTTTTTATAATAAAAAAACCGACGCGGATTCCGAGGCGGCGGCGAGCCTCGGGCGGCGGGGTCGGCGACTCCGGCGAGGCGGCGGCGGCGGCGGCGGCGGCGCGGCGGGCCAAGGCGGCTGCGGCGGCGGGCTAGGGTTAGGGTTAGGGTTCGGCGCAGGGCGGCGGCGGCGGCTGGTGGGCTGGGGCGGGGCGGCTAGTGGGCTGGGGCGGCGCTATTTAAAGGCTGCCCCCGGGCGGAGTCCCGCTCGGGTACGGCCCGTAGGTCGGTTCGCTTTTTTTTAAATAAATAATTTCACGCAGAAAAACAAACGAAAGAAATACTAAACGGACTCCAAAAATCCCGAAATAAATTTTCCCCGGCTTCTAAAATCAAGCCGGACTAGATGAACGGCCTAAATGCAATTTTGAAAAACACACTTTTTTCCTAAATTCAAATAAAATGGCGAAAAACTCCAAAATAAAATCTTATTTGATTTTATTATTAAATCCTCATTATTTCTCTATTTTGGGAAAGTCATTTTATTCTCTCTCTCATATTTTTGTAATAGAAATAATTGAAGATAAAATAATTAAAATCAAATGATCCTATTCTCAAAATTGAGAAAACTCAAATATGAAAATAACGAAATCCCCAACTCTCTCCGTGGGTCCTTGAGTTGCGTAGAATTTCTAGGATCGAGCCAACAATGCAACAAAAATATGATATGCAATGATGATCTATGTATGACATTCCAAATTGAAAATTTGGGATGTTACAAACCTACGCCCTTAAGATGAATCTCGCCCTCGAGATTCGGGTTGGCTAATAAATACGTGAGGGTGGTCCTTAAGCAGATCTTCCTCTCGCTCCCAGGTGGCTTCATCCTTAGTGTGGTGGCTCCACTGAACTTTGCAAAACTTAATGACCTTCTTTGCGGGTGACTCATTTGGCATACTCCAGAATCTTATCTGGATTCTCCTCATAGGTCAAATCGTTATTCAACTGAATCGCCTCTAGTGGCACAGTATCTCTCAGTGGTATATCCGCCATCTCTGCGTGACACTTCTTCAACTGAGAAACATGGAACACATCATGAACACCTGACAAACCCTCGGGTAATTCCAACTTGTACGCAACTTCTCCCATGCGCTCCAAAACTTTGTATGGTCCCACAAAACATGGCGCTAATTTTCCTTTAACACCAAAATGCTTAACTCCTCGAAGCGGAGATACTCGAAGATAAACTATGTCTCCGGCTTCATATTCCGTCTCCTTGCATTTTGAATCTGCATAGCTCTTCTGCCCTGACTGGGCTACCTTGAGCCTATTGCGAATCAACTTTACTTTCCGTTCAGACTCCTTAATCAAATCCGGTCCAAACAATCGGCGGTCTCCAACTTCATCCCACAATAGCGGGGTTCTCGCACCTCCTTCCGCATAAGGCTTCAAGGGTGCCATCTTCAAACTGGTTTGGTAGTCGCCGTTATAAGAAAACTCCGCATATGGCAAGTTGTCATCCCAACTTGATCCATAATCCAAAGCACATGCTCTCAAAGCATATCCTCCAAAATCTGGTTGACTCTCTCGGTTTGTCCATCTGTCTGTGGATGAAAAGTTGTACTAAACTCCAGTCTGGTTCCCAAAGTTTCGTGCAACTGCTTCCAGAACTTTGAGGTGAATTGGGTCCCTCTATCTGATACGATACTCCTCGGAACCCCATGCAAGCATACAATCCTTGTCATGTATATCTTAGCCAATTTGGCACTACTGTAGGTAGTCTTTACTGGAATGAAATGAGCTACCTTCGTCAAACGATCGACTACAACCCAAATCGAGTCATGGCCTGAACGGGTCCTGGGCAATCCCGTGATGAAATCCATGCCTAGTTTATCCCACTTCCATTCGGGTATAGGCAATGGCTGTAACAATCCTGCTGGCTTCTGATGTTCTGCTTTCACTTTCTGACACACATCACAAACTCCTTCATAGCTCCCGGAATTCCTCGGCTAATTCTTTTGGTAAACCTCCGGTCATTAGGATGTTGACATGACTCTTACGGCTCAACGCGTCTGCTACCACGTTAGCCTTTCCGGGATGGTAATGCAATCTCATATCATAATCCTTGATGAGCTCCAACCATGTCCTCTGCCTGAGATTTAACTCCTTCTGCGTGAAGATGTACTTCAAACTCTTGTGATCCGTATACACCTCACAATGATTTCCAATGAGGAAATGTCTCCACGTTTTCAATGCATGCACTACAGCTGCTAACTCCAAATCATGTGTGGCATAGTTTAACTCGTGAGGTTTCAGCTGTCGTGAAGCATACGAAACAACTCTTCCCTCCTGCATAAGCACTGCTACAAGTCCTCAACGTGAAGCGTCGCAATAAACTTCGTAATCCTTGCTTTGGTCTGGCAGTATTAATACTGGTGAGGTAACCAAACGCTTCTTCAACTCTTGGAAACTAGCCTCACACTCCTCAGTCCAAATGAACTTGGTATCCTTCTTCAATAATTCTGTCATAGGCTTCGCAATCCTCGAGAAATTCTCAATGAATCTCCGGTAGTATCCTGCGAGTCCAAGGAAACTCCAGATCTCTCCAACTGTTGTTGGCGCTTCCCAGTTTGTCACCGTGGCAACTTTAGTGGGGTCTACTGCTATACCTTCTCCGGATATAACATGTCCGAGAAATCCAACTTCCTTCAACCAAAACTCACACTTGCTGAACTTCGCATACAACTGATGTTCTCTGAGCTTCTCGAGTACCAAACGCAAGTGCTCCTTATGTTCTTCTTCATTCTTTGAGTATACCAAAATATCGTCAATGAATACCACGACTAACTTATCAAGAAACTCAATAAAAAACTTGTTCATCATGTTCATAAAATAGGCTGGGGCGTTAGTCAGACCAAATGACATAACGGTATACTCATATAGCCTGTACCTGGTGGTAAAAGCCGTCTAAGGTATATCCTGCTCCCGAATCTTCAACTGATGGTATTCTGATCGCAAATCGATATTGGAAAATACCTTAGCTCCTTGCAATTGGTCAAACAAGTCGTTGATCATCGGCAACGGGTATTTGTTCTAAATGATCACTTCATTCAATCCTCGATAATCAACAACCATTCTTAATGATCCATCCTTCTTCTCCACTAGAAGTACTGGTGATCCCCAAGGCGAAGAGCTTGGGCGAATAAAACCTTTATCCAGTAACTCCTTAATCTGCTTCTTAATTTCCTCCAAATCTTGGGCTGGCATCCTGTACGGTCTCTTAGATATCGGCCCAGTGCCTGGCAGTAGTTCAATCAGAAACTCGATGTCTCTGTCCGGCGGCATGCCTGGCAACTTGTGACGCCCCCGATTCAATCGTACACTAATCATACACACAAACGTGTACGATCAAGATCAGGGACTCACGGGAAGATATCACAACACAACTCTAAAACATAAAATAAGTCATACAAGCATCATAATACAAGCCAGGGGCCTCGAGGGCTCGAATACAAGTGCTCGATCATAGACGAGTCAGCGGAAGCAACAATATCTGAGTACAGACATAAGTTAAACAAGTATGCCTTAAGAAGGCTAACACAAACTGGGATACAGATCGAAAGAGGCGCAAGCCTCCTGCTTGGGATCCTCCTAACTACTCCTGGTCGTCGTCAGCGGGCTGCACGTAGTAGTAGGCACCTCCGGGGTAGTAGTCGTCATCGACGGTGGCGTCTGGCTCCTGGGCTCCATCGGCTGGTTGCAGCAATCGGGTAGAGAAAGGGGGAAAAGGGGAAACAAGGCAACCCTGAGTACTCATCCAAAGTACTCGCAAGCAAGGAGCTACACTACATATGCATGGATATATGTGTAAAGGGCCATATCAGTGGACTGAACTGCAGAATGCCAGAATAAGAGGGGATAGCTAATCATGTCGAAGACTACGCTTCTGGCAGCCTCCGCCTTGCAGCATGTAGCAGAGAGTAGTCTGAAGTCCTCCAAGTAGAATCGCATAGCATAATCCTACCAGGCGATCCCCTCCTCATTGCCCTGTTAGAGAGCGATCACCGGGTTATATCTGGCACTTGGAAGGGTGTGTTTTATTAAGTATCCAGTTCTAGTTGTCATAAGGTCAAGGTACAACTCCAAGTCTTCCTGTTACCGAAGATCACGGCTATTCGAATAGATTAACTTCCCTGCAGGGTGCACCACATAACCCAACACGCTTGATCCCATTTGGCCGGACACACTTTTTCGGGTCATGCCCGCCGCGGAAGATCAACACGTCGCAGCCTGACCTAGGCCAGCAGAGCGGTCAAGACGCCCGGTCTAAACCTAAGCGCCCAGTGGGTCCGGGCCCATCGCCTAAGCACACCTGCACGCTATAACGCGGCCGAAGCAGACCTAGCAACCTCCATTATAAAGGAAGTCACGTTCTGGCGGTCCAATCGGCAGCGCGCGCTCGGTCGGCCGACGTCACGAAGGCTTCGGCTGATACCACGACGTCGAGTGCCCATATCTTTCCCACGTAGTTGGTTAGTGCGTATAGACCAAATGGCCAGACTCAGATCAAATACCAAGAACTCGTTAAGCGTGTTAAGTATCCGCGACTACCGAACAGGGCCAGGCCCACCTCTCTCCTAGGCAGTCTCAACCTGCCCTGTCGCTCCGCCACAAAGATCCATCCAGAGGGCCATCGGGACAAAGGTCCTTTCAGCCCCCAATCCGTGAATCACTCGCGGGTACTCCTCGAGCCGACCCGACTTTAAGCACCACATGTATCATGTATAAAGTATAAGTATATACCCGTGATCACCTCCCGAGTGATCACGGCCCGATAGTATAGCACAGCAAACGGACAAGAATGTAGGGCCACAGATGGAATACTAGCATCCTATACTAAGCATGTAGGATTGCAGGTAGCAAGGACAGGCTATGCATCAGGATAGGTATAACGGAAAGCAGTAACATGCTACACTACTCTAATGCAAGCAGTATAGAGTAGAGTAGGCGATATCTGGTGATCAAGGGGGGGGGGGCTTGCCTGGTTGCTCAGACAAGAAGGAGGGGTCGTCGATGACGTAGTCGACCATAGGGGCATCAGCATCGTCAAGGGGTCTACCGGAGAGAAGAGGGGGGAGAAACAGTAAATACATAGCAAGCAAGTGCATAACAGGATAACAAGCAGAGCTAGACGTGTTCTAACGCGGTATGAGGTGATACCGGTGAAGGGAGGAAACATCCGGGAAAGTATCCTCGGTGTTCAGTGTTTTCGGACAGATGAACCGGAGGTGAAATATTGCAGGTTCACTATTCTAGGTACGCGTGGCGGACGAACGGGCTGCGTATCCGGATTAAATCTCGCTGCTCGAGCAACTTTCATGTAGAAATTTTTCCATCTGAGCCATGGTTTATTTTATATTAATTTTTAAAGTTTTAAATCATTTTCTAAATTTAATTTAATTTGAATAAATGCGAATTGCTAGGTGTACCCAGCTCTAGGTACACATAAGTGTACTAGAGGGGCTGACATGTGGGTCCAAGGGGTCCTTGTTGACCAGTCAAACTTTGATTGGTCAACAGGGGGTGGGTCCCCCTTGTCATATACTATTTTACTAACCTAACAGATTAAATAGACTAATTAGGTTATCAATTTAACTACACAGGTTAATTAAGTTAATTAACTCTTTAATTAATTAATTAATTGATATTTTTATTATTATTATTTAATCTCTTTTTTTTAAATGTTTCAGGGGCATGGGGCCCCTTTGTCATAGGCCCTGAGGGCTTAATGGGGTGGAGTTAGCAGGCGCTGGCGAGGCTGCCGGGTTTTTGGGCGCCTGCCCAGACCGAGGCGCCTGGAGGCCGAAGCGACGGGCGAGGTGCGTCAGGCGAAAGGCCTTGGTGGTCACACGCCGAGGGGAGCGGCCAAGGCAGTAGGCAGGTGAGCAGCGACACGGTGTGGCGACGACAGGTAGTAGGGACAGAGGCGCGCCTCGGGCGGACGTGCGCGCGCGAGGGCACGGCCAGGTCGTGCGCGGAGCGGGGGCACCGGGCGCGGCAACGGGAAGACGCGGACGGCGGTTACGACAACGAGATGGAGGGGGAAGATGGGGGGTCGTCGGAGAGGCTCACTGCAGAGCTCGTGGAGGGCTCGGTGAAGCCGGGGGAGGTCGAGGCCGTCCGACGAGGTGGGGATGAGGACGACGGTTCCAGGCGGCAGCGGTTGATGCAAGCGACGAAAGCACGACGCCCCGCGGCTTCGGGAAGACGGGCTCGGTGCCGGAGGGTGAGGAACAAGGCCGGGAGGGGGGCGGCGAGGACGAGGCGTTCGGCGACGACGGAGGAGCTCCGGCGAATGGCCTCGGCGACGGCAGTTTGTGGCGGCGTCGAGGTCGGTGGACCGCGTCAGGGAGGAGGACGACGAAGACGGCGGTGGTGGAGACGACGACGTCCGGGACGACCGCGATGACGGCGGGTCCTCAAAGCGGGAGGGAGGCCTCCGGCCGACGTCTTGGCGGCGGGGTGGGTCGAGCCCCCGATCCAGATCGGATCGGGAGGGGGGCGAGAGGGACGAGAGAGTGGAGTGGGGATCGTGCGGGGGAGGAGTGGGGTGACTCAGGGGTTAGGGTTTCGGGTATGAGGCCATATAGGCCAGGGGAGGTTAGGTGGGCCAGTTGGGCTGGCCAGCTGGGCCGGAGCCCAGTGAAGGGGGGGTTCCCTTTCCCCCTTTTTGTTTGTTTTGTTTCCTCTTACTTTTTCTTATTTTTCTTTTCTGTTTTCTTTTAGTTCCTAATTATTTTGGTTTTAATAAAATACCAAAGTGGCACCTAAATTGATGTTACAAATTATGTCACAACCACAAAAAGTTTCATCCCAAAATAATATAGTTTAGTATTTTACAAAATATAAAAGGCATTTAATTAATGGTTTTAGCTACTCATTTAATTAGTTTAGTGCATTTAAAAATATTATAAAGACTTGGTTTCTCCTCCAATATATCTTATGAATTATTTGTCACAATAAGAACATTTTAGTTTTGACTTTTGAAAACTTTAATTGTTTGACTTGTTTTTGAATTTGGATTTTGAATCGGTTTTAAACTAACGCGAGATTAGCAACAGTAATCGAGGTGACATGGCATCATTAGCAAAGGTTACTGTAGCTTGATTATCAAGGCGTCACAATTCTCCTCCACTACAAGAAATCTCGTCCCGATATTTAAGAGGTAGTGAAAAGGGGGAAGGTTTGGTAACGAATCTAGTGGGTCTTCTCATTCTGGCTTCCTCTTCTCGAAGAGGCCGATCCAATACATTGGTGTCTTCATTTCTTTTCTTCAGGTCATCATGATGTAGTAAGCATCCTTTCTTCAGGATCTTCATCATACTTCCAAAAAGGATAAGGGGTAGCTTCGAAAGGACGGACCTCTACAAGGTTGCTTATCTGGTAGATAACATCGGGGAAGGTGGGAAAATATCGAGAGCAAAGTAATGAGGTTTCCTGGGAAGTTTCGAGCGAGCAGGCAACCGTTCGATGCCTGGAACAGGTCGTGAAAGGGGCTCAAAGCAATCGGGAATAAGTAATGTGTCTTATACCAGAATAGATCAATAGGCAGGTGGCCCGTGAATTACATACAAAGTCAAGCTCGAGGAATAACTTTGACAACAGGTGTACATGAGAGTCGTTTCGATCCTGTGGATCTGGGTTATGGGCCCACCATGTGGGTTAAGAGTAGGAAGGCGATGACGTCTTACACGATCATGTAAGCAAGGCATGTTAGAGGGTAGTCTGTCAGTTATGTCGGCAACAACATCGGTACCAAGGGCGAGGGACGAAGAGAACCATTTTCCTGCTAGTTGAAACAAGGCAGACCAATAGGCAAAGTTCTCGTCCATCGGTGGTTACCGGAATGTCATCAACAATAGTAACAGGGTCTTGCTGACAGAATTGTACACCGAGGTGTTTACATAAGCATGAGAATATTACTGCTTAGATCATATAGATCACAAGAAACGTTAAACCAACCAATGGAAAGGAAAATATGATTATCAGATTAAACAGAACAATGGAAAGGAAAATGTGTTTAAACACATTATTCAAGGGTATATCCTTCCCAAGGACAAATAGAGCAAGATATCCACGACAGGATAGAAAGTAGAAACCATTTAGGTAAGGGGAGAGGATTTGATGACAATATCCATACAACGGGGTTTTGGATAATTGATAAAGAAAAGATAACATTACTTCAACTATTCTTATTGAAGATCGGAATACAACCGACATGCTTCGAGATAGCATTGACATGGTCATCAGGTGAAGATCAGACTTTGGAAACACAAAGGATCCATCAGGAACAACTTATAGAATAAGTCTTACAATTTCCTCACGGAAGAATGACTAACCGCCACGTGGGACAAGATATATAACAATAGGCCCTCCGGTCAAGTCTGCTAGGCATGACATCACCTCACCGATATATAAGGACCAATGTTATAACTCTTGGAAATATGTCCCAACCATCATATCTGACCGAGATTCAGATCTGATTGGGGGTCAGGATACCTCAGACTCGGGATCCTGAGATAAAAAGGTGCGACATGAATTGACGAGAAGTCGTCATAAGATTCATGAGTTCACCATTTAAACCAAGGAGAGGATGAGGGGGGTAGCTGATGGAGTCAGCGACAATCCTTACGATTTCCAAAAAGGTGGATTTCCACAGTTATGTGAACAAGGAGATAACATTTGTCGAATCAAATGATATAATGAGGTATGCTTGAGGAAAACATACACAATTAAACATTGGTTGAAAAGTGCACCCGAAATATGACCTTAGGCAGCAAGATCACTGTTTAGAGTGACGATTCAATAACCAACAATCTAAGAACGAACTGTCGATCGTTAACTTCAAAGCAATAGGGTTGCTAGAAGTACAGAACTCAAGCAGCATCGTCAGCATATTGGTATCCCGGTTAAAAACAACACGGGGACCAAGGAAGAATGGTGATGGTGAGAAGTATCATCATACTGAGAATTTCTAAGAGGTGGAGCAATCCCCACAATATTCTCGACATAAAAGTCAGTAATACTTCAAGGCAGAACACAACACTAGCTGGATAGCAAGGAGCTCAAGGTACAACACAAAACTAGAACAAGTTTTGTGTTGGGAGGGAGATCAATAATGTTGTCGATGTTAACTCAATCCATCGAGGGGGCAAGCACGGAATTTCTCATTAGGAACTCAATGTACGTCTCGGAAGAAGTTAAAATGTTAACAATGGTCATGACACATTTATTGAGAGGTTTCAAGAAGATGTAATCGATCGGCGACGACATCAAGTCAAAGGAATGATGAAGCGAAAGGTTATTGGAACCACGAGTACGACACAAACTCGAAATCAAGCTTGCTGTTCAAGGCGAAATGATATGACGAGGAAAATCGACGTAAGCTTAGCTCATCGTCGAAAACTGTGCTTCGAGAAGAAGGACCAGGTAGCACAATTAAAAGTTGCACGATAATGATATAGCCGATCAAGCTATGAATAACTTGAAGGATTATTAAACTCATAAGCAATGAAAATTACTTAGTGTTATTGAATCGGTGTGCGGAATCGATCCACTTACCGGTGTTCTCGGTTGACCAACAACCCATAACCCATGAAGTGACATTGACAGGGATTCATCAAAAGTTCGCAAGACGTAGTGCAATGGCATGATATCCTCGAGATACCAGGGGTAATACTCGAAGGTAGATCATAATAGAGGTTGGGCGGGCATATTGATGCAGAGAAGACAAGTGCTTTAACTTGTCCGAGAAATGGATCAAAGAAGAACAATCATGGCGGAACCACGGTAGCAAAGGATCAATTCACAGATACCAGATGATATTTATCAAGAAAATAGTTATTATTACAAGAAGCTTCCATGATAGGATCTACATCGTGTCCATGGGCATGAACACAAAGTTCAAGGTCGACTCCCACTTCTCTAATGCATAAACTTTCATTCACTTCTCGCCTTCAACGAAGTTGTGTTGAAATGTTATCTGACATATCAACAGTAGAGTATGACCCGTAGTAGGTTTCTCGGTTCACCCAGATTAGAAAAAGGCATAGGTTCAACCCATCAGGGTCTCTTAGGAACATATACCACAAACTTCAGGAGTAAATAACACAAGCTCGAAGGCAGAGCATGGTTGGTCAATCAGACGATAGGATTTACCAATGGAGAAAGAACTTCCAAGGTGATTGGATATGAAGGACGCTATCAGATAAAATCCAACAAAGGATCCGGTGGTGCTCAAGGGATCTGACGTGAGCGTCGGTACTCAACCAGAGGAAGATACAATGCAAGGAGATCAGACTATAGAAACAACTGACTAATTCAAAGCTCAAATGCAAAAGGATTAATGATTTCCACATCAAGGGATCAGAAGCAAACGCTCTGATTGAGGATGGATAACTTGAGTAAACTTAGGGGTACAAACAACGACAATTTGATTGGTCGAGATCCATCTCATGTTAAAAATGAGGTCTGAGCCAGAAGGATGAATTCTAGGATATGATTGAGTATTGCGAGCATTCGCAACATATTGAATCAACGGACTCAAAATGATATTGACAAAGGATGCCAATAATATCACCAGACTTATGGGATTAATCACAATGCTAGTAAGCAAGAATTTCAAGAGCATTAGGATGTCAAGGATTTGTAGAAGAACGAATGGTATTTCGAAGACTTTTGTGAAATACAGGAATCAACTGTGGATGAACGGATACTTGATAAGTGTGAGGAATGTTCTGTAGGGGTATTCATGTGGTAAAGAACTACAAGGCAGTAAGCTCAAGGGATTCTCGGGACAACAGAGAGTATTTCGAGGCATCTTGTAATAACAAGATCAACGGGGAACGGTTGTATGAATGGCAGGTGTATGCAGTTTTCATAGGGGTTGACGGTGGAAGGAAATCGCAAAGGCGATGGCACAAAGACTCGAGAGAACATCGTAGAGTAACTTCGGAATCTTCTAGTGCAAGCGTGACGATCATCTGAAGTGAGGGGCTCTCCGAGAGAAAGTACTTTCGAGAACCTAAAGTTAGTTTTGTTTTTAGCAAAATCATTTAACCCGAATAGAAGAGAGTCAGAGTCCCGGAGTAAAGATCGAGGAGTAAAAGATCCTAATACCACCCAATGGCGACGTGGGCCCATGGGCCGCACATCCATGTTAGTAAAAGTTTTGCAATGTCTAGACTCGACTTCGGCCAAGGAGTTGGAAAGGGGGCTACCTACAGGCAGTCGGCTCTGATACCAACTTGTGACGCCCCCGATTCAATCATACACTAATCATACACACAAACGGTATGCGATCAAGATCGAGGACTCATGGGAAGATATCACAACACAACTCTAAAACATAAAATAAGTCATACAAGCATCATAATACAAGCCCGGTGGCCTCGAGGGCTCGAATACAAGTGCTCGATCATAGACGAGTTAAGCGGAAGCAACAATATCCTGAAAGTACGTACATAAGTTAAACAAGTATGCCTTAAGAAGGCTAGCACAAACTGGGATACAGATCGAAAGAGGCGCAGGCCTCCTGCACAGGATCCTCCTAACTACTCTGGTCGTCGTCGGCCGGGCTGCACGTAGTAGTAGCCACCTCGGGTAGTAGTCATCATCGACGGTGGCGTCGCTCACAGGCTCCATCGGCTGGTTGCGACAATCGGGTAAAGAAAGGGGAAAGGGGAAACAAGGCAACCGTGAGTACTCATCCAAAGTACTACAGCAAGGAGCTACACTACATATGCATGGATATATGTGTAAAGGGCCATATCGATGGGTGAATCGCAGAATGCCATAATAAGAGGGGGATAGCTAATCCTGTCGAAGACTACACTTCTGGCAGCCTCCGCCTTGCAGCATGTAGCAGAGAGTAGTCTGAAGTCCTCCAAGTAGCATCGCATAGCATAATCCTACCCGACGATCCCCTCTTCATTGCCCTGTTAGAGAGCGGTCACCGGGTTATATCTGGCACTTGGAAGGGTGTGTTTTATTAAGTATCCAGTTCTAGTTGTCATAAGGTCAAGGTACAACTCCAAGTCGTCCTGTTACCAAAGATCACGGCTATTCAAATAGATTAACTTCCCTGCAGGGGTGCACCACATAACCCAACACACTTGATCCCATTTGGCGGACACACTTTTTCGGTCATGCCCACCGGAAGTTCAACACGTCGCAGCCCGAGCTAGGCCAACAGAGCGGTCAAGACGCCCGGTCTAAACCTAAGAGCCAGTGGGTCTGGGCCCATCGCCTTAGCACACCTGCACGCTAAACGCGCCGGAAGCAGACCTAGCAACCTCCATTACAAAGGAAGTCACGTTACGCGGTCCAATCTGGCGTGCACCGCTCAGTCGCTGATGTCACGAAGGCTTCGGCTGATACCACGACGTCGAGTGCCCATATCTTTCCCACGTAGTTGGTTAGAGCGTATAGACCAAATGGCCAGACTCAGATCAAATACCAAGAACTCGTTAAGCGTGTTAAGTATCCGCGAATGCTGAACAGGGCCAGGCCCACCTCTCTCCTAGACGGTCTCAACCTGCCCTGTCGCTCCGCCACAAAGATCCATCCAGAGGGCCGTCGGGACAAAGGTCCTTTCAACCCCCAATCCGTGAATCACTTGCGGGTACTCCTCGAGCCGACCCGACTTTAAGCACCACATGTATCATGTATAAAGTATAAGTATATACCCGTGATCACCTCCCGAGTGATCACGGCCCGATAGTATAGCATGAGACGGACAAGAATGTAGGGCCACCGATGGAATACTAGCATCCTATACTAAGCATGTAGGATTGCGTAAAGGTAACAATGAGTAGCAAGGACAGGCTATGCATCGTGATATGTATAACGGAAAGCGATAACATGCTACACTACTCTAATGCAAGCGATATAGAGTAGAATAGGCGATATCTGGTGATCAAGGGGGGCTTGCACTGGTTGCTCGAGACAAGAAGGAGGGGTCGTCGGTGGCGTAGTCGACCACAGGCATCAAAGATCGTCAAGGGGTCTCTGGAGAGACGAGGGGGGAGAAACAGTAAATACATAGCAAGCAAGTGCATAACAGGATAACAAGCAGAGCTAGACGTGTTCTAACGCGGTATGAGGTGATACCGATGAAGGGAGGAAACATCCGGGAAAGTATCCCCGGTGTTCCGTGTTTTCAGACAGATGAACCGGAGGTGAAATGTTGCAGGTTCACTATGCTAGGTACGCGAGGCGGACGAACGGGTTGCGTATCCGGATTCGTCTCGTCGTTCTGAGTAACTTTCGTGTAGAAAGTTTTTCCATCTGAGCTATGGTTTATTTTATATTAATTTTTAAAGTTTTAAATCATTTTCTAAACTTAATTTAATTCGAATAAATGTGAATTGCTAGGTGTACCCAGCTTTGGGTACACATAAGTGTACTAGAGGGGCTGACATGTGGGTCCAAGGGGTCTCTGTTGACCAGTCAAACTTTGAGTGGTCAACAGGGGGTGGGTCCCCCTTGTCATATACTATTTTACTAACCTAACAGATTAAATAGACTAATTAGGTTATCAATTTAACTACACAGGTTAATTAAATTAATTAACTCTTTAATTAATTAATTAATTGATATTATTATTATTATTATTTAATCTCTTTTTTTATAAATGTTTCAGGGGCATGGGGCCCCTTTGTCATAGGCCCCTGGGGGCTTAACGGGGCGGGTTAACGGGCGCGGGCGAGGCTGCCCGTTTGGGCGCCCACCCAGACCAGTGGAGGCGACGGGGTGTCGTAGCCGGCGGCGAGGTGCATCAGGCAAAGAGGCGGCTGTGGTGCGACACGCCTTGAGGAGCGGCCAAGGCAGTAGGTAGGTGAGCAGCGACACGGTGTGGCGGCGACAGGTAGTAGGAGACGAACGCCTCGGGCGAACGTCTTGTGAGGGCAGCCAAGTCGTCTTGTGAGCGGGGCACCGCACGGCAACGGAGGACGCGGACGGCGGTTACGACAACGAGATGGAGGGGGAGGTGGGGTCGTCGGAGAGGCTCACGACGGAGCTCGTGGAGGGCTCGGTGAAGCCGGGGGAGGTCGAGGCCGTACGACGAGGTGGGGATGAGGACGACGGTTCCAGGCGGCAGCGGTTGGCGTCGGTGCGACGAGCACGACGTCCTGCGAAGCTCGGGGAAGACGGGCTCGGTGCCGGAGGGTGAGGAACAAGGCCGGGAGGGGGGCGGCGAGGACGAGGCGTTCGGCGACGACGGAGGAGCTCCGGCGAATGGCCTCGGCGGCGATTAAATGGCGGGGGTTAGGTGGGCAGTTAGGCTGGCCGGTGGCCGAGCTCAGTGAAGGGGGGTTCCCTTTCCCCCTTTTTGTTTGTTTTGTTTTCTCTTACTTTTCTTATTTTTCTTTTCTCTTTTTTAGTTCCTAATTATTTTGGTTTTAATAAAATACCAAAGTGGCACCTAAATTGATGTTACAAATTATGTCACAACCACAAAAGTTTCATCCCAAAATAATACAGTTTAGTATTTTACAAAATATAAAAGGCATTTAATTAATGGTTTTAGCTACTGATTTAATTAGTTTAGTGCATTTAAAAATATTATAAAGACTTGGTTTCTCTACCAATATATCTTATGAATTATTTGTCACAATAAGAACATTTTAGTTTTGACTTTTGAAAACTTTAATTGTTTGACTTGTTTTTGAATTTGGATTTTGAGTCGGTTTTAAACTAATGCGAGATTAGCAACAGTAGTCGAGGTGACGTGGCATCATTAGCAAAGGTTACTGTAGCTTGATTATCAGGGCGTCACACAACTCTTCTGAAGACACGTCGGATAATCCCTTACCACTGGTACTTCCTCCTGCACAACTCCTGATAAGGAATTTACATGTGCTCTCCTCGGCTCATGCCGTGATACATATTTGATTCTCCTTCCTTCTGGGGTGATAAGCAAAATCGACTTACTGGCACAATCAATATTCCCTCCGTACTTTGATAACCAATCCATACCTAATATCACATCCAATCCTTGGGATTCCAAAACTATTAGGTCCGAGGGAAATACATAGTTTCCAATCCTTAATGGCAGTCGATCGCACCATATACTTGCCATGTATTCTGCTCCGGGTGAGGTTACTAGCATGGGTGACCTAAGGGCTTTGGTTGGTAATTTATACTTATCCACAAATCCCCTTGATATGTATGAATGTGATGCACCAGTATCAAAAAGAACAACTGCAGTAAATGTCTTAACCAAAACTTACCTATTATCGCTGCGTGCCGAGCTTCAACCTCCTCCATGGTAACGTGGTTCACCTGTCCCCTGTTGAAAGGGTTCGCTTCTTTCTGAGCTTCCATTGCCGTTACCATTTTGGGCTTCTGGACATTCATTTGCATAATGCCCAGTCTTACGGCACTTATAACCGGTGATATGGCTAAGGTCTACCTTGGATGGTGTTGACGGGTTGGTGCGGTTTTGTCCATTGCTTCCTCCATTCCCGTTTCCATTCTTTGTGCCATTTATGATTGTGCGAGCTACCTCCTCCATGAGTATGCTGAAATTGCCCTCCTGGCTTCGGGGTAAAGCGTAGTTTCTGCTGAGCTCGAGTTATACTTCCCTGTCCATACTTTCTCTTGCGATTGTCAATCTGCTGCTGCTTCCCTTCAATCATAAGAGCACGGTCAACTAACTCCTGGTAGTTATTGAAGGTGGCTACCATCAACTGCATGCTCAGCTCATCGTTCAGTCCTTCTAGAAACTTCTCCTGCTTATCTGCGTCCGTAGCAACGTCATCTGGGGCATAACGTGATAGTTTACTAAAGTCATCCACATACTGGCCAACTGTCCGTCCTCCTTGGCGCAACTTGCGAAACTCACGCTTCTTCATGGCCATAGCTCCTGCTGAAACATGGGCAGTGCGGAAAGCTTGCTGAAACTGATCCCATGTGATAGTGTCTACATGATAAGTTGTTGTAAAATTCTCCCACCATGCTGCTACGGGTCCTTCAAGCTGAATTGCGGCAAATTTCACCTTTTCCCCATCTGTACATCCTGCAGTGATCAACTCCCTCCCTACTTTGCGGAGCCAATCATCTGCAACAATCGGCTCGGTGCTACTGGAAAACACCAGAGGATTCAGCCTTAAGAAACGGGTCAAATGGTCAACATGTGGTGGTGGTGGTGGGTTGTTGTTGTTGTTGTTGTTGTTGTTGTTGTTGTTGTTGTTGTTGTTGTTGTTGTTGTGGCCTTGGTTCTGTACCAATGTTTGAATCAAGGCATTCTGCTGCTGAATCAACTGAGTGATCTCCGGCGGAAAACAAATCCGAATTACGCGTCTCGGAGGCATCTGAGGGTTTATAGAAAAGGCGAGAGTTAAGAATAGAATGAGGTCTAGGGAGAAAACACTACCCATATGCACATGAGACAAAAATACACAATATCACTCCAATCAAATCAAACAAGGCATTACAACGGTCTAACTATCGTTACAAAGTGTTGGAACTAAAACTAATTTTTTAATGGGGGGAATTCTACTACCGTTATGGTGGTCAACTAGAAAAACTGCTCCGATGAAGACTCCATGATATCTGCTCCAGCCTCATCAACATAGTCATCACCACTATCGTCAGGATCCGAGTCGGTGTCGTCGACGATGATGTAGTTCTCTGGACAGGTGCAATCTTCATCTTGTCCTCCGGGTGCTGAATTTCCCATGAGTTCTTCAATCTTCTCCTTAAGATCGTCGTTTTGTCTCACTAGAGCTACAATCTCCTCCATGTAGTCCTTGCGAGTGGTCTTCAGTTCCCCTTCTAGTTCGATAATCTTGGCTTTTGCTTTCTTCAACTCCATCATGTCTCTGCTAAGACATCCGGGTTCTCCTGGCGTCGAATGTGCTGATTTAACTCTTGGATGAAAGCTGCAATGGATCGATCCTTCTTTGTGCTAACTATCTCCCACTGTTCATCTCGGCGTCCGCAAATCTGGTAGATAGTATCCTTGAGGTCTTCTTGGTAAACTTCTCCAATGCATCCCATGGTTATGTGAGCTGCCATGCTCTTTCCCAGTCTCCAGGTTGGTGCATTAAAAACACACTCTATGGGCTCCGTGACTGGCGTGAACGTCCTTCCGGGAACTTGAGCTTGAATCTTCCAGCGCTCCTCTTCGGGTAAAGTGGAATTGTAGGTCCTGGTGAAGCTTGGTATTCCGATGTTCAGGTACTTAGTGACTTCCTTCAGGTGTCGTCCAAAGGGTGTATCTTCATCCATTTGGATGAACTTGATCCTCGCTTCGTCATCCTAAAAGAGTAGAAAAGATGAGGAGTCGTAAATGAGAAGAGAGTAGTGATCTAGGGCTTTAGCTTAGTGGTCGTGGTATCCTCTGATCGGCGTGTGCTCGATATCATCTTTGTAGCGACCGGACCTCAAAGCGATCGATCTCTACGTGCTCAAGTGTCATCCCTGGATCAAGAATGTCGACACCACACAATACTCGAAGGATTTATAACAGAGTAGCAATCACACACTTATTACATCGAATGTCTCAAGAGAGAACTTACTAAAATAAATATGGCTTAAGGCCATCTAATAACGATAACAGCGGAAGGCTTGGAATAATAAGCGAGTCCATCAACTCCAACGGCATCACTGAGTATAGAACCACGACCTAAGCACCTTACTCGTCGTTCGAAAAAGTCTCGCAACATGAAACGTTGGAGCCGAAACGGTCAAGACATGGAATATCTTTGGCAAAGTAACACATAGAGAATAATGAAAGAGTAAGCCTATACTACATGCATATATGGCTGGTGGAAAGCTCTATGGTTACAGTTTTGCGTAAAGCCAATTTTTCCCTACTGCAAAGGAATAAATTTTATTTAACCATCATGGTGGTTGTTAAACATTGAGAATGGTTGACAGCATCCTCATCCCAATTAAAAGTACTCATTAACAACCCAACAATATTAATTAGAGTAACATGATGAGATTCACATGATAATCCAAGTACTAGATACTCAAGATGTCCATAACCGGGGACACGACTAACCATGATCAGTTTATACACTCTGCAGAGGTTTATGCACTTTTCCCCACAAGACTCGATCTCCTCCGTTTGATTTCTCGCACTACATGGTGTTTGAGAAACGGATGACCGAGACATAGTCTTTCGTGCGCTTAGCACCTTACGTATGGGTAGACCATACCAACCTACAACCCCTACATCAGCTAGTCTACCCGTAAGAGTTTGCTCAACTTAGTCAACTATGCTAGAGCCCATATTAGCATGTGGCTGCACACGGAAGTTTCTAGCATGAATAATCTCATGATCCCTTTGAGCCTGGGTGGCGGTCCAAAGAAAAACAGGCAAGTCACCGAAACCAGGTGCCTCAATCCACCCAGATGTGTGTTTAAGTTGCCACCTTAAGTAAACCATTAATTTAACAATCTCACATCTGTCATGGATACACTCACCCAATCCACGTCTACTAGCATAGCATGGCATAATAAGCAAACGTAGAAGTAACTCCCAAAGGTTTGAAAATAAACAGGAAATAGGTACTACCTCATCTACTTCCCATCCCACAATTTAATTAGATCCTAATCATGTAATATTTGAGGATTGATCTAATGCAATAAAACTGGGTAGTAGAAAAGGTATGATCAAAGTGTTACTTGTCTTGCTGATGATCCATGAAACCTAGAGACTCAAGTAACAAAGGCGCACTCCGGGTATTCTATCGCAGACAAACAAAGAAGCATACAATAAGTACTCATCTAATGCACGGGTAAAACTCAAGCAAATGATCTAACCAGAAAGTTCAACTTAAGAACTCCGGTTTGAAAGAAGAATCAAATCAAACGAAGCAACGGAAGCCAAACGGCAAAATAAAACAGCTCCGTTTTACTAATATGAATCTAAGTCAAATTTTACAGAGGCAAAAACATGTTTAAGTTGGTTATTCGGAAAGAGGGTTTCGAGACGAAACTCCAAGCGCTTGAATCGCCTGATTCCGATAAACGAGCGAAAAGTTATACTAAAACGAAAATCAAATCGGAAATCGCGATCAGAAAAATCGCGGATTAAATCCGAGAAAAGGAAAAACGACGAATAGGTTAACGAACGAACGTTCGTTAACTAGAGCTAATCTGACGAACACGTTCGTTAAAAGGAACGAACAAGCGAGCGCTCGCTATTTAACCGAATCTAAAAAACCGATCAAAAAAAAATACGGAAACTAAAAAAACCGACGAAAACCAATGGAAAAACCGATCGGTTTTTATAAAAAAATGGCACGGATTCCGAGGCGGCAGTGAACCTCGGGCGGCGGGGTCGGCGGCTCCGGCGAGGCGGCGGCGGCGGGCTAGGAGTTAGGGTTAGGGTTCGTGAGGCGGCTAGCTAGGCGGGTGGGTCAAGGGCGGTGGGTCAGCGGCTCGGGCGGCGCTTTATATAGGCTGCCCCCGGGCGGAGTCCCGCTCGGGTACGGCCTGAAGGTCGGTTCGTTTTTTTAAATAAATAATTTCATGCAGAAAAACAAACGAAAGAAATACTAAACGGACTCCAAAAATCCTGAAATAAATTGTCCCCGGCTTCTAAAATCAAGCCGGACTAGATGAACATTTATTTGGGGCCTAAATGCAATTTCGAAAAATGCACATTTTTCCTAAATTCAAATAAAATGGCGAAAAACTCCAAAGTAAAATCTTATTTGATTTTATTATTAAATCCTCATTATTTCTTTATTTTGGGAAAGTCGTTTTATTCCCTCTCTCATATTTTTGTAATAGAAATAATTGAAGATAAAATAATTAAAATCAAATGATCCTATTCTCAAAATTTGAGAAAACTCAAATATGAAAATAACGAAATCCCCAACTCTCTCCGTGGGTCCTTGAGTTGCGTAGAATTTGTAGGATCGAGCCAACAATGCAACAAAAATATGATATGCAATGATGATCTATGTATAACATTCCAAATTGAAAATTTTGGATGCTACATGATGTAATAAAACTGTCAAAATGATAAAAAAATGTTTACGATGGTGGAGGCATCAAACACGGTTCAGATTATAGTTGCGTGTGCGATGTGTGGCATACAATTAATCCATAAGAACTGTTTGCGATGAGGCAACACAACAGAAATGGTTAGCCAGATCAAGGTGTGTGCGATATACGACATACAATTCACTCGGATAAACTGATTGTGATTAGGGAACGCAACAGAAACAGTCAGCCAGATCAAGATGTGTATGATATATGGCATATGATTCACTCGACGAACTGTTTTTGATTAGGCAACGCAACAGAAACGGTTCAGCCATATCAAGGTGTGTGCAATGGAGGGCACACATTTCATTTCGATAAACGGTTTGTGTTGACCCAAGGGAACATATACGTTTCATGTAAACAACATGTGTGTGATACGCGACAAATAGGTCCGTAATCAGGAATGTGTGTGCAGACCAATAATAACACAAACAATTGCTAATAAGAAGCCATGTGCATTGTGGGCAAATGCTTCCTGGTATACAAATGTGAGCGATTGATGAATTCATCACCGACTGTTGCCCTAGTATCGTCCGTGTGCGATGTGAGTGCATGCAGAACAACAACATATATACTTAATTATAAGGACATGATTGCATAACCAAATTAAACATCCAATTACATAGGTGGCTAGGACATGCATGACATTTCCAGACACCAAAGTAAACTATTACATGCATAATTAACTAGGATAAACCATCATCTGATCATCATCTACTTCTTCTTGTGACACTTGCCGTCACTATTCTACTAGGATAAACAGAAAAATGTTCTTTACTGTGAATAGTGTGCTCTGTTGGGCACACAAGTATATGGATCGTAGCCTAGGGCGAGCAATGTGCCTCGACGCGTCATACTAGCTCGAAGTCCTTCTATGCTAAGTATCCATTAATTGATGGTGTTTTATGAACACACCACCATTTCCCGCCATTTCCTCACCGGTTTCCCGCAGCCACCCATCTATATCGCGCATAAACCTAGGCGGCGCGCGGCGCACCGAGGCAACAAGCGCAGCCAGTAGCACATCCACCTTTTCCAAGCATGCCAACCCACTAAAGCGCCGCCTCTGCCATCAACCTCCTCGACGAGGAAAATGAGAAGGCGCCACGACCCGTCGAGGCCGAGGCGCTCCCCGAAAATGTGATGGACGACGACGTGTTGCACGTCATCGCCAGGGTTGAGCAGACCCCTTGCGCACGGCACTTCAGCGCCCCGGGTCAAGTTAGGAATGTCAGCACCGAGAGGCTTGCTGCAGCTTGATATCTACTACACAACTTTTTCTTGTACACTCGTGCTGGGTCTCCAAGCGCAGAGTTTAGTAGGACAGTAGCAAATTTCCCTCAAGTGGATGACCTAAGGTTTATCAATCCGTGGGAGGCATAGGATGAAGATGGTCTCTCTCAAACAACCCTGCAACCAAATAACAAAGAGTTTATTGTGTCCCCAACACACCAAATACAATGGTAAATTGTATAGGTGCACTAGTTTGGCGAAGCGATAGTGATACAAGTGTAGTAACAATAGTAGATATTGATTTTTGTAATAGGAACAATAAAAAATAGCGAGGTAGCAAGTAACAAAAGCGAGCACAAAAGCTATTGCAATGCTTGAAAATGAGGCCTAAGGTCCGTACTTTCGCTAGTGCAATCTCTCAACAATGCTAATATAATTGGATCATATAACCATCCCTCAACGTGTGGTGAAGAATCACTCCAATGTTCTTATCTAGCGGAGAACATAAGAATAAATTGTTTGTAGGGTATGAAACCACCTCAAAGTTATCCTTTCCGATCGATCTATCCAAGAGTTCGTACTAAAATAACACCAAGTTATCCTTTCCGATCGATCTATCTAAGAGTTTGCACTAAAATAAAACCATATGATACACATCAACCAACTCTAATGTCACCTAGATACTCCCATGCCACCGCGATTATCCGTGAGTTGATTATGCAATATGCACCAAATAATTTCAGATTCATAATACTCAATCCAACACAAAGAATCTCAAAGATTGCCCCAAGATTTCTACCAGAGAAACAAGGACGAAAATGTGCATCAACCCCTATGCATAGATTACCCCAATGTCACCTCGGGAATCCGCGAGTTGAGTGCCAAAACATATATCAAGTGAATCAATATGATACCCCAGTGTCACCACGGGTATTCATAGCAAGACATACATCAAGTTCTCTCAAATCCATAAAAGTATTCAATCCGATAAAACGAAATCTCAAAGGGAAAACTCAATTCATCACAACAAGATAGAGAGGGAGAAACACCATATGATCCAACTATATTAACAAGCTCCAGATACATCAAGATACTGCCAACTCAAGAAGACGAGAGAGAGAGAGAGAGAGAGAGAGAGAGAGAGATTAAACACACAGCTACTGGTACAAACTCTCAGCCCCGAGGGTGGACTACTCCCTCCTCATCATGGTAGCCGCCGGGATGATGAAGATGGCCACCGGTGATGATTTCCCCCTCCGGCAGGATCCCAGAACGGGGTCTAGATTGGTTTTTCATGGATACAGAGGCTTGCGGCAGCGGAACTTCTGATCTACGGTTATTTCTGGATGTTTGTGTATATATAGGATTTTTCAGCATTGGAATCACGCGAAGATGAGCCTCGAGGTGGGCACAACCCACCTGGGCGCGCCTGGGCCTCCTGGCGCACCCAGGTGTCTTGTGCTCACCTCCTTCACCCTCTGGTCCTCCCACGAAGCTTCTAGTGCATCTTTTGTTCCAAAAAAATCATCAAAAAGTTTCATTGCATTTGGAGAACTTTTATTTCTCCACAAAAAACAACACCATGGTAGTTCTACTGAAATAGCGTCAGTCCGGGTTAGTTCCATGCAAATCATACCAAAACCATATAAAATTGTTCTAAACCTGGCATGAATGCTTCATAAATTATAGATACGTTGGAGACGTATCAACATCTCCAAGCTTAATTCCTACTCGTCCTCGAGTAGGTAAATGATAAAAGAAATAATTTATGAAGTGTGAATGCTAGCAAAGTGCATAAGTTTGATCAATGATAATTTCAATCACTTTTCCTAGCATCATAACATCAACTCTTTCCAATAAAACTCATCATGTTAAAGTAGCAACCTATTCACATGTTATGGTTCAAACAATGAATTCTCTTGAAACTTAACAACCTATGTTCTCAGTCACCAAGCAATTGCAATTCAACTTATTCAAAAAAGTCTAAGTAAGAGCTCCACATACTCAATCATCATATAGTCTTCTATGGTTGCTAGTACTAAAAGCATATTCTTAGAACAAATGGCATCCATCGAACACAGAGAAAGATAGGGGCTTAATGTTTCGCCTCCCAACTCATTTATCATAGAGATAATTGTCAACAATAATAATTCATGATAAAATATATTTGACTGATCATATGTGCCTAGACTTTCCCCACCACATGAAGCTTGCCAACTAGAGAATAACTGAGGTTGAAATGAGAATGCATACTATTGACTCTTGCATAAAAGTAAATACTAAAAAGTAAAAGATAGGCCCTTCGCAGAGGGAAGCAGAGGTCGTCATGTGCTTTTTATTTGGATGCCCAGGCTCTTAATGCAAAGGAACATCACGTTATATTGCCCCTTATGATAGCAACCTTTATTATTCAGTCCGTCGCTTTTATTACTTTGCCATCACAAGTTCATACAACGCTCAATTTTCCCTTACAATAAAAAATCGAACATATTTAGGAGCAATTTTTATTGCTTTATGCACTGATGATAACTTACTTGAAGGATCTTAATCAATCCATAGGGAGGTATGGTGGACACTCATGGCAAGAAACTGGATTTAAGTGTTTTTGGATGCACAAGTAGTATCTCTACTTAGTATGAATTTTTGGCTAGAAAAAGATCCTAAGCAAACACCACATGTTGGAGGATCCATAACAATATAACTTCTGTGCAAATATACACAACCATAACTCATTACGTTGTCTTCCTTGTCCAGCTTCAACTAATTTGATCAAGTTTGAAAATAATTAATGGGTATTCATAATCATAGAAGATGTCCAAGAAAATATATTTGTATGTGAAAGTTCTCTTCCTTATACTAATCATTCATGAATTGCTTGTATGACCAATATTGTGATTGTCAAGCTTCAAAAGATTTCACTTTCTAAACCCAATGTGAAGCTACCACTAGGCATGATATGAACATATAATTTCAACTTCATGATATTCAATTTATTCAACAATTTACTCGTAGGATATAAATCAAGCACAAGAGTAAATGACAAACTACTCCAAAAACATATAAGTGAAGATCAAGCGAGTAGTTAACTAAAGGGGTAGCTAATTGAGGACTCTCTCTTATTTAAAAAATTTCAGATCTAAGTATTTTATTAAAACAAAAAGCAAAACAAAATAAAGTGACATTCCAATAATAGCACACATCATGTGAAGAAGCAAAAACTTAGGCTCAACCGAGGCTAACCGATAATTGTTGATGAAGAAAGGTGGGATGCCTACTGGGGCATCCCCAAGCTTAGATGCTTTAGACTTCTTGAAATATTATATTGGGATGCCTTCGGCATCCCCAAGCTTGAGCTTTTGTGTCCTTAATTCCTTTTATATCACGGTTTCCCTAAATCATAAAAACTTTGTCCACACAAAACTCAACAAGAACTCGTGAGATAAGTTAGTATAAATCAATGCAAAAACCTTATCATTCTCTACTGTAGCAAATCACTAAAAATCTTATTTAACATTTCATACTAAATTACTTTGCATATTTTATAGTTCTATCCTCAAATAGAATCATTAAACAAGCAAACATTGCAAACATAACAGCAATCTGTCAAAATAGTACAATTTGTAAATAATGCAAGAAGATTCATACTTCTATGACTCCAAAAATTCTGAAAAATTACCACACTGTATACAACTTGTTGTAGCTTATTGCGTAAAAATTTCAAGGTTTTATCACATTCTGACATTTTTTAACAATTCATACAATGATAGAAAACTTTTTGTTTTCAAAACAGCAACATATAGACTTGCAAAATTAGCATGGTAAAGGCTATCATTGACATTTTTATTGAAATGAAAGATGCAAAACATTATTCTAAATAGAAGCAAACAAATAGAAATAAAATAAAATGATGCTCAAAGCAAAACTCATCTCATGTGATGAATGAAAATATAGCTCCAAGTGAGGTTACTGATAATGTTGGAGACGAAAGAGGGGATTCCTTCCGGGGCATCCCCAAGCTTAGTTGCTTGGATCTTACTTTAATATTACCTTGGGGGTGCCTTGGGCGTCCCCAAGCTTAGGGTCTTGTCACTCCTTATTCTCCTCATGTCGACATCTCACCCAAAACTTGAAAACTTCAATCACACAAAACTTAACGAAATTTCGTGAGATAGGTTAATATGATAAAGAGCAAACCATTCACTTTGGTACTATCAAAGACAAGATTAATAATTGTTCTCACACAATGCCTACTGTACCTTATCATTTCCACAATTTATATTGAGCAATATAAGCCATAGAAACTAGGAAATAAGCAAACTATGCATTGAAAAGAAAAAAACAATCTGTCAAAAACAGAACAGTCTATAATGATCTAACAATGACCATACTTCTGTTACTCCAAAATATCTGAAAAATTAGGAGAACATAGGAAATTTGTATATAAATCGTCTGTAAAATATTCAGAATTTTATCGCGTTCCAGTGAATTTAAACAATTATGTTACTGGAAGCAAAAGTTTCTGTTTTTGCACGGAATCAAGTCAACTATCATCCACACTATCCAAAAGGCTTTACTTGGCACTTTATTGAAACAAAAGCTATAAAACATGTTTACTACAATAGCTTAATCATGTGAACACACAAAAACAGTAGGTAAAAGTGTTGGGTTGTCTCCCAACAAGCGCTTTTCTTTAATGCCTTTTTAGCTAGGCATGATGATTTCAATGATGCTCACATAAAAAATAAGAATTAAAACATAAAGAGAGCATAATGAATCATATGTTACTCTATCATAATAATTTTCAATAGCATCATGAATGGATTCATCAATATAACTATCATACAAAGTATTCCGTTCATGATCCACAAGCATAGTATTTTTATTACTCTCCACACAAGCAATTTTATTCTCATTCATAATAGTGTGAGTATCATATGAAACTCGAATACTATAAACTGTTTTCACATTAAAAGAGTAATATTCAGTAAAAGGATATTCAAAATTATGACAATAACTATCACTACTTTTTATAACATAAGTATCATCACAATAATCATCATAAGTAGCAACTTTGTTCTCATCATAGTCAACTGAAACCTCTTCCGAAATAGTGGAATCATTAAATAATGTCATGACCTCTCCAAATCCACTTTTATCAATATAATAAGATTCAAGACCCTCCAAAATAGTGGGATAAGTATTATCTAAAGTTGACACTCTTCCAAACCCACTTTCATAAATATTTTAATCATCATAAATAGGAGGAATGCAATCATCATTAGCATTTTGGATATTCATAGAATTCATGCTAACAACATTGCAATCATGCTTGTCATTTATGCCAATCATTTTATTGAATTCTTCTTCTATCAATTGAGCACAATTTTTCCTCTCCATCATTTTCAAGAAACACATGATAAAGATGAATAATATGAGACCACCACAATTCCATTTTTTTGTAGTTTTCTTTTATAAATCAAACTAGTGATAAAACAAGTATATAAAAGATTCAATTGCAAGATCTAAAGATATACCTTCAACCACTCACCTCCCCGGCAATGGCGCCAGAAAAGAGCTTGATATCTACTACACAACTTGTTCTTGTAGACTCGTGTTGGGCCTCCAAGCGCAGAGTTTTGTAGGACAGTAGCAAATTTCCCTCAAGTGGACGACCTAAGGTTTATCAATTCATGGGAGGCGTAGGATGAATATGGTCTCTCTCAAACAACCCTGCAACCAAATAACAAAGAGTCTCTTGTGTCCCCAACACAGCAAATACAATGGTAAATCGTATAGGTGCACTTGTTCGATGAAGAGATAGTGATACAAGTGTAGTAATGATAGTAGATATTGATTTTTGTAATAGGAACAATAAAAAATAGTAATGTAGCAAGTAAAAAAAGTGAGCACAAATGGTATTGCAATGCTTGCAAATGAGGCCTAAAGTCCGTACTTTCGCTAGTGCAATCTCTCAACAATGCTAATATAATTGGATCATATAACCATCCCTCAACGTGCGATGAAGAATCACTCCAAAGTTCTTATCTAGCGGATAACATACGAAGAAACTGTTTGTAGGGTACGAAACCACCTCAAAGTTATCCTTTCCGATTGATCTATCCAAGAGTTAATACTAAAGTAACACAAAGTTATCCTTTTCGATCGATCTATCTAAGAGTTCGTACTAAAATAACACCATATGATACACATCAACCAACTCTAATGTCACCTAGATACTGCAATGTCACCGCGATTATCCATGAGTTGATTATGCAATATGCATCAAACAATTTCAGATTCATAATACTCAATCCAACACAAAGAACCTCAAAGAGTGCCCCAAGATTTCTACCGGAGAAACAAGGACGAAAATGTGCATCAACCCCTATGCATAGATTACCCCAATGTCACCTTGGAAATCCGTGAGTTGAATGCCAAAACATATATCAAGTGAATCAATATGATACCCCGTTGTCACCACGAGTATTCATAGCAAGACATACATCAAGTGCTCTCAAATCCATAAAAGTATTCAATCTTATAAAATGAAATCTCAAAGGGAAAACTCTATTCATCACCACAAGATAGAGAGGGAGAAACACCATATGATACAACTATATTTACAAAGCTCATGATATATGAAGATAGTGCCAACTCAAGAACACAAGAGAGAGAGAGAGAGATTAAACACATAGCTACTGGGACAAACCCTCAGCTCCGAGGGTGGACTACTCCCTCCTCATTATGGTGGCTACCGAGATGATGAAGATGGCCACCAGTGATGATTTCCCCCTCCGACAGGGTGCCGGAATGGGGTCTAGATTGGTTTCTCGTGGCTACAGAGACTTGCGCCGGCGGAACTTCTGATATAGGGTTATTTCTGGAGGTTTCTGTATATATAGGATTTTTCAGCGTTGGAATCACGCGAGATGGGCCTCGAGGTGGGCACAACCCACCTAGGCACGCCTGGGCCTCCTGGCGTGCCCAGGTGTCTTGTGCTCACATCCTTCACCTTCTAGTCCTCCCACGAAGCTTCTAGTGCCTCTTTTATTCCAAAAAAAATCGTCAAAAAGTTTCGTTGCATTTGGAGAACTTTTATTTCTGCACAAAAAACAACGCCATGGTAGTTGTGCTGAAAACAGCGTAAGTCCGTGTTAGTTTCATGCAAATCATACCAAAACCATATAAAATTGTTGTAAACATGGCATGAATAGTTCATAAATTATAGATACGTTGGAGACGTATCACATCTCGCGGCACTACATGATCGATGGTGTGCCGCATAGCAAGCTTGGCGCGTCCGCACCGAGAGGTTGTGGCTCGCTGCATAGCGAGACTGTTGGAGTGCTGCAGAGTGAGAGGCATGGCGCACCGCACAGCAAGAGCGGATCCATCGGCGCTTGCCTGCAGTCGACCGGGCGTCGCAACTGAGTACATGTCATGTCAGTACCCCCATTCCTCGCCAGGAGTGGGCAGAGGCCGTCTGCACCGTACTTGCACCAGAGGCCGGCCGCGCCGTACTTGCACCGGACGCCCGCCGCGCCGTTCGCATGGGTCGCATCGTTCACCTGGTCAGCAGCCCGCTCGATGCGAACGCGCTAGTTGCTAGGCTCGACCGCCTCCTTGGCCCAGGTGTCCACCTAGGCGTAATATAGGAACATGGCCATCGCATCCTTGAGCTGGTGATCTTCGATGAAATAGCCAACTTGGAGCTCGAGATCGCGCTCCAGATGTACCACGAGCATGGTGACCGCTTGGACGAACGCCTGCACAAGTTCAGGCAGAGCTAAGAGCCACCATTGGCAAGGGGTGCTGGTCATGATGCATTTTATTTTGTTGACTCATTTCGACGTGGATCGCCATGTATTCACAACAATCATAATATTGATCTGTTTCAATGTGTGTACTCTGTTCTCCATTCTTATATGTTCTGTTTTAATGTGTGTATATATGATTTCCATTTTGTATATGTGGATGATAACAGTTAGATACAAATCAATATACAAAAACAGATAGAAAAATGGAATTCATAATATATATTAATTGTTCATTAGTTCATCATAGAATATATATAATATCATCATTTCTACGTGATGATAATTAACTACCATGTACAATGCATAAAATTGAAAACAAACAATACTAAAACTAATAATCCCTCCTGGGGGTAGTATTATCACAGCCCCTCGCTAGTAGCTCCCTGGTGCGCGGTATCTTCCCAGCGCGGAGGCAGTACTCCACCTCCTCCGCCTCACAGCGCTTGACGTACCGATCTGCCTCTTGCTGGTGGACGAGCGCGAACGATCTTGCCATTTCGTTGCACGCCCACCAGAGATCCTTGTCGATGGCACACTGGAGCTTATCATCCCACCTCCATGTAGCGATGAGGCGCCTAGTGCCTTTGGCCTTCCTCGCGAAGTACCCATCTTCGTACACCTCCTCTGCACGATGACGCGCCCGCCCCCAAAGCTCCACCGCCTCCTTTTTCCAGGTGGCCTCACGGGCTTCACAGGCCGCCTGGTACCTGGCTTCCTCCTCCGCCATCTCCTTCTTGAACGCCACTTGCCTGGCTTTCTCAGCCGGCGACCGTGATTTCCATGCACAAAGATCGTACTAGCCCAAAACCACTCCAAAGTTGGGGGGTCCGGCGCAACCTCGTACGGCGGCCCATAGGGGTCCTCTTCGTCACTGCTCTTCGATTGAACATCCTCGGGGGGTGGCGCCTCCTCATTGGCGCATGGGCAGATCGGCGGTGCCATGGCAAAGATTTGTGAGAGAGAGATAGAGGGAGAGCGAGGGGAGGATGTAGATGAGAATGCAGGCGGGACAACATGAGCAAGGTAGTATTTATTGACGGCCAGAATCTAGATTGACGAGAATAGTACACACGCCGGTCGCTGGAGTTTACGAGTATTGTAGTTTGAATTGCACACGATTCCCGCAGCAAAAGCCGTGTGTGAACTTAATAGCTGATGGTTTCCAATACAGAACGAGGTCTGATTAATAACCCATGCCACTCACCTTCCAAACCTCGAGGCTGGAAATAGAGTGCCAATCGTGTGGGGCTCGGTTGTCTTGCTAGATATTTACATTTTCTTTCCTCATATAAGGGATGAATGCTTATTTTGTGTTACCATGGCACTCCATGCATGTGTCCAAGCTGTGACACCAATATGTTGAAAATTCCTTACAATTCACTGCACATGGAATTAACTCGCACACAACAAGTACACAAATATGATTTTTCAAAATGTTATGGTTAGTTGTTGCATGTACATGTAGTTCAAATTTGAATTATGGTCATTAAATTGCCAAAAAAATCACTTAAATGTCTTTAAAAGGTCAAATGACCCCTGAAATTTTCCAAATTTTGACATGACAGTTGTACTAGTGCATGTTAACTGTAGAAAAAAATTCAAGGCCATAAGAGGAAGCTATAGCCGATTCATCATCAAAGATGCATTGTGTCCTCACGGAACCATGAGCCTTCTAGTGAGTATCTCCGGTTTGTGAAGGGTGTGTGTCCAAACTTTCGTCAAACAGGCCAATTTTTTACCAGAACATCTTGGTGGCATGCCATTACGTCAAGCAAGGTTTCATGTATTTCTGTTCATTTTTTAATTTTTTGGAATTTAAATGCCATGGCACTCCCTGCTTTGTGTCCAAGCCGTGACACCAATATGTTTCAAAATTCCTTCCAATTTACTGCACATGGAATTAACTCGCAGACAAGTACACAAATATGATTTTTCAAACCGTTATGGTTAGCTGTTGCATGTACATGTAGTTCAAATTTTAATTACGATCATTAAATGGCTAGAAAATCAATTAAAAGTCTTAAAAAGGTCAAATGACCCCTGGAATTTTCCAAATTTTGACATGACAGTTGCAATAGTGCACATTAACTGTAGAAAAATTTGGAAGGCCATAAGAGGAAGCTATCGCCAGTTCGTCATCAAACATGCATTGTGTCGTCTCAGAACCATGAGCCTTCCAGTGAGTTGTTCCGGTTTGTGAGGGGTGTGTGTCCAAACTTTCGTCAAACATGCCAATTTTTTTACCACACCATCTTGGTGCCATGCCATTACGTCAAGCAAGGTTCATGTGTTTCTGATCATTTTTTTATTTTTTTGGAATTTTAATGCCAGGGCATGCACTCGATGCTTTGTGTCCAAGTCGTGACACCAATATGTTTGAGATCTTCCAATTTACTGTACATGGAATTAACTCGCACACAAGTACACAAATATGATTTTTCAAAACCGCTACGGTTAGCTTTCGCATGTACATGTAGTTCAAATTTGAATTAGGGTTATTAAATGGCTAGAAAATCACATAAATGTCTTTAAAAGGTCCAATGATCCCTCAAATTTTCCAAAATTTTACATGACAGTTAGTGCATGTTAACTGTTGAAAAAATTCAAGGCCATAAGAGGAAGCTATCACCGGTTCGTCATCAAGGATGCATTGTGTCCTCTCAGAACCACGAGCCTTCTAGTGAGTAGCTCTGGTTTGTGAGGGGTGTGTGTCCAAAGTTTCATCAAACAGGCCAAAAAATTTACCATGGCATCTTGGTGGCATGCCATTACGTCAAGCAAGGTTTCATGTATTTCTAATCATTTTTTAATTGTTTGGAATTTAAATGACATGGCACTCCATGCTTTGTGTCCAAGTCGTGACACCTATATGTTCAAAAATTCCTTCAATTAACTACACATGGAATTAATTCACACATAACACCATTGCAGGTTGCTGCTAACGCGACACTATGATCAGAGACCCTTTGACAAAATTGTGTGCGATGCATTAATCACTAACGGTGATGTAAAAAAACCAACAAAAAAGACGCAAAACATTTGCGATGAATCATACATCAAACACGTTTCTGGTTTTAGTTGCGTGTGCGATGCTGGGCATACTATGGCACACAGTTTCATCCGATGAACCGTTTGCGATGATCGAGGTGAACACAAACGATTCGGCGTAATAAGATGTGTGTGATATCAGACAAACAGGTCGGTAATCAGAATTGTGTGTGATCATTATAGATAGCACATACGGTCTCTTTTTGTGAATTGTGTGCTCGTCATGGCAGATAGTTCAGCAAACCAACCTGTGGGCGATAATGTAGAAGATCTCTGTCGAATATGTATTACTAACCGTCTGCGATGAGATTGACAGGATAAACAGAGATAACAAATTAATATGAGTGAACGGAAATAGAGATATATACAGTCTGCTTAATTTAGTCCTTCTTCTTGTTGTTGTTCGATGGCCCCGCGACATCGTCTTGGCGAGGACGCTTCTTGCCGCTGACCGTTGGCTTTTCATCGCCGCCACCATCGTCATCGTCGTTGCTGTTGTCGTCGTTGTCGTCGTCCTCGTTCGAACATTCCTCCTCATCATCATCGTTGTCCTCTTCTTCGTCCTCCGCCGGCTCCTCGTCCGTCTGGTTGTCGTTTGACGACTCCGGAGGCGGCGTCCCTTCAATGATCCGGATATAATCAAGGTCTTGGCTCGATGCCGGACTCATGGAAGATGAGCGGGATGATTCTGATGTTGACCTATCATCGGGCGCCAGACTGCTGGCCGAACTGTACCCAGTCACTCCAAATTCCCAGGGTTGCGCAGGGCTCCTATTGGCTATTCGTCTGGTTTCTTTTTTCAGGAAAAAAACAAGGAACAAGTTTTGGGATTACGCACCGGTACCGGTACGAACGGAGTAGGACAGTTGGCAAGCAATACATTGAGCTCTTCTTATTGATAAATCCAGTAATAATCAAACTACAAAGAAAAAGAAAAAAAGACAAAGGAAAATATCTGCACGAATCTTCGCGTAACATAAATGGCATAGCACCTAGATGTGCATTACTTAGAGCACATCTAGATGTGCTTTAGCAATACTGTCTAACAAAACCCCTAATCACCATTGCAAACAGCGCATAGAACATGGCTAATGCGACAACTACAACTGCACATGCTAGTTCCTTCTTATCTCTTGCTTTCAGCTGTTGTACTGATTATACATTCTAGATCAGCTAGTTTCTTCTTCATCTTTACGTTATCTTCTGCGAGCTTGGTGATAACACTCCGAGCCCTGCCATGCCATTCTTCATCCAGCCAGTTAACAAAGGCACAAGCCTCATATCCCTTCTAATGTTAAATAGTATTCAGGATGAGCGATGGCATTAACTCAAGTAAAATGATGAACTTAGCATTAACCTCTAAGGGGCAACTGAGAAACCACCTGCCAATGACGAATCCCTCCGTGCATACACGTCGAGCAGGAGTCTGCCGTGCACACAACTCAGCTTTTGGTACTTCTTAGTGGCACAAAACTCGGAGTCGAACTCGTGTTGCGGGAGTCTAGAGTCATGCTTCGGATCCGGCGGTAGATCGCTTTTCTTGGGGGGGGGGTCATTCAGGACGGATTTAGCAAGGAGCTACTTTGGGCACGCTAAAAAAGGTCAGGATAGATTGGAACCTGACAGGACGATTCAGATCCGTAGTACAGATGCCTTCTAATGACCTTAGGCAAGTGCTCGGCAGCGACCACCATCGTGGCGGCGATACGAGCAGGAGTAGCCGCACCAAAACCATCAGCACCACTCGTCCGCATTCCCCCAATGTCGGCACCACGCGAGGAAATTTGGAGGCTATCTAGGGATTTGGGGGAAATGTGGAAACTGCGGGGATAAGCTAACGATCGGGAACTACATATGGCACTATATGTTGTATACGGCACACTTTTTATACATGTCATTTGTGTTAGGTATTACAACGTCACATACGATTTCCACACCAAACCGTGTGAGAAGACAACATAGGTGAGACAAGGTTGTAGTTACATAACCTTATGCGATGTACTACCTTGTACATATAATTGAGTTACAATGATACCGTGTAAATAGCGGCTCTGCGGATATCTGATACGTCCAGTTTGCATCATGCTTTTATATCGATATTTATTGTATTATGGGATGTTATTACACATTATGTCACAATACTTATGCCTATTCTCTCTTATTTTACAAGGTTTACATGAAGAGGGAGAATGCCGGCATTTGGAATTACGAAATTTGGAAAAGGAGCAAATATTAGAGACCTATTCTGCACAACTCCAAAAGTCCTGAAACTTCACGGAAGTCATTTTTGGAATTTATAAAAAATACTGAGCGAAGAAAATACCAGAGGGGGCCCACACCCTAGCCATGAGGGTGGGGGCGCATCCCCTACCTCGTGGGCCCCTGGCAGGCCTCCGGTGCCCATCTTCTGCTATATGAAGTCGTTCGTCCGAGAAAAAATCATAAGCAAGCTTTCGGGAAGAAACTCCGCCGCCACGAGGCGGAACCAATCTAGGGCTCCGGCAGAGCTGTTCTGCCGGGGAAACTTCCCTCCGGGAGGGGGGAAATCATCACCATCGTCATCACCAACGATCCTCTCATCGGTAGGGGGTCAATCTCCATCAACATCTTCACCAGCACCATCTCCTCTGAAACTCTAGTTCATCTCTTGTATCCAATCTTTGTCCCAAAGCCTCAGATTGGTACCTGTGGGTTGCTAGTAGTGTTGATTACTCCTTGTAGTTGATGCTAGTTGGTTTATTTGGTGGAATATAATATGTTCAGATCCATTATGCATATTAGTACCCCTCTAATTATGAACATGAATATGATTTGTGAGTAGTTACGTTTGTTCCTGAGGACATGGGAGAAGTCTTGCTATAAGTAGTCATGTGAATTTGGCATTCGTTCGATATTTTGATGAGATGTATGTTGTCTTTCCTCTAGTGGTGTTATGTGAACGTCTACTACATGACACTTCACCATTGTTTGGGCCTAGAGGAAGGCATTGGGAAGTAATAAGTAGATGATGGGTTGCTAGAGTGATGTAAGCTTAAACCCTAGTTTATGCGTTGCTTCGTAAGGGGCTGATTTGGATCCATATGTTTCATGCTATGGTTAGGTTTACCTTAATACTTATTTTGTAGTTGCGGATGCTTGCAATAGGGCTTAATCATAAGTGGGATGCTTGTCCAAGAAAGGGCAGCACCCAAGCACCGGTCCACCCACATACCAAATTATCAAAGTAACGAACGCGAATCATATGAGCGTGATGAAAACTAGCTTGACGATAATTCCCATGAGTCCTCGGGAGCGCTTTTATCTATATAAGAGTTTGTCCAGGCTTGTCCTTTGCTACAAAAAGGACTGGGCCATCTTGCTGCACTTTATTTACACTTGTTACTTGCTACCCGTTACAAATTACCTTATCACAAAACTATCTGTTACCGATAATTTCAGTGCTTGCAGAGAATACCTTACTGAAAATTGCTTATAATTTCCTTCTGCTCCTCGTTGGGTTCGACACTCTTACTTATCGAAAGGACTACGATAGATCCCCTATACTTGTGGGTCATCAAGACTCTTTTCTGGCGTCGTTGCCAAGGAGTGAAGCGCCTTTGGTAGGTGGAATTTGGTAAGGAAAAATTTATATAGAGTGCTGAAATTTACTGTCACTTGCTACTTTGGAAAGTAATCCTTTGAGGGGCTTGTTCGGGGTATCTTCACCCCGACCGGTAGAGCAAATAATTGCTCCTCAACCTACTGAACCTACTGAAAATGTCTACTTTGAAATTCCTTCGGGTATGATAGAGAAACTGCTGGCTAATCCTTTTACAGGAGATGGAACATTGCATCCCGATTTACACTTAATCTATGTGGATGAAGTTTGTGGATTATTTAAGCTTGCGAGTGCGCCCAATGATGTTATCAAGAAGAAGGTCTTCCCTTTATCTTTGAAGGGAGATGCATTGACATGGTATAGGCTATGTGATGATATGGGATCATGGAACTACAAACGATTGAAATTGGAATTTCATCAGAAGTTTTATCCTATGCATCTTGTTCATCGTGATCGTAATTATATATGTAACTTTTGGCCTCGCGAAGGAGAAAGCATCGTTCAAGCTTGGGGGAGGCTTAAGTCAATGTTATATTCATGCCCCAATCATGAGCTCTCAAGAGAAATGATTATTCAGAATTTTTATGCTCGGCTTTCTTGTAATAATCAATCCATGCTCGATACTTCTTGTATTGGCTCCTTTATGATGAAGACTATTGAATTCAAATGGGATTTATTGGAAAGAATTAAACGCAACTCTGAAGATTGGGACCTCGGCGAAGGTAAAGAGTCAGGTATAACACCTAAGTTCGATTGTGTTAAATCTTTGATGGATACCGATGCTTTCCATGAATTTAGCACTAAATATGGACTTGACTCTGAGATAGTAGCTTCTTTCTGTGAATCAATAGCTACTCATGTTGATCTCCCTAAGGAGAAGTGGTTTAAATATAATCCTCCCATTGAAGTGAAAGTAGTTGAACCTATTAAAGTTGAAGAAAAGACTATCACTTATAATGATCCTATTGTTCCTACTACTTATGTTGAGAAACGACCTTTCCCTGTTAGAATAAAGGATCATGCTAAAGCTTCAACTGTTGTCAACAAAAGTAATATTAGGACACACAAACCCTCTGAGCAAATTAAAGTTGAACCTAATATTTCTATGGTTAAAGATCTCTTGGCTGATAATATCAATTGGCATGTTATTTACTCCTGTGAAGAAACTGCTAGAATTGCTAAACCTGGTGCTAAAGATAAACATAGACCTGTTGTAGGCATGCCTGTTATTTCTGTTAAAATAGGAGATCATTGTTACCATGGCTTATGTGATATGGGTGCTAGTGCTAGTGCAATACCTCATTCCTTATACGAAGAAATTATGCATGATATTGCACCTGCTGAGATAGAAGATATCGATGTTACCATTAAGCTTGCCAATAGAAATACTATTTCACCGATTGGGATTGTTAGAGATGTTGAAGTCTTGTGTGGGAAGGTTAAATATCCTGCTGATTTTCTTGTTCCCGGTTCCCCACAGGATAGCTTTTGTCCCATTATATTTGGTAGACCCTTCTTGAATACTGTCAATGCCAGGATAGACTGCAAAAAAGATGTTGTTACCATTGGTTTGGGTGATATGTCTCATGATTTTAATTTTTCTAAATTTCGTAGACAACCCCGTGATGATGAATTTCCTAGTAAAGATGAAATTATTGGTCTTGCTTCTATTGTCGTACCTCCTAATGATCCTTTAGAACACTATTTTCTCGACCATGAAAATGATATGTTTATGAATGAAAGAAGGGAAATAGATGAAGTATTCTTTAAACGGGGACCTATTCTGAAACACAACTTACATGTTGAAATCCTAGGGGATCCTCCTCCACCCAAGGGCGATCCCGTGTTTGAGCTAAAACCTTTACCTAATACTCTTAAATATGCTTATCTTGATGAAAAGAAGATATATCCTGTTATTATTAGTGCTGAACTTTCAGAGCATGAAGAAGAGAAATTATTGAAAACTCTGAAGAAGCACCGTGCTGCTATTGGATATACTCTTGATGATCTTAAGGGCATTAGTCCCACTCTATGTCAACACAAATTAAATTTGGAGAAAGGCGCCAAACCAGTTATTGATCACCAACGACGGCTAAATCCTAAGATGAAAGAAGTGGTAAGAAAGGAAATATTAAAGCTCCTTGAGGCAGGTATAATTTATCCCGTTCTTTGATAGTCGATTGGGTAAGTCATGTCCCTTGTGTCCCTAAGAAGGGAGGTATTACTATCGTTCCTAATGATAAAGATGAATTGATCCCGCAAAGAATTATTACAGGTTATAGGATGGTAATTGATTTCCGCAAATTAAATAAATCTACTAAAAAATATCATTACCCTTTTCCTTTTATTGATCAAATGCTAAAAAGATTATCCAAACATACACATTTTTGCTTTCTAGATGGTTACTCTGGTTTCTCTCAAATACCTGTGTCAGTTGAGGATCAAGAAAAGACCACTTTGACTTGCCCTTTCGGTACTTTTTTTTATAGACGTATGCCTTTTGGTTTATGTAATGCACCTGCTACTTTTCAAAGATGCATGATGGCTATATTCTCTGACGTTTGTGAAAAGATTTGTGAGGTTTTCATGGATGATTTCTCCATTTATGGATCCTCTTTTGATGATTGCTTGAGCAACCTTGATCGAGTTTTGCAGAGGTGTGAAGAAACTAACCTTGTCTTGAATTTGGAGAAATGCCACTTTATGGTTAATGAAGGCATTGTCTTGGGGCATAAAATTTCCGAAAGAGTCATTGAAGTTGATAAAGCTAAAGTTGATTCTACTGAAAAGATGCCGTGTGTAGCGACCCGACCTCAGACGGTCAAGTCTCTGTGTATTTGTGCCATCCTGGATCAAGATCTTTGGCACACACAGTACATCAATGTATATATCAAAGTGCAATCACATGTATAAATAACGTAAAACTGATATATACCTCATATGTCTCAGCGAAAACAACAACGGGTGTGGAGTCCCATCAACGCCATCGGCAGGTTGAGTGTAGACCGTGACCCTGTATCGTAACTCTTACTCGTCGAGGAAATATCTGCAACATGATACGTTGCAGCCGTGTAGGTCAGTACATTGAATGTACCGGCAAGATCACAATAAGAGAAAACAGATGATAAACTATACTATATGCAGTATGGCTTTGTGGCTCAGATTCTGAGTTTTGTTTATGCGTAAAAGCTGGTTTTATTTTCCCTACATCAAAGGAATAAATGAAGTCTGTACTATAGAGTTTTCTATCATGACATGGTTCCGCCAACCGATGTCTCATAGCCCAAATTCATCATAAGTTGCCCACAATTAAGTTATCAGTCCGGTGTTGAGAGTTCCGAGATAGATCCAAGTCCAGAGGCTCAAATTGTCCGTAACCGGGGACACGGCTAAGCGATTAGGTTTAAACCCTCTGCAGAGGTTTGTACACTTTACCCGCAAGATTCGATCCCTCTTTTTTCGTTCTCGCACTTCAGGGTGTTTGAGAACAAGATGACCGAAACATGGTCTTCCGAAGAGTTCCCACGACCATGTCGGTGCTCATCCAATCCTACCGTAGTTCTACATCCGCTAGCACCGTCCCAGCCAGAGTCACAACTAAGGTCAACCAAGCCAGAGCCCACGGTGACTTGCGGTTGCACAGTAAGCTTCCGGGCATGAAGTATTCTTCCGTCTCTTTGAGTCTGGGTGAAGCTTTCCGCAAGATGTCATGGCGCTTCTCCATGCATCCCGGCCATCCACTGGTTTCTCCAGGTGCCCACAACCGCCCTTCACCCAAGAGTGTGTATTGAATTCTTGTCTCGAGTCTTGAAGTCTTGAGGCCTTGAAGATGCAGTCCTTGCAGATGTCATCATGGAGTTGTCATCATCGACGTAGAGTCCTCCTTCTTCACACCACTCTCGTGCACTCATACCAAACCCCGTCTACTATAGCGTAGCATTAAAATAAATAACGTCCCGGGCTTGGTAACAGGGTGATGGGTTCCTACCTCATGCATACTAATCAACTACAAGAATTCAATATCACTCTTTGGAGGGTGGTTGCAAAGATGCCACTAAATGCAATAAAACATAGGTATGAAAGCATGGTCAAAGTGAACTTGCCTGGTACGTTGATGAAGATAACAACGCTCTCACAAAATTTGATAGGACTATTCGTCACTCTCCGAAGAAACTCTATACAAGTCAAACATAGCATTCACATAAGCAATCACTCTAGCAAGCAATACTAACACTCAGAATAACAATTAAAACAAAAAAAAACTCAATAATAAAACTCCAACAAATTCCAAAGAAGCTACAAATAAAACTAGAAAGAAAAACTACTAACGAAAATCTATGACTTTGCTACAAGCATCTAACATAGTTTTGCCCTAAGTAAAAAAAACATAACAGCAATTAAAACACTAAACTAATAATTTAACAGAAAATAAAAAGTAAAACAACTAAGTTAACAGAAAGTATTTTTTCATAAAATTTTATTTGCAAAAGAAACAAATAAAAAGCTTTTATAAAACTCTAACTATGACCTATAGAAGGTTTCATACAAAACTAAGGAAAATAATTTTTTTAAAATAAAAATAAAAATTTCTCCTGTTGTCTAACAGAAACACAACTAATTTTGTCAAAAGTGACAAAAAGAAATAATTTAAAACTAATAAAAACAATAAAGAAAAAGCTAAAACAGAACTAATAATAAAACAAGACTTGTTTTGCTAAAAACCTAATTTAAATTAACCTAGAAATAAAATACTAAATACTACTGGATAAACAAAGGTCCTAGAGACCAGGAGCAAAAAGAATCGGTCAAAAATAATATTCCTAACTCAAAATAGCTCAAATCTAGTGATTTGAGCAAATTCATACTAAACACAAATTTAAACTGCTCAAATGTGAAATAAAATTGAACTAACAGAAACTTCATAAAATTTGTGATCCAAGGCAGTTGGAATCACTCAAAAATACCTTGTAGATAATTAACTATGGATTTTACAAGATTGAAACTATTCTGTTTTAAAAACAGAACGAAAAAAAAGTAGGTCGGGATTTACTGTAGCAGTTCCGATGATGGGGTACTCGTGGAGCTCCGGCGACGTCCTCCGGTGGCCCTCTGGCGTCGGGGAAGGGACGGTAGGGGGCGGCAGATCGGGGCGGAGCGAGTGGTTGGGTCGGTGGGTGGCTAGGATGGTCGGAGGTGGTGGGGCGGGGCGGCAATGCCGGCGGTGGTCCGGCGAACTCCGGCGAGGTGGCACAGCGACGTGGGGTGAGGAGAGGAGGGACTAGGGGGGGAATGGATGCGCGAGGTGGCCATTTACAGGGGGGGGGGGGCAGGTCGGTTTGGAGGAGGGGGCAAGGGATTTCGCGAATCCCGCGATCTCCGGCGATGGCCGACGTGGCGGTGCTCGGGAAGGAAATCCTGTTCGTGAGGAAGGAGATGATCTGGCGCGATTGGGCGGATTTGGCCCAAAACAAAAATACCTTTCCTTTTTAAAAAGAATCCGCGAATAAAAATCATTTAAAAAATAAAATATAGGAGTATTATATATCAAAATGATCAGAAAAATAATTCCAATTTAATGGGATATTTTCCAGGGGCAAATAAAATACTTTTTCAAAAATCATTTTTTTAAAATTCAAACAAAAAATCAAAATGACTTTCAAAACTCCATGGAAAATTTATTCCAACATTTTTAGGGTGTCATGTTACTCCCTCTCAACACTTTTGTTCAAGTGTTCTTTGTCGAAAAAGTTTTTAAATAAAACTCAAATGCCACTTTGAGTTGAAAACAAAATTTAAATGACAAATTCAAAATGAAATTTTTCTTTACTTCCCACTCTCTTTCATTGAATAATTCATGAGGATCATTGAGTGGCATGAAGTATGAAATATTTCCAAATTCAAATATTTTCAAACAGAAACTTTTTTTTTGGAAAGTCCTTTTATTCCCTCTCAACAAAACTTCAAAAGTTTAAAATTCCAATCAATTTCACTCCATCGATCACTCAACAATCAATCAAACAATCATATATTTTAATTATTATAACATTCCAAAATTTAGAATTTTGGGATGTTTCAAACTTCTACACTTAAAATGAATCTCGTCCTCGAGATTGAAGAAACTAACAAGAAAAGGTTAGGGGCTCGGGGTCTTCTAGCAAATATTTTGGTCGGAAAGGTCGTGGGTGCTACCACACTTAAAAACAAGGTTACAGTTCAATAAACTCGGATACTTCCTCTGGAGTGCCGACAATATATGTCTCTTCACATATCTTACAATAGCTCCTTCATTAACGCTCTTACATCGGAAGCATAGCTTTTTCCTCAAAATCTTGGGTCGGTTCGTCAAAGTTGAAGTTAAATCGAGACTGGATCTTCTTAGCTGATAGGTCTGTGTCCATTCTAGACAACTATCGAAATACTCATGGTGGTCTACCATTAATGGTTTCTGCAGAAAAAGGGCCTTGGCTTCATTCTCACCGTATAATCTACGATTGGCAACAACTGCCATGTACATGGGTTTATCATCATACCATTCTAAGGCTTAAGCAAGGCTTCAACGAGCGTCGTCACTTTACTATGGGTAAGTCTCTCAGATTTACCATTCCAAATACCAAGAGCGAATGATACGAGTAAGTCGGTATGGTGATCAATCCATTCCGCACCCAGATCATTACCCTGTATAAGGTTTAGCGAATCTCGTATTTCTAACACTAGGGCATTCTCGCAAGCATTGCAGAATTTCTCCTGTATTGAACAGGGATCGGGTAAATCCTTTGGTTCTGCAAGCCAAACAAAACATCTATCATTACTTCACAACTCTCGGGTTTTTTGCGTAACCTCCTACGAAACGTCTGCTGATCAAATCGCAGTCTTCCCAAAATTTCTTCTTCCAGTGGGTACTTGACCCTTATTAATTCCTGGGCCTATGGGTTATGAGCCCACTTCAACACTTGTACCAATTTCACTCATCCTTGGAGTTACAATTGCTCCATTTTCCAACATTACACCACTTTAAATCCAATAACATTTCATTTCTTAATACCATCATATCAAAGATAAAACTTCAACTCATTTTTTTTCCAAACTCCAACCTGTGGGACACATTTCCATTTCCAATTGTCTAGTGTTCTTCATAGGGTACTATCACCCTTAAAATGAAATTCACAAATCCATCCATAGACCATATTTCTCATATCCTCGAAAATGGTCAAAATCCGTGTTCATAGAGTAACAACTCATACAATTAAACATATGAAAACATGTCACCTTAACTTTATTGATTTCATGAATCCATTACAAACTTTGAGCACCCATTACATAACTCAACTTATTGTAATCATGAAAAAATTGGTTTCTACCACTCTTATTATCCATATCAAAATTCCAACTACTCAACTCCAGCTTCCTTCTTGTAGGAACATTTAGTAGCATAATGTCACTGCTTCCTTGCAATGAAAACACATAACTTTCGATAAGTCTTTGGGCTTCTTGGAGATGGTGCCTGCTGCTTGAGTTCCTTGCTTCCTTTCAAGACAATGATTGGCATAATGCCCGACGTCCTTACATTCAAAATAGGTAATATGACTCTTGTCCTTCTTTGCAGAAATTGGGTTGTTCTGAGGGTGTCTTTGTTTTCTCTTCCGAGGTTTCTTCATTCTGATCAAACCTTTTATTCCATGTGGATCAAACTCTATTGCTTCCGTCGAGAAGTATCCCAGATACTCTTTTCTTTCCTTGGTGCAATACTGTGAAAAATGTCCTTCTTCTCCACATGAATAGCAGGCATTGGAGTAAAATCTGTTGAGGCCTTCTCCATCGTGGTCTTCAACACATTCCTTCATCATAGGTTCTTTCATAACTTCTCGGGCGCTTCTTTCATTCCTTCTTCCTGCTCCTGAATAGTTTGTTGCACTATGGGGTAAATGTGACCTTTGAGTCGGGTAGTGGGTGGTTCCTTCACACAAGAAACAAGTCACCTGACTAGTTGGGCATTCCTCAGCTGGGTGTTTCTCCTCACAATGACGGCATCCATCCTTGTGTTCCTCATGGGTGTGTCCTATTTCTCCGCAAATCTTGCAGGCACAAGGTTTCTTCTTCGGGTTATCATAGTGCTTCCGGATGAGACGTGATCTTGTCAGAGTCTTCTTGAATTCTTCCCAAGTCTTTGCTCCATTCCATCCCTGTATAGCTTGATGCATCTGCCACCAGGTTGCGGCACTTTCTGTAAAGTACTGAAGAGCGTATGATACTTCATTCTTCCTTGAAACCAAATGGCTCCCGAAGTGATTCTCCATGTTCTGAATCCATAGCTCTGCCTCCGACTGGCTTTTCGGTCCAGAGCATATTAGTCCAACTTCATTCATCATCTATGGGGTCCAAAAGTTTTGGGATGAGATATGAGAGAGGTGGGGAGGGATATACACACAATACAAACAATAGTTTTTTGAAGAAACGGGTTTTACTTTGTGGCTGTCGGAAAACATCAAACAAATGACAGCTCACAAATCGCCGCATCTAATGTAAGTGTGTAACAGGGGTTTGGTCTTCTAAAGGTCAAATAATTCTTCAGATTCTTCAAATTCTTCTAGTCTTCGGAGTCTTCAATTGTTGCAGTTGCAATTTCTTCCAACGCATGGTGAAATCCTCTTTACTCTGAAATGGCCATCAGTTGTCCGATATCTTTAATTCTTGGAGTGACTTCAGTTGATCTTCCGTGTGGTCAAAAGGGAAAGGTGTATATTCTAACTATTTGAGGTGAGAGGGACAACTTGATAAAATCAAAAAAGATGAGAAGTAAGAGTGTTTTTGAAAATAAGGTTTTAGAAATTTCCTGTCCTATGGGCTTTCCGATTTCTAGGGTCACGTTCTACAGTCAACATGTGCTCTGATACCATATCTGTAGCGACCCGACCTCAGACGGTCAAGTCTCTGTGTATTTGTGCCATCCACAGATCGGTATCTTTGGCACACACGGTACATCAATGTATATATCAAAGTGCAATCACATGTATAAATAACGTAAAACTGATATATACCTCATATGTCTCGTGAAACAACAACGGGTGTGGAGTCCCATCAACGCCATCGGCAGGTTGAGTGTAGACCGTAACCTGTATCGTAACTCTTACTCGTCAAGGAAATATCTGCAACATGATACGTTGCAGCCGTGTAGGTCGATTACATTGAATGTACCGGCAAGATCACAATAAGAGAAAATAGATGATAAACTATACTATATGCGGTATGGCTTTGTGGCTCAGATCTGAGTTTTGTTTATGCGTAAAAGCTGATTTTATTTTCCCTACATCAAAGGAATAAATGAAGTCTGTACTATAGAGTTTTCTATCATGACATGGTTCCGCCAACCGATGTCTCATAGCCCAAATTCATCATAAGTTGCCCACAATTAAGTTATCAGTCCGGTGTTGAGAGTTCGAGATAGATCCAAGTCCAGAGGCTCAAATTGTCCGTAATCGGGGACACGGCTAATCGATTAGGTTTAAACCCTCTGCGAGAGGTTTGTACACTTTACCCGCAAGATTCGATCCCTCTTTTTACGTTCTCGCACTTCAGGTGTTTGAGAACAAGATGACCGAAACATGGTCTTCGAAGAGTTCCCGACCACCGTCCGGTGCTCATCCAATCCTACCGTAGTTCTACATCTGCTAGCACCGTCCCAGCCAGTCACAACTAAGGTCAACCAAGCCAGAGCCCATAGTGACTTGCGGTTGCATGTAAGCTTCCGGGCATGAAGTATTCTTCCGTCTCTTTGAGTCTGGGTGAAGCTTTCCGCAAGATGTCATGGCGCTTCTCCATGCATCCCGCCATCCACTGGTTTCTCCAGGGTGCCCGTCACAACCGCCCTTCACCCAAGAGTGTGTATTGAATTCTTGTCTCGAGTCTTGAAGTCTTGAGGCCTTGAAGATGCAGTCCTTGCGAGATGTCATCATGGAGTTGTCATCATCGACGTAGAGTCCTCCTTCTTCACACCACTCTCGTGCACTCATACCAAACCCCGTCTACTATAGCGTAGCATTAAAATAAATAACGTCCGGGCTTGGTAACAGGTGATGGGTTCCTACCTCATGCATACTAATCAACTACAAGAATTCAATATCACTCTTTGGAGGGTGGTTGCAAAGATGCCACTAAATGCAATAAAACATAGGTATGAAAGCATGGTCAAAGTGAACTTGCACAGTGCGTTGATGAAGATAACAACGCTCTCACAAAATTTGATAGGACTATTCGTCACTCTCCAAGAAACTCTATACAAGTCAAACATAGCATTCACATAAGCAATCACTCTAGCAAGCAATACTAACACTCAGAATAACAATTAAAACAAAAAAACTCAATAATAAAACTCCAACAAATTCCAAAGAAGCTACAAATAAAACTAGAAAGAAAAACTACTAACGAAAATCTATGACTTTGCTACAAGCATCTAACATAGTTTTGCCCTGAGTAAAAAAAAAACATAACAGCAATTAAGACACTAAACTAATAATTTAACAGAAAATAAAAAGTAAAACAACTAAGTTAACAGAAAGTATTTTTTCATAAAATTTTATTTGCAAAAGAAACAAATAAAAAGCTTTTATAAAACTCTAACTATGACCTATAGAAGGTTTCATACAAAACTAAGGAAAATAATTTTTTTAAAATAAAAATAAAAATTTCTCCTGTTGTCTAACAGAAACACGACTAATTTTGTCAAAAGTGACAAAAAGAAATAATTTAAAACTAATAAAAACAATTAAGAAAAAGCTAAAACAGAACTAATAATAAAACAGGACTTGTTTTGCTAAAAACCTAATTTAAATTAACCTAGAAATAAAATACTAAATACTACTGGATAAACAAAGGTCCTAGAGACCAGGAGCAAAAAGAATCGGTCAAAAATAATATTCCTAACTCAAAATAGCTCAAATCTAGTGATTTGAGCAAATTCATCTAAACACAAATTTAAACTGCTCAAATGTGAAATAAAATTGAACTAACAGAAACTTCATAAAATTTGTGATCCAAGGCAGTTGGAATCACTCAAAAATACTTCGTAGATAATTAACTATGGATTTTACAAGATTGAAACTATTCTGTTTTAAAAACAGAACGGAAAAAAAAGTAGGTCGGGATTTACTGTAGCAGTTCCGATAATGGGGTCCTGGTGGAGCTCGGTGGCGTCCTCCGGTGGCCCTCTGGCGTCGGGGAAGGGACGGTGAGGCGGCAGATCGAGGCGGAGGCGAGTGGTTGGGTCGGTGGGTGGCTAGGATGGCGGAGGTGGTGGGCGGGCGGCAATGGCGGCGGTGGTCCGCGAACTCGGCGAGGCGGCACAATGACGTGGGGTGAGGAGAGGAGGGACTAGGGGAATGGATCTGTGAGGTGGCCATTTACAGGGGGGCAGGTCGGTTTGGAGGAGGGCAAGGGATTTGTGAATCCGCGATCTCGGCGATGGCCGACGTGGCTGTGCTCGGAAGGAAATCCTGTTCGTGAGGAAGGAGATGATCTGGCGCGATTGGGCGGATTTGGCCCAAAACAAAAATACCTTTCCTTTTAAAAAGAATCCATGAATAAAAATCATTTAAAAATAAAATATAGGAGTATTATATATCAAAATGATCAGAAAAATAATTCCAATTTAATGGGATATTTTCCAGGGCAAATAAAATACTTTTTCAAAATCATTTTTTAAAATTCAAACAAAAATCAAAATGACTTTCAAAACTCCATGGAAAATTTATTCCAACATTTTTAGGGTGTCATGTTACTCCCTCTCAACACTTTTGTTCAAGTGTTCTTTGTCGGAAAAGTTTTAAATAAAACTCAAATGCCACTTTGAGTTGAAAACAAAATTTAAATGACAAATTCAAAATGAAATTTTTCTTTACTTCACACTCTCTTTCATTGAATAATTCATGAGGATCATTGAGTGGCATGAAGTATGAAATATTTCCAAATTCAAATATTTTCAAACAGAAACTTTTTTTTTGGAAAGTCCTTTTATTCCCTCTCAACAAAACTTCAAAAGTTTAAAATTCCAATCAATTTCACTCCATCGATCACTCAACAATCAATCAAACAATCATATATTTTAATTATTATAACATTCCAAAATTTAGAATTTTGGGATGTTACAAACTACACTTAAAATGAATCTAGTCCTCGAGATTCAAGAAACTAACAAGAAAAGGTTAGGGGCTCGGGGTCTTCTAGCAAATATTTTGGTCGGAAAGGTCGTGGGTGCTACCACACTTAAAAACAAGGTTACAGTTCCAATAAACTCGGATACTTCCTCTGGAGTGCCGACAATATATGTCTCTTCACATATCTTACAATAGCTCCTTCATTAAGCTCTTCTGTCAGAAGCATAGCTTTTTCCTCAAAATCTTGGGTCGGTTCGTCAAAGTTGAAGTTCGTCCGAGACTGGATCTTCTTAGGCGATAGGTGCATGTCCATTCTAGACAACTATCGAAATACTCATGGTGGTCTACCATTAATGGTTTCTGCAGAAAAAGGGCCTTGGCTTCATTCTCACCGTATAATCTACGATTGGCAACAACTGCCATGTACATGGGTTTATCATCATACCATTCTAAGGCTTAAGCAAGGCTTCAACGAGTCGTCACTTTACTATGGGTAAGTCTCTCAGATTTACCATTCCAAATACCAAGAGCGAATGATACGAGTAAGTCGGTATGGTGATCAATCCATTCCGCACCCAGATCATTACCCTGTATAAGGTTTAGCGAATCTCGTATTTCTAACACTAGGGCATTCTCGCAAGCATTGCGAATTTCTCCTGTATTGAGCAGGGATCGGGTAAATCCTTTGGTTACGCAAGCCAAACAAAACATCTATCATTACTTCACAACTCTCGGGTTTTTGCGTAACCTCCTCTGAAGCGTCTGCTGATCAAATCGCAGTCTTCCCAAAATTTCTTCTTCCAGTGGGTACTTGACCCTTATTAATTCCTGGGCCTGTGGGTTATGAGCCCACTTCAACACTTGTACCAATTTCACTCATCCTTGGCCTACTCTCTGCACATAAGGTATTGCAATCCGGTTTTTATTGGCCTACTCTCTTCAAAGATGCCTGTAAGTTTGTCTTATCTTGTGATGAATGTCAAAGAATTGGTAATATTAGTAGACGTCAAGAAATGCCTGTGAATTATTCACTTGTTATTGAACCATTTGATGTTTGGGGCTTCGATTATATGGGATTGTTTCCTTCCTCTAATGGGTATACACATATTTTAGTTGCTGTTGATTACGTTATTAAGTTGGTAGAGGCTATTCCAACTAGTAGTGCTGATCATAACACCTCTATTAAGATGCTTAAATAAGTCATTTTTCCGAGGTTTGGAGTCCCTAGATATCTAATGACTGATGGTGGTTCACATTTTATTCATGGTGCCTTTCGTAAAATGCTTGCTAAGTATGATGTTAATCATAGAATCGCATCCCCGTATCACCTGCAGTCTAGCGGTCAAGTAGAATTGAGCAATAGAGAGCTCAAATTAATTTTGCAAAAGACTGTTAATAGATCTAGAAAGAATTGGTTCAAGAAACTTGATGATGCATTATGGGCCTATAGAACTGCATATAGAAATCCCATGGGTATGTCTCAGTATAAAATAGTTTATGGAAAAGCATGCCACTTACCTCTCAAACTAGAACATAAGGCATATTGGGCTATTAAAGAGCTCAATTATGATTTCAAACTTGCCGGTGAGAAGAGGTTATTTGACATTAGCTCACTTGATCAATGGAGTACCCAGGCCTATGAGAATGCCAAGTTGTTTAAAGAAAAAGTTAAAAGATGGCATGACAAAAGGATACAAAAGCGTGAGTTTAATGTAGGTGATTATGTGTTGCTATACAACTCTCATTTAAGATTGTTTGCAGGAAAACTTCTCTCTAAATGGGAAGGCCCTTACGGTATCGAGGAGGTCTATCGTTCCGGTGCCATAAAAATCAACAACTTTGAAGGCACAAATCCGAAGGTGGTGAACGGTCAAAGAATCAAACATTATATCATAGGTAATCCTATAAATGTTGAAACTAATGGTATTGAAACCGTAACCCCGGAGAAATACTTAAGGGACACTATCCAGAACGTTTCAGACTCCGAAAAGGAATAGGTTTGTGGTACGGTAAGTAAACCGACTCCAAAATAGTTCTAATGGCAATTTTTATCCGTTTTGGAATATTTAAGAAAATAGGAAAATAAGAAGCAGTCCGGGAAGGACATGAGGCTTTCACGAGGGTAGGAGGCGCTCCCTACCCCTCTGGGCGCGCCCCCTGCCTCGTGAGCACCTCGTGTGCTCTCCGGACTCTGTTTTCTTGCACAATAGTTCTTTTGGTCGGTAAAAATTCATTATATAATGTCCCGAAGGTTTTGACCACCGTACCATGCAAATATCCTCTATTTTTGTTTCGAGCTGTTTTTCTGACAGATCTAGATCGCCATGACGTCTCCAAGTGCCCCCAAGGACAAGTTCTTTGAGAAGGTCATCAACCCCTACCTTGCGAAGGTGCTGCAACACCCTCAAACCATTGAGATGCATGAGGGGGTGCTGCACATCCGCGATGTTGAGGGACCAAGGAGGACCGAAAGCGTGGAGACAAGGCTCGAGGCAGTGGAGCAACAATTTTTCAAGTGTCAGGAGATGGTGGAACGCGGACTTGACTCCAATCACATAATGATCACGGAGTTCACCAACAACCACAAGCTGGATGCCAAGGACATTGGGGAGGCCATCTTCAAGCTTCAGGAGAAAATCGAGCACCTCCAAGCCCAGATCTATGACCTGCAAAACCAAAACTGTGAGTATGAATATAGATTAAAGAGGATGAGTTTGGCTACAGATTTAAGGATCCCGGAGACTCTATCATCCTTCTATGATGGTGAGCCTATGCCTTGGAAGATGGACGACAAGCCTACATCATCAACAACTCCATCATCGCCACCTCCGAAGAAAGAGACATAATCACATGGGTATGGGCACTCCCCTTGGCAACTGCCAAGCTTGGGGGAGGTGCCCCGGTATCGTATCACCATCACACTCCTATCTTTACCGTTTTTCTTAGTTCGATCCTTTTGGTAATATCTTGATCTAGTAGAATAAAGTTTTAGTATGATCTAGTTTTGAGTTTTGCTTTATGATCCTTCTATGTAATCGAGTCCGTGAGCTATATATAATAAAGATTAGTGTTGAGTCAAGGGCTTGATTATCTTGCTATGATCTTGAGGGAATAAAATAAAAAGGGAGAATAAAAAGAAATAAATAGATCATATTGATATTATGGAGAGTAATGACTTCACATATAAAGAGTATGATGATTAAAAGTTGTTGAGAGTTGACAAACATAGTTTTGGTCATCGTTGAAATTAATAGGAAGTAATAAATAAAGAGAGGTTTCACATATAAATATACTATCTTGGACATCTTTTACGATTGTGAGCACTCATTAAAATATGACATGCTAAAGAGGTGATGTTGGACAAGGAAGACAACGTAATGAGTTATGTTTTCTTATATCCGAAATAAAGTATATTGTAAAGGATGATCCAACATGTTGAGCTTGCCTTTCCCCCTCATGCTAGCCAATTCTTTGCACCAAGTATAGATACTACTTACGCTTCCAAATACCCTCAAAAACAAGTTTGGCCATGAGTGTCCACCATATCTACCTATGGATTGAGTAAGATCCTTCAAGTAAGTTGTCATCGGTGCAAGTAATAAAAATTGCTCTCTAAATATGTATGACTTATTAGTGTGGAGAAAATAAGCTTTATATGATCTTGTGATGTGGAAGAAATAAAAGCGACGGACTGCATAATAAAGGTCCATATCACAAGTGGCAATATAAAGTGACGTTCTTTTGCATTAAGATTCCGTGCATCCAACCATGAAAGCGCATGACAACCTCTGCTTCCCTCTGCGAAGGGCCTATCTTTTACTTTTGTCTTATTCATTATGCAAGATTCATGGTGATCTTCACCTTTCCTTTTTACATTTTATCCTTTGGCAAGCACATTGTGTTGGAAAGATCCTGATATATATATATCCAATTGGATGTAAGTTGGCATGAATTATTATTGTTGACATTACCCTTGAGGTAAAAGGTTGGGAGGCGAAACTATAAGCCCCTATCTTTCTCTTTGTCCGACTAATACTCCAAACTCATAAGTATAGCGTGAGTGTTAGCAATTGTGAATGACTAAATGATAGTTGAGTATGTGGACTTGCTGAAAAGCTCTTATATTAACTCTTTCTGATGTTATGATAAATTGCAATTGCTTCAATGACTGAGATTATAGTTTGTTATTTTATTTTATCGACACCTCTATCTGTAAACATGTGGACATATTTATCGTTATCGGCTTCTGCTTGAGGACAGGCGAGGTCTAAGCTTGGGGGAGTTGATACGTCCATTTTGCATCATGCTTTTATATTGATATTTATTGCATTATGGGTTGTTATTACACATTATGTCAGAATACTTATGCCTATTCTCTCTTATTTTACAAGGTTTACATGAAGAGGCAGAATTAGAGATGGCAATGGGTACCCATTACCCGCGTACCCTGCTGGTAAAAACCATATTAGGGTAAGGGTATGGGACATAAATTTACCCATGGGTACTTAAATGGGAAAATATCATACCCATCAGGTAGAGAGGGTATGGGTATGGGATCATATAACCCATGCCCGCATACCTATGTACTCATCTAAAATGTTGACTAAAATGTTCACAAGTGGGTTTCCTTTAATATCCTAATGTATTAAGTTTTCCCTTCTAATTACGCTAGGTAAAAAAATCTAATGTGTAGTCAAATTATCTCTATAATTTATGATGATTTTGTGAACTTAAAGTGTATGCCCATGTGTTGTTATTTTATGATTATGTGTTGTTGTTTAACATTTATATGTGTCACTTTATAGGCATGTATTTTTGTTTATGAGAATGTGTTGTTGTACATTGTTATTGGAAATGTGTTGCTATTAATAATTTATTACTATATGTTGCTTTTTACAACTATTTTCTACTCAATTGATGTGTTTAAAATACATGTATTTTTACCCGTGGGTACTGATGTCTACTACACAACCTGGTTCCTGTAGATGGTGTTGGGCCTCCAAGTGCAGAGGTTTGTAGGACAGTAGCAAATTTCCCTCAAGTGGATGACCTAAGGTTTATCAATCCGTGGGAGGCGTAGGATTAAGATGGTCTCTCTCAAACAACCCTGCAACCAAATAACAAAGAGTCTCTTGTGTCCCCAACACACCCAATACAATGGTAAATTGTATAGGTGCACTAGTTCGGTGAAGAGATGATGATACAAGTGCAATATGGATGGTAGATATAGGTTTTTGTAATCTGAAAATATAAAAACAGCAAGGTAACTAATGATAAAAGTGAGCGTAAGCGGTATTGCAATGCTAGGAAACAAGGCCTAGGGTTCATACTTTCACTAGTGCAAGTTCTCTCAACAATAATAACATAATTGGATCATATAACTATCCCTCAACATGCAACAAAGAGTCACTCCAAAGTCACTAATAGCGGAGAACAAACGAAGAGATTATGGTAGGGTACGAAACCACCTCAAAGTTATCCTTTCTGATCGATATATTCAAGAGTCCGTAGTAAAATAACATGAAGCTATTCTTTCCATTCGATCTATCATAGAGTTCGTACTAGAATAACACCTTAAGACACAAATCAACCAAAACCCTAATGTCACCTAGATACTCCAATGTCACCTCAAGTATCCGTGGGCATGATTATACGATATGCATCACACAATCTCAGATTCATCTATTCAACCAACACAAAGAACTTCAAAGAGTGCCCCAAAGTTCTACTGGATAGTCAAGACAAAACGTGTGCCAACCACTATGCATAAGTTCATGGGCGGAACCTGCAAGTTGATCACCAAAACATACATGATGACCCACAAGTATAGGGGATCTATCGTAGTCCTTTTGATAAGTAAGAGTGTCGAACCCAACGAGGAGCAGAAGGAAATGATAAGCGGTTTTCAGCAAGGTATTCTCTGCCAAATCTTGAAATAAGTGGTAACGAGATAGTTTTGTGATAAGATAATTTGTAAGGAGCAACAAGTAACAAAAGTAAACAAAGTGCAGCAAGGTGGCCCAATCCTTTTGTAGCAAAGGACAAGCCTGGACAAACTCTTATATAAGGAAAAGCGCTCCGAGGACACATGGGAATATCGTCAAGCTAGTTTTCATCACGTTCATATGATTCGCGTTCGATTACTTTGATAATTTGATATGTGGGTGGACCGGTGCTTGGGTGTTGTTCTTACTTGAACAAGCATCCCACTTATGATTAACCTCTATTGCAAGCATCCGCAACTACAACAAAAGTATTAAGGTAAACCTAATCGTAGCATGGAACATATGGATCCAAATCAGCCCCTTACGAAGCAACACATAAACTAGGGTTTAAGCTTCTGTCACTCTAGCAACCCATCATCTACTTATTACTTCCCAATGCCTTCCTCTAGGCCCAAATAATGGTGAAGTGTTATGTAATCGACATTCACATAACACCACTAGAGGCTAGACAGCATACATCTCATCAAAATATCGAACGAATACAAAATTCACATGACTACTAATAGCAAGACTTCTCCCATGTCCTCAGGAACAAACGTAACTACTCACAAAGCATATTCATGTTCATAATCAGAGGGGTATTAATATGCATAAAGGATCTGCACATATGATCTTCCACCAAATAAACCAACTAGCATCAACTACAAGGAGTAATCAACACTACTAGCAACCTACCAGTACCAATCCCGGACTTGGAGACAAGAATTGGATACAAGAGATGAACTAGGGTTTTGAGATGAGATGGTGCTGGTGAAGATGTTGATGGAGATTGCCCTCTCCCAATGATAGGAGCGTTGGTGATGACGATGGCGATGATTTCCCCCTCCCGGAGGGAAGTGTCCCCGGCAGAACAGCTCTGCCAGAGCCCTAGATTGGTCCCGAAAGGTTGCTTATGATTTTTTTATCGACGAAAGACCTCATATAGCAGAAGATGGCCATCAGAGAGCCAACAGGGGCCCATGAGGTAGGGGGCGCGCCTAGGGGGTAGGGCGCACCCCCACCCTTGTGGACAGGTGGGCCCCCCTCTGGTGAACTTCTTCCGCTCAATATTTTTTATTATTTCCAAAAATGACTTATGTGGAGTTTCAGGACTTTTGGAGTTGTGCAGAATAGGTCTCTAATATTTGCTCATTTTCCAACCCAGAATTCCAATTTAGGCATTCTCCTCCTTATGTAAACCTTGTAAAATAAGAGAGAATAGGCATAAGTATTGTGACATAACGTGTAATAACAGCCCATAATGCAATAAATATCGATATAAAAGCATGATGCAAAATGGACGTATCAACTCCCCCAAGCTTAGACCTCGCTTGTCCTCAAGCGGAAGCCGATAACGATAAACATGTCCCCATGTTTAGAGGTAGAGGTGTCGATAAAAATAAAATACGGACATGAAGGCATCATGATTATTCTCATAACAGCAACATATATAGATATTGTCATATGATTTCTCATGCTCAAGTAATAATCTATTCACAATGCAAAGTACGAATCATAAACTTTATTGAGGACCAACAAACTCTAATCTCAGTCATTGAAGCAATTGCAATTTATCATAACATCAGAAAGAGTCTATGTCAGAGCTTAATAGCAAGTCCACATACTCAACTATCATTTAGTCTTTCATAATTGCTAACACTCACGCGATACTTGTGGTTACGGAGTTTAAGTCGGACACAGAGAAAGATAGGGGATTATAGTTTCGCCTCCCAACCTTTTACCTCAAGGGTAATGTCAACAATAATAACTCATGCTCCCCTACATCCAATTAGATATATCTATCAGGATCTTTCCAACATACTATGCTTGCCAAAGGATAAAATGAAAAAGGAAAGGTGAAGATCACCATGAATCTTGCATAAGGTAGAGGATAATAAATAAAAGATAGGCCCTTCGCAGAGGGAAGCAGAGGTTGCCATGTGCTTTTATGGTTGGATGCACAAAATCTTAATGCGAAAGAACGTCACTTTATATTGCCCCTTGTGATATGAAACTTTATTATGCAGTTCGTCGCTTTTATTTCTTCCACATCACAAGATCGTATAAAGTTTATTTTCTCCCACACTAATAAGTCATACATATTTAGAGAGCAATTTTTATTGCTTTGCACCGATGACAACTTACTTGAAGGATCTTACTCAATCCATAGGTAGGTATAGTGGACTCTCATGGCAAAACTGGTTTAAGGGTTTTTGGAAGCACAAGTAGTATCTCTACTTGGTGCTGAGAATTTAGCTAACATGAGGGGAAAGGCAAGCTCAACATGTTGGATGATCCATGACAACATACTTTATCTCAGATATAAGAAAACATAACCCATTACGTTGTCTTCCTTGTCCAACATCAACTCTTTAGCATGTCATATTTTAATGAGTGCTCCCAATTATAAAAGATGTCAATGATAATATATTTATATGTGAAACCTCTCTTTCCTTATTACTTCCTATTAATTGCAACGATGACCAAAGCTATGTCTGTCAACTCCCAACAAATTTTAATCATCATACTCTTTCTATGTGAAGTCATTACTCTCAATAAGATCAATATGAACTCTTTGTTTCTTTTATTCTTTTTCTCTTTTCTTTATTCACTCAAGATCATGGCAAAATAAACAAGCCCTTAATTCAACACTAATCTTTATTATATATAGCTCACGGACTCGATTACATAGAGAGATCGAAAAACAAAACTCAAAACTAGATCAAGCCATAAACTTTATTCTACTAGATCAAGATACTACTAATAGGATCGACCTAAGAAAAACGGTAAAGATAGGAGTGTGATTGTGATACGATACCGGAGCACCTCCCCCAAGCTTGGCAGTTGCCAAGGGGAGTGCCCATACCCATGTGATTATGTCTCCTTCTTTGTTGGTGAAGAGGATGGTGGTGATGTTGACTTAGTTGATGGCATAGACTTCTCCCTTAATTTGTGCTTGAGGACAGAATTTTGGTCCCTCAAATCATCAATCTCCCACTCTAGGGTTAATATCTTTTTGCATAGGTCCTGCTTATTTTTCTGCAAGAGACGAAAAGGGATAAACTCGATCTTTGGTTTCTTTACCCTATCAGGGAGACTTGACCTTTTGAACTCCACATGCATGTACCCAGGTTGAGGTAGTGGGGCTTCATCTTCATCTGAGCTCGTCTCCTCCTTCCCCTTGGGTTCATAGTCCTCCTCTTCCTCCGTGGTCCAACCATCGTGCTCCACATCTCCGTAGACCTTAGAATTTAATAGGTAATCATCCACATAGCTTTCTCCTTCCGAATCCTGGGACGACATGTTGATCTAATCTGCAGTAGGACAGCTCGAAACAAGAACAGAGGATAATCACGTGATACAGGAGTTAAAACCTTCGGGAGAATATATAATGAATTTTTACCGGCAAAAATACGTATCGTGCAAGAAAACGGAGTCCGGAAGGCACACGAGGTGCCCACGAGGTAGGGGGCGCGCCCTCCACCCTTGTGGGGCCCTCGTGTCCTTCCCGGACTGCTACTTATTTTTCTATTTTTCTAAATATTCCAAAATGGAGAAATATTGCCTTAAAACTGTTTTGGAGTCGGTTTACGTACCGTACCACATACCTATTCCTTTTCGGAGTCTGAAACGTTCTGGAAAGTGTCCCTTATGTATTCCTCTGGGGTTACGGTTTTAATAACATTGGTTTCAACATTTATGGGATTACCTGAGATATAATGTTTGATTCTTTGACCGTTTACCACCTTCAGATTTGTGCCTTCGAAGTTGTTGATTTTTATGGCACCAGAACGATAGACCTCCTCGATAACGTAAGGGCCTTCCCATTTAGAGAGAAGTTTTCCTGCAAAAAATCTTAGACGAGAGTTGTATAGCAATACATAATCACCTACATTAAACTCACGCTTTTGTATCCTTTTATCATGCCATCTTTTAACTTTTTCTTTAAACAACTTGGCATTTTCATAAGCTTGGGTTCTCCATTCATCAAGTGAGCTAATATCAAATAACCTCTTTTCACCGGCAAGTTTGAAATCATAGTTGAGCTCTTTAATAGCCCAATATGCCTTATGTTCTAGTTCGAGAGGTAAGTGACATGCTTTTCCGTAAACCATTTTATACGGAGACATACCCATAGGATTTTTATATGAGTTCTATAGGCCCATAATGCATCATCAAGTTTCTTGGACAAATTCTTCATAGATCTATTGACAGTCTTTTGCAAAATTAATTTTAGCTCTCTATTACTCAATTCTACTTGACCACTAGACTATGGGTGATAAGGAGATGCAATTATGTGATTAACGTCATACTTAGCAAGCATTTTACAGAAAGCACCATGGATAAAATGTGAACCACCATCAGTCATTAAATATCTAGGGACTCCAAACATAGGGAAAATAACTTCTTTAAGCATTTTAATAGAAGTGTTATGATCAGCACTACTAGTTGGAATAGCTTCTACCCACTTAGTAACGTGCAACTAAAATATGTGTATATCCATTAGAGGCAGGAAAAGGTCCCATATAATCAAAGCCCCAAACATCAAATGGTTCAATAACAAGTGAATAATTCATAGGCATTTCTGGACGTCTACTAATATTACCATTTCTTTGGCATTCATCACAAGATAGGACAAACTTACGGGCATCCTTGAAGAGAGTAGGCCAATAAAAACCGGATTGCAATACCTTATGTGCAGTTCTATCTCCAGCGTGGTGTCCTCCATAAGCTTTGGAGTGGCACTTGCGTAGGACCTGTTCCTGTTCATGCTCAGGTACACAACGTCTAATAACACCATCTACTCCTTATTTATAAAGATGTGGGTCATCCCAAAAGTAATGTCTCAAATCATAGAAAAACTTTTTCTTTTGCTGGTATGTGAAACTAGGTGGTATAAATTTAGCAACAATGTAATTAGCATAATCAGCATACCATGGAGTACTACAAGAAGTATTTATTACATTTAATTGCTCATCGGAAAGCTACCATCAATAGGTAGTGGGTCATCAAGAACATTTTCTAACCTAGACAAGTTATGCGCAACGGGGTTCTCAGCTCCCTTTCTATCAACAATATGCAAATCAAATTCTTGTAGCAGGAGAACCCATCTAATAAGTCTAGGTTTAGCATCTTTATTCTCCATAAGGTATTTAATAGCAGCATGATCAGTGTGAATAGTTACTTTAGAATCAACAATATAAGGTCTGAACTTATCACAAGCAAATACAACTGCTAAGAGTTCCTTTTCAGTGGTAGCATAATTTCTTTGAGCATTGTATAGAGTCTTACTAGCATAATGGATAACATTTAATTTCTTATCAACCCTTTGCCCTAGAACATCACCTACGGCATAATCACTAGCATCACACATAATTTCAAAGGGTAAATTCCAATCAGGTGGCTGAACAATACGTGCAGAGATCAATGCTTTCTTAAGTATTTCAAATGCTTCTACACAATCATCATCAAAGACAAATGGTATATCTTTTTGTAATAAATTAGTCGAGAGGCCGAGAAATTTTTGAGAAGTCCTTAATGAACCTCCTATAAAAACCGGCGTGACCAAGGAAACTTCTTATACCTTTGATGTCCTTGGGACATGGCATCTTTCAATAGCACCAACCTTGGCTTTATCAACTTCAATACCTCTTTCGTAAACTTTATGCCCCAAGACAATACCTTCATTAACCATAAAGTGGCACTTTTCCCAATTCAAGACAAGATTAGTTTCCTCACATCTCTGCAAAACTCGATCAAGATTGCTCAAGCAATCATCAAAGGAAGATCCATAGACGGAAAAGTCGTCCATGAAAACTTCACAAATCTTTTCAGAAAAGTCAAAGAATATAGCCATCATGCATCTTTGAAAGGTAGCAGGTGCATTACATAAACCAAAAGGCATACGTCTATAAGAAAAAGTACCAAAAGGGCAAGTAAAAGTGGTCTTTGATTGATCTTTAGGTGACACAGGTATTTGAGAGAAACCAGAATAACCATCTCGAAAGCAATAATGTGTATGTTTGCATAATCTTTCTAGCATTTGATCGATAAAAGGTAAGAGGTAATGATCCTTTTTAGTAGCCTTATTTAATTTACGGAAATCAATTACCATCCTATAACCTGTAATAATTCTTTGTGGAATCAATTCATCTTTATCGTTAGGAACAACAGTAACACCTCCCTTCTTAGGGACACAATGGACAGGACTTACCCACTGACTATCAGCAACGAGATAAATTATACGTGCCTCCAGAAGCTTTAGTATTTCTTTTCTTACCACTTCTTTCATTTTAGGATTCAGACATTGTTGATGATCATGAACTGGTTTGTCATCTTCTTCCAAATTTATTTTATGTTGACATAGAGTGGGACTAATGCCCTTAAGATCATCAAGAGTATATCCAATAGCAGCACAGTGCTTCTTCAGAGTTTTCAATAATCTTTCTTCTTCATGCTCTGAAAGGTTAGCACTAATAATAATAGGATATATCTTCTTTTCATCAAGATAAGCATATTTAAGATTATCTGGCAACGGTTTAAGCTCAAACACGGGATCACCCTTGGGTGGAGGAGGATCCCCTAAGATTTCAACAGGCAAATTGTGTTTCAGAATAGGTTCCTGCTTAAAGAATACTTCATCTATTTTCCTTCTTTCAATCATAAACATGCCATTTTCATGGTCTAGCAAGTATTGTTCTAAAGGATCACTAGGAGGTACGACAATAGAAGCAAGACCAATAATTTCATCCTTACTAGGAAATTCTTCTTCACGGTGTTGTTTACTAAATTTAGAGAAATTAAACTCATGAGGCATATCACCCAAACCAATAGTAACAACATTCTTTTCGCAGTCTATCTTAGCATTAACGGTGTTCAAGAAGGGTCTACCAAATATAGTGGGACAAAATCTATCTTGTGGGGAACCAAGAACAAGAAAATCAGCAGGGTATTTAGTTTTCCCACACAAGACTTCAACATCTCTAACAATTCCCATTGGTGAAATAGTATCTCTATTGGCAAGCTTAATTATGACATCAATATCTTCTATCTCAGTAGGTGCAATATCATGCATAATTTCTTTGTATAAGTCATAAGGTATCACACTAACACTAGCACCCATATCACACAAGCCATGATAACAATGATCTCCTATTTTAACAGAAATAACAGGCACGCCTACCACAGGTCTATGTTTATCTTTAACACAAGGTTTAGCAATTCTAGCAGTTTCACCGCGGAATTGAATAACATGCCCATCAATATTATCAGACAAGAGATCTTTAACAATAGCAACATTAGGTTCAACTTTAACTTGCTCAGGAGGTGTATAAGTTCTAATATTTCTTTTACGAACCACAGTTGAAGCTTTAGCATGATCCTTTATTCTAACAGGGAAAGGTGGTTTCTCAACATAAGCAGTAGGAACAATAGGATCGTTATAAGTGACAATCTTTTCTTCAACTTTAGTAGGTGCAGCTACTTTTACTTCTATGGGAGGATGATATTTAAACCACTTCTCCTTGGGGAGATCAACATAAGTAGCAAAAGATTCACGTAAAGAAGCTACTATCTCGAGTCAAGTCCATATTTAGTGCTAAATTTCTGAAAAACATCGGTATCCATAAAAGATTTAACACAATCAAACTTAGGTGTCATACCTAACTCCTTACCTTCGCCGAGATCCCAATCTTGAGTTGCATTTAATTTTATCCAATAAATTCCATTTGAATTCAATAGTCTTCATCATAAAAAGAGCCAAAGACAAGAAGTATCGAGCATGATGTGATTGTTTTCAGAAAGCCGAGCATAATTTTTTTGAAGAATTATTTCTCTTGAGAGTTCATGATTGGGGCATGAATATAACATTGATTTAAGCCTCCCCCAAGCTTGGGCGATGCTTTCTCCTTCGTGAGGCCAAAAATTATATATATATAATTGCGATCACGACGAACAAGATGCATAGGATAATATTTCTGATGAAATTCCAACTTCATTCGTTTATAGTTCCATGATCCCGTATCATCACATAGCATATACCATGTCGATGCGTCTCCCTTCAAAGATAAATGGAAGACCTTCTTCTTAACAACATCATCGGGTATACCTGCAAGCTTAAATAATCCACAAACTTCATCCACATAGAGTAGATGTTCATCAGGATGCTTTGTTCCATCTCCTGTAAAAGGATTATCAAGCAGTTTTTCTAACATACCCGAAGGAACTTCAAAGGGAATAATTTCATTTTCAATAGGTTCAGTAGGTTGAGGAGCAACTCTTTGCTCTACTGGTCGGGGTGAAGATACCCCGAACAAGCCCCTCAGAGGATTACTTTCCATAGTAACAAGTGACAGTAAATTTCAGCACACTATATAAATCTTTCCTTACCAAATTCCACCTAACAAAGGCGCTTCACTCCCCGGCAATGGCGCCAGAAAAGAGTCTTGATGACCCACAAGTATAGGGGATCTATCGTAGTCCTTTCGATAAGTAAGAGTGTCGAACCCAACGAGGAAGCGTAGGAAATGATAAGCGGTTTTCAGCAAGGTATTCTCTGCAAGTACTGAAATAAGTGGTAATAGATAGTTTTGTGATAAGATAATTTGTAACGAGCAACAAGTAACAAAAGTAAACAAAGTGCAGCAAGGTGGCCCAATCCTTTTTGTAGCAAAGGACAAGCCTGGACAAACTCTTATACAAGGAAAAGTGCTCCCGAGGACACATGGGAATATCGTCAAGCTAGTTTTCATCACGTTCATATGATTAGCGTTCGATTGCTTTGATAATTTGATATGTGGGTGGACCGGTGCTTGGGTGCTATTCTTACTTGAACAAGCATCCCACTTATGATTAACCTCTATTGCAAGCATCCGCAACTACAACAAAAGTATTAAGGTAAACCTAACCATAGCATGAAACATATTGATCCAAATCAGCCCTTACGAAGCAACGCATAAACTAGGGTTTAAGCTTCATTACTCTAGCAACCCATCATCTACTTATTACTTCCCAATGCCTTCCTCTAGGCCCAAATAATGGTGAAGTGTTATGTAGTCGATGTTCACATAACACCACTAGAGGCTAGACAACATACATCTCATCAAAATATCGAATCGAATACCAAATTCACATGACTACTAATAGCAAGACTTCTCCCATGTCCTCGGGAACAAACGTAACTACTCACAAAGCATATTCATGTTCATAATCGAGGGGTATTAATATGCATAAAGGATATGAACATATGATCTTCCACCAAATAAACCAACTAGCATCAACTACAAGGAGTAATCAACACTACTAGCAACCTACTAGTACCAATCCCGGACTTGGAGACAAGAATTGGATACAAGATATGAACTAGGGTTTTGAGATGAGATGGAGCTGGTGAAGATGTTGATGGAGATTGCCCTCTCTCGATGAGAGGAGCGTTGGTGATGACGATGGCGATGATTTCCCCCTCCCGGAGGGAAGTGTCCCCGGCAGAACAGCTCTGCCGGAGCCCTAGATTGGTTCCGCCAAGGTTCCGCTTCGTGGCGGCGGAGTTTCGTCCCGAAAGGTTGCTTATGATTTTTTTTCTCGGTGAAAGACCTCATATAGCAGAAGATGGCCATCGGAGAGCCAACAGGGGGCCCATGAGGTAGGGGGGCGCGCCCAGGGGGGTAGGGCGCGCCCCCACCCTCGTGGACTGGTGGGCCCCCCTCTGGTGAACTTCTTCCGCTCAATATTTTTTATTATTTCCAAAAATGACTTCCGTGGAGTTCTAGGACTTTTGGAGTTGTGCAGAATAGGTCTCTAATATTTGCTCCTTTTCCTCAGAATTCCACTTGGCATTCTCCCTCCTTATGTAAACCTATTAAAATAAGAGAGAATAGGCATAAGTATTGTGACATAACATGTAATAACAGCCCATAATGCAACAAATATCGATATAAAAGCATGATGCAAAATGGACGTATCAATACATCAAGTGGATCACGTGAATATCCCATTGTCACCACAGATAAGCATGACAAGACATACATCAAGTGTTCTCAAATCCTTAAAGACTCAATCCGATAAGATAACTTCAAAGGGAAAACTCAATCCATTACAAGAGAGTAGAGGGGGAGAAACATCATAAGATCCAACTATAATAGCAAAGCTCGCGATACATAAAGATCGTGCCAAATCAAGAACACGAGAGAGAGAGAGAGAGAGATCAAACACATAGCTACTGGTACATACCCTCAGCCCCGAGGGTGAACTACTCCCTCCTCGTCATGGAGAGCGCCGGGATGATGAAGATGGCCACGGTGAGGGTTCCCCTCCGTGAGTGCGAGCAGGGCCCGATTGGTTTTGGTAGCTCTGAGGCTTGCAGCGGCGAAACTCCCGATCTATTCTGCTCCCCGATGTGTTTAGGGTATATGGACATATATAGGCGAAAGAAGTCTGTCAGGGGAGCCACGAGGGGCCCACCAGGGTGGAGGGCGCGCCTCCTGCCTCGTGCTCTCCTCGTTGATCCCCTGACATGCACTCCAAGTCTCCTGTATTGCTTTCTTTCCAAAAATAACTTTTCCGAAGGTTTCATTCCGTTTGGACTCTGTTTGATATTCCTTTTCTGCGAAACACTGAAACAAGGGAAAAAACAGAAACTGGCACTGGGCTCTGGGTCAATAGGTTAGTTCCAAAAGTAATATAAAAGTGCATAGTAAAGCCCATAAAACATCCAAGATGGATAATATAATAGCATGAATATTTCATAAATTATAGATACGTTGGAGACGACAAGATCCCCAAGCTTAATTCACGGTCGCCCTCGAGTAGGTAAATGATAAAAGAAATAATTTATGAAGTGTGAATGCTAGCAGGTGCATAAGTTTGATCAATGATAATTTCAATCACCTTTTCTAGCATCATTATATGTCATAACAGTAGTTCAACTCATATAACTTTTCATGATCAAGTAACAAGCTATTAACATGTTAAAGTATAGATCATAAACTTTCTTGAAAACTAACAAACCGTGTTATTAGTCATCAAACAATTACAATTCATCTTATTTTCAGGAAGAGTCTATGTCGAGCTTTGATTCAAGAAACTTCACATACTCAACTATCTTTTAGTCTTCCATGATTGCTACCACTCAAAGCATATTTTTAGAACAAATAGCATCCATCGAACACAAAGAAAGATAGGGGCTTAATGTTTCGCCTCCCAACTTATTTATCATATAGATAATTGTCAACAATAATAATTCATGATCAAATATATTTGAATGGCCATATATGCTCAGATCTTTCCATCACATGATGCTTGCCAACTAAAGAGTAGGTTGGAATGAGAAGGAATACTACTGACTCTTGCATAAAAGTAAAAGATAGGCCCTTCGCAGAGGGAAGCAGGGATTTGTAGAGGTGCTAGAGCTCGAAGCAAAAACAGAGATGAAAATAATTTTGAGAGTTATTCTTTCATTGTCAACATAATGACCAAGAGTTCCGAATATCTTCCATACTAGATACATCATAGGCGGTTCCCACGCAGAAAGGTAAATATTTTAATCCCCCACTGTAACATCCCAAATTATCAATTTGGAATGTTATACATAGGTCATCATATGCATATCATATTTTCTTGCATTTTGGCTCGATCCTAGAAATGTCACGTAACTCAAGGACCCACGGAGAGAGTTGGAGAATTCGTTATTTTCATATTTGAGTTTTCTCAAATTTTGAAAATAGGATCATTTGATTTTATTTATTTTATCTTCAATTATTTCTATTATCAAAATATGAGAGAGGGAATAAAATGACTTTCCCAAAATAAAGAAATATTGAAGATTTAATAAAAAAATCAAATAAGATTTTTATTTGGAGTTAATCGCTATTTTATTTGAATTTAGGAAAAATGCGTGTTTTTTCAAAATGGCATTTAGGCCCCAAATAAATGTACATCTTGTCTGGCTTGATTTTAGAAGACGGGGAAAATTTATTTCGGGATTTTTGGAGTCCGTTTAGTATTTCTTTCGTTAGTTTTTCTGTGCGTAATGATTTAAAAAAAACGAACCGACTATTGGGCCGTAACCGGCCAGGACTCCGCCTGGCCGGGGTCTTTATATAGCGCCCGGGCCGACCCCCAGCCAAGCCGCGGCCTTGACCCACCACCGCCCAGCCGCCCTAACCCTAACCCTAACCCTAGCGCGCCGCCACGCCGCCGCACCACGCCACGCCGCCCGCCACGCCGCCGCCGAGCCGCCGCCGACCGCCGCCGCCGCCGAGGTTGACCCTGCCGCCGCCGTTTTTTTAGAAAAACCGATCGGTTTTTTTCAGATCCGTTTTTTATTAGATTGGCTTTTTTTCTCGGTTTAGGTTAATTAGTGAGCGTTCGCTCGTTCGTTCGTTTTAACAAACGCGTTCATCGTTTAGATCCAGATAACGAACGTCCATCGTTTTTCTTTTTCTCGGATTTATTCCGCGATTTTTTTGATCGCGATTTTTGATCCGATTTTCAGTCTAGTATAACTTTTCGCTCGTTTGTCGGAATCAGGCGATTCAAGCGCCTAGAGTTTCGTCTCGAAACCCTCTTTCTGAATAATCAACTCAAACAAGTTTTTGCTACTATAAAATTTGACTTAGGTCCATATTAGTAAACTAAGCTTATTTCTTTCACCGTTTGACTTTCGTTGCTTCGTTCGATTTGATTCTTTTTGCAAACCGGAGTTCTTAAGTTGGACTTTCTAGTTAGATCTTTTATTTGAGTTTTACCTGTGCATTAGATGAGTACTCATTGTATGCTCGTTTGTTTGCGATAGAGTACCCGGAGTGCGCAGCTTGCTACTTCGACTCGCTAGGTTTCACGGATCATCAGCAAGGCAAGTAACACTTTGATCATACCTCTTTACTACCCAGTTTTATGCATTAGATCAATCCTCAAACATTGCATGATTAGGATCTAATTAAACTATGGTTTTTGGGAAAGTAGTTGAGGTAGTACCTATTACCTGTTTTATTATCAAACACTTGGGAGTTACTTCTACGTTTGCTTATTATGCCATGCTATGCTAGTAGACGTGGATTGGGTGAGTGTATCCATGATGTATGTGAGGCTGTTAATTAATGGTTTATTTAAGGTGGCAACTTTAATACACATCTGGGTGGATTGAGGTACCTGGGTATTCCGAGATTGCCTGCTTCTTTTATGGACCGCCACCCAGGCTCAAAGGGATCATGAGATTATTCATGCTAGAAACTTCCGTGTGCAGCCACAAGCTACTATGGGCTCTAGCATAGTTGATTAAGTCGTGCGAACTCTTACAGTGGTAGACTAGCAGATGTAGAGGGATGTAGGTGTAACTTTCTACCCGTTCGTAAGGTGCTAGCGCTTCTGAAAGACTATGTCTCGGTCATCCGTTTCTCAAACACCATGTAGTGCGAGAATTCCAACGGAGGAGATCGAGTCTTGTGGGGAAAAGTGCGCAAACCTCTGCAGAGTGTATCAAACTAATCATGGTTAGCCGTGTCCACGGTTATGGACATCTTGAGTATCTAGTACTTGGATTATCATGTGAATCTCATCATGTTACTTTAATTAATATTGTTGGGTTTTAATGATGATGTTTAATTGGGATTGAGAATGCTGTCAACCATTCTCAATGTTTAACAACCACCATGATAGTTAAATAAAATTTATTCCTTTGCAGTAGGGAAAAATTGCCTTTACGCAAAACTTTAACCATAGAGCTTTCCACCAGCCATATATGCATGTAATATAGCATTACTCTTTCATTTTACTCTCTATGTGTTACATTGCCAGCATATTCCATGTGTCTTGACCGTTTCGGGCAGCAACGTTCATGTTGCGAGACTTTTCGCATTTACGAGTAAGGTGACTTAGGTCGTGGTTCTATACTCGATGATGCCATTGGAGTTGATGGACTCGCTTATCTTCCAAGCCTTCCGCTGTTATCGTTTTTAGATGGCCTTAAGTCATATTTATTGTAATAAGTTCTCTTTTGAGACATTCGATGTAATAAGTGTGTGATTGCTACTCTGTTTTAAATCCTTCAAGTAATCATGCGTCAAGACTATCGATCCAGGATGACACTGATGCACGTAGGTCGACTGCTTGAGGTCTGGTCGCTACAAGATGGTATCGAGCACACTGACTGTAGGACACGACCACTAAGCTAAAGACCTAGAACACTACTCTTTCTTCTCATTTTTGACTCCTCATCTTTTCTACTCTTTTAGGATGGCGGATGCAAGGAACAAGTTCATGCAACCGGATGATGATACACCCTTTGGACGTCACTTGAAGGAAGTCACTAGATATCTGAACATCGGAGTACCAAGCTTCACCGGGACCTACAACGCCACTTTACCCGAAGAGGAGTGCTGGATGCTTCAAGTTCAAGTTCCAGGAAGGACATTCGCACCAGTCACAGAGCCCATAGAGTTTTCCTTTGATGCACCAACCTGGAGTCTAGGAAAGAGCATGGCAGCCCACATCACCATGGGACATATTGGAGAAGTTTACCGCAATGATCTCAAGGATACTATCTACCAGATTTGTGGGCGCCGAGATGAGCAATGGGAGATGATCAACACCAGGAGGGATAGATCAATCGCAGCATATATCCAGGAGTTAAGCCAGCACATCCGACGTTAGGAGAACTAGATGTGCGCAGGTATGATGGATCTGCAGAAGGCCTTGACCAAGATCACGAAACTAGAGGAAGAACTCAAGGCTACACGCGAAGATTACATGGAAGAAATTGAAGTGCTAGTGGAGAAGAATGACGACTTAACCAGGAAGCTCGGAGTTTTCATGGGAGACCCCGCGCCAGGAGGAGATGATGACGATTCCACTTGCCCGAATAACTATATCATCATCGACGACACCGACTCGCACCCGGCAGCCGATGATGACTATGTTGATGAAGCTGGAGCGGATATCATGGAGTCTTCATCGAAGCAGTTTTTCTAGTTGACCACCATAACAGTAGTAGAATTTCACCCATTGTATCTAGTTTAGTCCAAGCACTTTTGTAACGATAGTTAGACCGTTGTATGCCCTTGTTTGAATTGATTGGAGTGATATTGTTTGCATTTGTCTCATTTGCATATGGGTAGTGTTTTCTCACTAGACCTCATTCTATTCTATATTCTCATCTTCTCTAAACACCCTCAGATGCCTTCGAGATGCGACACCGGATTTGTTTTCCCACCAGAGATCACTCAGTTGATTCAGCAGCAGAATGCTTTGATGCAAGCACCACCACCACCACCTGTTGACCATTTGACTCGTTTCTTGAGGCTAAATCCGCCGGTGTTTTCCAGTAGCACCGAGCCGATTGTTGCAGATGATTGGCTCCGCAAGGTTGGAAGGGAGCTGGCCCGCTGCAGGATGCATGAGATGCGGAGAGAGTGCGTTTTGCCGCACATCGGCTTGATGGACCCGCAGCATCATGGTGGGAGAATTACATAGCCACACACCCTATTGACAATGGTCACATGGGATCAGTTTCAGCAAGCTTTCCGTACTGCCCATGTTTCAACAGGAGCTATGGCCATGAAGAAGCGTGAGTTTCGCAACTTACGCCAAGGAGGACGCACTGTAAGCCAGTATGTGGAGGATTTTAGTAAGTTAGCACGTTATGCCTCGGATGACGTTGCTACAGATGCAGCCAAGCAGGAGAAGTTCCTGGAAGGACTTAATGATGAGCTGAGTATGCAGTTGATGGTAGCAACTTTCAACAACTACCAGGAGTTGGTAGATCGTGCTCTTATGATTGAAGGGAAGCAGCAACAGATTAAAAACCGCAAGAGGAAGTATGGTCAAGGGAAGTACAATTCTGGAGCTCAGCAAAAGCTACGCTTTACCCCAAAACTGGGAGGACAATTTCAGCATACCCATGGAGGAGGTAGCTCGCACAATCATAATGGTTCCAAGAATGGAAAGCAGAATGGAGGAAGCAACGGACAAAACCGCACCAACCCGTCAACCCCAGCCAAGAGACACCTGAGCCAAGTCACTTGCTTTAAGTGTCAGAAGACTGGACATTATGCCAATGAATGTCCCGAAGCCTAGAATGGAAATGGCAATGGAAGCTCTGGGAAGAAGCCGAACCCTTTAAATAGGGGACTGGTGAACCACGTTAACATGGAGGAGGTTGAAGCTCAGCCAGACGCAGTAATAGGTAAGTTTTTGGTTAAGACATTTACTGCAATCGTTCTTTTTGATACTGGTGCATCGCATTCATACATATCACGGGGATTTGTGGATAAGTACAAACTGCCCACCAAGGTTCTTAGAACACCTATGCTAGTAAGCTCACCAAGAGCGGAGTATATGGCCAGTCGTGGATGTTTTCAAGTACCTTTGAGCATAGGTAGGCATGTTTTCCCCACGGATTTAATCATTCTGGAATCGCAAGGTTTGGACGTGATTCTAGGTATGGATTGGCTATTGATGTTTGGAGGGAACATCGATTGCGCCAGTAAGTCGATTCTGCTTACCACCCGGAAGGAAGAAGAATCAAGTATGTGTCACGGCATGAGCCAAGAGGACACAAGTAAATTCCTTATCGTGAGTTGTGCAGGAGGAAGTGACAGTGGTGAAGAATTACCCGGATGTGTTCCCAGAGGAGTTGCCAGGCATGCCACCAGATAGAGACATTGAGTTTCTGATTGAGCCGTTGCCAGGCACAGGGCCGATATCTAAGAGACCGTACCACATGCCCGCACAAGATTTGGAAGAAATTAAGAAGCAGATTAAGGAGTTACTGGATAAAGGTTTTATTCGCCCAAGTTCTTCGCCTTGGGGATCGCCAGTACTTCTAGTGGAGAAGAAGGATGGATCATTGAGAATGATTTTGATTATCGAGGATTGAATGAAGTAACTATCAAGAACAAGTACCCGTTGCCCATGATCAATGACTTGTTTGACCAATTGCAAGGAGCTAAGGTATTTTCCAAGATCGATTTGCGATCAGGATACCATCAGTTAAAAAATTCCGGAGCAGGATATACCCAAGACGGCTTTTACCACCAGGTACGGGCTGTATGAGTATACCGTTATGTCATTTGGGCTGACTAACGCACCTGCCTATTTCATGAACATGATGAACAAGGTGTTTATGGAGTTTTTGGATAAGTTCGTCGTGGTGTTCATTGATGATATTTTGGTCTACTCAAAGAACGAAGAAGAGCATAAGGAGCATTTGCGTTTGGTACTTGAGAAGCTCAGAGAACATCAGTTATATGCTAAGTTCAGCAAATGTGAGTTTTGGTTGAAGGAAGTTGGATTTATCGGACACGTTATATCCAGAGAAGGTATAGCAGTAGATCCCACCAAAGTTGCCACTGTGACAAACTGGGAAGTACCAACGGCAGTTGGAGAGATCCGGAGTTTCCTTGGACTGGCAGGATACTACCGGAGATTCATTGAGAATTTCTCGAAGATTGTGAAGCCTATGACGGAGTTATTAAAGAAGGATACCAAGTTCAACCGGACTGAGGAATGTGAGGCTAGTTTCCAAGAGTTGAAGAAACGTTTGGTTACATCACCAGTGTTGATTCTGCCAGATCAGCTCAAGGATTATGAGGTGTATTGCGACGCTTCACGTCGAGGACTGGGAGCAGTACTTATGCAGGAGGGAAGAGTTGTTTTATATGCCTCACGACAACTTAAGCCCCATGAGTTAAATTATGATACCCATGATTTGGAGTTAGCAGCCGTAGTGCTCGTGTTGAAGACTTGGAGACATTTTCTCATTGGAAACCATTGTGAGGTGTACACGGATCATAAGAGTTTGAAGTACATCTTCACGCAGAAGGAGTTGAATCTCAGGCAAAGGAGATGGTTGGAGCTCATCAAGGATTATGATATGAGATTGCATTATCACCCCGGAAAGGCTAACGTAGTAGCAGATGCATTGAGCCGCAAGAGCCATGTCAACGCACTCATGACCGGAGGTTTACCAAAGGAGTTAGCCGATGAATTTCGAGAGCTATGTTTGGAGATAGTTCCGAGAGGCTATGTAGCAGCATTGGAGATACAGTCTACTTTGATGGATAAGATCAAAGAAGCTCAGAAAACTGACAAGGAGATTGCCTCTATTAAAGAGAAAATGAGCAAGGGAAAAGCTAAGGGATTTCGTGAGGATGAGCACGATACCCTATGGTTTGAGGACCGCGTTATGTGCCTAATGACCCGGAGATCATGAAGTTGATTTTGCAAGAGGCCCATGACTCGCCGTACTCGATTCACACAGGAAATACCAAAATGTATTTGGATTTGAAGGACACTTTCTGGTGGACCGGAATGAAGAAGGATATTGCGGAGTATGTAGCAGTTTGTGATGTATGTCAGAGAGTGAAGGCGTAACATCGTAAGCTGCCGGGTTTGTTACAGCCATTGCTGATACCCGAATGGAAGTGGGAAGAATTAGGCATGGACTTTATCACTGGATTGCCCAGGAACCGTTCAGGCTATGACTCGATTTGGGTTGTAGTCGATCGTTTGACGAAGGTAGCTCATTTCATCCCAGTGAAGACCACTTACAGCAGTGCTAAGTTGGCTAAGATATATATGACCAGGATCGTATGTCTGCATGGAGTTCCGAGGAGTATCGTATCAGATAGAGGAACCCAGTTTACCTCAAAGTTCTGGAATCAGTTGCACGAAACTTTGGGTACCAGGCTAGAGTTCAAGATGTTTTTCATCCGCAGCAGATGGATGCACCGAGAGAGTCAATCAGATTTTGGAGGATATGCTGAGAGCATGTGCATTGGATTATGGATCAAGTTGGGATGACAACTTGCCATATGCGGAGTTCTCTTATAACAACAGTTATCAATCCAGTTTGAAGATGGCCCCTTTTGGAAGCCTTGTACGGAAGGAGGTGCAGAACCCCGCTGCTGTGGGATGAAGTTGGAGACCGCCAGTTGTGTGGACCAGATTTGATTAAGGAGTCTGAACAGAAGGTGAAGTTGATTCGCGAAAGACTCAAGGTAGCCCAGTCTAGGCAGAAGAGCTTTGCGGATTCAAAACGCAAGGAGACAGTTTTTGAAGCCGGGGATAGAGTATATCTTCGATTATCCCCACTTCGAGGAGTTAAGCGCTTTGGAGTTAAAGGAAAGTTAGCGCCACGTTTTTGTGGGACCATACAAAGTTTTGGAGCGCATGGGAGAAGTTGCTTACAAGTTGGAATTGCCCGAAGGATTGTCAGGAGTACACGACGTGTTCCATGTTTCCCAGTTGAAGAAGTGCCACGCAGAGATGGCTGATATACTGCTGGGGGATACTGTGCCGCTGGAAGCAATTCAGTTGGGTAATGACTTGACCTATGAGGAGAAACCAGTCAAAATTCTCGAGTTTGCCAGCCGAGTCACCCGCAGCAAGGTTATCAAGTTTTGCAAAGTCCAGTGGAGCCACCACACCGGGGATGAAGCCACCTGGGAGCGAGAGGAAGACCTGCTGAAGGACCACCTCACCTATTTTCTAGCCAACCCGAATCTCGAGGGCGAGATTCATCTTAAGGGGGGTAGGTTTGTAACATCCCAAATTTTCAATTTGGAATGTTATACATAGGTCATCATATGCATATCATATTTTATTGCATTTTGGCTCGATCCTAGAAATTTCACGCAACTCAAGGACCCACAGAGAGAGTTGGAGAATTCGTTATTTTCATATTTGAGTTTTCTCAAATTTTGAAAATAGGATCATTTGATTTTATTTATTTTATCTTCAATTATTTCTATTATCAAAATATGAGAGAGGGAATAAAATGACTCCAAAATAAAGAAATATTGAAGATTTAATAAAAAATCAAATAAGATTTTTATTTGGAGTTTATCGCTATTTTATTTGAATTTAGAAAAAATGCGCGTTTATCAAAATTGCATTTAGGCCCCAAATAAATATTCATCTTGCCCGGCTTGATTTTAGAAGCCGGGGAAAATTTATTTCGGGATTTTTGGAGTCCGTTTAGTATTTCTTTCGTTAGTTTTTCTGTGCGTAATGATTTAAAAAACGAACCGACTATTGGTCAGAACCTGCCGGGACTCACTTTGGCGGGGTCTTTATGTAAGCGCCGGGCCGACACCAGCCGCCCAGCGCCGCGCCCTAACCCTAACCCTAAGCGCGCCGCCGCTGTCCGCCGCCCGCCAGCGCCCGCACCGCCGCCGACCGCCGAGGTTGACCCCGCCGCCGCCGGTTTTTTTAGAAAAACCGATCGGTTTTCCCGTTAGTTTTTCATCGGTTTTCTTAGATCCGTTTTTTATTAGATCGGTTTTTTTTCTCGGTTTAGTTTAATTAGCGAGCGTTCTCTCGTTCGTTCATTTTAACGAACGCGTTCATGGTTTAGATGCAGATAACGAACGTTCGTTCGTTAATCTGTTCGTTGTTTTTCTTTTTCTCGGATTTATTCCGCGATTTTTCTGATCGAGGTTTCTGATCCGATTTTCAATCTAGTATAACTTTTCGCTCGTTTGTCGGAATCAGGCGATTCAAGCGCCTAGAGTTTTGTCTCGAAACCCTCTTTCGGAAAAATCAACTCAAACAAGTTTTTGCTACTGTAAAATTTGACTTAGGTCCAGATTAGTAAACGAAGCTTGTTTCTTTCGCCGTTTGACTTTCGTTGCTTCGTTCGATTTGATTCTTTTTGCAAACCGGAGTTCTTAAGTTGGACTTTCTAGTTAGATCTTTTATTTGAGTTTTACCTGTGCATTAGATGAGTACTCATTGTATGCTCGTTTGTTTGAGATAGAGTTCCCGGAGTGCGCAGCTTGCTACTTCGAATCGCTAGGTTTCACGGATCATCAGCAAGGCAAGTAACACTTTGATCATACCTCTTTACTACCCAGTTTTATGCATTAGATCAATCCTCAAACATTGCATGATTAGGATCTAATTAAACTGTGGTTTTTGGGAAAGTAGTTGAGGTAGTACCTACTACCTGTTTTATTATCAAACCCTTGGGAGTTACTTCTACGTTTTCTTATTATGCCATGCTATGCTAGTAGACGTGGATTGAGTGAGTGTATCCATGACAGATGTGAGACAGTTAATTAATGGTTTATTTAAGGTGGCAACTTTAATACACATCTGGGTGGAATGAGGTACCTGGGTATTCCAGGATTGCCTGTTTTTTTATGGACCGCCACCCAGGCTCAAAGGGATCATGAGATTATTCATGCTAGAAACTTCCGTGTGCAGCCACAAGCTACTATGGGCTCTAGCATAGTTGATTAAGTCGTCTGAACTCTTACAAAGTGGTAGACTAGCGCAGGCGTAGAGGGATGTAGGTGTAATCGTCTACCCATTCTTAAGGTGCTCGCGCTTCGAAGACTATGTCTCGGTCAACCGTTTCTCAAACACCATGTAGTGCGAGAATTCCAACGGAGGAGATCGAGTCTTGTGGGGAAAAGTGCGCAAACCTCTGCAGAGTGTATCAAACTAATCATGGTTAGCCGTGTCCCCGATTATGGACATCTTGAGTATCTAGTACTTAGATTATCATGTGAATCTCATCATGTTACTCTAATTAATATTGTTGGGTTTTAATGATGATGTTTAAATGGGATTGAGAATGCTGTCAACCATTCTCAATGTTTAACAACCACCATGATAGTTAAATAAAATTTATTCCTTTGCAGTAGGGAAAAATTGCCTTTACGCAAAACTGTAACCATAGAGCTTTCCACCAGCCATATATGCATGTAATATAGCATTACTCTTTCATTTTACTCTCTATGTGTTACATTGCCAGCATATTCCATGTGCTGACCCGTTTTCGGGCTGCAACGTTCATGTTGCAGACTTTTCAGACGACGAGTAAGGTGACTTAGGTCGTGGTTCTATACTCAGTGATGTCGTTAGAGTTGATGGACTCGCTTATCTTCCAAGCCTTCCGTCGTTATCGTTATTAGATGGCTTTAAGCCATATTTATTGTAATAAGTTCTCTTTTGAGACATTCAATGTAATAAGTGTGTGATCGCTACTCTGTTATAAATCCTTCAAGTGTTGTGCGTGTCAGCATTACTGATCCAGGGATGACACTGATGCACAGAGGTCAGACTGTTTGAGGTCTGGTCGCTACACCATCCACCAACGATCACACTCCACGACTTGTCCGAAACAACGGGTGCCGTCCAACTATCAACATTCCTGGGGGAGTTTTGTTTAAATTATTTGCGATTTTGTTTTTGATCTTTTGATCATAGGACTGGGCATCCCAGTTACCAGCCATTTTCCGGTGAATGATGAGCGGAATCCACTCATCGTGAGAATAACCCACCTAGCATGGAAGATACTGACAGCCCCTAGTCGCTACATCAGCGATTCGGGCATACAAAACAGATTATTATTTGAAGGTTTAGAGTTTGGCACATGCAAATTTACTTGGAACGGCAGGTAAATACCGCATATAGGTAGGTATGGTGGACACTCATGGAAGAAACTTGGTTCAAGGAATTCTGATGCACAAGCAGTATTCCCGCTTAGTACAGATATTTTGGCTAGCAAATGATTCTAAATAGCAAGCACCACATGTTAGAGGATCCATAACAATATAACTTATACAAATATACCCAAGCATAACTCATTAAGTTGTCTTCCTTGTCCAACTTCAACTAATTTGATCAAGTTTGAAAATAATTAATGGGGATAACAATCATAGAAGATGTCCAAGATAGTATATTTATATGTGAAATCTCTCTTCCTTCAATACTTTTTCATGAATTGTTCAAGTGACCAATACAAAGTTTGCTAACATTCAATTTACCACCTCTACTTCTTATATGTAAAGTCATTACTCCCCCATGGGATAAGCATATGAAACATATATAATTTCAGATTTATGATATTCAATTCATTCAACCATTTACTCATAAGATATAAGTGAAGCACACGAGTAAATGACAAACTACTCCAAAAAGATATAAGTGAAGATCAATGAGTAGCTAAATAATTATGTAGCTATGTGAAGACTCCCTCTCATTTAAGAATTTCAGATCTTGGTATTTTATTCAAACAGCAAGAAAAACAAAAGAAAATAAAAGGACGCTCCAAGCAAAACACATATCATGTGGTGAATAAAAATATAGCTCCAAGTAAAGTTACCGATGAACGAAGACGAAAGAGGGGATGCCATCCGGGGCATCCCCAAGCTTAGGCTTTTGGTTTTCCTTGAATATTACCTTGGGGTGCCTTGGGCATCCCCAAGCTTAGGCTCTTGCCACTACTTATTCCATAGTCCATCGAATCTTCACCCAAAACTTGAAAACTTCACAACACAAAACTCAACAGAAAACTCGTGAGCTCCGTTAGTGAAAGAAAACAAAACACCACTTCAAGATAATGTAATGAACTCATTCTTTATTTTTATTGGTGTTAAACCTACTGTATTCCAACTTCTCTATGGTTTATAAACTATTTTACTAGCCATAGATTCATCAAAATAAGCAAACAACACATAGAAAACAGAATCTGTCAAAAACAGAACAGTCTGTAGTAATCTGTATCAAACGTATACTTCTGGAACTCCAAAAATTCTAAAATAAATTGGTGGAACTGAGGAATTTGGCTAGTAATCATCTTAAAAATAATCAACTTAATAGCACTCTCCAGTAAAAAGTTTTAGCTAATCTCGTGAGCGCTAAAGTTTCTGTTTTTTACAGCATGATCATAAAGACTTCACCCAAGTCTTCCCAAAGGTTCTACTTGGCACAAACACTAATTAAAACACAAAACCACATCTAAAAATAAGCTAGATGGATTATTTATTCCTAAACAGAACCAAAAAGCAAGAAACTAAAATAAAATTGGGTTGCCTCCCAACAAGCGCTATCATTTAACGCCCCTAGCTAGGCATGATGATTTCAATGATGCTCACATAAGAGATAAGAATTGAAACATATAGAGAGCATCATGAAGAATATGAATAGCACATTTAAGTCTAACCCACTTCCTATGCATAGGTATTTTGTGAGCAAACTTATGGGAACAAGAATCAACTTGCATAGGAAGGCAAAACAAGCATAACTTCAAAACCTTAAGCACATAGAGAGGAAACTTGATATTATTGCAATTCCTACAAGTATATATTCCTCCCTCATAATAATTTTCAGTAGCATCATGAATGGATTCAACAAATATAACCAGCACCTAAAGCATTCTTTTCATGATCTACTTGCATAAAAAATTTACTACTCTCCACATAAGCAAAATTCGTCTCATTCGGAATAGTGGGAGTATCATAAGAGACTTGAATACTATAAATTGTTTCCACATTAAAAGAGTAATGTTCAGAAAAAGGGTACTCATAATCATGACAAGTTTTATAAATATAATCATCACTACTTTTTATAGCATAAGTTTCATCACAATAATCATCATAAGTAGCAACTTTGTTCTCATCATAATCGATTGAAACCTCTTCCGAAATAGTGGATACATCACTAAATAAAGTCATGACATCTCCAAATCCACTTTAATAAATATTATAAGATTCAACATCCTCCAAAATAGTGGGATCATTACGTCCTAAAGTTGACACTCTTCCAAACCCACTTTCATCAATATAATCATCATAGGTAGAAGGCATGCTATCATCATAACAACTTTGCATATCAAAACTTGGGAGGCTAAAAATATCATCATTAAACATAGCATCACCAAGCTTGGGACAAACATTAATTTCAGAAAATATATTCTCAAAAACATCATCTTCATCAAACATAGCTTCCCCAAGCTTGGGCCTTTTCATATCATAAGCATAATCACTCTCATCATTAACAGTATGGATAGCTCCAATAGTATAGCAATTATCATCATCACAATGAGTAGTAGGGGCAACATCATTTGGGAGAGATACCTTTCTACCTTTGCTTCTCCGTCTTTTCTTTTTCTTCTTCACATCATGTGTGGGTTCAATCCTCTTTTTGGAGCTCCTTATTAATGAGATTGGTTGGATAGAAAGCTCCTCCTCGTTACCTGATTCATCATAAGAAATAATAGGAGGATATTGGGAAGCCTCTTCCCTTTCATTAGCATTCTCTTCATCCTCTATTTGTTTTCTTTTCTTTATGTAATTGGCAATATAAGGATTTTCAATGCAATTCACCGCGTAATACATATAAATTTCCTCTAGATCGAAATCAAGAAGTTTATAACGGGCAAATTACGGAACATAGTTAGTTATACGTTTCATTTCTTTGTAACCCATAAGCAAACTAAGTTCATTATGATGTGCAAGGGAAATCAAGTCATCACAATTTTTGGACACGATTAGATCATGAAACAATTTGCATCGGATAGTTAAATGACCACTTTCATTGCAAAGTTCACAAGTACGGCCAAGAAAATTTAAATTTTCAACACAAACATCTAGCCTTTCTTGCAACCATTTAGTTTCTAAGTACTTATGCTTCTTACAAAATCTATCTTCCCTTTTTGGTATGTATTTGCAAATTCTATGCACTCCACAAAAATCGACATGCTTATAAGAGATATTTTCATCATGACTAGTGCAATCATCATTAGTACTATGGATATTCAAGGAGTTCATAGTAACAACATTGCAATCTTGCTCATCATACAAAGATTTAGTGCCAAACATTCTATAGATTTCTTCTTCTAGCACTTGAGCACAATTTTCCTTTCCATCATACTCACGAAAGATATTAAAAAGATGAAGCGTATGAGGCAAACTCAATTCCATTTTTTGTAGTTTTCTTTTACAGACTAAACTAGTGATAAGACAAGAAACAAAAAGATCCGATTGCAAGATCTAAAGATATACCTTCAAGCACTCACCTCCCGGCAAGCGCCAGAAAAGAGCTTGATGTCTACTACACAACCTTCTTCCGTAGACGTTGTTGGGCCTCCAAGTGCAGAGGTTTGTAGGACAAGAGCAAATTTCCCTCAAGTGGATGACCTAAGGTTTATCAATCTGTGGGAGGCGTGGGATGAAGATGGTCTCTCTCAAACAACCCTGCAACCAAATAACAAAGAATCTCTTGTGTCCCCAACACACCCAATACAATGGTAAATTGTATAGGTGCACTAGTTCGGCCAAGAGATGGTGATACAAGTGCAATATGGATGGTAGATATAGGTTTTTGTAATCTGAAAATATAAAAACAGCAAGGTAACTAATGATAAAAGTGAGCGTAAACGGTATTGCAATGCTAGGAAACAAGGCCTAGGGTTCATACTTTCACTAGTGCAAGTTCTCTCAACAATAATAACATAATTGGATCATATAACTATCCCTCAACATGCAACAAAGAGTCACTCCAAAGTCACTAATAGCGGAGAATAAACAAAGAGATTATGGTAGGGTACGAAACCACCCCAAAGTTATCCTTTCTGATCGATCTATTCAAGAGTCCGTAGTAAAATAACATGAGGCTATTCTTTCCGTTCGATCTATCATAGAGTTCGTACTAGAATAACACCTTAAGACACAAATCAACCAAAACCCAATGTCACCTAGATACTCCAATGTCACCTCAAGTATCCGTGGGTATGATTATACGATATGCATCACACAGTCTCATATTCATCTATTCAACCAACACAAAGAACTTCAAAGAGTGCCCCAAAGTTTCTACCGGGGAGTCAAGACGAAAACGTGTGCCAACCCCTATGCATAAGTTCATGGGCGGAACCTACAAGTTGATCACCAAAACATACATCAAGTGGATCAGGTGAATATCCCATTGTCACCACAGATAAGCACGACAAGACATACATCAAGTGTTCTCAAATCCTTAAATACTCAATCCGATAAGATAACTTCAAAGGGAAAACTCAATCCATTACAAGAGAGTAGAGGGGGAGAAACATCATAAGATCCAAATATAATAGCAAAGCTTGCGATACATCAAGATCGTGCCAAATCAAGAACACGAGAGAGAGAGAGAGATGAAACACATAGCTACTGGTACATACCCTCAGCCCCGAGGGTGAACTACTCCCTCCTCGTCATGGAGAGCGCCGGGACGATGAAGATGGCCACCGGAGAGGGTTCCCCCCTCTGGCAGGGTGCCGGAACAGGGTCCCGATTTGTTTTTGGTGGTGAGAGAGTCTTGGATTAGGGGGTATCCGGACAGCCGGACTATATCCTTTGGCCGAACTGTTGGACTATGAAGATACAAGATTGAAGACTTCGTCTCGTGTCTGGATGGGAATCTCTTGGCGTGGAAGGCAAGCTTTGGCGATACGGATATGTAGATCTCCTTCTATTGTAACCGACTCTGTGTAACCCTAGCCCCCTCCGGTGTCTATATAAACCAGAGGGTTTAGTCCGTAGGACAACAACAATCATACCATAGGCTAGCTTTAGGGTTTAGACTCTACGATCTCGTGGTAGATCAACTCTTGTAATACTCATATTCATCAAGATCGATCAAGCAGGACGTAGGGTATTACCTCCATAGAGAGGGCCTGAACCTGGGTAAACATCGTGTCCCTTGCCTCCTGTTACCATCCACCTTAGATGCACAGTTCAGGACCCCCTACCCGAGATCCGCCGGTTTTGACACCGATATTGGTGCTTTCATTGAGAGTTCCACTATGCCGTCACCATAAGGAAGGATGTCTTGTCTCGTTGTCAAGGACAACGTCACCTCTGGGGGAGCCCTGGCTGTCGGCCAGACTCCCCGGCTAGGCGAGTTCATCATGACGGCCCGTTCGGCTGCTGCGCCGACGATGAATTCTCGGGTCATCGAAAACAGCCTCCACGCCGGCTCGGAATTTGCCGAGCAGATGGATCCGATGGAGCTCTCTTCCCTAAACGAGCTCTTGGATCGCATCGCCGCTTTGGGAGTCGCTATGGACTATGATCGGATCGGGCTTAAACTCGACCAAAGGGAGATTAACTCTCCGCCGGTCACCCATCAGATAGCGGTGGTGGAGGAACAATGCGGTAATTTTTCCTCAATCTTGAGGACAAACTATGTCCGGATTCCAGAGCTCTCCGAGCCGCATACCTATATACGGAAGGACATCCCCAAGCCTTGAACGTAGAATCGTGCGGTGGGCGGACCTATCGGGCGACATCCGAGCCCGAACCTCCAAGATCGGAAACTCCCATGCCCCCGGGTCTCAGATCGGGTTAGGGTTCGGACTTAAATCCGCCCACCCACCCAGATACAAGCGATCTCTCCCACATTAGACAAGAGCCCCAGGAAACAGTACATCACTATTGGGCTAGATTCCTCCTTGTAATGAACAAGGTCAAGGACTGTCGAGAGGAAGACGCAATTTCATTCTTCTACTATAATTGCACGGACAAGGGAATCCTTAACGCCATAAGCCGCCGCAACATAGCACACTTCGCTGACTTGGCGGCCATAGTACGGAAGTACTGTGCGATGGAGAGCGCCTGGAAAACCGAAACAACATTTTGGGATAATCCGGCTCTAGCTAAATACCCAGTCCGAATCAAAAGGGTGCACCCCCGTAAGTCACCCGATTCAATCACAAAAAAGCAAAAGCCCACTACAGGGCATGGAACCGTATTGGAGGGATGGCTTAACGGACCCTGCAAAATTCACAGTACGGTCGATACCACACCAACACACATCCTTAGAGCATGTTGGGTACTCCGGCAGGTTGCTAAGAGCGGTGAGGATCTCCTCATTCAAAACACCGCAGAGCAACATCCCGTGAATTACAATACGGTCTTAACAGTCTTCGAGACATTCGCCTCAAATAATAGGCGCAAGCGAGCACTCCGCAGCCTTGTCGAGATCTGCCAGGTGGCAGCAATAAATCCATGGAGCGACACGGCTATCACCTTCAGTTCCAGTGACGAACCTAAATGCCGAACAGCCCGAGCACCAACCGCATTAGTCCTTAGTCCAATTGTGGACGGCTTTCGGCTCACTAAAGTGCTCATGGACGGCGGCAGCGGATTAAACCTCATTTACGAGGAAACTCTTCACAAAATGGAAATAGACTGGAACCGCGTTGAGCAAAGAAGCACAACCTTTAGAGGAATCATCCCCAGTCGGGAGGCACGTTGCGCTGGGAAAATCACACTAGATGTGGTATTCGGCACACCGGAAAATTACAGGTCCAAAGAAATAACATTCCAAGTGGCCCCGTTCAGTAGCGGATACCACGCCCTTCTAGGGCGGGAGGCATTCACGATCTTCCAAGCTATACCCCATTACGGGTACATGAAGCTCAAAATGCCTAGGTCCAATGGAATTATCACTCTAGCTAGTGATCCGGACATAGCGCTCACCGAAACAAAACAGCCGCACTAGCCCTCGAGGCATCGTCCAAAGCCCTAGCGGCAGAGGAGTTAATCGTATACGCTCGACCGTGGACAGGGAAGACGTGATACTCGACAAGAGATCCAAGTCCACCTCTTTCAAACCAGCGGACGAAATAGTCAAATTCCAAGTCCACCCAACGAACCCTACCAAAACAGCCTCAATTGGGGCACAGTTAAACCCCGATGTAGACGCCGCACTACGGGAGTTCATGCGCGAGAACTGGGATATATTTGCCTGGCACCCATCAGATATGCTAGGAATCCCATGCAAGTTGGCCGAGCATAGCCTTAACATTCTAAAAGGGTTCAAGCCGATCAAGCAGACTCTTCGGCGCTTCTCCGAACCTAAGCGACAAGCTATGGGCGAGGAGCTAGCCAAGTTATTGGAGGCTGGATTCATCAGAGAAATAAAACACCGGACCGCTAGCAAACGTGGTGATGGTACCAAAGAAGGACAAATCCTGCCGCTTATGTGTCGACTTCAAAGACCTCAATAAAGCTTGCCCAAAGGATCCCTTCCCCCTCCCCCTCATCGATCAAATTATCAACGCCACCGCGGGACACGACTCATTGTGCTTCCTCGATGCATACTCCGGCTACCACCAAATCAAGATGGCCGAGTCCTACCAAGCCGCAACGGCGTTTATCATGCCATACGGCCCCTTCTGTTTCAACACAATGCCTTTCGGGCTTAAGAACGCCGTGCAACGATCAACGCATGATTCGAGACATGCACCTTTCGCCTTGAGCTTGTGTTGGTTTTCCCGAAGAGGAGAGGATGATGCAGCACAATAGCGTAAGTATTTCCCTCAGTTTTTGAGAACCAAGGTATCAATCCAGTAGGAGGCCACGCACAAGTCCTTCATTCCTGCACAAAACGATAGCTACTCGCAACCAACGCGATTAGGGGTTGTCAATCCCTTCACGGTCACTTACGAGAGTGAGATCTGATAGAGATAATATTTTTGGTATTTTTGGTATATATATGCAAAGCAAAAAGTAAAAGCAAAGTAAAAAACAAAGCAAGTATAAAAGTGATGGAGATTGATATGATGAGAATAGACCCGGGGGCCATAGGTTTCACTAGAGGCTTCTCTCAAGAGCATAAGTATTCTACGGTGGGTGAACAAATTACTGTTGAGCAATTGATGTAATCGAGCATAGTTATGAGTATATCTAGGTATGATCATGTATATAGGCATCACATCTGAGACAAGTAGATCGAAACGATTACGCATCTACTACTATTACTCCACTCATCGACCGCTATCCAAAGATGCATCTAGAGTATTAAGTTAAAACACAAGAACGCCTTAAGCAAGATGACATGATGTAGAGGAATAAATTCATGCAATATGATAAATACCCCATCTTGTTATCCTCGATGGCAACAATACAATACGTGCCTTGCAACCCTTTACATCCTTTGGGTAAGGACACCGCAAGATTGAACCCAAAGCCATGCACTTCGTCCATTGCAAGAACTACCAATCTAGTTGGCCAAACCAAACGGATAATTCAAAGAGACTTGCAAAGATAACTCAATCATACATAAAAGAATTCAGAGAAGATTCAAATATTATTCATAGATAAGCTGGATCATAAACCCACAATTCATCAAACACACCGCAAAAAGAAGATTACATCGAATAGATCTCCACGAGAGAGGGGGAGAACATTGTATTGAGATCCAAAAAGAGAGAAGAAGCCATCTAGCTACTAGCTATGGACCCAAGGTCTGAAGTAAACTACTCACACTTCATCGGAGAGGCTATGGTGTTGATGTAGAAGCCCTCCATGGTGGATGCCCCCCTCCATGAGCTCCTAATAGGCCCCAAGATGGGATCTCATGGATACAGGGAAGTTGCGGCGGTGGAATTAGGTTTTGGCTCCTGTTACGATCGCTTGGGGGAATGCGTGAGGTATATATAGGAGGAAGGAGTACGTCGGTGGAGCATCGGGGGCCCATGAGGCGTGGGCGCGCCCTAGGCGCCCCACCCTCGTGACCGCCTCCGATGTTCCGTGGCGGAGGGTCCAAGGCTCCTGGATCATGTTCGGTGAGGAAATCACGCTTCCGAAGGTTTCATTCCGGTTGGACTCCGTTTGATATTCTGCTTCTTCAAACATTGAAAAAGGCAAAAACGGCAGTGCAGGCTGGGCCTCCGGTTAATGGGTTAGTCCCAAAAATAATATAAAAGTGGAAAATAAAGCCCATTATAGTCCAAAACAATAGATAAAGTAGCATGGAGCAATCAAAAATTATAGATACGTTGGAGACGTAACAATGCCTGGAAAAGCAAATCGGCAAAACAGTGGAAGCATACGTAGACGATGTGGTCGTCAAAACCAGACACGTCGATTCTTTAATGGACAACTTGAGGCTTACGTTCAACAACCTCCGAACATACGACATCAAGCTCAATCCGGAAAAATGCATTTTTGGCGTGCCCGCCGGAAAGCTCCTGGGTTTCATCGTCTCCAGTAGAGGGATTGAAGCAAATCCGGCTAAAATCCGAGCCCTGTCACAATTGGCCATCCCAACAGACCTCAAGCAAATCCAGAAATTAACTGGATGCGTTGCGGCCTTAAGTCGCTTTATCTCCCGATTAGGAGAAAAGGCACTACCCCTTTATCGCCTTCTTCGGCGCACCGAACACTTCGAGTGGACGGATGCTGCCACGGCCGGACTGGAAGAAATAAAAGCCATTCTGGCCACCAACCCAATCCTGGCCGCGCCAAACATCAGCGAACCGATGCTGTTATATATAGTGGCGACTCATAAAGTCGTAAGCGCAGCACTCGTCGTTGAACGAGAGACGGACGGACATAAATTCCCCCTTCAAAGGCCGATATATTATGTATCCATTGTCCTCACCCCATGCAAATCACGGTACCCGCATTATCAAAAGATAGCGTACGCGGTATTCATGGCATCCCGGAAACTATGACACTACTTTCAAGAGTGTTCAATTACAGTGGCCTCTAAAGTGCCACTGAACGACATAATAAACAACCGCGACGCCACAGGCCGGATTGCCAAATGGGCCATAGAGCTCCTCCCGTTCGACATAACATATAAACCTCGGCGAGCTATTAAGTCGCAGGTATTGGCCGATTTTGTCGCCGAATGGACATGTAGTCAACTCCCTAAGGAATACAACGCATACTCCAATTGGATTATGCACTTCGACGGCTCTAAAATGTTGGCGGTCTGGGGTCAAGCGTCGTCTTGACGTCCCCCATCGGGGATACAGTCCAATATGTACTCCAAATATTGTATACAGACTCCAACGATGCCGCCGAATATGAGGCCCTGTTACATTGTCTCCGGATGGCAGTCTCCATGGGCATTCAACGCCTAGAGGTGCGCGGGGACTCGAACCTCGCAATATCCCAAATAAATGGAGACTTCGACGCTAAAGATCCGAAAATGGCAGCTTATCGCAATGTCGTACTCAAGATGTCAGCTCGGTTCGAGGGGCTCGAATTCCACCATGTAGCTCGGGAAAACAATCACGCGGAGGACTTCCTTGCCCGTATCAGCGCTAAGCGTGATCCGGTCCCACCCAACATATTCTTGGAAAGGCTGTTTAAGCCATCCGTGGCATGGGACAGGGAAACAAGCAACAATAGTCCGGACCCGGCTACAACGCCAGATACCGAACACTCTGACATAATCGGCGGCTCCGCCACCGAAATAACACCTTCAGCCCACGTAATAATGGTCGTCATCGCCCCATGGACTGAACCATTCCTGGCCTACTTCCCAAGGACCAAAATGAGGCACGCTGCATTGTGCGACGATCTAAAGCCTACAAGGTCCACGAGGGAGAGCTCTATAGGAAAAGCACCACCGGAGTCCTTCAAAGGTGCATCTCCGAAGAGGAAGGGCAGAAGCTTCTGGCAGAAATTCACGCCGGACTCGGTGGCCACCACGCCGCAGCCCGGGCCCTCGTAAGTAAGGCCTTCAGGAAAGGATTTTAAAGGCCGACGGCCCGAGCAGACGCACAGGACTTGGTCCAACGCTGCGTCGGTTGCCGCCTCTTTGCAAACCAAAGCCATATGCCACCCGTCGCCCTACAAACAATCCCCATTACGGCATTTTGCGGTCAGGGGCTTGACATGGTTGGACCCCTTAAAGGGGGAACTCATAAGAAAAAATACTTACTGGTAATGGTGGATAAATTCACCAAATGGATAGAAGCCAAACCTGTTAAAACGGCCGAATCCAGACCAGTGATAGACTTTGTATCCGGGGTTGTACACCGTTATGGTGTCCCCCACAGCATCATCATTGACAACGGCACGAACTTCACTGCCGACGAGGTGAAACTATGGTGCAGCAACGTGGGCATCAAGCTCGATTACGCTTCTGTCTATCATCCACAAACTAATGGTCAAGTCGAACGAGAAAATGGTCTTATCATTAGCGGCATCAAACCCAGATTAGTGCGGTCCTTAAAGGAATCTAACACGCACTGGGTAGAGGAGCTCGACTCCGTACTCTCGGGGCTGCGGACCACGCCTGAATCGCACTACCGGATACATACCGTTCTTTATGGTGTACGGCGCAGAGGCGGTTCTGCCCTGCGACATAATTCATGACTCACCTCGAGTGCGCATGTATGAAGAGAGAGAGGCCGAGCTTGATTGGCAGGACAGTTTGGACGCCCTCGAGGAGGATCTTGACGTGGCAAAAGCTCATTCCGCATTCTACCAGCAACAAGCTAGAAGATACCAAAGCAGAGAAGTACGGGCCAAAACCTATAACGTTGGCGAACTCGTTCTACGCCTACCGGATAATAAAAAGGACAAGCTCAAGCCCAAATGGGAGGGTCCCTTCATTATTGACCAGGTCTTAACCGGTGGAGCGTACCGTCTGCGGGATGCATCGGACAACCGCCTCGAGCCAAATCCACGGAACGCAGCTAGACTCCGAAGATTCTATGCCTAGTGCCGGATTCCGTATTCGTCTCCTTACCTCTGTCAACTTTTTATACATTCGTTATCTGTCTTTTCTTTCTTTCTTTCTTCCCCTTTTTCTTTCGAGGCCTTGAAGGGCTAAAATGTGTTTTGACTACACAATCTTGATGCGCCAGCCGCGCTCATTATACCTGGGGGCTTCCTATACAGAAGCTTAAATATTTTATGGGCTTCATGCCCCGCACATGTGTTATTCTTCCGCATGTACCTTTTTTCGCCACTATATGCATCGATATGACTTAAGTTTTGGCCAAGCTGGGTTGCCTGGCTCTTGTATTTATGCCCTACGTTCCCGTTAATTCGGCTAGGGCATAAGGGGAGCACCTCTGCGATTATTCTTTGCGCGTCGGCCGGATGTGTACCTCGACCGGTGAAGCCGAAAGCTAGCGTTCTTAAGGGAATATTCGGTCAGTGAATAAAAGATGACTTTTTATTTTTTCCACTTGCCCCCAGATGTTTTTGCCTGCGTCTCTTCTCGCAGTTCGGACATGCACATTATGGCATGCATACCCAGGGAAAGGAACCCTTACCTGAACTATTCTCACTGGAAGATGTTTCTTACTACCCATGTAATATAACATAACTAGTTGGGTACTTATCTGTTCAAGCACTTATGACCCCTACGCCTGGTTTCCACGCATACCCTAGTTCTTACATAACTGAGCTGGTATTCGAATACACTCCGGACTATCGGGTCCAGAGGTTGAAGCGAAAAGGTCCGCCATGACAAATGATTTACAATCCGGCTAGAGACATACTACATGTCATTCAAATTACATAGTCACTTAGACTGATTAAATTCTTCTTCTACGCCATCCAATAGGCTGTCTAGCCTACAATCCTGTTGGGAATACTTGGCAGCTAACTCTACATGGTGATACACCAAACTGACAGGGATTTCTTTCCCATCGGGCCCCACGGGTCCGACCTCGGCCATGTGGTTTGGGTCAGCCTTGGTATACCGCGTGTTCACCATGGCCCAGGCTTCCCTGGCACCTTGACGGCAGGCCGATACCTTCCATAATCGGAAGCGCCGCCGTGCTCCTTTGAGCTTCTCTGCAAGTCCTCCAAGGCCTTCGGGCAGGGAGACGGATGGCCACAAGGCCTGGGCAATACCTTGCATCAGCTGCCGAACTTGTTTGTGCAGTTGTGAGAGCTCTAGTAAAAGATCACCCGCAGACCCGGGCATCTCATTCGCGGGACGACCTATCAGCATACCTGCAGACATAACTCTGTTAGCTGGCTTCCTTGCCGAACTCTTTTTGAAGCTCGTTCAAGCACTTACTAAAAATGCCACGTCGAAGCCGCTTGTTCTCCTTCACGGAGTCTGACAGCTGGGCGCGAACATCCCTTAGTTCCACGCTCAGCTGGGTATTGGCATCTTGGAGATCGTTTTTCTCCTGCCTAACCTTTGTAAGCACGCGCTCGCCAGCCTTTAGCCGCCATATGACATGTTGCTCATCCAGATTCACTCCGGCGTCATCTGCAATATTTATTGTCAGAATTGCATGCATGATGCATCCTATATGGTACCTGTCATTCTTTAAAGCAGGTGTTACCAGGGCCTTCTCGGACTCCTTCAAAGCGGCCATCGCGTCTGTGAGCTGGGCCTTGCGCCTTCCAGCTCTTGAGACAATTGGTTATTCTTCTCAGAAGAACTCAGACAGATAATGATCCTTAAATCAGTTGTGCCAACTGTTTCAAGTCTCGAGGCTACCGATAATCATCAAATTTTCTTACCCGCATATCCTTTACATACTGGTCTGTGGCTCTGGCAAGACCATTTTGAGCAGCACGGATGTACGCGTCTCCCGAATTGAAGGCATCAAATGCCTCTTGGGAGAAACAAGCGTCACGGAGTACGACCCGACGGCGCCTGTGATTCATGGTGCTCTCCACTTCAGAATTTGTTGCGGAGATTTTATCCGCATCCTCTGTAGGAGGAACGTCCGACGCGTGCCCCGCCTCCGTGCTCAAAGCCTCGTAGTCCCGGCCAGGAGGCGTGATCGGCAACATCTCCGGATATAGTCCAGCGAGTATTTTTTCTTCTTGGAAACATGGGTGTTATTATGTTTTCAAAAACAAACCCACGGAGTGATGTTTTATATCATACCTCTGAACAGGCGACTCAGTACGAACCGCTTTTCTTTTCAAATGCCGCCTTGCACTTCTTTGTCGGTAACTCGCCACGGGCTCGGCATGGCATCCGAGGACCTTCCCTGTAAGACACTGATACGTCTCCAGCGTATCTATAATTTTTGATTGTTCCATGCCATTATATTACCCCTTTTGGATGTTTATGGGCTTTATTTTACACATTTATATCATTTTTGGGACTAACCTACTAACCGGAGGCCCAGCCCATATTGCTGTTTTTTGTTGCCTATTTTAGTATTTCAAAGAAAAGGAATATCAAACGGAGTCCAAACGGAATGAAACCTTCGGGAGCGTGATTTTTTTGGAACGAACGTGATCCAGAGGACTTGGAGTGCAAGTCAAGAAGCAGCCGAGGCTCCCACGAGATAGGAGCCCCCCCCCCCCTATAGGGTGCGCCCCTGTCTCGTGAGCCCCTCGGGTGGCCACCGACGTACTGCTTCCTCCTATATATACCTACGTACCCCGAAAACATCTAGGGGGCAAACGAAACACAATTTCCACCATCGTAACCTTCTGTATCCGCGAGATCCCATCTTGGAGCCTTCACGGCGCTCACGGAGGGGGAATCGACCACGGAGGGCTTCTACATCAACATCCTTGCCCCTCCGATGAGTTGTGAGTAGTTTACCACAGACTCCACGGGTACATAGTTATTAGCTAGATGACTTCTTCTCTCTTTTTGGATCTCAATACAATGTTCTGCCCCTCTCTTGTGGAGATCTATTCGATGTAAACTCTTTTTGCAGTGTGTTTGTCGAGATCCGATGAATTGTGGGTTTATGATCAAGTTTATCTATGAATAATATTTGAATCTCTCTAAATTCTTTTATGTATGATTGAGTTATCCTTGCAAGTCTCTTTGAATTATCAGTTTGGTTTGGCCTACTAGATTGATCTTTCTTGCCATGGCAGAAGTGCTTAGCTTTGGGTTCAATCTTGCGGTGTCCTTACCCAGTGACAGAAAAGGTTGCAAGGCACCTATTTATTGTTGCCATCGAGGATAACAAGATTGGGTTTATATCATATTGCTTGAGTTTATCCCTCTACGTCATGTCATCTTGCTTAATGCGTTACTCTGTTCTTATGAACTTAATACTCTAGATGCATCCTGGATAGCGGTTGATGTGTGGAGTAATAGTAGTAGATGCAGGCAGGAGTCGATCTACTTGTTATGGACGTGATGCCTATATACATGATCATGCCTAGATAATTTCATAATTATTCGCTTTTCTATCAATTGCTCGACAGTAATTTGTTCACCCATCGTAATACCTATGCTATCTTGAGAGAAGCCACTAGTGAAACCTATGGCCCCCAAGTCTATCGCTTATCATATTTGCTTTCAATATACTTTTATTTGCATCTTTACTTTTTGCATCTATATTATAAAATACCAAAAATATATTTATCTTATCTTACTATCTTTATTAGATCTCACTTTTGCAAGTGGCTGTGAAGGGATTGAAAACCCCTTTATTGCGTTGGTTGCGAGTTCTAAGTTTGTTTGTGTAGGTGCATGGGACTTTTGAGGAGCCTCCTACTGGATTGGTACCTTGGTTCTCAAAAACTGAGGGAAATACTTACGCTACTCTGCTGCATCACCCTCTCCTCTTCGAGGAAAACCAACGCAAGCTCAAGACGTAGCAAGAAGGATTTCTGGCGCCATTGTCGGGGAGGTCTTCTCTCAAGTCAAGACATACCAAGTACCCATGACAAACCCATCTCCCTCGCATTTACATTATTTGCCATTTGCCTCTCGTTTTCCTCTCCCCCACTTCACCCTTGCCGTTTTATTTGCCCTCTCTTTCCCAATCTCCTCCTCTCTTTTCCGTTTGCCTTTTTCTCGTCCAGTTGTTTGCTCGTGTGTTAGTTCGCTTGCTTGTTGTTATGGCTAGTCTTATATCTTCTCTGTTGTCTCCCGAGAATAAAGTTCTAAATTTTAAACAAAGGGAGGGAGAAAATCTAAAAGACGTTTGGTATAGAATTTGCAATGCTCAAAATAGATCTACCAGGAAGCAATCTACCTCAGTTCTTCTCCGCAATTTTTTATGTAGGTGCTAATCCTTGGTATAGATATATCCTCGATACCATTACCGGAGGGAATTTCTTAGGTAGCCATACTTTTGATTCTTATAGTGCTATGATAGATTTATTTGGCTCACCACCTCTTTTGGTTAATGGAACTATGTTAACTTTGGAGCATGTAATGCAAAGACTTGAAATTATTGAAAATAAAGTTGCTACCGTTGAGTTAATTGAAAATCTAGATAAAAAGATCCACAATCAAATTACCCAATATGGATCTAAGGTAGGAGTAACTTTGAAAAATATTAAGGAGAAGGAACCCATAGTTAATGAGAAGATAAATCAAGATTCCTATAGAATTGATAAACTTGAGGGTATCATTACCAACTTGGGAGCCGCTTTTTCTTCCGTAAAAAATACTCCAAGTCCACCTACTAAAATTGCTAAGCTCATGTATGTTCCTAAGAATAAGGGTGAATCCTCTAGTAAGGAAATCGCGGATCTTAAATCTATAAGTATTCATCCCAATCTTTTTGCTATCATTAAGGAACCATTTGCTATGAATGAATTTTTCGATCTTTTGCCTAAAAATTTGATAATTACTAGAAAGAAAGAAATTTCTAAGTAAGGTAGATGCCTCGTTGAAGAATTGCCTACCAAGGATGGCAATACCTAGATCTATCCTTGCTTTTATGCCTAGCTAGGGGCGTTAAACGATAGCGCTTGTTGGGAGGCAACCCAATTTTATTTTTAGTTTTTTGTTTTTGTTTCTGTTTAGGAATAAATAATCCATCTACCTTCTGTTTAGATGTGGTTTTATGTTTTAATTAGTGTTTGTGCCAAGTTAAACCTATAGGATCCTCTTGGATGATAGGTATTTGATCTTGCTGTAATTTTCAGAAACTTTCGGTTCACGAAAACAATTCTTAAAAATCACCAGAACGTGATAAAATAGTGATTCCAATTTCTGCTGATCAATAAACAAATTGCCTAGGTCGTCCTATTTTGGTAGGATTTTCGGTGTTCCAGAAGTTTGCGTTAGTTACAGATTACTACAGACTGTTCTGTTTTTGATAGATTCTGTTTTTCGTGTGTTGTTTGCTTATTTTGATGAATCTATGGCCAATAAAATAGTTTATAAACCATAGAGAAGTTGGAATACAGTAGGTTTAACACCAAAATAAATAAATAATGACTTCATTACAGTACCTTATGTGGTGGTTTTGTTTTCTTTCACTAACGGAGCTTATAAGATTTCCTGTCGAGTTTTGTGTTGTGAAGTTTTCAAGTTTTGGGTAAAGCTTTTATGGACTATGGAATAAGGAGTGGCAAGAGCCTAAGCTTGGGGATGCCCAAGGCACCCAAAGATATTCAAGTATAGCCAAAAGCCTAAGCTTGGGGATGCCCCGGGAAGGCATCCCCTCTTTCGTCTTCGTTCATTGGTAACTTTACTTGGAGCTATATTTTTATTCGCCACATGATATGTGTTTTGCTTGGAGCGTCGTGTATTATATTAGTCTTTGCTTTTTAGTTTACCACAATCATCCTTGCTGTACATACCTTTTGGGAGAAGCCTATTTGATTAGAATTTTTTAGAATACTCTATGTGCTTCACTTATATCTTTTGAGCTTGATAATTTTTGCTCTAGTGCTTCACTTATACTTTTTAGAGCACGGTGGTGACTTAATTTTGAAGAAATTGCTAGTCTCTCATGCTTCACTTATATCATTTTGAGATCCTTTTAGAACAGCATGGTATTTGCTATGGTTATAAAATTGGTCCTAGAATGATGAGCATCCAAGTTGGGTATAATAAAAACTATCATAGGAAGTGAATTGGATGCTATGATCAATTTGATACTTGATAATTGTTTTGAGATATGGAGGTAGTGATATTAAAGTCATGCTAGTTGGGTGATTATGAATTTAAGGAATGCTTGTGTTGAAGTTAGCAAGTCCCGTAGCATGCACGTATGGTTAAAGTTGTGTAACAAATTTGAAACATGAAGTGTACCGCTTGTGCATCCTTATGAGTGGCGGTCGGGGACGAAAGCGATGGTCTTTTCCTACCAATCTATCCCCTAGGAGCATGCGCGTAGTACTTGATTTTTGATGACTTCTAAATTTTTGCAATAAGTATATGAGTTCTTTGACTAATGTTGAGTCCATGGATTATACGCACTTTTACCTTTCCGCCTTTGCTAGCCTCTTCGGTACCGTGCATTGCCCTTTCTCACATCGAGAGTTGGTGCAAACTTCGCCGGTGCATCCAAACCCCGTGATATGATACACTCTTTCACACATAAACCTCCTTATATATTCCTCAAAACAGCCACCATACCTACCTATTATGGCATTTCCATAGCCATTCCGAGATATATTGCCATGCAACTTTCCACCGTTCCGTTCATCATCATCATCATGACATACAATACTTTTGTCATATTGCCATTGCACGATCATGTAGTTGACATTGTATTTGTGGCAAGGCCATCATGCATTATTTTTCATACATGTCACTCTTGATTCATTGCACCATCCCGTACATCACGGAGGCATTCATATAGAGTCATATCTTGTTCTAGTTTCGAGTTGTAATTCATATGTTGTAACCAATGAAAGTGTGATGATTATCATTATTAGAGCATTGCCCAAAAAAAAGAAGAAAGGCCTAGAAAAAAAGGAAATAAATAAAAAGGGCAATGTTACTATCTCTTTTTCCACATTTTTGCTTCAAAGTAGCACCATGTTTTTCATGTAGTGAGTCTCATATTTTTGTGCTTCAAAGTAGCACCATGTTTTTCATATAGTGAGTCTCATAAGTTGTCTTTTTCATACTAGTGGTAATTTTTCATTTTAGAACTTGGCTTGTATATTCCTACGATGAGCTTCCTCAAATGCCCTAGGTCTTCGTGAGCAAGCAAGTTGGATGCACACCCACTAGTTTTCTTTTGTTGAGCATTCATTTATAGCTCTAGTGCATCCGTTGCATGGCAATCCCTACTCCTCATGTTGACATCAACTGATGGGCATTTCCATAGCCCGTTGATTATCCTCGTTAATGTGAGACTTTCTTCTTTTTTGTCTTCTCCACACAATCCCCATCATCATATTCTATTCCACCCATAGTGCTATATCCATGGCTCACGCTCATGTATTGCGTGAAGGTTGAAAAAGTTTGAGATTATTTAAGCATGAAACAATTGCTTGGCTTGTCATCGGGGGTATAGAAGTTGGGAACATCTTTGTGTGACGAAAATGATGCATAGCCTAACTATATGATTTTGTAGGGATGAACTTTCTTTTGCCATGTTATTTTGAGAAGACATGATTACTTTGATTAGTATGCTTGAAGTGTTACTATTTCTTTTATCAATATGAACTTTTATTTTGAATCATTTGGATCTGAACATTCATGCCCAATAAAGAAAATTACATTGAGAATTATGCTAGGTAGCATTCCACATCAAAAATTCTCTTTTTATCATTTACCTACTCGAGGATGAGCAGGAATTAAGCTTGGGGATGCTTGATACGTCTCCAACGTATCTATAATTTTTTATTGTTCCATGCTATTATATTACCCCTTTTGGATGTTTATGGGCTTTATTTTACCCATTTATATCATTTTTGGGACTAACCTACTAACCGGAGGCCCAGCTCATATTGCTGTTTTTTTGCCTATTCCAGTATTTCGAAGAAAAGGAATATCAAACGGAGTCCAAACGGAATGAAACCTTCGGGAGCGTGATTTTTGGAGCGAACGTGATCTAGAGGACTTGGAGTGCAAGTCAAGAAGCAGCCGAGGCTCCCACGAGATAGGAGGGCGCCCCCCCTATAGGGCGCGCCCCCTGTCTCGTGGGCCCTCAGCGACCACCGACGCATTTCTTCCTCTTATATATACCTACATACCCGAAAACATCCAGGCAGGGCATTTAAACACAATTTCCACCACCGTAACCTTCTGTATCCGCGAGATCCCATCTTGGAGCCTTCGCCGGCGTTCTGCCGGAGGGGGAATCGACCACGGAGGGCTTCTACATCAACATCCTTGCCCCTCCGATGAGTTGTGAGTAGTTTACCACAGACCTACGGGTCCATAGTTATTAGCTAGATGGCTTCTTCTCTCTTTTTATATCTCAATACAATGTTCTCCCCCTCTCTTGTGGAGATCTATTCGATGTAAACTCTTTTTGCGTTGTGTTTGTCGAGATCCGATGAATTGTGGGTTTATGATCAAGTTTATCTATGAATAATATTTGAATCTTCTCTGAATTCTTTTATGTATCATTGAGTTATCTTTGCAAGTCTCTTCGAATTATCAGTTTGGTTTGGCCTACTAGATTGATCTTTCTTGCAATGGGGGAAGTGCTTAGCTTTGGGTTCAATCTTGCGGTGTCCTTACCCAAAGGATGTAAAGGGTTGCAAGGCACGTATTGTATTGTTGCCATCGAGGATAACAAGATGGGGTTTATATCATATTGCTTGAGTTTATCCCTCTACATCATGTCATATTGCTTAATGCGTTACTCTGTTCTTATGAACTTAATACTCTAGATGCATCTTTGGATAGCGGTCGATGTGTGGAGTAATAGTAGTAGATGCAGGTAGGAGTTGGTCTACTTGTTATGGACGTGATGCCTATATACATGATCATGCCTAGATAATCTCATAATTATTTGCTTTTCTATCAATTGCTCGACAGTAATTTGTTCACCCACCGTATACCTGTGCTATCTTGAGAGATGCCACTAGTGAAACCTATGGCCCCCAAGTCTATCGCTTATCATATTTGCTTTCAATCTACTTTTATTTGCATCTTTACTTTTTGCATCTATATTATAAAATACCAAAAATATATTTATCTTATCTTACTATCTTTATTATATCTCACTTTTGCAAGTGGCCTGACGGGATTGACAACCCCTTTATTGCGTTGGTTGCGAGTTCTCAGTTTGTTTGTGTAGGTGGGTGGGACTTTTGAGGAGCCTCCTATTGGGTTGATACCTTGGTTCTCAAAAACCGAGGGAAATACTTACGCTATTCTGCTGCACCACCCTCTCCTCTTCGAGGAAAACCAACGCAAGCTCAAGACGTAGCAGACACCATGCAAATACGGAAGGTAAGGTGCATGGAGAGGGTTGGGCCCCTGGGCTCACTTACCTGCGAGGCAGGCAGTAGCCCCGGATAGTCAGCTGTAATAGCCACCATGGCCTCATCACGGCTTAATTGATAAAATATCCTATCGATTAGCTCCACGAATATGTCCGGATCCTCTTGAAGGCCGGGGTCGAGGGACCGTTCAGGTTCCTCCGTTGTGGAGGTGGGCTATTTATCTCCCTTACTTCCTTACGCAGCTCCTGCGGTGAACGGGCAAAATAAGACATTTATTGTGGAAATGCGGAAGGGAAGGGCATGAAAAGTGGCAGCTTACCCAGCTCGGAGGATTGTACATGGAGAATCCGTCCCGTGGTTTGATGCGGAGGAACTCCTCTTCCTCTCCCTTGTACAGACCGGACAGAGTTTTTGCCAGAGCGGCAAGGGAGTCCGGCCCCTTACGGCTGCAGCGGGTGGCATCGTCTTCCCCGTTAAAATCCCACATTGGGCGGCCTCAGTATTGAAGCGGTTGCACCGCTCGCATAATGCATATTGACATAACTTCGGTTGTAGTCAGTCCAGATAGAGCCAGCACCTTTATCGGGCTCATGAGGTAAGAAACGTCTCTATCATCTTCCTCCTGAGGGCTCCTTGGTCGCCAGCTTAGGCGTTTCTTCAGAGGAGCATTATTAAACTCAGGAAGGCCGATCCGAATAGGATCCGGAAGAGGAACGTCCTCTATATAGAACCACTCTAAAGGCCAGTCTTCGGATGCCTTCTTCGGGGTGCCGGACAGGTACCCGGTCCCGGCGATGCACCATATTTCGGGTCCGCCCACTTGAAATAGTGACCCCTCCTGTGTACGGGGTACGAGGCAGAATAGCCTCTTCCATAGCTCGAAGTGAGCTTTGCAGCCCAGAAACAGTTCGCAAAGAGCGACATAGCCAGCAATGTGCAATATGGAGGCAGGAGTGAAATTATGCAGCTGGAGGCCGTAGAACTCCAGGAGCCCGCGGAGGAACGGGTGAATTGGAAATCCTAGCCCCCTTAATAAATAAAGGACAAGGCATACCCGTTCCCCTTTGGAGGGATTGGGGAAGCTCTTTGCTTGTTCTCCGCCATTATAGGTGGCAAGCCCGGCTCGAACGGGGACCATATCTTGTTGGGGAGAAATCCTGGTGCAGTAGCCTCACTAGTTGGCTATGCAGACGGAACACTTCTTCCAATCACCGGGCTTAGGGCTACGGGGGCGAGAGGAGGAGCTGCGGCGACTGGCCATGTTGGAATGGATTTTTTCCAGGCGTGCTCTGATGGATACTCGCTGTGGGAGGATGGTATGATATGGATCTGTGAATCCCCGTCTCTTTAATAGGCGATTTGCCTACATGGCTAGGGTGGCAATTGTAAAAATGCCCCGGCTTCTCGCATTCGCTCGACGCGTGGAGGATCTCCATTATTAGGCGCAGAAGCCAAGGAGTGAAACATTTATGGGAGGCCGGACACTATTCAAACAAGTATTCAGAATTTGGAGAAGAACCCGCCTTGCAATGCCGAAGACAATCTACGCGCCGGACTCATCGTCATTGAAGCCTGGTTCGGCGGCTACTGAGGGAGTCCTGGATTAAGGGGTATCCGTACAGCCGGACTATATCCTTTGGCCAGACTATTGGACTATGAAGATACAAGATTGAGGACTTCGTCTCGTGTCCGGATGAGACTCTCTTGGCATGGAAGGCAAGCTTGGCGATACGGATATGTAGATCTCCTTCTATTGTAACCAACTCTGTGTAACCCTAGCCCCCTCCGGTGTCTATATAAACCGGAGGGTTTAGCCCGTAGGACAACAACAATCATACCATAGGCTAGCTTCTAGGGTTTAGCCTCTATGATCTCGTGGTAGATCAACTCTTGTAATAATCATATTCATCAAGATCAATCAAGCAGGAAGTAGGGTATTACCTCCATAGAGAGGGCCCGAACCTGGGTAAACATCGTGTCCCTTGCCTCCTGTTACCATCCACCTTAGACGCACAGTTCGGGACCCCCTACCCGAGATCCAACGGTTTTAACACCGACAGGTGGCTACAGAGGCTTGCGGCGGCGGAACTCCCGATATATTCTGCTCCCCGATGTTTTAAGGGTATATGGACATATATAGGTGAAAGAAGTCGGTCAGGGGAGCCACGAGGGGCCCATGAGGGTGGAGGGCGCGCCCAGGGGGGTGGGCGCGCCCCCTGCCTCGTGCTCTCCTCGTTGATCCCCTGACGTGCACTCCAAGTCTCCCATATTGCTTTCTTTCCAAAAATAACTTTTCCGAAGGTTTCATTCCATTTGGACTCCGTTTGATATTCCTTTTCTGCGAAACACTAAAACAAGGGAAAAACGGAAACTGACACTGGGCTCTGGGTCAATAGGTTAGTCCCAAAAGTAATATAAAAGTGCATAGTAAAGCCCATAAAACATCCAAGATGGATAATATAATAGCATGAATATTTCATAAATTATAGATACGTTGGAGACGTATCAGGTACCCATATACCCTGTCGGGTGACGGGTATGGGAAAAGTTTATGCCCTTGAAGGATATGGGTATGGGTGATAGGTAAGTTCAGGGCGGACAGGTAAGGGTATGGGATAGCTCCACCCGTACCCATACCCAGCGGGTGCCATCCGTAGGGAGAATGCCGACAGCTGAAATTCTGGGCTGGAAAAGGAGCAAATATTAGAGACCTATTCTGCACAACTCCAAAAGTCCTGAAACTTCACGGAAGTCATTTTTGGAATTTATAAAAAATACTGAGCAAAAAAAATACCAGAGGGGGCCCACACCCTGGCCACGAGGGTGGGGGCGCGCTCTACCCCCCTGGGCGCGCCCGCCTGCCTCGTGGCCCCCCTGGCAGGCCTTCGGTGCCCATCTTCTGCTATATGAAGTCTTCCGTCCGAGAAAAAAATCATAAGCAAGCTTTCGGGAAGAAACTCCGCCGCCACGAGGCGGAACCTCATGGAACCAATCTAGGGCTTGGCAGAGCTGTTCGCCAGTGGAAACTTCCTCCGGAGTGGGAAATCATCGCCATCGTCATCACCAATGATCCTCTCATCGGGAGGGGGTCAATCTCCATCAACATCTTCACCAACACCATCTCCTCTCAAACCCTAGTTCATCTCTTGTATCCAATCTTTGTCCCAAAGCCTCAGATTGGTACCTATGGGTTGCTAGGACTGTTGATTACTCCTTGTAGTTGATGCTAGTTGGTTTATTTGGTGGAAGATCATATGTTCAGATCCATTATGCATATTAATACCCCTCTGATTATGAACATGAATATGATTTGTGAGTAGGTACGTTTGTTCCTGAGGACATGGGAGAAGTCTTGCGACAAGTAGTCATTTGAATTTGGTATTCATTTGATATTTTGATGAGATGTATGTTCTCTTTCCTCTAGTGGTGTTATGTAGGCGTCGACTACATGACACTTCACCACTGTTTGGGCCTAGAGGAAGGCATTAGGAAGTAATAAGTAGATGATGGGTTGCTAGAGTGACAGAAGCTTAAACCCTAGTTTATGAGTTGCTTCGTAAGGGGCTGATTTGGAGCCATATGTTTCATGCTATGGTTAGGTTTACCTTAATACTTATTTTATAGTTGCGGATGCTTGCAATAGGGGTTAATCATAAGTGGGATGGTTGTCCAAGAAAGGGCAGCACCCAAGCACCGGTCCACCCACATACCAAATTATCAAAGTAACGAACGTGAATCATATGAGCTTGATGAAAACTAGCTTGACGATAATTCCCATGTGTCCTCGGGAGCGCTTTTCTCTATATAAGAGTTTGTCTAGGCTTGTCCTTTGCTACAAAAAGGATTGGTCCATATTGCTGCACATTATTTACACTTGTTACTTGCTACCCGTTACAAATTACCTTATCACAAAACTATCTGTTACTGATAATTTCAGTGCTTGCAGAGAATACCTTACTGAAAATTGCTTATCATTTCCTTCTGCTCCTCGTTGGGTTCGACACTCTTACTTATCGTAAGGACTATGATAGATCCCCTATATTTCTGGGTCATCAATATCCGTAAAAAACAGCCGCTCTGCATATAGAGATGGCGGCGGCGGCCTAGGCAGCGGCTACTGGAGAAGAGGTCAATCCTCGGTCGGTGGGTAGTGTCGGCGTCATAGCAGGTCAATCCTCGGTCTGTAGCGGGAGATAGGAGGAGCTCAACCATCAAGATCGGCGGCGGTGTGATTCGATCACATCCATCGTGGTCGATGGCGGGATAGTGGAGGTCAAACTTCACGCGGCAGCCACACTAAGCTTTGCTCCTCGACCCTGCTGTCTCAGCGTACGACCACATCGCGCTTCTCTGTCTGCTGGGTGGAGGTCATCGCACGGCTAATTAATCAAGGTATTGTTTTCGTGAGTGGCTTAATTAAGGTATTCAATTCCTAAGGGTAGTGTTGTACTAGTACTCTGCATGTAAATTGACTGGTTATTAATTTTTGTCATTGCACGTCTGGATAACAATATGGAGTGCCCTCAGTAATTATGAAAATCAAACATTGTGATTTATGCATGCATCTTTGGGCAAGAGTTAATCCGTATATTAATGTAGTTGTTTTGTTTTTAATTACCATTCGTGTGGTGCAGATGGAACGATCTCGATGGATGAATAATTGAAAAACCGCAGAATTTATCAGTGGTGTGACACAGTTCATGAATTTGGCTGAAAGTACAAAGAGGAGAATTGGTGATGCGTATTACATCATGTATCCATGTGCTGATTGTGCGAATACAGAGTCACATGTAGTTGGAGATGTCCAGTGGCACTTAGTCTCTCGGGGATTCATGGATGGATATACACGTTGGACCAGACACGGTGAAGAGGAGGTCATGGATGGAGATACCCAAGGCTGCTAGATGCCAAACCCCGATCAGTGTCACATGGATTTTGAATCTATAACATTGGGGCAGAGGCGTCAAGCTACCAATGGAACACCGAAAAGCCGAAACTCCCACTGGAAAACCAAGACGTCGACGCAGATCACGATGATCTTGATATGCCAGATTTTGCTGCTATGATTGCAGATTTCGAGGGCCCAAAAAAGGATATTATTGGGTACAAGGATCTGCCAACCATTAATGCGGACTCCAAGAAAGAATTGTATACATGTTGCAAAAAGAAATATTCCAAGTTGAGTGCCACCCTGGCACTTATCGGATTTAAAGCAGCAAACGGTCTATCAAACAAGGGCTTCACAGAGATGTTAGGTCTTTTCAAAGAAATACTTCCAGAAGATAATGTGCTCCCCAGAAGCACAAATGAAGCAAAGAAAATTGTTTTCCCATTGGAACTTGAAGTACAAAAGATACACGCTTGTGTGAATGATTATATATTGTACCATGGTGAGTACAAAGATTTGCGTGCATGTCCCACATGCAAGCATGCAGGATACAAGCACGGGAGAGCAAAGGACAAGTACAAATTGGACGACGAGATCAAGACAGGAATCCCGTTCAAGGTTGTTTGGTACTTGCCTTTAATTCCAAGTGTGAGGCGTTTGTTTGCAAACCCTAGAGAGGCAAAGAGGTTGCGGTGGCATCATGATGAGCGAATTGTGGACAAGTTTATGAGGCACCCGAAACATGGGGCTCAGTGGGAATTAATCGACAACAAGTTTGAAGACTTTGCCAAGGATCCTAGAAGAATAAGGCTCGGGGAGTGTACTGACGGGATGAATCCTTTTGGCAATATGAGCAGCAATAACAACACATGGCCGGTGCTTCTGTGCATATATAACCTAGCTCCTTGGTTGTGTATGAAGAAAAAATACATTATGATGTCAATGATTATCCAAGGCCCGAAGCAACCTAGAAATGACATCGACATTTACTTTCAGCTACTGGTAGAAGAACTTCTGACAATGTGGATAGATGCGCCTGCTGTAAAATTTTATGATGCTTACAGAAAGGAGATTTTCGATCTACATGCAATGCTGGTGCACACCATTCAAGATATGCCAGCATTAGGCAACACATCGGGGCAGAAAATAAAGGTAGATGTAGGGAATGTCACATGCATGGATAGTACAGCTAGCAGAAGACTTCCCAAGTCACACAAAACCATGTATTTGCGTCATCGTAGGTTCTTACGGAAAAATCACCCATACCGAAAGATGAAAGCTGAGTTTGATGGTATGGCAGAGGTAGGTGTGGGCCCAAGAACCTATGATGGGGAGGTGGTCCATAACATGGCTAAAAAAATAATGTTGTGCTTGGCAAGAACCACCCTTTAACGGTGAAACAAACACCCAAGGGTCAAGTGTTTAACAAGAAATCTGTGTTCTAGAAATTACCTTACTAGGAGATTCTACGTGTACGTCACTGCATTGATGTCATGCACGTAGGGAAGAACGTATGTGAAAGCATCCTTGGTACCCTGCTCAAGATTAAAGGTAAAAGAAAGGATGGTGACGGTTCACGGCTCGATATGCTTGCTGATCAATCAAAATGCAAGAGTGAAGCAGAAGATGATGACAAATTCATCAAAGCTCGCCAGAGTTACAATTCAATACAAAAGAAGCAACACAGTTCTTCACCTATTTGTTGTCAGTTAAGACACCCTCTTTCTACTACGCAAACATCAGAAGTCTCGTGGATGTGAGCTCAGGTAAAATGAAGTTGGGACACATGAAGTCACATGATTGCCATGTAATGTTGACACAAATCCCCCTGGTGGCCATCAGGAATCTAATGGACAAAGATATAAGAAACACACTCATTGAGCTGTGTGATTTCTTGAACCAACTATGGCCGAAAGTTGTAGATCCTGAAGAGTTGGATCATATGCAAGATATTATTGCAAGAATATTGTCCAACCTAGAGATGTTTTTCCCGCCGTCATTCTTTGATGTCTTGGTCCAACTCACTGTGCACCTTGTCGACGAGATAAAGTATTGTGGTCCTGTGTTTCTTCGCAACATGTATCCCTTCGAGCGATTCATGGGAATACTGGTTGTCGAAACCGAAACCATCCAGAGGCAAGCATCCTACAAGGTTATACCGCGTAGGAGGTGGTTGAGTTTTGCACTGAATACATGAAACAAAGACCTATAGGTTTGCCCCTCTCTCGCCACGAGGGAAGGCTGAAAGGTAAGCCGGTCCTTGCTGGCACGCAAATGGCTGCACCCGGAGAATTGGCAGAGAAAGCCCATTTGACGGTACTGCTTAATAGCCTAGTTCTCAGCGCTTATGCCGAAGAACACTTGTCGGAGTTAAGCCAAAGCTTCTTACCAATGGTGCCTTCACCAGATGTGGAGATGAAGGAGCACACTAAGAACTACGCCGAATGGATGAAGAATTGTTTGGCACAAGGATCCATCGATGACATTGCTACGTGGTTGGCACAAAAGCTATCACCTACGGCATTGACGTACCAAGCATATGACATAAATGGATACACGTTCTACACTGAGGAACATGATCATAAGACCTCATATCAGAACAGCGCTGTTCGAATAGAATGCATGACTGTAAATGAAGCTGATAAAAGGGTATACTATGGAACCATCAAAGAGATTTGGGATTGGACTACGTGAAAGTTAAGGTGGCATTATTCAGGTGCACATGGATCCCTCTTGGTCATGTAAGGGTTGATGATTACAGGAAAACATGTGTTAAGATCACAACGATGGCATATCACGCGGCCCCGTTCATTCTTGCCAGCAATGCTACCCAGATTTTCTTTACGGAAGACCCCTTGCATAAGAACTGCCATGTAGTGATGCATGGGAAGAGGACGATACTGGGTGTCGAGGATGTTGCTGATGAGGACGAGTACGACGAATTTGCTAAGTTGCTAGCCAAGGGATCACGCACCCGTGCAACAGAGTAGCGTAAAATCATCAGAAAACCCAAGTTCATTCGGGGTCAACATAATGATCCCAGTTCCCCCATGTACATGGGAATTAAGCCATAAGACTAGTTATACCTACCCTGCAACTTATTTCGTTCAATTTAGAACTGTCGCGTGTACTGAATTTGTGAGTTATGCCCGGTTTTCTGTTGATGTAAGGACCGTTAATATATTGACCTGATATGTTGTCGGCTCAGGCAATGAATATGAATTGTTTTTTGTTATTATTATTATTATTATTATTATTATTATTATTATCATTATATCATAGAGGTAGCACACTCAATTGTTCTCACTACAGCATGTGTGAACAAAAATATGCAATCTGGTTTGCGAATAGCACACGTTCGTTGATGAAAGTCGTGTGCCGACCAAACCCCGCCCGCGATCTGAGTCGTGCTTTTTGATTAGCCAGAACCCAAACCCCACGGATTGTACGTCTGCACTGTTGGATGCTCCTAGATCGAACGACGATCCTCATCCCTTTTGACAGCGCATGCAGTTCCGGTTGTAATTTTATTTTTATGCATAAAATGCACGTTAAACTCAAAAAATGTCTTAAATATAGCTAACAATACCTGAAATGCGCCAGAAAATCAAAACCGTGGTATAATGGTGATTGCGTACCGTGGAAACTTTTATGAAGCCAAATGATGAAGTCACCGACCATTGGAGTTTGAATTCACACATCTCCTTTTGGAAACCATGGTCCTTCATGTGAGATGTTGGAAGGAGCGATCATCAAAACTTCTGCCAAACTTTACCAATTTTTTTCCACGGGGTCGTGAGAGCACGCCACGGGCACACATTGATTTTGATGATGTTCGGACTCCATCTAAATTTCCTGTGATTAAAATACCAACTAGGCCTCGCTTAGTGGCTTGCACCTTTCTCATGACGAAATGTTTGAAACTTCTCCCCGCTTCTCGAACAAATGGAAGAAAACTCGCAAAGAGACGCACAAATGATTTGTATTGCTAGTGATGAGGACATGACTACCTTGGATACGACCGAAAATATTGCATACATGCATATTTGTTAGGTGATTTCTAGTGCAAACTATTCAATAATCTATTTATGTTATCCAGAACAAAAATACTTCACACACTTTTGTGTTTTGTCTAATTGCAGGTGTATGGGACATTTGTACAATCACATATGAAGATAAGGCAAAAGGAGAAGTTTAGGTTCTGTTCAAAAAGTCCTCTCACGTCACTTTTGAGCCAAGAGAAGATAGAGTCCAAGTCTCTCACGTTCTGGATTCAGATTCGGACTGCACAAGCATACCTGACTCAAAACGCCAACAACTTTTTGATACGGACTCCGAATTGGGTGATTCTTTTTTTTTTGGAAAGTAGATTTCGTCCTCTTTCCAACCCAATTGGATTCACCTTTAAATTCGTCCGGAGCGTTGAGATATGGACAAAACAATCTGACACTGCAGCAGAATCCGAGTCAAACAACAAGTCCAAAGGTGTCGCATCACCTCCACTTGGGCCCATGAGCCTTGTACGACCTAGGTTTGGTTTTAGGCTGCCTTGGGACGTTCTCCCACCTCCTTGGCCGCCACCCCTTGCTCCTATATAACTAGATCCATCTAGTAGTTTTTTCCTAGGGATTTGTTTAGTTAAAAGTTAGCCATTGCAACTTCGTGTACTTCGTTTATGTCCAACGACCAGACCAAGACCACTTACGGATCCCCACCATTATCAATACTTCATATATATTTGCAATATTCAGATTGCTTTACCATATTCTTGCTTGTTTGTAGCGACCAGACCCGAATGGATCTAGTGCTCTGTGCTCAGTGTCATCCCTGGATCAGTAATGTCTTGACACCACACAAGATGAAGGATTTATAGCGAGTAGCAATCACACACTTATTACATCGTTGTCCACAAGGGAACTTAATACAATAATATGGCTTAAGGCCATCTAAAGATAACAGCGGAAGACTTGGAAGACAAGTGAGTCCATCAACTCCATCGGCATCACTGAGTATAGAACCACGACCTAACACCTTACTCGTCAAATGCGAAAAGTCTGCAACGTGAAAGTTGCAGCCCAAAAGCAGGTCAGCACATGGAATATGCGGCAATGTAACACATAGAGAACAATGAAGCAACAAGCCTATACTACATGCATATATGGCTGGTGGTAAGGCTCTCTGATTTACATTTTGCATAAAGCTGGTTTTTCCCTACATCAAAGGAATAATTTTATTGAACTATCATGGTGGTTGTTAAACATTGAGAATGGTTGACAGCATCCTCAATCCCAATTAAAAGTACTCATTAAAACCCAATAACTTTATTATTAGAAGTAACATGTTGAGATTCACATGATATTCAAGTACTAGATACTCAAGATGTCCATAACGGGGACACGGCTAATCATGATTAGTTTATACACTCTGTAGAGGTTTTGCACTTTTCCCCACAAGACTCGATCGCCTCCGTTTGGTTCTCGCACTACATGGTGTTTGAGAGACGGATGACCGAGACATAGTCTTTCAGAAGCGCTAGCACCTTACATGTGGGTAGACCGTACCAACCTACATCCCCTACATCAGCTAGCCTACCCGTAAGAGTTCGCACAACTTAGTCAACTACGCCATGAGCCCATAATTGGCTTGTGGCTGCACACGGAAGTTTCCAGTTTGAATAATCTTATGATCCCTTTGAGCCTGGGTGGCGGTCCGAAGAAATACAGGCAAGTCCTGATAGAAACCAGGTGCCTCAATCCATCCAGATGTGTGTTTAGGTTGCCACCTTAAATAATCCATTTATTAACAATCTCACATCTCTCATGGATATTCACTCACCCAATCCACGTCTACTAGCATAGCATGGCATAATCAAGCAAACGTAGAAGTAACTCCCAAGGTTTCATAAGTAAAAGCAGGTAATAGGTACTACCTCAATCTACTTCCCATCCCACAATTTAATTAGATCCTAAACATGCAAGTGTTTGAGGGTTGATCTAATGCATAAAAGCTGGGTAGTAGAAAAGTATGATCAAAGTGTTACTTGCCTTTAGCGATGATCTGCGAGTCCTAGAGATTCAAGTAACAAGCGGCGCACTCCGGGTGATCTAACGCAGACAAACAACAAGCATACAATAAGTACTCATCTAATGCACAGGGAAATCTCGAAGAAAAGATCTAACCAGATAGTTCAACTTAAGAACCACAGTTTGCAAAAAGAATCAAATCAAATAAAGCATCGAAAGTCGGAACTTCGAGAGAGAACGACTCGGTTTAACAATCTGAAATTAAGTCAAAATTTTACAGTAGCAAAACTCTGTGTAAGTAGGTTAGTCGGAACGGCGGTTTCATAACTTAAACTCGGTGCGCTTGAATCACACGATTCCGATAAACGAGCAAGAAATAAAACAGATTTGAAAATCGGATCGTAAATCGAATCTGAAAAATAATGGATTAAATCCGATTTAAAAAGAAAGCACGAGCGGATTAAATAACGGACGTTCATTAACAGAACTAATCCAGCGAGCGTGTTCATTGAAACGAGCGGGTCGGTGAGCGTTCACTAAATAAGAAAACCGAAAAATTAAAACCATCTAGGTTTTTGAAAAAAACCGAACATCATAAAAAAATCGGATCGGTCTTTTAACAAAAACCGGATCGGGCGGCGGCGAGGCTACCTCCGGCTCGCCGGCGGGGTCGACCTCCCGTGGGTCAAGCACAGGCGGTGGGTGGCGGCGGGTCGACTGGTGGCGAGGCTCGGGGTCCGGCGTCGGCGGCGACGGCGGCCAAGCGGGCGCGGCGGCTCGGTGGAGGCGCGACGGCGGGGCGGGTTGAGGAGAGGAGGCGGCGCGGGGTTAAATAGGAGGGTCCGGGTGGCTTGGGAGGGGTGCAAGCCGGGAGGGCGGCGGCGGCCAGCGTCCCGAGCGGGACTTCAGGCGGCGGCGGCGGGACTCCAGGGAGGGAGAGGGAGGTGGGCGGCTGGGCCGGGCACAGGCTGGCTGGGCGGCTGGCCTTGGCCAAGCGTTTTTTAAACAAAACTAAGCGAAATAAAAAAATACCAAAGCGAACTCGAATTTAATAAAATAAATTTTCCCGACTCCTAAAAATGAGTCGAACAAAATGAACTTTAAAAGCAGCAAACATGCATTTTTTTTAAATGCTCATTTTTGCCTAAACAAAACAAATCTTCCAAAACCAAATTTTGATTTATTTATAATATCTTCATTTTTCCTAAATATTGGGAAAGTCATATTATTCCCTCTCTTAAGTTTTTATAGGAAAAACTTTATGAAGATAATTAAATAAATCCAATGATCCTATTTTCAAGATTTGAGAAATCCCAAATATGAAAATAATGAAACTTCCAACTCTCTCCGGGTCCTTGAGTTGCGTGAAATTTTCTAGGATCGGAAAATCACGAGAAAAATATGATATGCATGATGACCTAATGTATAACATTCCAAATTGAAAATTTGGGATGTTACAAACCTACCCCTTAAGATGAATCTAAGCCCTCGAGATTCGTGTTAACTAGAAAATAGGTGAGGTGGTCCTTGAGCAAAACTTCCTCTCTTTCCCGGTGGCTTCATCCTCGGTGTGGTGGCTCCACTGAACTTTGCAAAACTTGATAACCTTGCTGCGGGTAACTCTGCTGGCATAATCGAGAATCTTAACGGTTTTTCCTCATATGTCAAATCATCCTTCAACTGAATTGCTTCGGTGGCCTTTGTGTCTCTTAACGGTACCTCTGCTATCTCGGGTGACATTTCTTCAAGCGAGAAACATGGAATACAACATGAACTCCACAGCAGTCCTTACGGTAATTCCAACTTATAAGCAACTTCTCCCATGCGTTGTAAAATCTTATACGGTCCAACGAAGCGTGGTGCTAACTTTCCTTTAACTCCAAAAGCGCTTAACTCCTCGGCGGGGATACTCTGAGATATACTCGGTCTCCAACTTCATACTCAATCGCTGCGCTTTGAATCGGCATAGCTCTTTTATGCAGGTGGGCTACCTTGAGCACATCTCGAATCAACAACTTTCTGTTCGGACTCCTTAATCAAATCTGGTCCAAACAAGCTGGCGATCTCCGGTTTAGTCCCATAACAACGGTGTCCTGCACCTTCTTCCATACAAAGCCTCGAAGGTGCCATCTTCAAGCTGGTTTGGTAGCTGTTGTTGTAGGAAAATTCTGCATACGGCAAATTGTCATCCCGGCTAGATCCATAATCTAGGGCACAAGCTCTCGGCATGTCCTCCAAAATCTGATTGACTCTCTCGGTCTGTCCATCGGTGCATGGGTGGAAAGCTGTCTTTGAATTCAATCGGGTTCCCAATGTTTAGTGCAACTGGTTCCAAAATTTCGAGGTAAATTGGGTTCCTCTATACGTCTGATGCTCCTCGGAACTACGTGTAAGCACACAATTACGGTCATGTATATCTTTGCCAACTTAGCACTGCTATAGGTGGTCTTGGCTGGAATAAAATGAGCTACCTTTGTTAAGCGATTAGGCTATAACCCAAATCGAGTCATATCCTGAGCGAGTCTTTGGTAATCTGTGATAAAATCCATGCCTAGTTTATCCCACTTCCATTCGGGTATCGGCAATGGTTGTAACAATCCTGTGGCTTCGATGTTACGCCTTTACTTTCGACATACATCGCCATGGCTACATACTCCATAATATCCTTCTTCATTCCGGTCCACGAGAAAGTATTCTTCAAATCCAAGTACATCTTGGTATTTCCTGGGTGAATCAAATAGGGTGAATCATGAGCTTCTTGTAAAATCAACTTCACGATTTACGGGTTATTGGGCACATAAACACGGTCTTCAAACCATAGGGTATCGTGCTCATCCTCACGAAATCCTTTAGCTTTTCCTTTGCTCATTTTCTCCTTTATAGAGGCAACTTCCTTATCTGCCTTTTGGGCTTCTCGATTTTGTCCATCAGCGTTGGACTGAATCTCCAATGCTGCTACATAGCCTCTCGGAACTATTTCCAAACATAGCTCTCGAAGGTCCTCGGCTAACTCATTGGGTATTCCTCCCATCATTAGGGTATTGACGTGGCTCTTACGGCTCAATGCGTCACCTTTCGACATTAGCCTTCCCGGGGTGATAATGCAATCTCATGTCATAATCCTTGATAAGCTCTAACCATCTCCTTTATGCGAGATTCAATTCATACGTGTGAAGATGTACTTCAAACTCTTGTGATCCGTATATACTTCACAATGATTTCCAATGAGAAAATGTCTCCCACGTCTTGAGGCATGCACAACGGCTGCTAACTCCAAATCATGAGTGGCATAATTCAACTCATGGGGCTTAAGTTGTCGTGAAGCATACGAAACAACTCTTCCTTCCTGCATAAGCACCTTTGCTCCAAGTCCTCGGCGTGAAGCGTCGCAATACACCTCATAATCCTTAGTCCGATCTGGCAATATCAAAAGCTGGTGAGGTGACCAATCTTTTCTTCAGCTCACGAAAACTTGCCTCCACAGTCCTCAGTCCATATGAATTTGTTTTCCTTCTTCAACAATTACATCATAGGCTTAGCAATCCTTGAGAAATTCTCAATGAACCTTCGGTAGTATCCTGTGAGTCCAAGGAAACTCCGAATCTCTCCAAGCTGTCGTTGGTGCTTCCCATTTGGTTACGGTCTCAACTTTTGTGGGATCAACTGCTATTCCTTCTCCGGATATAACATGTCCGAGAAATCCAACTTCCTTTAGCCAAAACTCACATTTGCTGAACTTGGCATACAACTGGTGTTCCCTCAGTTTCTCCAAAACCAATCATAAATGTTCCTTGTGTTCCTCTTCATTCTTGAGAAAATCAAAATGTCATCAATGAACACCACGACGAACTTATCCAAAAACTCCATAAACACTTTGTTCATCGAGGTTCATGAAATAGGCTGGTGCGTTAGTCGATCCAAATGACATAACGGTATATTCGTATAGTCCATATCTCGTGGTAAATGTTGTCTTGGGTATGTCCTGCTCCCGAATCTTCAAGCGATGGTACCACGATGCATGAAATCGATCTTGGAAAACACCTTGGCTCCTTGCAAGCGATCAAAGCAGATCATTTATCATAGGTAGTGGGTACTTGTTCTTGATTTTTACTTCATTCAATCCACGATAATCAACAACCATTCTTAACGATCCATCCTTCTTCTCCACTAGCAAAACGGGTGATCCCCAAGGTGAAGAACTTGGGCGTATAAAACCTTTATCCAAAAGCTCCTTAATCTGCTTCTTGATTTCCACCAAATCCTGTGCTGGCATCCTATATGGTCGCTTCGATATTGGGCCTGTTCCTGGCAAAAGTTCTATCAAAAACTCAATGTCTCTATCCGGTGGCATTCACAGCAACTCTTAGGAAATACATCGGAAAATCCTTCACCATGGTACTTCTTCCCGCACCACTCTGATAAGCAATTAACTTGCGCTCTTCTCGGTGATGCCGTGATACATACTTAATCCTTCTTCCTTACGGTGTGGTGAGCAAAATTGACTTTGTGGTGCAATCTATGTTTCCTCCACACCTTGATAACCAATCCATACCTAATATCACATCCAATCCTTGGGATTCCGAACTAATAGGTGCGAGGGGAAAACATAGTGTCCAATCCTTAATGGCGGTCGATTACACCATTTACTAGCCATGTACTCTGCTCGGGTGAGGTTACTAGCATGGGTGACCTAAGGGCTTGGGTTGGTAACTTGTACTTATCCACAAATCCTTGATATGTATGAATGCGATGCACCGATATCGAAAAGAACAAGCTGCAATAAATGACTTAACCAAAAACTTACCGATTCTGCATCGGGCTGATCTTCAACCTCCTCCACTTCAATGTGGTTCACTGTCCCCTATTGAAAGGGTTAGGCTTCTTTCGAGCTTCCATTGCCATTTCCATTACGTATACGGGCGATCATTGGCATAATGCCCGATCTTGCGGCACTTAAAGCAAGTAATATGACTCGAGTCTACTTTGGATGGTGTTGACGGGTTGGTGCGATTATGTCCATTACTTCCTCCATTTCCGTTCCCATTCTTGGTGCTGTTATGGTTATCACGAATTACCTCCTCCATGGGTATCTTTGAAACTGAATTCCTGATTTAGGGGTATAACGAGGTTTCTGCTGAGCTCGAGTTATACTTCCCTTGCCCGTACTTCCGCTTGCGGTTCTCAATTCTTCTTGCTTTCCTTCAATCATGAGGGCTCGGTCTACTAACTCCTGGTAGTTATTGAAACTGGCTACCATCAACGGCATGCTGAACTCATCATTCAGTCCTTCTAGAAACTTCTCCTGTTTAGCTGCATCAGTAGCAAGCGTCATCCGGGGCATAACGTGCTAGTTTACTAAATTCATCCACGTCTTGTGCCAACAATCCTTCCTCCTTAGGCGTAAATTGTGAAACTCACGCTTCTTCATGGCCATAGCTCCTGCTGAAACATGGGCGGTCTGAAAAGCTTGCTGAAATTGATCCCATGTGACAGGTGTCTACAGGTAAGTGGTTGTGAAATTCTCCCACCATGCTTCTTGCGGGTCCTTCAAGCTGATGTGCCGCAAACTTCACTCTTTCTCCATCCGTGCATCCTGCGTTGGTCAGCTCCTTCCTATCTTGCGGAGCGGTCATCTGCTACAATTGGCTCGGTGCTCTTTGGAATACACCGCGGGTTTAGTCTAAGGAAGCGAGTCGATGATCCGCAGTGGTGGTGGTGGTGGGTTGTTGTTGTTGTTGTTGTTGCCACAGTTACGCACCAATGTTTGAATCGGGGTATTCTGCTGGATCAGTTGGGTGATCTCTGGCGGAAAAGCGAATCGAGTCGCGTCTCGGAGGCATCGATGGGTTTAGAAAAGATGAGAATTTAGAATAGAATGAGGTCCGAGGGGAATCACTACCCAAATGCACATGAGCAAATACACACAAAATCACTTCATTCAATCAAACAAAGGCTTACAACGATCTAACTATCGCATAAAGTGCGTGTACTATAATGTTTACATGGAGGAATACTACTAATATGTGGGGGACTTCTACTAATTTGAACCGGTGGAAGACTCCATAATATACACTCGACCGTCTTCAAAGTCGGGTTCACTTGGATCCGAATCGGTGTCGTCGATGTTGATGTAGTCGCTTGGGAAATCGACATCTTGGTCTTCATTCCTGGCGCCAACTTCTTCTTCAGTTCTTCAATCTCGTACTTAAGATCGTTATTGTGTCTTGCTAGAGCTACGATCTCGTCCATATAGTCCTTGCGAGTTGTCTTTAGTTCTTCTTCAAGTTGGATGATCCTTCCCTTTGCATTCTGCAACTCCAACATATCATTGCACATCTGGTTCTCCTGGCGTCGAATGTGCTGGTTTAACTCTGGATGAATGCTGCAATGGATCTATCCTTCTTGGTGCTTGTGACGTCCCATTTGTCATCTCGGCGTCCGCAAATCTGGTAGATTGTGTCCTTGAGGTCTTCTTGATAAACTTCTCCAATGCGTCCCATGGTGATGTGAGCTGCCATGCTCTTTCCCGGACTCCAAGTTGGTGCATCGAAAACACTATCTATAGGCTTGGTGATTGGGGCGAATGTCCTTCTGGAACGTGAGCGTGAATCTTCCAGCGCTCCTCTTGAGGCAGAGTGGCGTTGAAAGTCCGGTGAAGCTTGGTAGTCCAATGTTCGTGTACTTGGTAACTTCCTTCAAGTGAAATCCAAAGGTGTGCCTTCATCCGGTTGGGTGTACTTGATCTTCGCGTCCTTCATCCTAAATAGAGTAGAAAAGATGAGGAGTTAGAAAATGGGAAGAGAATAGTGATCTATGGCTTTATCTTAGTGGTCGTGTCCTCTACGGTCGGCGTGTGCTCGATACCATTCTCTGTAGCGACCGGACCGAATGGATCTAGTGCTCGTGCTCGGTGTCATCCACTGGATCGATGTCTTGACACCACCACGATGCCTTGAAGGATTTATAGCGAGTAGCAATCACACACTTATTACATCGTTGTCCACAAGGGAACTTAATACAATAATATGGCTTAAGGCCATCTAAAGATAACAATGAAGACTTGGAAGACAAGTGAGTCCATCAACTCCATCGGCATCACTGAGTATAGAACCACGACCTAACACCTTACTAAATAAATGCGAAAAGTCTCAACGTATAAGTTGCAGCCCAAAACGGTCAAGACATGGAATATCTTTGGCAATGTAACACATAGAGAACAATGAAGCAACAAGCCTATACTACATGCATATATGGCTGGTGGTAAGGCTCTCTGATTTACATTTTTGCATAAAGCTGGTTTTTCCCTACATCAAAGGAATAATTTTATTTAACTATCATGGTGGTTGTTAAACATTGAGAATGGTTGACAGCATCCTCAATCCCAATTAAAAGTACTCATTAAAACCCAATAACTTTATTATTATAAGTAACATGTTGAGATTCACATGATATTCAAGTACTAGATACTCAAGATGTCCATAACCGGGGACACGGCTAATCATGATTAGTTTATACACTCTGCAGAGGTTTGCGCACTTTTCCCCACAAGACTCGATCGCCTCCGTTTGGTTCTCGCACTACATGGTGTTTGAGAGGCGGATGGCCGAGACATAGTCTTTCGAAGCGCTAGCACCTTACATGTGGGTAGACCGTACCAACCTACATCCCCTACATCAGCTAGCCTACCCGTAAGAGTTCGCACAACTTAGTCAACTACGCCAGAGCCCATAATTGGCTTGTGGCTGCACACGGAAGTTTCCAGTTTGAATAATCTTATGATCCCTTTGAGCACGGGTGGCGGTCCAAGAAATACGAGGCAAGTCCTGATAGAAACCAGGTGCCTCAATCCACCCAGATGTGTGTTTAGGTTGCCACCTTAAATAATCCATTTATTAACAATCTCACATCTGTCATGGATATTCACTCACCCAATCCACGTCTACTAGCATAGCATGGCATAATCAAGCAAACGTAGAAGTAACTCCCAAGGTTTCATAAGTAAAACAGGTAATAGGTACTACCTCAATCTACTTCCCATCCCACAATTTAATTAGATCCTAAACATGCAAGTGTTTGAGGGTTGATCTAATGCATAAAAACTGGGTAGTAGAAAAGTATGATCAAAGTGTTACTTGCCTTCTTGATGATCCATGAGTCCTAGAGATTGAAGTAACAAGCGGCGCACTCCGGGTGATCTAACGCAGACAAACAACAAGCATACAATAAGTACTCATCTAATGCACAGGAAATCTCGAATAAAAGATCTAACCAGATAGTTCAACTTAAGAACCCTGGTTGCAAAAGAATCGAATCAAATAAAGCATCGAAAGTCGGAACTCGAGAGAACGACTCGGTTTAGCAATCTGAAATTAAGTCAAAATTTTACAGTAGCAAAACTCTGTGTAAGTAGGTTAGTCGAACGGCGGTTTCATAACGAAACTCCGTGCGCTTGAATCACCTGATTAGATAAACGAGCAAGAAATAAAACAGATTTGAAAATCGGATCGTAAATCGAATCAAAAATAATGGATTAAATCCGATTTAAAAGAAAACGACGAACGGATTAAATAACGGACGTTCATTAACAGAACTAATCCAACGAACGTGTTCATTGAAACGAACGGGTCGGTGAACGTTCACTAAATAAGAAAACCGAAAAAATTAAAACCATCTAGGTTTTTGAAAAAAAACCGAACATCGCAAAAAAAAATCGGATCGGTCTTTTAACAAAAACCGGATCGGGGCGGCGGCGAGGGGCTACCTCCGGCTCGCCCGGCGGGGTCTCCGACCTCCCGTGGGTCGGGCGACAGGCGGTGGGTGGCGGCGGGGTCGACCGGTGGCAGGGGGTCGGGGTCCGGCCGGCGAGGGGCGGCAGGGCGACGACGGCGCCTTCGGGCGGGGCGGCGGCTCGGGTGGAGGGCGGCGACGGCGGGCGGGTTGAGGGGAGAGGAGGCGTGGCGGGGTTAAATGGGAGGGTCCGGGTGGCTTGGGGAGGGGCAAGCCGGGGAGGGCGGCGGGCGGCGTGCCCCAGCTGGACTCGGGCGGCGGCGAAGGGACTCAGCAAGGAGGGAGAGGGAGGTGGGCGGGGCCTGGCTGAGCTGGGCAGTGGGCCTTGGCCCAGAAAGCGTTTTTTAAACAAAACTAAACGAAATAAAAAAATACCAAACGAACTCCGAATTTAATAAAATAAAATTTTCCCGACTCCTAAAAATGAGTCGAACAAAATGAACTTTAAAAACGGCAAACATGCATATTTTTTTTTAAAATGCTCATTTTTGCCTAAACAAAACAAATCTTCCAAAACCAAATTTTGATTTATTTATAATATCTTCATTTTTCCTAAATATTGGGAAAGTCATATTATTCCCTCTCTTAAGTTTTTATAGGAAAAACTTTATGAAGATAATTAAATAAATCAAATGATCCTATTTTCAAGATTTGAGAAATCCCAAATATGAAAATAATGAAACTTCCAACTCTCCGAGGGTCCTTGAGTTGCGTGAAATTTTCTAGGATCGGAAAATGCGAGAAAAATATGATATGCATGATGACCTAATGTATAACATTCCAAATTGAAAATTTGGGATGTTACATTGTTCTTCGATTGCTTGCAGGAATAGACCTTCGTGGTCAGGCTGACCGTGCTTCCGGCATCGTCAGTAACCTCAGGAGATTGGTTTAGCGATTGCCAAGGCGCAACGTCGTGCACGTTTGTAGTCGGATCGTCAAAGTCGGCTCCACCAAATCAATAGTTATCATCTCACCGAAAGATCGGGACACCCCGCCTCTATCAAGTGGTATCAGTTTTCAGGTTGCTCGGTGGGAATTTCCAGTTTCCCCTAGATTAGATTTAGTTTCTTACCTATTGTCCAAGAAAAAGCCACAAAAAATTTAGATCTATTCATCCTTTTGTCCAAGCCGGTCTGAGCCTTTGCAATTTTCTTTTCATTGTTTGCATTATTGAATTATCGGTTGCATCATCGTGTCGAGTTGTTGGTCTTAGTGTCTAGTTCGTTTAGAGTTTCGAGTTCTGTTCACATTAGTCACGCCGCCTCTGCATCGTTATCCCTTCCGCTGTCCACCACCCATCCATCAATTTTCACCATGTGCTACCCACCGTTCATTGTCATAATCATAGTTGAGATCGTTCACATCTTCGCTTGATCCAATCTGCATCTTATCTAGTTTGTATTGGAAAGAGAGAGAGAAAAAAGTAAAAAAAAGTCAGAGAAAAAAAGAGAGAAAGAAAAAGAGAAAAAAAGTGTGAGGAAAAAAAGAGAGAAGAAAAAAAAAACAAAATTTGGATCTATCTAGACTCAATCTCGTAGTTGAATTCGGATTGGAATCTGTTTTGTGCACTATTCAGTAAAACTGGAATAACTTCCTCATACGAAGTCCGTTTCGGCTCCGCGAGTACGCAAATGAAAGCTAGCAACGAGCCGCATCTAAATAGTTGCAGAGGCTAGTTCAATATTTGACACCTCAATATCGGCTTCTAAATAGGTCCTTTTGCCCTCTGAAGTTCGCGACACAGCTTGTTCCAGTTTTTGAAACCAGTTTTAGAATTGTTTGACTCCTCATATCAACTCGGAATTGAGTGATTCTTTTTGCGTTTGAAAGCTTGAGTCAGTGCCATTCTTGAGAAAAGTTATCAGAAAATTGGTTCAAACTTTTCAAGAGGAAAGTTGGAGAGAGAGTTGTTGTATATCCTACTTGGCAGTTATTTTTCATCATTATCTTTACTGTCGTTGTGATCTTCACTTATATCTTGCTGTCCAGAGCTACTTAGTATCCTTCATTGATGCTAGTTGTGCTATGCCGTGACCTCATTAGTGTTCTAGGCTCGCGTCTCTAGTCCGGTCTAGCCTAGGACCAGCACAGTATCGTCGTTGAGCGTTTATTCAACATTGCATCTCTGAATTGATTATTGCTAATATTTTGCTACCATATATAGCTAACCCAGCTCCACATATTTCTGCAACGTGTATACGTACATTCCCCTAGCAATCTCTTTACACAATCTTCAGAGTTATTTGACACCGCTGGTTGCCTGTCACCACCTGCTGCTTGGTAAGAACTTGTAAGATATTGATATTTGCTTTACTGTGAGCGCTTTACCACCACATCCTAGTAGTTCATAGAAACATTATTCTTGAATTTTGTTTCTTGTTTCTACTAATCATGACAGGATCTAGATTCAATTCATGGGGTTTTTCGATCGTGGGAGACGTGCCATCACCTATGCAAATACCACAACCGTCACGAGAGGTGCACAAACATCCAAATGCACATGATCAGGTTAATGTTTCTATACCACCATTTAATGGCCGTTTTAGACCTGCTTTATATATTGAATGGGAGTTTGATATAAATAATATATTTGCTTTCAATAATTTTGATGTCATAAATAATATATTTGCTTTCAATAATTTTGATGTACGTAAAAAAGTTAAGGTTGCGGTTGGTTCTTTCACTTGTTATGCTGTAGTTTGGTGGAGTGAATATTGTCGGTTACACCCTAATGATATACCTACTACTTGGGATGATTTGAAACTTGACATGCGACATACATTCGTTCCCGCTTATTATACTCGTGACATGATTACAAAGTTGCAACATTTAAAACAAGGTAGTGACACCGTAATGAAATATTATGATACTTTACAAACTACCTTTCTGCATTCCTCTTTAGAAGAAAGTGAAGAAGATTTTATGGATAGATTTTGGGGAGGATTAAATCGTGACATTCAGGAGATACTAATTCATGAAGAGTGTTATCCTATGGACCATTTGTTTCATCTTGCTTGCAAAGCTGAACAGGAAATAAAACGACGTGTTGACCACAAGGAGAACAAGCGCGAGATGCACATTCAAGAGTTGATATGGTTGTCCCTTCAACTACTAGGCATACTATAACAACCACATCCGTTGTTGTGAGGACTACATCACCTCCACCATGTGACACATCATCACCGAGAGTGCCTACATCATCTGAGTTGATCATAAGAGGTAATGACAGAGGTACTAATCTTCCACCTCCACATGAGTATGATGAATGTCTGGTCAATTTAAGTGCACCATGCGGTGAGCTACCCACTACTTTGATCACACCAGCTACTTTACCAAACTACGTTGATGATTTGACTTTGCCATGTGATCAAACAATTTTGAGTGAACACATTCAATTAACTATAGATGCAAAAGAATCAAGTGAATCAGGGAATAAATCAGATTTGGATCAAATATGTTTTAAAATAATTGTGCCAATGTTTAATCATTTTGATATGACCTCTAATCTTGGTGATGGTTCATCAATGTTGGGATGGTTTAATGATAAGCATTGTCAATCTTTTGATATGAATAAAAGCTTCACTCATATGTGCAAACCGAGTTGTAATATTTCCATGCCTTTGACTTCTTGTGATAATATATTGGCTTTACATTTAACGACTTTTGAAGGGTCCTCTTGTATAACTGTGTCACATGTGCACCAAATGAGATCAGTAAAAATGGATGACATATACATATACAACATGTACACCTTGTCTCTTTTGTTAGCCAGATTTCAGATTAAGCAACACCGAGGACGGCTTTGTTTTCAAGAAGGGGAGGATGGTGAGGACATGACTACCTTGGATACGACCAAAAATATTGCATACATGCATATTTGTCAGGTGATTTCTAGTGCAAACTATTCAATAATCTATTTATGTTATCCAGAACAAAAATACTTCACACACTTTTGTGTTTTGTCTAATTGCAGGTGTATGGGACATTTGTACAATCCACATATGAAGATAAGGCAAAAGGAGAAGTTTAGGTTCTGTTCAAAAAGTCCTCTCACGTCATTTTTGGGCCAAGAGAAGATAGAGTCCAAGTCTTTCACGTTCTGGATTCAGATTCGGACTGCACAGACATACCTGACTCAAAACGCCAACGACTTTTTCATACAGACTCCGAATTGGGTGATTCTTTTTTTGTTGGAAAGTAGATTTCGTCCTCTTTCCAACCCAATTGGATTCACCTTTAAATTCGTCTGGAGCGTTGAGATATGGACGAAACAATCTGACGCTGCAGCAGAATCCGAGTCAAACAACAAGTCCAAAGGTGTTGCATCACCTCCACTTGGGCACATGAGCCTTGTACGACCTAGGGTTGGTTTTAGGCTGCCTTGGGACGTCCTCCCACCTCCTTGGCCGCCACCCCTTGCTCCTATATAAGTAGATCCATCTAGTAGTTTTTTCCTGGGGATTTGTTTAGTTAAAAGTTAGCCATTGCAACTTCGTGTACTTCGTTCGTGTCCAACGACCAGACCAAGACCACTTACGGATCCCCATCATTATCAATACTTCGTATATATTTGCAATATTCAGATTGCTTTATCATATTCTTGCTTGTTCTTCGATTGCTTGCAGGAATAGACCTTCATGGTCGGTGACCGTGCTTAAGCATCGTCAGTAACCTCAGGAGATTGGTTTAGCGATTGCCAAGGCACAACGTCGTGCACGTTTGAAGTCGGATCGTCAAAGTCGGCTCCACCAAATCGATAGTTATCATCTCACCGAAAGATCGGGACACCCCGCCTCTATCAGCTAGGCTGATCGTAATGGGAGTATCATAGCTAGTATCATGCATGCCAACTAGGCAATTTTGATGAGGTGTCATAGAATTAAATGAAGAAAGAGAGGGTTAAGTATCATATCATGATACCGTATCATAATAAATTCTAGGCTACTATGTGTCATGCATGACAATAAATAAAATACTAAATGATACTAACTTATGATACTATGCGCGCATTAGAGAGGTAGTATCATATGCATGATAATAGTATATGATACTCCCCATTAGGCTGCTTCCAATGCATTGGTGCTTACATGAGGTGCTAAGGATATTAAATACTTTAGTTAAAGACCCCAATGCATAGGTGCTTAACTTGTTGGTGCTAAGTATCCTTCATTTAATGATTTTGCAACTAAAGTTCTTCATGCATTGGTGGGATTCTTCCATTTAAGTGTTATGCCTAGGTTCTCGCGCTTGGCATTGTTTCTTCCTGGGGTCACCACACTCATCTCTTTCCTATTAATTACCTTGCCACATCAGATTTTTTGCCTACATGGCAGCCTTAGCACCTGTACAAAGTGGAGCATGGGAGGTGTCTTACAACCAGCCTTATCATATACTAGTATCATGCATATGATACTATAGTATATGATACTACCTCCGTAATGCGCGCATAGTATCATAAGTTAGTATCTTAGGTTGCCTTATTAATTGCCATGCATGACACAAAGTAGTACACCATTTAATATGATACGGGTATCATGATATGATACCACACCCTCTCTTTCCCCATTTAATCGCAGTGCCACTACATCATCCAAAAAGTCTAGTAGTTGGCATGCATGATACCGTTTATGATAATCCCATCACGACCAGCCTTAGGGTGGCCATAGTGGGGGTATCATAGCCGGTATCATGCACTCGGGAACAACAAATATGATGATGTGGCAAAGAAGTAACATTGGTAGATACCATAGCATAATAAATATGCTATACTACTTTGTGTCATGCATGGCCATAAATACGTTCATCTATGATACTACTCTATGATACTATGCACTATGAAGGTACGTACGTAGTATCATACACTAGTATCGTATGCATGATACTATATAGTTATATGATACTCCCCACTATAAGGCTGGTCATAGTGGTGGTATCATAGCCGTTATCATGCACTCGGAAATAGCAAGTATGCTGATGTGGCAAGGAATTATATAAGATAGAGAGTGTTAGAGTAACATATAGATAGATATCGTATCATGTTAAGTGCGATGCTAATTTGTGTCATGCATGGAAATAAATACGATCATCTATGATACTACTTTATTATACTATGCACTATAATTAAAGGTAGTATCATACACTAGTATCATATATATATATATATATATATATATATATATATATATATATATATGCATGATACTAGTATATGACAATCTCCACTATGAATAGCCTAAGTATAGCCTAACTAAAATGCAAGGTAAGTGCAAAGAATGACTTAAACATAGCAGACGAGACCTGAAAATGGGCCGGAAAATCAAACCAAGGGTATATCCGCGATTGTTTGCCATGATTTTTTTTCCGAGGCAGAACGATGTAGTAATTGACGATTTGGAGTTCGAAGTGCCGTGTCTCCTTTTGGAAACGATGATCCTTCTTGTGAGATGCTCCGGTATGGAAGGTGCGAGCACCATAACTTGTGCCAAACTTTACCAAAAATTTTCTTGATCATGAGAGCACGCCACAGTGACACAATGATTTTCGTTATTTTCCAGACTCTATGCATTTCCTGAAATTAAAATACCAACAAGGCCTACGCCTCTGGCCGCACCTTGCGGCCGAACTGTTTGAAGTTTTTCGCCGTTTCTCGGACAATGAATGAGAACTCGCAAAGCGACACAGAATGATGAACTCATGTTTTCATTCAAAAAAAATATGATGTTAGTTAATGTAAATGTTTTCAAATAGCACATGGTTCACTCACAAAAGACGTGTGTCCACTAAACCGTGGCCGATGCCCCCCCCCCCCCCGCCTCCATGCCACGCGCGTGATCTGAGTCGTGCGTTCTGATTGGCCAGAACCCAAACCCCACGGATCATACGTCTGCACCGTTGGATGCTCCTTGATCGAACATCGATCCTCATCCCTTTCGACAGCAAATGCAGTTCCAGTTCATGTAAATGTTTTCAAATAGCACATGGTTCACTCACGAAAGCCGTGTGCCTACCAAACCATGGCCGATGCTCCCCCCTTGTTGTGCGCGCAATCTGAGTTGTGCGTTCTGATTGGCCAAAACCCAAACCCCACGGATCATACATCTGCACCGTTGGATGCTCCCAGATCGAACGGCAATCCTCATCAGATGTAGGGTGGAACCCTAGATGGGCGATCTTTCATGAAAGGAGCGGATCCCTATGAAGAACGTGATGAACATGAGGGAAACACGAGGGAAACACGAGGGGAACACGAGAGGAATCACTCAACCAACAGGAATAGATCGCACCTGCGCTAGATCGATGAACACAAAGGTAAGATACAAGATCCAAAGTCAACAACAGACGATACAAACGGTAACCGGTTCTTCTCCGTGAGGAGGTCTTGATGGGGGTCTTCTCCGCAAAGGAGGTCTTGAATCCAAGGTGGATCTTCTCCGAAGAGGGGCCGCGGTCTCTCACGTGGAGTAGATCCGATATGGATGAGCAATGCTCTATCTCAAGTATGAGCTAAACCAATGCTAACCCTAACTAGGAGGAGGTGGGGGTCTATATATAGTCATAGTACAAGTTGGGGATGAAGTGAAGGGGTACATGCGCCGGTGGCCCGTTACACTTCGCGCAGGGGTGGCCGGATGTCCGGGGCTTCGGGACGGGTCGGATGTCCGGCAGGAGTGGCCGGATGTCCGGGCTGGCGTGGATGCGTTCTGTGCTCTCTGGATAGCCGGGGCCGGATGTCCGGGCGAAGAGGCCGGATTTCCGGGGCTTCGTGAGGAGCCGGATGTCCGGGGCATGGGGCCGGATGTCCGGGCTGACGGGGTTCAGCTTCGGGTGCGTTCTGCGATGTGCGCCGGATTTCCGGGGTCGGGCCGGATGTCCGGGCTGGTCCGGATGTCCGGGCTGGGGCCGGATGTCCTGGGCCTGAAGCAGCTGTCTCTTCTTCCTTCTCCTTCCTTTGCTTCCGCGCACGCTTGGCCTTGGTCCTTGGGTTCTCCATGGTCTCCTCGGGTGTACCTGAGTATGAACAAGGTCCGCGCTTGAAGTAGCATCCATGCCTTCCATGCGGACAGGGAAGATTCGGAAAGGAGCGAGTTCACCTTAGGTCCAACGGCGTAGGCTCGAGTGTACATGGGGATGATCGTCGGATGCTCCGCATCATCTCCCCTCCCTTGGGAAAGATCCGACCTCAGATTGAAATCCTCATCACCATGGAAACGGTTGTCGTGGACGGACTTGTAGTTGGACGAAGTTGAAGACTTGGCGCAATCCAAGTAGTCCAAGGTGTCTCCGGAGTGTTATTCATGCAAAAAGAGCAAACACAAGCGACACTCGGAAATACAATGGTTAGCGCACACAAGGTGTCCATCATGTAAGAATGAGTCCGTGAGGCAAGATTGTTCATGGCAAAGTGCATGAAGCTTATCAAGATGATATAGAATGACATGCAAAGCGTTCATGGGAGCAAAAGCATTCATTGTGCACACAAATGTGTTGTGAATATGATCAATGCAACCACGGTGCAAAATGATGTCATAGTGAGACGGTTTATCAGTAGCATGAATATGGCAATGGATGCTCAATATGATTATGTTATCATGCAATTGATGGTAGGCAATGTGATCATTATGTACGAAGATGTCATCAAGGAAGATCACAACAAATTTGCTAAGGAAATGTACAAGCTCATATATCATGGATGACATAGAAATACAAGACGCAACAAGGCAATCATAAGGCGAGTCAATCCATGCATAAGATGCAAATTTTCTATGGGTATGATAAGTCCATCGAGCATGCCATATGGGAACACAATCAACAAATATGTATGTGTTGGTGCAATGTGTCAAAGGAGTGTTGATGTACCAATGCTCGATGCCGTGGCACTCCTCAACTTAAAGGTCCATAGGGTCCATCTCCAATGTTGGTCCTCCATCCAATATATGTATCATGTAGACAAGAAAAAGGAAACAACAATGAAAGAATGACCCATCCAATATGCATATTTGAGAATGGATCAAAGGGAAAGAGTTCACCTTTATGAGGATGTCGAAAATGTTGGTGTTGCACGTCATGTACGCCTTCACATAACAAATACATCTCGCGATGGTGCCTCCTTGTGAATTCCTCAAAATGAAAGAACATGACAAACACTCGGAAAAACAAATGAGGTTAGTGCAAATGTGACACCTATCATTCGAGTGGTAAGATACCCAACAAGTGTTCTCATCATTCTTATCATGAGAAAGAACAAGGTGTGGTATGGTATGAAAGCATATGATGCAACTACAACCAAAGACAATAGGCTCAAGTAAGCAAGCATGCTTCAAAAGTAATATGTCCAAGTCTCCATGATCATTAAGCATAGAGGCAATTATTGGAGGCAAGCGACAATAAACAAGATATATCATGTGAGAAGCATGAGCATATATGTCATCAACCCAAGAAAGCGAGTAATGGGACATGGGATATGCAACAAAGCAAGCAATCATAGAGATCAATTCAAGCAAGCTAGTAGTGCGAAGATGCGACGTACTAGAAGGAATCATGGCAAACATGTCATGTGTGCAAATAGTGGGCATATATAATGCACATGACATTTCACAAGCATAAAGGCAAGATATGAGCAAAATAGCATCAATAGCATGGGGCACATGATAAACATGGCAATAGCAACAAGTATCTCCACCAAGCATGCAAATACACATAGTAGTATCATAATGGTGAATCATGGGTAAGTGCAAGCAAGGGTCACAATTGCATGGCAAAGTCATGAAAAGGGGTGTAACATGCAGAGTGAAGACGATATAATGGGCATAAGGTAACAAGTGATATATAGCCCAAAGCCGTGTGAGAGCCAAGTAAAAGGAATGCGCGAAGTCGTTGCGCGAAGGGAATGGTGGGAAGGACAATCCACGGGATCCCAAGTCATCTTTGCTCTCAAGAGCTCGTTTCGTCAACTCTTGGGATTGAGAGGTTGATGAGTATACGTGAGTACCTACACAAAAAAAGGCAAATGAAAAATTGTGTGTGCGTGGTATATGTACACATCATCCATCATGATGCATACGTGCATGTGTTGGTTAGCACAAAATAGCCAATGCTCAAATAAATGAGATGCGTGATATAGAAACATGTCATTCATCATAAGAGGTTTCTTATTATGTATAGCATAATGGAGACTCAAATCGTGTAAAGCATCATGAGAAATATGTAGAGCATTGTTGTTCATAGAATGCATATGGTGCACGCAATCATGGGAATCATGCAAAGTATGGAATGCATCAAAATCTCCTAATATGTATGAGGAAACTATGGGGGTCTCCTCATGAGCATTTGTAGAAACATCACATGGAGAATATTGACAACATCCAAAACAAAGCATATTTGGAACAATGTGATCATGGCATGGCATAGTAGATGAATTGCGCAAATCATGTAAAGGAAGCATAGCAATATCATCACATGAAAAACAAAAGCCAATTACCATCATTTCGTCATCTATGCCATAAGTGCAAATGGGATTTATCTTAATGGGGCATGCATAGTTACTATGTTGAGATTGAAATGAAGCAATGTGGGAGATCTCATTCATAGCATATGACAAGTTCAATGGATTGTCGAACATGAAGTGACCAATAGAATTTTCACAAGATATCCTATGGAGCATAACATCACAACTAGGCAACTCAAAATGCTCATCGTCACATTCATCATAAATGGGTAAGTCATGACATGAAGAAGTCGCATTAGCATGAAGCATGGTAATAGGTGTGTCATCATCATGCAAACAATCATCGGTAAGATATTCCACTAGTGGGACAAGAGAAGCACCGTCACCTATTTTACCTTTGGAGCATCGCTCATGTGTTGTAGGTGAGGTGTCGAAGATCCACTCGTTGTCATCTTTATCTTGATGGAACCATGTGGGGGGTACATCATCGTCCACCATGGCCATCGTCGTCTCCATTGGAGGTATGGACTCGTCGAGGATAGGCATGTCTTCATGTAGAAGACCTAGCACCAAAGAAGAAAACACACTCGGAGTAGAGGTTAAGTCGTTAGAAATCATAGTGGCCTCACGTGCCGTGTCAACTACCTCAGTCACTAAGTGTTGTGGCTCACTCACCCCCAATATGATGCTCTCACTCGTATGGTTGGTGGAGTCACTCAAATGGCTCTCAACCTCACATAGGATGTGTGGCATGCTCTCATGTGTGGGGCTAGTGGTGGTCACACTCATCCTCTCATAGGAAATGCTCTCAATGTCACATATGGTGGAGTGGCTCTCCTCACATGGGAATTGGGAAATCTTGTCATATGTGGGTGTCAGAGAGATGTTGGTGCAAATGTCTCCATGCTCAATCATTTCACAATCGTAGACGTGGATGAAGGCCGAAGATGGCACATCATCACTCTCCTCCAAGACCAAAGATAAGGTCTCATGTGCGGTCTCGTAGCTTGACTCGGAGTATGAGTCCTTTATGGGTGCTGTCTTCATGTTGTTGAAGAGGTTCGTGCTTGTCGCCGTGGTCGAAGGGGATGGCCCTAGCTCGACCGTCTTGTCGCCATCTTGTTGTTGGAGGCCCATATGATGTGGCACCTCGTAGCTCGTCTCCATGACCGAAGGGAATTTCCCATGCTCGGCCATCTTCCTTGAGGGGCTTCCGAAGATGGAAGTGTCACCCTCGCTCGTAGGTGGTCGCCTTGTTGTTGAAGAGGTTGATGTAGGCGAACTCATGGGAAGTAGGCGAAGATGCCGTACGTCCAAAGGCGAAGATGCCGTGATAGCACTTGGCGAAGATGCCGAAGTGGTTGGTGTAGCCGTAGCGCCGTCTTGGTGATGCTCGTCTCGCGGTCTTCTCTTATGCTCATGAAGCTTGGACTTGGCGTGAAGTAGGGCTTGTTCAGACTTATGCATTTGCGCTTGTGGAGCATCTTCATGTTGATGTTGTCGTTGTCGCACTTGAGCTCGTAGTAGATATCGTTCGTTGTTGTCGTGCACATGATGCTTGGAGGTGACTTGCCCTTCATGGAAATGTGGATCACGAACGTGATGGTGGTCGCCATGTGGATGTGGACGTGGACGACTTGCGCTTGCATCGTTTTGGCGCTCCGAAGACTTGTGACTTGAACGTCGCCGCCTTGAGGATGATGAAGGGGAAGTAGACTTAATCAAGGCCCGAATCTCCTCCATCCTTGCATCTTGCTCCTCCTTTTGTGCGGAAAGCTTGTTGTCGATGTAGTCCCTTTTCCTTGCTTCAGAGTGATGAATGTCGATGGAGAGGTTCTCGATGCGTTTTTGCAATCTTGATTGTGCGCCTTGCATTTGTCGTTGTAGATCGAAGATGGACGCTTTGGTGATGTAGTTGTTCACGCCATCGTTGTTGTCGAAGACCGGAGATGAAATGCCTTGCCTATCCATCACAAGACTCGAGCAAATGTGAGTGGGAGAAAGAGAAGAACTATACCAAATGTACCTTGACCGATGTTGAAGATGGATTAGTGATCACCCAATGTGTAACAAGATGATGGAGGGATACCATGATACCGACATGATATGGAGGTTACCGTCCGAGGCGATGATGAGTAGCGGTGTTATTGATGTAGATACAAGATGATGGAGACTCATCCCTAAGTAGCCGAAACACCTTAGGAAACGGAAAAACCGCGAACTCAAAACCTCAAATGTCAAATGTCAAAATGGTGGTAGCGGGAATGCGGTGGTGGTTTTGCGGAAGCTCAATGGGATTGCAGAAATGCAATGATGGGTTTTGAGACACAATGCGGAAGTCGAGGGTAAGGTGGTAGACTATACACGGTGTCGTAGTTGGAAGCACGGTCCCTAAGTAGCCGAAACACCTTAGGAGACACAACTCACAACACAAACAAAATTGGGTTAAGTTGGGTTGGCGGAAGTGTATGGTGAGTAAGCCTATGCGGAAGTTATGGTGGTGCTGGTGGTTGATGAAAATGCAACCGTCCCGAAGTAGACTAAAAACCTTAGGAGACTCGAATCACAACTCAAACAACCACTTATGCTATAGGGAACAATTGGGTTAGGTTGCGGAAGTCGGTGGTGGTTATGCGGATGTTGTGGTGCAAGCCCTAGGCAAAGATGCCAAAGTTGTCAAAATTTGATGGAGTCAAATGGTGATGCTAGTATTTTTATGGGATGGGGGATGTCAATAGCTTCAAAACGAGCTAAAGAACGTAAAAAACGGACTCCGGATAAATTAGTTATGGACAAAACGGTGAAACGGGAAAAGCTGAAATCCCAGGGGTCGGACATCGGGGACTCGGGCCAGATATCCGGGACCTGATGTCCAGAACCGCGCGCGAATTGCGCTCTAGGAGCCGGATGTCCGGGATAATGGCCTGATTTCCGGGATGGCCGGATGTCCGTGGCTCAGGCCGGATGTCCGGGCTCCAAATCCGAGGATGAACTCGAGGAACTCGATTTTGGGGCGGAAAATGAAGATTTCGGGGGCAAAATTGCGGAGATTTCGTGGATGGAAAGTGGGGAAAAGTAGGGGAAAGCTAGACCCACAAGTAACAAAGCAAATCCACGGATCAAATTCAACAAAACATCATCAAACCAACAAATCACAAAAAAAATTGGGGGCTATTTTTGGTGGGGAATTTTCGAATTTGGGACAAAATCAACAAGACTAGGCTAGAAAACACAACGGGGAGGCTCCGAAATCGTGATCAACCTAAGCTCTGATCCAAGATGATGTAGGGTGGAACCCTCGATGGCTCATCTTTCACGAAATAAGCGGATCCCTACGAAAAACGTGATGAACACGAGGGAAACACGAGGGAAACACAAGGGGAACACGAGAGGAATCACTCAACCAACAAGAATAGATCACACATGCGCTAGATCGATGAACACAAAGGTAAGATACAAGATCCAAAGTCAACAACGGACGATACAAAGCGATGGCGGTTCTTCTCCGTGAGGAGGTCTTGATGGGGGTCATCTCCGCAAAGGAGGTCTTGAATCCAAGGTGGATCTTCTCCGAAGAGGGGCCGCGGTCTCTCACGTGGAGTAGATCCGATATGGATGAGCAATGCTCTATCTCAAGTATGAGCTAAACCAATGCTAACCCTAACTAGGAGGAGGTGGGGGTCTATATATAGTCGTAATACAAGTTGGTGATGAAGTGAAGGGGTACATGGGCCGATGGCCCGTTACACTTCACGCAAGGGTGGCCAGATGTCCGGGCGTCGGCCGGATGTCTGGGGCTTCGGGACGGGCCGGATGTCCGGGCAGGAGTGGCTGGATGTCCGGGCTGGCATGGATGCATTCTGTGCTCTCTGGATAGGCGGGGCCGGATGTCCGGGCGAAGAGGCCGGATTTCCGGGGCTTCGGGAGGAGCCGGATGTCCGGGGCATGGGGCCAGATGTCCTGGCTGACGGGGTTCAGCTTCGGGTGCGGATGGGCGCCGGATTTCCAGGGGTCGGGCTGGATGTCCGGGCTGGGGCCGGATGTCCGGGCTGGGGTCGGATGTCCGGGGTCTGAAGCAGTTGTCTCTTCTTCCTTCTCCTTCCTTTGCTTCCGCGCACGCTTGGCCTTGGTCCTTGGGTTCTCCATGGTCTCCTCGGGTGTACCTGAGTATGAACAAGGTCCGCGCTTGAAGTAGCATCCATGTCTTCCATGCGGAAAGGGAAGATTCGGAAAGGAGCGACTTTGTAACATCCCAAAATTCTAAATTTTGGAATGTTATAAACAAATAGATAGTTTTGATTGTTGTTTGATTGTTTGTGTGAAGTGGGTGAATTCGAAACTTTTTGAGAGTTAAATGAGAGGGAAATAAAAGGACTTTCCCAAACTTTCATTTTTCTTTTATGATCTTCGGGAATTCAAATTCTTTTCATCACAAAACCCTGGATAGAAGATGACATGACTTCTTCCATTTATTTAAATGACAAGGGGTGTTGAAAATATTTGAATTTCATTTGGAAAATATTTTCCAATTCTGAAACTTTATGCAACTCAATGATTTTCACGAGCGAAGATAAAATGACTTCTTCAAAACATATGAAATATGAGTTGGGAGTTTCAAGAATTAAATTCAAAGTTCCTTTGAATTATTTTCAATTTGGAGTTATTTGAGTTTTATTCAAATTATTTTTCTCCAAAATAAAATATATGGAAAATAGGGTAACATGATTCCCTACCTCAGAAAAATGGAGAGAAATAAATTTGAATTCATTTTGATATTTTTTAAAATGATTTTTGTTGGATTTTATTGGACCAGAAGCACTCTTTGTTTTATTTTAATTTTGTGTGAATTTTATTTAATGCTATAGAAATGTCCATGTTGTAGGAAATTTTTTTCTGAAAATTTTGATATATTATATGCCTATATAAAATATTTATTTGGTTTTATTATTTTTCTTTCGTCTGGAAATTGTTTAAAAAAAAAAGGAGCGCAGCGCCTTGGGCCAAAGGCCCAAGCCGCCAAACCGGCCGGCCGGCCAAAGGCCAAGGCCATCGCACGCACGCGCCAGGGAGCCAGGGAGCCCCAAGTTTCCTATTCTTTTACAAATCCTAGTAGGATTTGATCCCGTTTTGTTATTCCGTTTTTTATTCCTAGGATTCCTAATCCTAATCTATTTCTTGTCCCCTACCCCAAGCAAAACCCCTCCCTCCCCAATATAAATACCCACGCACCCTCCAACACATCAAATCAACTCTCCTCTCCTCTCCTCACTTGACGGCCCGGTCTGCCTTGCCCGCCATAGCCGCCCGCCGCCGCCCCTCACCAGCGCCGCCGCCGCCGCCCTACGTCGTCGCCGCCGGAGCCCCTCGCCTCTTCGAGGTACTAGCCCGCGCCGCGTCACCTTTTCTTTTCTGTTCCGATTTCCGTTCCGGTTTTCTAGATCGGTTTTCTAGATCGGTTTTCTAGATCGGTTTCCTAGATCGGTTTTCCTAGATCGGTTTTCCTCGCCGGTTTTTCTTTCCGATTTTGTTTAGCAATCGTTCGCCGGACCGTTCGTCCTAACGAACGTGATCACCGGTTTGCTTCGGTTAATGAATGTCCGTTCGTTCAACCGTTCTTCGTTTTCTTTCTCATCGGATTTATTCCTCTATTTTTCTGATAGCGATTTCGGATCCGATTTTCTTTCTAGTCTATCTTCTCGCTCGTTTATCGGAATCAGGTGATTCAAGCGCCTGGAGTTTCGTTTCGAAACCGCCGTTCCGATTAATCAACTTAAACAAAGTTTTGATACTGTAAAATTTGACTTAGTTTCAACTTGCTAGAACCGAGTTGTTTTCTTTCGTCGTTTGACTTTCGTTGCTTTATTTGATTCGATTCTTTTTGCAATCAGAGTTCTTAAGTTGAACAATCTGGTTAGATCTTTCGTTTGAGTTTTACCTGTGCATTAGATGAGTACCTATTGTATGCTTGTTGTTTGTCTGCGATTAGATCACCCGGAGTGCGCCGCTTGTTATTTCGAATCTCTAGGTTTCGCGGATCGTCAGCAAGGCAAGTAACACTTTGATCATACTTTCTCATACCTAGTTTTTATGCATTAGATCAATCCTCAAACACTTGCATGATTAGGATCTAATTAAATTGTGGGATGGGAAGTAGATGAGGTAGTACCTATTACCTGTTTTACTTATGAAACCTTGGGAGTTACTTCTATGTTTGCTTATTATGCCATGCTATGCTAGTAGACGTGGATTGGGTGAGTAATATCCATGACAGATGTGAGATTGTTAATTTAATGGTTTATCTAAGGTGGCAACTTAAACACACATCTGGGTGGATTGAGGCAACTGGGGTTCCAGGACTTGCCTGTTTTTTTTGGGACCGCCACCCAGGCTCAAAGGGATCATAAGATTATTCAAACTAGAAACTTCCGTGTGCAGCCACAAGCCATTATGGGCTCTGGCATAGTTGACTAAGTCGTGCGAACTCTTATAGTGGTGGACTAGCAGATGTAGGGGATGTAGGTGTACCGTCCACCCATCGTAAGGTGCTAGCGCTTCGAAAGACTATGTCTCGGTCATCCGCTTCTCAAACACCATGTAGTGCGAGAAACCAAACGGAGGCGATCGAGTCTTGTGGGGAAAAGTGCTAAACCTATGCAGAGTGTATAAACTAATCATGATTAGCCGTGTCCCTAGTTATGGACATCTTGAGTATCTAGTACTTGAATATCATGTGAATCTCAACATGTTACTCTAATTAATATTGTTGGGTTTTTAATGAGTACTTTTAATTGGGATTGAGGATGCTGTCAACCATTCTCAATGTTTAACAACCACCATGATAGTTAAACAAATTTATTCCTTTGCAGTAGGGAAGAACTGGCTTTATGCAAAACTGTAACCGTAGAGCTTTTCCACCAGCCATATATGCATGTAGTACAGGCTTATCATTCATTAATCTCTATGTGTTACATTGCCAGCATATTCCATGTGCTGACCCGTTTTCGGCCTGCAACTTTCATGTTGCAGACTTTTCGCAACGACAGTAAGGTGCTTTAGGTCGTGGTTCTATACTCGATGATGCGGCTGGAGTTGATGGACTCACTTATCTTCCAAGTCTTCCGCTGTTATCGTTATTAGATGGCCTTAAGCCATATTTATTGTAATAAGTCCTCTTTTGGACAACGATGTAATAAGTGTGTGATTGCTACTCTGTTATAAATCCTTCGAAGTACTGTGTGGTGTCAGCATTACTGATCCAGGGATGACGCCTGAGCACAGAGACCTGATCCATTCGGGTCGGGTCGCTAAAGACTTCACCTTAGGTCCAGTGGCGTAGGCTCGAGTGTACATGGGGATGATCGTCGGATGCTCCGCATCATCATCCCTTTCGACAGGAAATGCAGTCCGGCTAGGATTTGATTTATATGCCAGAATGCACGATAAATTCCAGAAAATGCCTTAAATATAGCACACGAGACTTGAAATGTGCCAGCAAATCAAACCCGTGGTATAATGGTGATTGCTTAACGTGGAAAAAATTTAGAGGCGAAAAAGTGAACTCACGTCTTCATTTCAAAATTGGTACGTCTTCATTTCAAACGATTTTTTTCTCTTTGTGCACACGAGCGCTTAGAGGCACCGTTTGCATAGGCCTTTCCGCGCGGCGACCAGGGATATTTTTCACCTAGGCCGCCAACACCCCCCCACCACCACCCGCCCGCGTTTCACTCAACTAGTCCACCCAATCTCCATCGCCAGCTCCCCCCTCCCCCAGGTCCACAGCAGAACCCTCTCCGTCGCCGGCGTGCTCGCCCCGGCCGTGTGCCCGCTTTTCGGCGTCAAGCCTACCTCCACTGCCGTTCCGAACACGCGGGTGCCCGCGCCTCACCGTCTTCATTTGCTCTCGAGCATATCGGTCCTGTAACCCTTGCCTCTCCTGTGGCCCGGTCGGGTTTGCATTAAGAAGCCTGTTAGTTACTGCTCTCCATCGCGGTGAGGCACATTTCCTCGCAATCCCTCCTCCTATTTCGTTCCGTATGTTCCCAAATTGGCTATAAAATAACGGAGAGCGTATATATGTTCATTATCTACCTTCTTAACTAGTACATATAAGCTGTATTTGTTCCAATAAGTTACTACCGACTTATAGACCGCGGGGGCCCGAGTCACACAAACTTAACGAATTGGCTGTACATTTTCTAAATTATTGCATGACATGTTTAGACAGCTTCATACCAAGTTGTTAGTTTTATGCTTATCCTCCTTTCTCGAGTTCCGCATGTGTTCTCTGTAGATGCCGAGTAGCAGCGACAACACTCATGCTTCAGGCGATGTATCTTCATCTGATTTCGACAACCCTAGGTCTTTAGTAGATTGTGAGGTATCAAGTAATCTTGAATGGGATAGAGATGCAGCAATTACCCCTCCGGTCAGGACATGGAGGAATGCTCCAAGGAAGCCCACATACCAGCCTAAAGGTGTATATGAAGTAACTGAGATTGATTTAAAGTCTTGGGCTCCAACTAAACCAGATAAAGCACGCACGAGGTTCGGGAGTGTGTGTGGATTTGTTGGCAGGGCAAGGATCAACATTAATCTGCCAGGGTTTCGGAAGGCTGACACAGAAACACGCCGAAGGATAGTCCGGGAGATCATGGATTGCTTCAACGTTCCAGAGCAGTGGAGAATGCAGGTGGAACACGCTGCACTGAAGAAGGCTAGGGATGCTTGGACAAACTGGAAGCACGGTACAAGAAGTACTTGAGTGAAGGCAAGGACCCAATCCCCGCATACCCCCAAATTACAAAGGCAGACTGGGCAGAATTCAAAAGTGTCAGGGCAATTACAGAGTTTGCTGAGAAGAGTGCCAAGCAATCGGAACTTCAGAAGAAGAACATACACCACCACCGTATGGGTGTGGAAGGATACTACGACATGAAAACGATATGGAACCAGGTGGACAAAGAAGCAGTAGCGGTGGGTGGGCAACCGGCCTTTAGTGAAATCAGGGGCGAATGTGCCAGAGACTACTTGCGGGCACGTGCAAAGAGGCATGATGACAGAACTTATTACTTTGAAAACTCACATGACGAAGAACTGTATCAAGTGATGTTAGAGGCTTCCAAGATCCCTGGAAGGTTCTTCAGGAACTCAGGGCCATGTGACATTCTGTCCGATGCTCTGGAAACAAGAGAGTCCCCTGGCCGTGCAAGGGGTATAGGTGTTAATGCCCGTACAAGAGGGCTTTCACACTCAGCAAAGAAGAGAGGCTCATGATGAAAAAAGCGAGGAGTTGAATGAAGCATAATGAATTGTATGAAAGGTTGAGGAAGGACATGTGTCCGGCTATTCAAAATGATATTAAGGAGTCAATGATGATGCAGAAGACTCTAACACTGACAAATAACCAACAGATGGGAGGGGAGGCGGGCATGGAGGATGCTGCTTATTGTGCAACAACACCGCACAAGAGTAGTTGTGCATCAGCTGACCCCAGCGACATTGAGACTACAACTGCTCATGATGATGCTATATATGATCTATCTGGAATGAAAGACTGACTGAAGGGCATGCTTACACATTATGAAGGCACATTAAAATGTGCAACTGCCTGGGTTTGCCCACTCTTCTTGGAAGAGGGCCTCTTGTTGGACAATGTGCTATTGAAGCCGGGCTGTGTGAAGTGCTACGTGACTGAAGTAAAGCCTGAATTCAATGAATTTGCCCTGAAGAATGTCCTAGGAGACTTTGATGAGCAAAGGACCTTGGGAGAAACACTGTTACATCACATCCAATGGCCAAGAAAGGAAATAGAGTTCATCGATGAGATCCCTGAAGCTTAGCCAAGAGCTACCAATGTCGCCCCTCAACCGGTGACGCTCTCCTTGCCACAGCAGCTCTCGCGTGCTTCCCCCAAAGAACCTAATACTCGTAATTCGATGGCTGATGCATCAACCTGTGATCAGCCGGCCCGACTTCGTGCCGTACATGCCATGTCATCCTCCGCCCCAGAAAAGCTAGTGGCAAGGCCTACAACTGTTGAAGATGCACCACCGGTTCATATGCCGGCCACTGAAGGAGCGGGGGGAGACCCAGTTTCAGCATATGCTCAGCAGACCAACCTGGTGGAACGGACTGCTAAGCAGTCTGATGCTTCGGAACCGCCTGCTAAGCAGTCTGTAGGTCCAGAACCCACTGCTCATCATTCTGTCGGTCCTCAGCCGCGTGATCAGCATACCAATGCGTCAACACTTCCTGCTCAGCAAACCAACGCGTTGGAACGGCCTCCTCGGCACACCGACAAGTTGGCACCACCTGCACAGAAACCCGACTTAGCTTCAACGCATGGTCAGCAGTCCGATGCCTCTACTCCTACAGCCCAGCAGTCCGTTAAAGCAGCACCACCAGCTGAGCGGTCCCGGATAGATAAACCGTCTCCTAAGCAGTCCGTCGAAGCTTCACCATCTGCTCGGTAGTCTACCTTGCAGTCAACCAGACGTTCTACCAGAAATGCTTCAAGTACCAAGAAGGAAGCGGCCAAAAAGGATGCATCCGAGAGGAAGCGTGGCGGGAGAGCGAAGAGGAAAGAGAATGATTGCCTCTTACTTAAAGCACTCATCACCCAAAACCAAATTAATAGCAGGTTGTTCGAATCGGGGAGTAATATTATTTCTGACAGCATGATTGATGAAGAAGTAGAGTTGTTGCTTGCTAAAAGTAAAGCAGCCATACTTGATGCACACAATTACGTCCATGGCCAGCCATTTCTTGTTGGTGAATACTTTGATAAACTCTTGTTAGATGCCACTCTTGTTAGATGCCTGATTTTGTAAGTGCTTAACAAACTCTGATCAACTTCTCCATACAAGGCTGTAAATGATAAACATCTAACTGCATTTTATTCCTCTCAGGGGATTGAACACACAGAGAAGAAAAAAGGAGAGTGTGTATTTCATAGATCCTGCATTAGCAAATGGCACAACATTAGATGGTAAGGACCTACGAGGCTGGGCCATTAACATGGTTGTCCGTCTCTTCGAAAACACGTCCCATGCAGAATCATTTCTCTGGCCATATCATGAACGGTAAGTCAAGTAAACAACCACACATACACTGATTGTCTTTCAGACTTCGACATAATTTGTAAGTTCATGGCTTTCTTAATATGTAGCGATCACTGGATATTGGTATTCATTGTTCCAAACAAGAACAAAGTTTACTACATGGATTCTCATAGAGTCAACAAACTCTCAGGATCTGACGCATCTTCAGCAATTCATGGATAGGTATTGAATTCTATGATGTTGAAATTAATTTGCATTCATATCTGGTTCAATAATTGATGTTGTCAAAATTTATCTTCATTTGCAGTGTGCTCGCATTGTGGAAAACTAAACCAGGGAACCTGTTCAAGAGGGAACTACCTCTGCAGCGCGAGATCGTTTCTCCGGTAACACACCGAAATCCGTTATTTTCGAAAAATTTATCCAATAGTCTGCAACTACCTTTTCTTATGCTAGTCAAATGTTTAAGCTTCTAAATAAACCTGTTTCTATTTTTGTCCAAAGAAAAAATAATACATCTAACACCGGTTAGGTTGTTCCTAACAGGACAAATACATGACTAATTCTGTACAAAAAATTTCAGTGTCCTCAGCAACAAGCAGGGACCAACCTTTGTGGATACTATGTTTGCAGACACATGATCTCCATTTGGAAATCTGCTGATAGTTGTGACGATCCTCGCGAATTAGTACCACTAAGTCTATCTTAAATAATATCTTCTACTCCACTCATATGGCACATTCTGATCTTAAAAATACTTCAGCTCATCTTAGAACCGAGGACCCTGAACCGCTCCCGGCTGATGAATTGTTGATGGTTCAGAGATTTATCAGCGACTTCTTCCTGAATCACTACATCAATCCCACTGGTGATAATGAAGATTTCAGCATGCGTTCTCCTGAAACATTGAGTAAGAGTTAGCCACTAAACATATACGCATGGATCCATTGTTTTCCATCTGATGAGGTCTTCATATTTCGTACACTATGATTAATTATGTAATGCATGTATGTGTGGACAAATCATTGAAATTTAGCTACCATATGTTCAATTGCAACTTTTGCGAAATCTGATGAATGTTCTTCTTGTGGACACTATTTGTTCAATTGAATATTATGGTGAATTTTCTTTTTGCATGCCGACTCAAAATGGGATATTTTTGTTTTAACCTCAAAATTGGTTTGCACACCGTTCAACTAAATGAGTGTGTGCGATCCACATCGGAAAGAGTACGTCAATCATAGCTGAACCGTCGGTGCTACACAACAGATCGCAAATGATATCATGGTATCCTACACGAGAGCTCGGAGTAAACCATTCCCAATGTAAAATACAATCCCAGTCATATTTTTTCTGGAAACGTGTGGGATCCCAAACGAAAAGCACACGTCACTCTTGCCACAACCATTGGCAATACACAATAAATCACAAACGGTCTGCAGCACTTGTGTGTGTGCGAAGGGGCTCCTGGACCATTTGTGATAGAACATTATCGCACACGGTAATTGTTGGGAACGTGTGCGATGGAATATTGCATGGCAGACGGGTTCCGCAGAAAACACATGTGCGATGGGGCACATATCGCACACAGTTCATATGTTGGCCCGTGTGCCTTACAGACTGTTTCCCAAACGGTTCATTATGACACACCATTTGGTTTCACTGCGTCATTAGAAACATTTAATCATTGATCCCACACGTGCGAAAGAATTTAGTGTGTGCTGCATCGCACACGATTACGATTTGCAAGGCCTCTGGATCATGGCTCCATATCCCCGACGGTTTCTGGGTCGTGTGGGAAGAACCCCCTATCGCCCACACTCACATGGCGACGGTTCCAAATGCCGTCGCGGAAAGGGGTTAAAAACCGTGTGTATAGCACCGACGCGTACTAGTGTAAGTACAAAAATATGATTTATTTTTTTTCAAACCCTTATCGTTAAATGTTGCATGTACATGTAGTTCAAATTTGAATTACGGTCATTAAATGGCTAGAAAATCACTTAAATGTCTTAAAAAGGTCAAATGACCCCTGGAATTTTCCAAATTTTGACATGACAGTTGTATTAATGCATGTTAACTGTAGAAAAATTTGGAAGGCCATAAGAGGAACCTATCACGGGTTCGTCATCAAACATGCATTGTGCCCTTTCGAAACCACGAGCCTTCTAGTGCGTTGCTCCGGTTGTGAGGGGTGTGTGTCCAAACTTTCGTCAAACATGCCAATTTTTTACCACACCGTCTTGGTGCCATACCATTACGTCAAGCAAGGTTTCATGTCTTTCTGATCGTTTTTGAATTTTTTGGAATTTCAATGCCATGGCACTCGATGCTTTGTGTCCAAGCGGTGACACCAATATGTTTGAAAATTCTGTCCAATTTACTGCACATGGAATTAACTCGCACACAAGTATTCAAATATGAATTTTCAAATCGTTATTGTTAGCTATTGCGTGTACATGTAGTTCAAATTTGAACTACGGTAATTAAATGGCTAGAAAATCAATTAAATGTCTTAAAAAGGTCAAATGACCCCTGAAATTTTCCAAATTTTGACATGACAGTTGTATCAGTACTCCAAATTATCTCGTACATTTAAAACACCATCAGTTGTCACTATACCCCAAATTCGTCTTTCACAGCTAATACAAAATATCAACAACATCACACATAGTTCGTTGTAGGGACCGTTTTCGATGAAAACTTGTGGGTCTATTTAAGTCTTCCTCCATAAACTTCGCCGGCTTTGTCTGCTCTAGTGTCGGTCAACCCCGAATCCATGAATCCCAGGTCCCCATTCCCGCAACCCCTTCTTGCTAAGAATGACACCATGGAAACGCTTCGTGAGGGCCCGTATGGCGGCCGTGTCCTCCCCGAGCGTTGCAGCCTGCGCCGAGAGCATGGCCGCCTACACCGAGAGCACGACTGCATCCACCGAGAGGGTGTCTGCGGCAGCCGAAACGGCTGCAACAGCTCCTGTGATGGCGGCTAAAAACGCTAAGAGCTCTCGAGCTGCCATCCGCGCCGCAGATGTCACCTTGGCCTTGGTCGAGGCCATCCACGCCAAGACTGAGGACACACACGCCAAAATATTCTAGGCTACCTCGGAATCAAGCCTACAACCCATGTCTAAAAAGGCAGCGGAGGCCATGGAGCAACTGCTTCCTCATGAGACTGCCGACCGGGAGCTGGAGATGCAAGAGGAGGCGGAGATCGAGGAGCGCCAGGAGGAGGAGTTGCGCGTGGCTCGGGACGAGGTAGAGAAGAGCCTGTCCGTCGAGGAATCGGCGGTGGAGTACCAGCGCGAGCTCTGGCGCAGCCACTACTACGAGTACTACAACCATGAGGACGAGGACGAGGATGACGACGCGGTCGACTTCAGTCGGGCGGACGCGGAGTCCACCAATGGCGACAAGTCGCCAGGACAAGTCATTGACGTCTCATCTTACACCGGCGAGGCAAAGGGCGGCGCGGTGGCGGCTTTGTTAAAATTATGCGTACTTAGCCTTGGTTTATAATGCTGGTATTTTGCTATAGCATTGTTTAGGTCAACTCGCTTGGTTTATTACTAAAATTGCTTGATTTAGTAATGGTGGTCTGTGTGCTGTAGGCTCTTTTGCGTGCCCAAATTAACAAGTGATGTTAAATTATGCAATGATGTGGATCAGGACAGTACCCAGGGAAATTTCCACCAATATTTGAATGATCAAACTCATCGCATGCGCATAAAGCAGAAGAATAGTTTGTGATGCACACATTCGTTCAAAGTGAATGGTGTCCGGTGGCACCGCGTACAAAGTTTCCCTCCACCTTTCAATTTTTTGGCCTACCGCCAAGATATCTAACCCCCCTCCCCACCCCCTTTTCTCCCCGACCACAAGTCACATTTCCCCTGTTTCCTCCTTCCTCCCTTCCCAAGCTATAGCCACTTCCTCGCTTGCTTCCTCGCTCTCGCCGTCTCGCATCCGACCGCCGCGATCGCCATGGTCTTCTTCAGTGACCTCTCTAGTGGTTCCTCCTCCGACGTTGACTCTTTCACCACCCGGGTATGCCTCTCTTCTGTCTCTCGGGTTATGATTTGGAATGAAGGATTTTAACCCAGCAGTCAATTTTAGTCATTTCTTCCTCTTGTAGCTCCCTAGGACCATTAGTTGCAATGAATGGAGCGGGGTGGCTAAAGATCTACCTGCTCGTTATCACCATCAATCTCCATGCATGAAGTTAGTTGCGTGTGAATCTGTGGACAGTGCGAGGAAGTTTCTAGCATGTGCAGAGAAGGTTAGCCCCACTTTCATTGTTACAAATCATTTGTTAGATGTGATTCATACACTGTAGCAGTGCTATGTTATTTTGGATATGATTAAGACAGTGTCACAGTTTCTACCTAGTATCTAAAAATGTTGCCACCTCGTCAGCGGTGCCATTAGAAAATTATTTGGAACCATGATGTCTACTATGCAACCTTCTTCTTGTAGATGTTGTTGGGCCTCCAAGTGCAGAGGTTTGTAGGACAGTAGCAAATTTCCCTCAAGTGGATGACCTAAGGTTTATCAATCCATGGGAGGTGTAGGATGAAGATGGTCTCTCTCAAACAACCCTGCAACCAAATAACAAAGAGTCTCTTGTGTCCCCAACACACCCAATACAATGGTAAATTGTATAGGTGCACTAGTTCGGTGAAGAGATGGTGATACAAGTGCAATATGGATGGTAGATATAGGTTTTTGTAATCTGAAAATATAAAAATAGCAAGGTAACTAATGATTAAAGTGAGCGAAAACGGTATTGCAATGCTAGGAAACAAGGCCTAGGGTTCATACTTTCACTAGTGCAACTTCTCTCAACAATATTAACATAATTGTATCATATAACTATCCCTCAACATGCAACAAAGAGTCACTCCAAAGTCACTAATAGCGGAGAATAAACGAAGAGATTATTGTAGGGTACGAAACCACCTCAAAGTTATTCTTCCAGATCGATCTATTCAAGAGTTCATAGTAAAATAACACGAAGCTATTCTTTCCGTTCGATCTAGCATATAGTTCGTACTAGAATAACACCTTAAGACACAAATCAATCAAAACCCTAATGTCACCTAGATACTCCGATGTCACCTCAAGTATCCGAGTGTATGATCATACGATATGCATCACACAATCTCAGATACATCTATTCAACCAACACAAAGAACTTCAAAGAGTGCCCCAAACTTTCTACCAGAGAGTCAAGACGAAAACGTGTGCCAACCCCTATGCATAAGTTCACAAGGTCACTGAACCCACAAGTTGATCACCAAAACATACATCAAGTAGGTCACGTGAATATCCCGTTGTCACCATAGATAAGCACATGCAAGACATACATCGAGTGTTCTCAAATCCTTAAAGACTCAATCCGATAAGATAACTTCAAAGGGAAAACTCAATCCATCACAAGTGAGTAGAGGGGGAGAAACATCATAAGATCCAACTATAATTGCAAAGCTCACGATACATCAAGATCGTACCACCTCAAGAACACGAGAGAGAGATAGAGAGAGAGAGAGAGAGAGAGAGAGAGAGAGAGATCAAACACATAGCTACTGGTACATACCCTCAACCCCGAGGGTGAACTACTCCCTCCTTGTCATGGAGAGCGTCGGGATGATGAATATGGCCACCGGTGAGGGATCCCCCCTCCGCCAGGGTGCCGGAACAGGGTGCCGATTAGTTTTTGGTGGCTACAGAGGCTTGCGGCGGCGGAACTCCCAATCTATTGTGTTCCCCGATGTTTTTAGGGTATATGGACATATATAGGCGAAAGAAATCAGTCAGGGGAGCCACGAGGGTGGGGGGTGCGCCTCCCTACCTCGTGGCCTCCTCGAAGCTTCCCTGACGTCTACTCCAAGTCTCCTGGATTGCTTCCGTTCCAAAAATAACTCTCCCGAAGGTTTCATTCCATTTGGACTCTGTTTGATATTGCTTTTCTTCGAAACACTGAGATAGGCAAGAAAACAACAATTTGGGCTGGGCCTCCGGTTAATAGGTTAGTCCCAAAAATAATATAAAAGTGTTTAGTAAAGCCCATAAACATCCAAAATAGATAATATAATAGCATGAATACTTCATAAATTATAGATATGTTGGAGACGTATCAGCATCCCCAAGCTTAATTCCTTCTCGTCCTCGAGTAGGTAAATGATATAAGAAATAATTTATGAAGTGTGAATGCTAGCAGGTGCACAAGTTTGATCGATGATAATTTCAATCACCTTTTCTTGCATCATTATATGTCATAACAGTAGCTCAACTCATAAAACTTCTCATGATCAAGTAACAAGCTATTCACATGTTAAAGTATAGATCATAAACTTTCTTGAAAACTAACAAACAGTTCTCAGTCATCAAACAATTGCAATTCATCTTATTTTCAGGAAGGGTCTATGTCAGAGCTTTGATTTAGCAAACTCCACATACTCAACTATCATTTAATATTTCACAATTGCTAACACTCACATGATATTTATGGGTTCAAAGCTTTAATCGGACATAGAGAAAGATAGGGGCTTATAGTTTTGCCTCCCAACCTTTTACCTCAAGGGTAATGTCAACAATAATAGTTCATGATAACTTACATCCAATTGGATATATATATCAGGATCTTTCCAACACAATGTGCTTGCCAAAGGATAAAATCTAAAAAGGAAAGGTGAAGATCACCATGACTCTTGCATAAGGTATAAGACAAGAATAAAAGATAGGCCCTTCGCAGAGGGAAGCAGAGGTTGTCATGCACTTTTATAGTTGGATGCACAAAATCTTAATGCGAAAAGAACGTCACTTTATAGTGCCACTTGTGAGAGGGACCTTTATTATGCAGTCCGTTGCTTTTATTGCTTCCACATCACAAGATCGTATAAAGCTTATTTTCTCCACACTAATAGATCATACATATTTAGAGAGTAACTTTTATTGCATGCACCGATGACAACTTACTTGAAGGATCTTACTCAATCCATAGGTAGGTATGGTGGACTCTCATGGCAATACTGGTTTAAGGGATTTTTGGAAGCACAAGTAGTATCTCTACTTGGTGCAAAAGAATTTGGCTAGCATGAGGGGAAAGGCAAGCTCAGCATGTTGAATGATCCATGACAATATACTTTATTTCAGATATAAGAAAACATAACCCATTACGTTGTCTTCCTTGTCCAACATCAACCTTTTAGCATGTCATATTTTAATGAGTGCTCACAATCATAAAATATGTCCAAGATAGTATATTTATATGTGAAATCTCTCTTCCCTCAATATTCTTTCATGAATTGTTCAAGTGACCAATACAATGTTTGCTAACCTTCAATAAATTTACCACCTCTACTTCTTATATGTGAAGTCATTACTCCCCATGGGATAAGCATATGAAACATATATAATTTCAGATTTATGAAATTAAAATAATTCAACCATTTACTCATAGGATATAAGTGAAGCACACGAGTAAATGACAAACTACTCCAAAAAGATATAAGTGAAGATCAATGAGTAGTTAAATAATTATGTAGCTATGTGAGGACTCTCTCTCATTTAAGAATTTCAGATCTTGGGATATTATTAAAACAACAAGCAAAACAAAATAAAATGACACTTCAAGGATAGCCCTCATCATGTGAAGAAGCAAAAACTTAGGCTCAACCAATACTAACCGATAATTGTTGAAGAAGAAAGGTAGGATGCCTACCGGGGCATCCCCAAGCTTAGTTGCTTGAGACTTCTTGAAAGATTATCTTGTGGTGCCTTGGGCATCCCCAAGCTTGAGCTTTTGTGTCTCCTTAATTCCTCTCATATCACGGTTTCCTAAATCTCGAAAGCTTCATCCACACCAAACTCAAAAAGAACTCGTGAGATAAGTTAGTATAAACCAATGCAAAAACCTTATCATTTTCTACAGTAACAGATCACTAAAATTATTATTCAACATTGCATAAGAAATGCCTTTGCATATTTAATACTCCTATCCTCAAATAGGATCATTAAACAAGCAAACATATGCAAACAACGTAAACATAACATCAATCTGCCAAAACAGTACAGCCTGTAAAGAATGCAAGATTCATCATACTTCCCTAACTCCAAACATTATGAAATTCTACCACACTGTAGAAAATTTATCAGAGCTCAATATGAAAAAAAATCAACAATTTATCATATTCTGACTTTTCTAGGGAATTTTTGCAACAGCGGTAAACATTCTGTTTTGAAACAGCAACATGTATACTTGCAAAATAAGCATGGTAAAGGCTATCCATGACATTTTTATTGAAAATAGAGATGCAAAATATTATTATAAATAACAGCAAGAAAATTCTAACAAAATAAAATGACGCTCCAAGCAAAACACATATCATGTGGTGAATAAAAATATAGCTCCAAGTAAAGTTACCGATGAACGAAGACGAAAGAGGGGATGCCATCCAGGGCATCCCCAAGCTTAGGCTCTTGGTTGTCCTTGAATATTGCCTTGGGGTGCCTTGGGCATCCCGAAGCTTAGGCTCTTGCCACTCCTTATTCCATAGTCCATCGAATCTTTACCCAAAACTTGAAAACTTCACAACACAAAACTTGACAAAAAACTCGTAAGCTCCGTTAGTATAATAAAATAAATCACCACTTAGGTACTGTTGTGAACTCATTATAAATTAATATTGGTGTAATATCTATTGTATTCCAACTTATCTATAGTTCATACCCTCCGATACTACTCATAGATTCATCAAAATAAGCAAACAACACATAGAAAACAGAATCTGTCAAAAACAGAACAGTCTGTAGTAATCTGTATCAAACGTATACTTCTGTAACTCCAAAAATTCTGAAATAAATTGGTGAACCTGAGGAATTCATTTATTAATCTTCTTCGAAAAGAATCAACTTAAAATCACTCTTCTGTAAAAAAAAGACAGCTAAACTCATGAGTGCAAAGTTTCTGTTTTTTACAACAAGATCACCTTAACTTCCACCCAAGTCTTTCCAAAGGTTCTACTTGGCACTTTATTGAAACAAAATCTATAAAACATGATTACTACAGTAGCTTAATCATGTGAACACACAAAAACATTAGGGGTAAATATTGGGTTGTCTCCCAACAAGCGCTTTTCTTTAATGCCTTTCTTGCTAGGCATGATGATTTCAATGATGCTCACATAAAAGATAAGAATTGAAACATAAAGAGAGCATCATGAAGAATATGACTAGCACATTTAAGTCTAACCCACTTCCTATGCATAGGGATTTTGTGAGCAAACAACTTATGGGAACAATAATCAACTAGCATAGGAAGGCAAAACAAGCATAACTTTAAAACTTTAAGCACATAGAGAGGAAACTTCATATTATTGCAATTCCTACAAGCATATGTTCCTCCCTCATAATAATTTTCAGTAGCGTCATGAATGAATTCAACAATATAACTATCATATAAAGCATTCTTTTCATGATCCACAAGCATAGAAATTTTATTACTCTCCACATAAGCAAATTTCTTCTCATGAATAGTAGTGGGAGCAAACTCAACAAAATAACTATCATGTGAAGCATAATCCAATTGAAAATTAAAATCATGATGACAAGTTTCATGGTTATATTTATTCTTTATAGCATACGTGTCATCACAATAATCATCATAAATAGGAGGCATGCTTTCATCATAATAAATTTGCTCATCAGAACTTGGAGGACAAAAAATATCATCTTCATCAAACATAGCTTCCCCAAGCTTGTGGCCTTGCATATCATTAGCATCATGGGTATTCAAAGAATTCATACTAACAACATTGCAATCATGCTCATCATTCACATATTTTATACCAAGCATTCTATGTAATTCTTCTTCTAGTACTTGAGCACAATTTTCCTTTCCATCATTCTCACGAAAGATATTAAAAAGATGAAGCATATGAGGCAACCTAATTCCATTTTTTGTAGTTTTCTTTTATAAACTAAACTAGTGATAAAACAAGAAACTAAAAGATTCAACTGCAAGATCTAAAGATATACCTTCAAGCACTCACATCCCCGGCAACGGCGCAAGAAACAGCTTGATGTCTACTACACAGCCTTCTTCTTGTAGACGTTGTTGGGCCTCCAAGGCCAGAGGTTTGTAGGACAGTAGCAAATTTCCCTCAAGTGGATGACCTAAGGTTTATCAATCCGTGGGAGGTGTAGGATGAAGATGGTCTCTCTCAAACAACCCTGCAACCAAATAACAAAGAGTCTCTTGTGTCCCCAACACACCCAATACAATGGTAAATTGTATAGGTGCACTAGTTCGCCGAAGAGATGGTGATACAAGTGCAATATGGATGGTAGATATAGGTTTTTGTAATCTGAAAATATAAAAACAGCAAGGTAACTAATGATAAAAGTGAGCGAAAACGGTATTGCAATGCTAGGAAACAAGGCCTAGGGTTCATACTTTCACTAGTGCAAGTTCTCTCAACAATAATAACATAATTGGATCATATAACTATCCCTCAACATGCAACAAAGAGTCACCCCAAAGTCACTAATAGCGGAAAACAAACAAAGAGATTATTGTAGGGTATGAAACCACCTCAAAGTTATTCTTTTGGATCGATCTATTCAAGAGTTCGTAGTAAAATAACATGAAGCTATTCTTTCGTTCAATCTATCATAGAGTTCGTACTAGAATAACACCTTAAGACACAAATCAATCAAAACCTTAATGTCACTTAGATACTCCAATGTCACCTCAAGTATCCGTGGGTATGATCATACGATATGCATCACACAATCTCAGATTCATCTATTCAACCAACACAAAGAACTTCAAAGAGTGCCCCAAAGTTTCTACCGAGAGTCAAGACGAAAACGCAGCCAACCCCTATGCATAAGTTCACAAGGTCACTGAACCCGCAAGTTGATCAACAAAACATACATCAAGTAGATCACGTGAATATCCCATTGTCACCACAGATAAGCACATGCAAGACATACATCGTGTGTTCTTAATTCCTTAAAGACTTAATCCGATAAGATAACTTCAAAGGGAAAACTCAATCCATCACAAGAGAGTAGAGGGGGAGAAACATCATAAGATCCAACTATAATAGCAAAGCTCGTACCACCTCAAGAACACGAGAGAGAGATCAAACACATAGCTACTGGTACATACCCTCAGCCTCGAGGGTGAACTACTCCCTCCTCATCATGGAGAGCGCCAGGATGATGAATATGGCCACCGGTGAGGGATCCCCCCCCTCCGTGAGTGCCTAACAGGGTCTGATTGGTTTTGGTGGCTACAGAGGCTTGCAGCGGTGGAACTCCCGATCTATTGTGTTCCCCGATGTTTTTGGGGTATATGGACATATATAGGCGAAAGAAGTCGGTCAGGGGAGCCACGAGGGTGGGGGCGCGCCCAGGGGGGTAGGGCGCGCCTCCCTACCTTGTGGCTTCCTCGAAGCTTCCCTGACATCTACTCCAAGTCTCCTGGATTGCTTCCGTTCCAAAAATAACTCTCCCAAAGGTTTCATTCCGTCTGGACTCCGTTTGATATTCCTTTTCTTCGAAACACTGAAATAGGCAAGAAAACAACAATTTGGGCTTGGCCTCCGGTTAATAGGTTAGTCCCAAAAATAATATAAAAGTGCTTAGTAAAGCCCATAAACATCCAAAACATATAATATAATAGCATGAATACTTCATAAATTATACATATGTTGGAGACGTATCACACTGCTTGCGGTTTGTGCAGCCAACTTTGGTCAACACGTCCGAGCAACCAAGCAGTAAAATACAAAAAACTTTATGGCACGAAGGAACTAGGCATCAGAGCAACTAGGTGCTCCAAAGTCCGGTTCCCTGATTTTTTTCCTTTGCATCGGCTCGCCAGTGCAGGGCACCGGTGCAAAATGTAGCAACAGTTGTCTTGACACCGGTTTTGGCATACATAGTGGACGGCCTTAGTGCTATTAGTTCTATGTTACTCCCTCCATCCCATAATATAAGAGCATTTTTGACACTACTCTAGTGTCAAAAACGCTCTTATATTACGGGACGGAGTGAGTACTAAATTTGTGCTTGTACACACTTGTTAGTATCAATTCGATGTCATCCAAACATTGTTGCTATGTTGTTGCAGTTATATTTAGATTCCTCATAAAATGTTCAATTTGTTATTTATAGTACATGACTAAGAACTTGTAGCGTTGTTGCAGTTAATTATAGCTTCTGATGTTTCTGAACCAGATGCATAGGATAAAACTTCTGATGAAATTCCAATTTCAATCGGTTCCAATATCATCACATAGCCTATACCATGTCAATTCCTTTCCCTCCAAAGATAAAGGGAAAACCTTCTTTTTAACTCCATCCACGGATAAACCTGCAAGCTTAAATAATCCACAAACTTCATCCACATAGATTATGTGCATACCGGGATGTATTGTTCCATCTCCTGCATAAGGATTAGCTAGCAGTTTCTCTATCATAGCCGATGGAATCTCATAATAAATATTTTCAGTAGGTGCACTAGGTTGAGGGGCAACTCTTTGTGCCTCAGTTCAAGGTAAAAATACCCCGAACAAACCCCTCAAAGGATTACTTTCCATAGTAACAAGTGACAGTAAATTTCAGCACGTAATATAAATGTTTCCTTACCAAATTACACTCACCAAAGGTGCCTCACTCGCCGCAACGGTGTCAGAAAAGAGTCTTGATGACCCACAAGTATAGGGGATCAATTGTGGTCCTTTCGATAAGTAGAGTGCGAAACACTACTAGCGGTTTTCAGCAAGGTATTGTTTGCAATCATTGAAATTGTCGGTAACAGATAGTTTGGTTGCAAGGTAATTTGTAACGAGCAACAAGTAGTAATGGTAACAAAGGTTCAGCAAGGTAGCCCAATAATTTTTATAGCAAAGGCCAGGCCGGAATGGTCTCCTATAATAAGCAAAGCATTCTTGAGGACACACGGGAATTTCATCTAGCCACTTTCATCATGTTTGTTTGATTCGCGTTCACTACTTTGATAATTTGATATGTGGGTGGACCGGCGCTTGGGTGCTGTTCTTACTTGAACAAGGAACCCCCTTATGATTACCCCCTCTTGTAAGCATCCTCAACTACTAAAGAAGAATTAAGATAAATCTAACCATAGCATTAAGCATATGGATCCAAATCAGCCCCTTACGGAATAATGCATAAAGTAGGGTTTAAGCGTCTATCACTCTAGCAACCCATCATATAATTACTACTCCACAATGCCTTCCCTTAGGCCCAAGTATGGTGAAGTGTCATGTAGTCGACGTTCACACGACACCACTAAGGGAAACAACAACATACATATCATCAAAATATCGAACAAATACCAACTTCACATGATTACTTATAAAAAGACTTCTCTCATGTCCTCAAGAAAGAAAGTAACTTCTCACAAATCATATTCATGTTCAAGATCAGAGGGATATTGAATATCATTAAGGATCTGAACATATAATCTTCCACCAAATAAACCAACTAGCATCAACTACAAGATGTAATCAACACTACTAGCAACCCAAAGTTACCAATCTGATGATTTGAGGCAAAGATTGAATACAAAAGATGAACTAGGTTTTGAGATGAGATGGTTCTAGTGAAGATATTGATGAAGATTGGTCCTCCCACGATGAGAGGGTTGTTGGTGATATCGATGGCTTCGATTTCCCCCTCCCGGAGGGAAGTATCCCCGGCAGAATTGCTCCGTGAAGAGCAAAAGTGCTCCTACCCAGGTTCCACCTTGAGACGGCGGCTCTTTTCCCCGAAAGTCCTCTCCTGGTTTTTTCTAGGGAAAATTGCGTCATATAGGAGAAGATGGGCCTCGGACGCTGGCCAGGGGCCCCACAAGCCACATGGGCGCGCCCATGTGCCTTGTGGGCACCTGGTGCCCCCCCCTCTAGTATTTATTTTCTCCAGTATTTTTTATATATTGCAAAATAATTCTCTATGAAATTTCAGCTCATTTGGAGTTGTGCAGAATAAGTATCTCTGATATAACTTTTTAAGGTCCAAAATTCCAGCTATCGGTGATCTCCCTCTTCATGTAAATCTTGCAAATTAAGAGAGTAAAGGCATTAGAATTGCATCATAAAGTATTATATTGATCAAAAACATTATAAATAACAGTAGGAAAACATGATGCAAAATTGACGTATCAAGTTTCAGGTCATTTGGAGCTATGTAGAATAGGTATCTCCGATGTAGCTCTTTTAGGTCTAGAATTTCAGCTATCTGTAATCTCCCTCTCCATGTAAATTGATACATCTCCAACGTATCTATAATTTTTTTATTGTTCCATGCTATATTATATTCTGTTTTGGATGATTAATGGGATTTATTGTACACTTTTATATTATTTTTGGGACTAATCTATTAACCGGAGGCCCAGCCCAAATTGCTGTTTTGGCCTATTTCACTGTTTCTCAGAAAAAGAATATCAAACGGAGTCCAAACGGAATGAAACCTTCGGGAACGTGATTTTTGGAACAAACGTGATCCAGAGGACTTGGAGTGGACGTCAAGCAATAGACGAGGAAGTCACGAGGTAGGGGGGCGCGCCTACCCCCCCCCCCCCGGGCGCGCCCTCCACCCTCGTGGCTCCACCGACCTACTTCTTCCTCCTATATATACCTCGCATTTCAAACCATCGAGCGACCACGAAAACCTAATTCCACCGCCGCAACCTTCTGTACACGTGAGATCCCATCTTGGGGCCTTTTCCGGCATCCTGCCGGAGGGGCATTGATCAAGGAGGGCTTCTACATCAACACAATAGCCTCTCCGATGATGTGTGAGTAGTTTACCTCAGACCTTCGGGTCCATAATTACTATCTAGATGGCTTCTTCTCTCTCTTTGGATCTCAATACAAAGTTCTCCTTGATTCTCTTGGAGATCTATTTGATGTAACTCTTCTTTTTGTGGTGTGTTTGTCGAGATCCGATGAATTGTGGGTTTATGATCAAGATTATCTATGAACAATATTTGAATCTCCTCTGAATTCTTTTATGTATGATTGGTTATCTTTGCAAGTCTCTTCGAATTATCAGTTTGGTTTGGCCTACTAGATTGATCTTTCTTGCAATGGGAGAAGTGCTTAGCTTTGGGTTCAATCTTGCGGTGTCCTTTCCCGGATGTTAGGGGCAGCAAGGCACGTATTGTATTGTTGCCATCAAGGATAAAAAGATGGGGTTTATATCATATTGCATGATTTTATCCCTCTACATCATGTCATCTTGCTTAAAGTGTTACTCTGTTCTTATGAACTTAATACTCTAGATGCATGCTGGATAGCGGTCGATGTGTGGAGTAATAGTAGTAGATGCAGAATCGTTTCGGTCTACTTGTCACTGATGTGATGCCTATACACATGATCATACCAAGATATTCTCATAACTATGCTCAATTCTATCAATTGCTTGATAGTAATTCGTTTACCCACCGCAATACTTATGCTATCTTGAGAGAAGCCACCAGTGAAACCTATGGCCCCCGGGTCTATTTTCCATCATATGAATCTCCCGTCAACAAGCTATTTCTAATACCGTTTATTTTGCTTTCTTTACTTTTAGTCTTTATCATAAAAATACCAAAAATATTATCTTATCATCTCTATCAGATCTCACTCTCGTAAGTGACCGTGAAGAGATTGACAACCCCTTTATCGCGTTGGTTGCGAGGTTCTTATTTGTTTGTGTAGGCGTGTGGGACTTGAGTGTGGCCTCCTACTGGATTGATACCTTGGTTCTAAAAAACTGAGGGAAATACTTACACTACTTTACTGCATCACCCTTTCCTCTTCAAGGGAAAACCAACGCAGTGCTCAAGAGGTAACAAGAAGGATTTTTGGCGCCGTTGCCGGGGAGTCTACGCACAAGTAAAGATATACCAAGTACCCATGACAAACTCTTATCCCTCGCATTACATTATTTGCCATTTGCGCCTCGTTTTCCTCTCCCCCACTTCACCCTTGCCGTTTTATTCGCCCTCTCTTTCCCTTCACCTCTTTTTCGCTTGCTTCTTGTTTGCTCGTGTGTTGGATTGCTTGCTTGTCACGTTGGCTGTACCTAGATTTGGTGATCTTCACCTTAAAAGGTTAGAAGAGATAGAAAGCAACGTGAGAAGTTTCATGACTTTACAATTTGAGCATAACAATTTATTTAGAAACGAGCTTAAGGAACAAATAAGCTTTATCGGTTACATGAATAAAGAGCTCGACGGTATGTCTAAGGAATTTTATGGTCTGAAATCTCAGATTGCTCATCTCGAAAAATTAACTGCTGAAATTTTGGATAAGCAGGCCACCTTAATTAATAAGATGGCCGCTAAACCGGAATTTTTTTATGAGAATAAAGATGAAGATCTAGAAGTTATTGATGTGTCCCCTATTAAATCTTTGTTTTGCAATATGAATCTTGATAGTGATGGGACTGGAGATGAGTCAACTTTAGATATCAATGAACCCACTATCTTGTATTTCAAGGAATTTAATTATGATAATTGCTCTTTGATAGATTGTATTTCCTTGTTGCAATCCGTGCTAAATTCTCCTCATGCTTATAGTCAAAATAAAGCTTTTACTAAACATATCGTTGATGCTTTGATGCAATCTTATGAAGAAAAACTTGAGTTGGAAGTTTCTATCCCTAGAAAAATTTATTATGAGTGGGAACCTACTATTAAAATTAAAATTAAAGATCATAAATGCTATGCTTTGTGTGATTTGGGTGCTAGTGTTTCCACGATTCCAAAAACTTTATGTGATTTGTTAGGTTTCCGTGAATTTGATGATTGTTCTCTAAACCTGCACCTTGCGGATTCCACTATCAAGAAACTTATGGGAAGAATCAATGATGTTATTATTGTTGCAAATAGGAATTATGTGCCCATAGATTTCATTGTTCTTGATATAGATTGCAATCCTTCATGCCCTATTATTCTTGCTAGACCTTTCCTTAGAACGATTGGTGCAATTATTGATATGAAGGAAGGGAATATTAGATTCCAATTTCCGTTAAGGAAAGGCATGGAACACTTCCCTAGAAAGAAATTTAAATTACCATATGAATCTATTATGAGAGCCACTTATGGATTGCCTACCAAAGATGGCAATACCTAGATCTATCCTTGCTTTTATGCCTAGCTAGGGGCGTTAAACGATAGCGCTTGTTGGGAGGCAACCCAATTTTATTTTTAGTTTTTTTGATTTTTGCTTCTGCTTAGAAATAAATCTTTGATCTATCCGCTGGTTAGATTTGTTTTTATGTTGCAATTAGTGTTTGTGCCAAGTTAAACCTATAGGATCTTCTCAAATGATAGTTATTTGATCTTGCTGAAAATTCCAGAAACTTCCTGTTCACGAAAACAATTGTTAAAAATCACCAGAACGTGGTAAAATACGGATTCCAATTGCAGTAGATCAATAAACAAATTTATAGATCTTCCTATTTTGGTAGACTTTTCTGAGTTCCAGAAGTTTGCGTTAGTTACAGATTACTACAGACTGTTCTGTTTTTGACAGATTCTGTTTTTCGTGTGTAGTTTGCTTATTTTGATGAATCTATGGCTAGTAAAATAGTTTATAAACCATATAGAAGTTGGAATACAGTAGGTTTAACACCAATATAAATAAAAAATGAGTTCAATACAGTACCTTGAAGTGGTGTTTTGCCTTCTTTCGCTAACAGAGCTCACGAGATTTTCTCTTAAGTTTTGTGTTGTGAAGTTGTAGCGACCCGACCCGAATGGATCAAGTCTCTGTGCTTTCGTGTCATCCCTGGATCGGTATGCTGACACACACAGTACTCGAAGGATTTATAACAGAGGTAAGTCACATGTATAAACAACGTAAATACTATTACCTCGATCCAAATATAGCGGAAGCAACAAGGTTGTGGATTCCCATCAACACCAACGGCAAAGTTGAGTATAGGAAATCGTAACCCTAACGTATCACTTACTGTCAGATGAAAAGTCTGCAACATGAAAAGTTGCAGCCCGAAACGGGTCGGCACATGGAATATCTTTGGCAATGTAACACATAGAGAGTAATGAAAGAATAGGCTATACTACATGCATATATGGCTGGTGGAAAGCTCTATGGTTACAGCTTTATGAAAAGCCAATTTTTCCCTACTGCAAAGGAATAAATTTATTTAACTATCATGGTGGTTGTTGAACATTGAGAATGGTTGACAAGATCCTCAATCCCAATTAAAAGTACTCATTAAACCCAAACAAATTATATTAAGTAACGTGATGAGATCAACAGGATATCCGTGTACTAGATACTCAAAATTGTCCATGACCGGGGACACGGCTAATCATGATTAGTTTGTACACTCTGCAGAGGTTTATGACTTTTCCCCACAAGACTCGATCGCCTCCGCTTGGTTTCTCGCCTGCATGGTGTTTGAGAGACGGATGACCGAGACACAGCCTTCGTAAGCACTAGCACCTTACATGTGGGTAGACCGTACCAACCTACATCCCCTACATCAGCTAGCCTACCCGTAAGAGTTCGCACAACTTAGTCAACTATGCCAGAGCCCATAATGGCTTGTGGCTGCACACGGAAGTTTCTAGTTTGAATAATCTTATGATCCCTTAGAGCCTGGGTGGCGGTCCGAAGAAATACAGGCAAATCCTGTCTACCTGTGTGCCTTGTGACAGCAAGTCCCGAATAGCCAGTGCCTCAATCCACCCGTATGTGTGTTTAAGTTTCCACCTTAGATAAACCATTAATTATCAATCTCACATCTGTCATGGATATTCACTCAAACCCAATCCACGTCTCACGAGCATAGCATGGCGTAATAAGCAAACGTAGAAGTAACTCCCAAGGGTTTGATAATAAAACAGGTAATAGGTACTACCTCAAACTACTTCCCATCCCACAATTTAATTAGATCCTAAACATGCAAGTGTTTGAGGGTTTGATCTAATGCAAGAAAACTGGGTAGTAGAAAAGGTATGATCAAGTGTTACTTGCCTTGCTGATGATCCGCGAGACCTAGAGATTCGAAGTAACAAGCGGCGCACACCGGGTGATCTAACGCAGACAAACAACAAGCATACAATAAGTACTCATCTAATGCACGGGGAAATCTCGAATAAAAGATCTAACCAGATAGTTCAACTTAAGAACCCTGGTTGCAAAAGAATCGAATCAATTAAAGCATCGAAGGTCGGAACTCGAGAGAGAACGACTCGGTTTAGCAATCTGAAACTAGGTCAAAATTTTACAGTAGCAAAACTCTGTGTAAGTAGGTTAGTCGGAACGGCGGTTTCGTAACGAAACTCCAGGCGCTTGAATCACCTGATTCCGATAAACGAGCAAGAAGTAAAACAGATTTGAAAATCGGATCGGAAATCGAATCAGAAAAATAACGGATTAAATCCGATTAAAAGAAAACGACGAACAGATTAAACAACGGACGTTCGTTAACAGAACTAATCCAACGAACACGTTCATTGAAACGAACGGGTCGGTGAACGTTCACTAAATAAGAAAACCGAGAAAATAAAAAAAACCATCTAGGGTTTTGAAAAAAAACCGAACATCTCGAGAAAAACCGGATCGGGTTTTCAAAAAAAAAACCGGATCGGGGGTGGTTGTGGCGGCGGCTACCTCCGGCGGGTCGCCGGCGGGGCTCCGGCCTCCGGCGGGTGGCGGCGGGGTCGGGCGAGGGGCGGCGAGGGCGGTGGGTGGCGACAAGGCGGCGAGGGGCTCCTGACGGCGACAAGGCGGCGGCGGCGGCTCGGGCGGCGGCGGCAAGCAAGGGGCGGCGACGGGATGAGTAGAGAAGGGGGGTCGGCCGGGTTAAATAGGAGGGGGGGTCCGGTGCCTTGGGGAGGGCACGGCGGCGGCGTGTGAGCCGAGCCGACTCGGCGTGGCGGCGGCGGGCTCCTCCAAGGCGCCATGAGGGGAGGCGCCAGGCAAGCGGCGGTTGGGCCTGGGCCCTTAGCCCAAAGCGCTGGATTTTTTTAACATTTTTTTCCAGAAAAACAAAATAAGAAAAAGCAAAATAAATAAAAATAATATATAGGCATATAATATATCAAAATTTTCAGAAAAACATTTTCTACAACATGAACATTATTTTAGCTTCAAATAAAATACACACAAATCCAAATAAAACAAAGAGTGTTTCAGCTCTAAGAAAATCCAATAAAAATTATTTTGAAAATACCAAAATGAATTCAAATAATTTTCTCTCCAATTTTCTCGAGGTAGGGAATCATGTTACCCTATTTTCCATATATTTTATTTTGGAGAAAAATAATTTGAATAAAACTCAAATAACTCCAAATTGAAAAATAATTCAAAGGAACCTTGAATTTAATTCTTTGAAAACTCCCAACTCATATTTCGTATAATTTGAAGAAGTCATTTTATCTTCGCTCGTGAAAATCATTGAGTTGCATAAAGTTTCCGAATTAGAACTATTCTCAAATGAAATTCAAATATTTTCAACACCCCTTGTCATTTAAATAAATGGAAGAAGTCATGTCATCTTCTCTCCGTGGTTTTGTGATGAAAAGAATTTGAATTCGAAGATCATAAAAGCAAAATGAAAGTTTTGGAAAGTCCTTTTATTCCTCTCATTTAACTTTCAAAAAGTTTCAATTCACTCACTTTCACCAATCAATCAAGAAATCAATCAAATCTATCTATTTGTTTATAACATTCCAAAATTTAGAATTTTGGGATGTTACAAACTACTACCTTTAAAATGAATCTCGTCCTCGAGATTCGGAGAGGCTAGAAAGAATAGGTTAGGGTTTGGGGTCTTCTCAAAATCCATCGATCGTCTCCGGGGTCTCGGTGCTACCACCCTTAGAAGCATTGTTACGGTTCCATCAAAACTCATATAATCCATCCTTATTCCTGACAGTGTTGGTCTTATCAGATTGTAAGGATAATTCCTTCTCTGGGCTCTTCCGGTAGTGACATAACCTTTTCCTCAATTCCTTTGTCCTTTCATCTTGGTAAGGTTATCCCGAAACTGGGTCTTCATAGCTGACGGGTCTGGCGCCAATGCTAAACAACTATCGATATCTCATGGTGGTCAACAAATTATGGTTTCTCCTGTAGAAAACGGGTCTGGGTTGAACCTCACCGTATATCCTACGTGTAACATCCCAAAATTCTAAATTTTGGAATGTTATATTAAATAAATAACTATGATTGTTGTCTGATTATTTGTTTGATTGATTTAGTGAAATTTAGTGGAATTTGAAAACTTTTGAAAGTTGAATGAGAGGGAATGAAATGACTTTCCCAAACTTTCCCCTTTTGCCTTTTGGATCCCAATGAGCTCAAGTTCATTGCAACAGCAAACCCTAGAGTGAAGTTGACATGACTTCATCCATGTTGAAATGAAAAGGGTTTTGGAAATAGATTTGAATTCCATTTGGGAATATTTCAAATTCTAAGCTCTATGCAACTCAATGATTTTCATGAGGGAAGATAAAATGACTTATTCAATTATATGAAATATGAGTTGGAAGTTAAAAAGTATCAAGTTGAAAGTCATTTGAAAGTGCCTTGAAACCCTCTTTCAAATTTTGAGTTTTGAATTTGAATTCAAAACTTTGGCAAGTGGGAAACATTTCAAAAACTAAACCTGATAAATACTTGATCAAAAGTATGAGAGGAGCAAACATGACACTCCAAATATGTCAAGAAAACAATGCCAAAAGTTTTGGATTCAAATCTGAATTTTATTTGAATTTGAAAAAATGGATTTTATAAAGTTTGGATTTTGCCTTTGGAAAAATGTTCAAATGATAGGAATATTCCTGATCATTTTGGTATATATATACCCTATATAAAATATTTATAGATTATGTTTTATATCTGTTTTTGTTTTATTAAAAAATAAATTCAAAAAATTTAGAAAACCCCGGGCGCCCGGCCGAGCCACCTAGGCCCGGCCAGTAGCGCCGCACCCGGCCAGCCCGGCCACTGGCCAGCCAGCCGACCAAGCCCTCCCCTCGCCCGCTTCTGGCCCGGCCACCTTCGCCTCGCCCTCTCTCTCTCTCATCGACCCATGAGGCCCGCCCATCTTCTTCCCCGCCCCACGTCTCGCCCGTCGCCATGGATCGCCGGATCCCGAAGGATCCGGATCCCGACGCTTCGATCGACCCCGGCGAGGGCGACCCAGCTATAAAGCCGACCCCTCCGCACCCATTCCCCGAGACCTCGCCGGACCCTCTCGCCCTCCCGTTCGTGCTCACCGGAGACCCGAGCTCCCTCCGCCGCCAAAGTCGCCGCCGTCGACGCCCTAGGCCACCCCGACCACCCCCGACCCCACCAGAAGCCTCACCGAGCTCCCCGCACCCGCACGGCGACTCCCCGGACCTCCCCGACGCGCGGAACCCACGACGCACTCTCACCGCGCCCTTGACGTCGCGGACTCCGGTAAGCCACCGAAAACTCCCCTCCGTCCGATCCTAAATAGACGGCTAGGATTAGAACTCAAGGGGTAAGTTTTATTAGAAAACCGCCGATTCGTCCGGTTTATTAATTAGGGTTTTTAGTATTTAGCCGCCCGTTTTAGTTTTAACCCGAGGCCCGTTTAGACTATTTGACGCTCGAGTACAGTATAGGCCCATTAGGCCTTTTTCTTTTATTTTGATTTTCTGCTTTTAGCGAGAATAGTTTCGCTTTTGAAAAATTGATATCTTTTATTCTGTTTATTATTTTTAGATGATTCTTTTTTGTTGGATTGCAAATTTTATGTAATTTCTGTAGAATATATATTTAGCTATGTTAAAATTAATTAAAATTGCTTTAATTTAGTTTTAGTCAGAATAGTAAATCTGAAATAACTTGAGTTAGAAAAATTATTTTTGGATGATTCTTTTTGTCCCAACTTTATTTTGACATTGCCAAACCATAGAAATTAATTTGGGTATTTTACGATTAATAAATAATTAGTTTTAAGCAGAATCTTGTTAATCCTAATTAATTAGCTAGCTACTGCTTTTCCTATTAATTTAATTAGTAAATAAATTTATTTTTAACATGTGATTGATTATTCTAGGATAGTTTCTGTCACTTTATAGGATGAACTTTTATTTATAATAAATAAAAGTTTTATTTTATTTTCCTTAATAGAAATTGAATTAGGCCTAATAGGAGTTTCATATTAGATTTTAAATTAATTCTTTTTGCTCCTAGTTGCTTAATGCATCCTTTTCTCGTTAAGTTAACCTAAAACCTTTATTAGGTTATGTTAGAAAATTTTTGTTATATAAATCTATTCTTGTTGTTATTTGAAGTAGGAAAACTTTGAGTTGTTTTTCTTTAAGTTTTCCCTTTGGGTTTTGCTTTGTTGGTTTTGGTGTGTTACTTTGTTATGTTATTGTGTTAAGTGATGTTATGCTATGTGCTTATTATAGTTATTGTTTGCCTCGGTAGAGTTTCCTGAGTGCTAAGATTGCTACTACGAAACCCTAGTTTTCAAGATCGTCAACTGTGCAAGTTCACTTTGACCATTGCTTTCATACCTATGTTTTTATTGCATTTAGTGGCATCCTTGCAACCACCCCTCAGTAGTGTTATTGAATCCTTGTAGTTGAGTAGTATGCATGAGGTAGGAACCCATCACCCTGTTACCAAGCCCGGACGTTATTTATTTTAATGCTACGCTATAGTAGACGGGGTTGGTATGAGTGCTCAGGAGTGGTGTGAGAATGAAGGATTTCGTCAATGACGACAACTCCATGATGGCACCTGCAAGGACTGCATCTTCAAGGCCTCAAGACTTCAAGACTCGAGACAAGAATTCAATACACACTCTTTGGGTGAAGGATGGTTGACGGCACCCTGGAGAAACCAAGGTTGGCCGGGATGCATGGAGAAGCGCCATGACATCTTGCGGAAAGCTTCACCCAGACTCAAAGAGACGGAAGAATACTTCATGCCGGAAGCTTACCTGCAACCGCAAGTCATTATGGGCTCTGGCTTGGTTGACCTTAGTTGTGACTCTGGCTGGGGCGGTACTAGCGGATGTAGAACTACGGTAGGATGGGTTGAGTACCGGACATGGTCGAGGAACTCTTTGGAAGACCATGTTTCGGTCATCTTGTTCTCAAACACCCTGAAGTGCGAGAACGTAAAGAGAGGGATCGAATCTTGCGGGTAAAGTGTACAAACCTCTGCGCAGAGGGTTATAAACCTAATCGATTAGCCGTGTCCCCGGTTACGGACAATTTGAGCCTCTGGACTTGGATCTATCTCGGAACTCTCAACACCGGATTGATAACTTAATTGTGGGCAACATATGCTGAATTTTTGGGCTATGAGACATCGGTTGGCGGAACCATGTCATGATAGAAAACTCCTTGGTACAGACTTCATTCTATTCCTTTGATGTAGGTAAAATAAAATCAGCTTTTACGCAAACAAAACTCGATACATGAGCCATAAAGCCATACTGCATATAGTATAGTTTATCATCAGTTTTCTCTTATTGTGATCTTGCCGTACATTCAATGTAATCGACCTACACGGCTGCAACGTATCATGTTGCGTATATTTCCTCGACAGTAAGAGTACGGCATGCAGGTTACGGTCTACACTCAACCTGCCGATGGCGTTGATGGGACTCCACACCCGTTGGATTGTTTCCGCCGAGTATTATGAGGTATATATCATTTTACGTTATTTATACATGTGATTGCACTTTGATATATACATTGATGTACTGTAAAGCAAAGATATCTTGATCCGAGGATGTCACAAGAATACGTAGGCTTGACCGTCTGAGGTCGGGTCGCCATGAGATATGGTATCGAGCACATGTTGACCGTAGGGACGTGACCCTAGAAACCGGAAAAGCCCTTAGGACAGGATATCTCAAAACTTTATTTACAAAAAGACTCTTACTTCTCATCTTTTCTGATTTTATCGAATAGACACTCTCACCTCAAAATAGTTAGGATATACCCCTTTTCCTTTTGACCACATGAAGGATCAATCAAGCCACTCCAAGAAAGATATCGGAGGACTGATGACCTCTTCCAAGTAAAGAGGATGTCACCATGTATTAGAAGCTACAACAGTTGAAGACTCCAGAAGATTTGAAGTTCCTAAAGAAATATTTGACCTTTAGAAGACCAAACCCACATTACACACTTACGTTAGATGCGACGATGTGTGAGCTGTCATTTGTTTGATGTTTTCCGACAGCCACAAAGTAAAACTTGTTTCATCAAAAAACTATTGTTTGTATTGTGTGTATATCCCTCCCCACCTCTCTCATCTCACCTTAAAACCCTTGAACCCCATAGATGATGAATGAAGTTGGACTGATATTCTTCTGGATCAAGACTTCACCGGAGGCAGAGCTATGGATTCAGAACATGGAGAATAACTTCGGGAGCAATTTGGTTTCAAGGAAGAATGAAGTATCGTACGCTCTTCAGTACTTTGAAGGAAGTGCTGCAACATGGTGGCAGATGCATCAAGCTATACTGAGGATGGAATGGAGCAAAGACTTGGGAGGAATTCAAGAAGACCTGTTGGGATCACGTCTCATCCGGAGGCACCATGATAACTCAAGAAGAAACCTTATGCCTCCAAGATTTGTGGAGGAATAGGACACACCCAGGAGGAACACAAGGATGGATGCCCTCATTGTGAGGAGAAACACCTAGCCGAGGAATTGGAAACTCCCGAGCATTGAAGACCTGAAGAAATGAGGACCTAGAAACGAAACCATAGTAGAACGGCCCATTACAAGCGATAATTTTGTTGATGAGTGGGTAATTGCTTTTCTCTTTCTATCTCAACTGCACCCGAAATCTTGAACCCATGGACAATCGAACACCAAACTTTTTCCGGAGACAGTTGCAAATTCCCCATGGAGATACATCCCTTGTTACGAGCACCTCTCTTATCCTACACATGCAGATGACAACCCTTTATGAGTCTTTCCTTAAGGGCCTCAAACGATCATGACCCCGACAAGTGATCACGACACCAAGATCCTGAAGGACATGATGAAGCATATTCACCTTGAAGGAGATGCAGTCTACAAAGGCTACCCTTTCATGCAAAAGGGAGTGGAACTTTGGTATGTGGAGGTACACCTCCACCATTTGAAAGGAGTTTGCCCAAAGAGGATGGGGCATTACTTTTTCATCTCACGTGTGCCACAAGCAACTTTCTTCGATGCTGTTCGTGAAGCAGCCATGGAAGCCATACGCCAGATCGGAGAAATACTTGAAGCAAGACTCCGTTATACTCGGGAATACCTAAGCGAAGTGCATGCGAGAGATGATGTTGACGAAGCTCAAGACCACCATGATGAAAAAGAAGATTGAAGATTTCAAGGCTCATGTCGCACAATTCCAGTGGGATCAAGAATCCTCGAGGAGGAAAAACGAATAAAGTTGGAAGTAATGCCCCACCATACCAAATCATGTGGGTGGCAGCATTTGTAACAAAGTACTTTTGGAATTTGGATTTACGAAAATGATTAAGGATGTAATGAAGGATTGATATGAAAATAATGAGATTTTATGGATAAATTTGTGCACTTCTTTTGGTCATAGTACTCTGTAAAGCCACAAGATCAATGGAGAAAAAACATGTTATTCACGACGGTCCATAGAAGGGAGCTGGACAAAATAAGTTGGAGTTTTGTTCTTGATATGATGGTATGAAGTAACAGAGTACTATTGGATTTAAAGGAGGTGTAACATGAGAGTTACTCCAAGGATGAGTTAAAGCTGCACCAGTGTTGAAGTGGGCCATAACCCACAGGCCCAGGATTTTGATAAGGAACAGATGTAACCTTGATAAAGGAATAAATTTGGAAGAATCATGATCCAATCAAAGATATCGTTTCAGTAGGAGGTTACGCCAAAAACACGAGAGTGGTGAAGTAACGATAGATGTTTCGTTTGGCTTGCGAAACCATGGATTTACTCGAAACCAGTTCGAGAACAAGAGAAATTCTGCAATGCTTGTGAGTATGCCCAAGTGTTAGAATACGTGATTCATCGTTTACGTATGTGGTAATGATTCAAGCACGGGATGTATTGGCCCCCATACCGGAGACTTCTATCATGAACTATCATATGTTGATGGAAAATCGAGAGCCTTGAAAACCTTAGAAGAGTGTCGACACGATAAGCCATAAAACCATAGAATGGTAGTACGATGGAACCCTTTACAGCAACCGCTGCCAATCGTAGGATATACGGTGAAGTTCAACCTGCACCCGTTTTCTGCAGGAGAAACCATTAATGGTAGACCACCATGAGTGTTTCGATAGTTGTCTAGAATGGACACAGACCTATCAGCTAAGAAGATCCAAATTTCGGACGAACTTCAACTTTGACACACCGACCCAAGATTTTGAGGAACACCCTATACTTCTGGCAGAAGAGCTTTAATGAAGGAGCTATTGTAAGATATGTGAAGGGACATACATTTTCAGCCCTCCAGAGGAAGTATCTGAGTTTATTGGAACCATGACCTTTTTTTAAGCGTGGTAGCACCCCGACCTTTCCGACCAAAACATTTGCTAGAAGACCCCAACCCCCAACCTTTTTCTTGCTAGCCTCTTCGAATCTCGAGGACGAGATTCATTTTAAGTGTGGTAGGTTTGTAACATCCCAAAATTCTAAATTTTGGAATGTTATATTAAATAAATAACTATGATTGTTGTCTGATTATTTGTCTGATTGATTTAGTGAAATTTAGTGGAATTTGAAAACTTTTGAAAGTTGAATGAGAGGGAATGAAATGACTTTCCCAAACTTTCCCCTTTTGCCTTTTGGATCCCAATGAGCTCAAGTTAATTGCAACAAAGCAAACCCTAGAGTGAAGTTGACATGACTTCATCCATGTTGAAATGAAAAGGGTTTTGGAAATAGATTTGAATTCCATTTGGGAATATTTCAAATTCTAAGCTTTATGCAACTCAATGATTTTCATGAGGGAAGATAAAATGACTTCTTCAATTATATGAAATATGAGTTGGAAGTTAAAAAGTATCAAGTTGAAAGTCATTTGAAAGTGCCTTGAAACCCTCTTTCAAATTTTGAGTTTTGAATTTAAACTTTGGCAAGTGGGAAACATTTCAAAAACTAAACCTGATAAATACTTGATCAAAAGTATGAGAGGAGCAAACATGACACTCCAAATATGTCAGAAGAAAACAATGCCAAAAGTTTTGGATTCAAATCTGAATTTTATTTGAATTTGAAAAAATGGATTTTTATAAAGTTTGGATTTTGCCTTTGGAAAAATGTTCAAATGATAGGGAATATTCCCCTGATCATTTTCGTATAGATATACCCTATATAAAATATTTATAGATTATGTTTTATATCTGTTTTAGTTTTATTAAAAAAATAAATTCAAAAAAAAAATAGAAAACCCCCCGGGGCGCCACCAAACCACTTGAGCCCAACAGACTTGCTCTGGCCCAGCCAAGCCAGCCCAATAGCCAGCCGACCGCCACTCCCCTCGCCACGCTTCTGGCCGCCACCCACCCGCCTCGCCTCTCTCTCTCATCGACCCATGGCCCGCCCATCTTCTTCCCGCCCCGTCTCGCCCGTCGCCGCATGATCGCCGGATCCGAAGGATCCGGATCCCGATCGCCCATCGACCCAAGCGAGGACGACCCCAGCTATAAAAGCCGACCCTCCGCACCCCATTCCCCGAGACCTCGCTGACCCCTCGCCCTCCCGTTCGTGCTCACCAGAGACCCGAGCTCCCTCACGCCAAAGTCGCCACGTCGACGCCTCTAGGCCACCCCAACCACCCCGACCCCACCAAGCCTCACCGAGCTCCCCGCACCCAAGACGGGCGACTCCCGGACCTCCCGGCCTTCGGAACCCTCGGCCGCACTCCCGCCGCCGCCCCCGCCGTCGCCGGACTCTGGTAACCCACCGGAAAACACCCCCCCCCCCCCCCCCGTCCGATCCTAAATAGACGGCTAGGATTAGAACCCCCGAAGGGGTAAGTTTTTATTAAAGAACCGGCCCGGTTCGTCCGGTTTATTAGTTAGGGTTTTAGTATTTAGCCGCCCGCTTTTTAGTTTTAACCCGAGGCCCGTTTAGACTATTTGACGCAACGAGGCAAGATAGGCCCATTAGGCCTTTTTCTTTTATTTTGATTTTCTGTTTTAGCGAGAATAGTTTCTGCTTTTGAAAAATTGATATCTTTTATTCTGTTTATTATTTTTAGATGATTCTTTTTGTTGGATTGCAAATTTTATGTAATTTCTGTAGAATATATATTTAGCTATGTTAAAATTAATTAAAATTGCTTTAATTTAGTTTTAGTCAGTAATAGTAAATCTGAAATAACTTGAGTTAGAAAAATTATTTTTGGATGATTCTTTTGTCCCAACTTTATTTTGACAGTGCCAAACCATAGAAATTAATTTGGGTATTTTACGATTAATAAATAATTAGTTTTAAGCAGAATCTTGTTAATCCTAATTAATTAGCTAGCTACTGTTTTCCTATTAATTTAATTAGTAAATAAATTTATTTTTAACATGTGATTGATTATTCTAGGATAGTTTCGTCACTTTATAGGATGAACTTTTATTTATAATAAATAAAAGTTTTATTTTATTTTCCTTAATAGAAATTGAATTAGGCCTAATAGGAGTTTCATATTAGATTTTAAATTAATTCTTTTTGCTCCTAGTTGCTTAATGCATCCTTTTCTGTTAAGTTAACATAAAACCATGATTAGGTTATGTTAGAAATTTTTTGTTATATAAATCTATTCTTGTTGTTATTTGAAGTAGGAAAACTTTGAGTTGTTTTTCTTTAAGTTTTCCCTTTGGGTTTTGCTTTGTTGGTTTTGGTGTGTTACTTTGTTATGTTATTGTGTTAAGTGATGTTATGCTATGTGCTTATTATAGTTATTGTTTGCCTCGGTAGAGTTTCCGGAGTGCGAAGATTGCTACTACGAAACCCTAGTTTTCAAAGATCGTCAACTAGGCAAGTTCACTTTGACCATTGCTTTCATACCTATGTTTTTATTGCATTTAGTGGCATCCTTGCAACCACCCCTCAAGAGTGTTATTGAATCCTTGTAGTTGAGTAGTATGCATGAGGTAGGAACCCATCACCCTGTTACCAAGCCCGGACGTTATTTATTTTAATGCTACGCTATAGTAGACGGGGTTTGGTATGAGTGCTCAGAGTGGTGTGAGAATGAAGGATTTCACAATGACGACAACTCCATGATGGCACCTGCAAGGACTGCATCTTCAAGGCCTCAAGACTTCAAGACTCGAGACAAGAATTCAATACACACTCTTTGGGTGAAGGATGGTTGACGGGCACCTGGAGAAACCAGTGGTTGGCCGGGATGCATGGAGAAGCGCCATGACATCTTGCGGAAAGCTTCACCCGCACTCAAAGAGACGGAAGAATACTTCATGCCCGGAAGCTTACCTGCAACCGCAAGTCATTATGGGCTCGCTTGGTTGACCTTAGTTGTGACTCTGGCTGGGACGGTACTAGCGGATGTAGAACTACGGTAGGATGGGTTGAGTACGGACGGTGGTCGAGGAACTCTTTGGAAGACCATGTTTGGTCATCTTGTTCTCAAACACCTCAAGTGCGAGAACGTAAAGAGAGGGATCGAATCTTGCGGGTAAAGTGTACAAACCTCTGCAGAGGGTTATAAACCTAATCGATTAGCCGTGTCCCGGTTACGGACAATTTGAGCCTCTGGACTTGGATCTATCTCGGAACTCTCAACACCGGATTGATAACTTAATTGTGGGCAACATATGCTGAATTTTTGGGCTATGAGACATCGGTTGGCGGAACCATGTCATGATAGAAAACTCCTTGGTACAAACTTCATTCTATTCCTTTGATGTAGGTAAAATAAAATCAGCTTTTACGCAAACAAAACTCGAATCTGAGCCATAAAGCCATACCGCATATAGTATAGTTTATCATCAGTTTTCTCTTATTGTGATCTTGCGGTACATTCAATGTAATCGACCTACACGGCTGCAACGTATCATGTTGCGTATATTTCCTCGACAGTAAGAGTACGGCACAGTGGTTACGGTCTACACTCAACCTGCCGATGGCGTTGATGGGACTCCACACCCGCTTGATTGTTTCCGCTGAGTATTATGAGGTATATATCATTTTACGTTATTTATACATGTGATTGCACTTTGATATATACATTGATGTACTGTGTGCCAAAGACATCTTGATCCAGTGGATGGCACAAGAATACGTAGGCTTGACCGTCTGAGGTCGGGTCGCCATGAATATGGTATCGAGCACATGTTGACCGTAGGACGTGACCCTAGAAACCGGAAAAGCCCTTAGGACAGGATATCTCAAAAACTTTATTTACAAAAAGACTCTTACTTCTCATCTTTTCTGATTTTATCGAATAGACACTCTCACCTCAAAATAGTTAGGATATACCCCTTTTCCCTTTGACCACATGAAGGATCAATGAAGCCACTCCAAGAAAGATATCGGAGGACTGATGACCTCTTCCAAGTAAAGAGGATGTCACCATGTATTAGAAGCTACAACAGTTGAAGACTCAAGATTTGAAGTTCCTAAAGAAATATTTGACCTTTAGAAGACCAAAACACTGTTACACACTTACGTTAGATGCTACGATGTGTGAGCTGTCATTTGTTTGATGTTTTTTCGACAGCCACAAAGTAAAACTTGTTTCATCAAAAAACTATAGTTTGTATTGTGTGTATATCCCTCCCCACCTCTCTCTCATCTCACCTTAAAACCCTTGAACCCCATAGATGATGAATGAAGTTGGACCGATATTCTCTGGATCAAGACTTCACCGGAGGCAAGTAGCTATGGATTCGTAACATGGAGAATAACCGGGAGCAATTTGGTTTCAAGGAAGAATGAAGTATCGTGACGCTCTTGATTACTTTGAAGGAAGTGCTGCAACATGGTGGCAGATGCATCAAGCTATACTGAGGATGGAATGGAGCAAAGACTTGGGAGGAATTCAAGAAGACCCTGTTGGGATCACGTCTCATCCGGAGGCACCATGATAACTCAAGAAGAAACCTTATGCCTCCAAGATTTGTGGAGGAATAGGACACACCAGGAGGAACACAAGGATGGATGCCCTCATTGTGAGGAGAAACACCTAGCTGAGGAATTGGAAACTCCCGAGCATTGAAGACCAAGAAATGAGGACCTAGAAACGAAACCATAGTAGAACGGCCCATTACAAGCGATAATTTTGTTGATGAGTGGGTAATTGCTTTTCTCTTTCTATCTCAACTGCACCGAAATCTTGAACCCATGGACAATCGAACACCAAACTTTTCTGGAGACAATTGCAACTTCCCATGGAGATACATCCCTTGTTCTGAGCACCTCTCTTATCCTACACATGCAGATGACAACCCTTTATGAGTCTTTCCTTAAGGGCCCTGAAACGATCATGACCCTGACAAGTGATCACGATTACCCGAAGATCCTGAAGGACATGATGAAGCATATTCACCTTGAAGGAGATGCGCTTCATAAAGGCTACCCTTTCATGCAAAAGGAGTGGAACTTTGGTATGTGGAGGTACACCTCCACCATTTGAAAGGAGTTTGCCCAAAGAGGATGGGGCATTACTTTTTCATCTCACGTGTGCCACAAGCAACTTTCTTCGATGCTGTTCGTGAAGCAGCCATGGAAGCCATACGCCAGATCGGAGAAATACTTGAAGCAAGACTCCGTTATACTCAGAATACCTAAGCGAAGTGCATGCAGAGATGATGTTGACGAAGCTCAAGACCACCATGATGAAAAAGAAGATTGAAGATTTCAAGGCTCATGTCGCACAATTCCGGTGGATCAAGAATCCTCGAGGAGGAAAATGAATAAAGTTGGAAGTAATGCCTGACCATACCAAATCATGTGGGTGGCAGCATTTGTAACAAAGTACTTTTGGAATTTGGATTTACGAAAATGATTAAGGATGTAATGAAGGATTGATATGAAAATAATGAGATTTTATGGATAAATTTGTGCACTTCTTTTGGTCATAGTACTCAGCAAAGCCACAAGATCAATGGAGAAAAAACATGTTATTCACGACGGTCCATAGAAGGGAGCTGGACAAAATAAGTTGGAGTTTTGTTCTTGATATGATGGTATGAAGTAACAGAGTACTATTGGATTTAAAGGAGGTGTAACATGAGAGTTACTCCAAGGATGAGTTAAAGCTGCACGGTGTTGAAGTGGGCCATAACCCACATGTGCCCGAGGATTTTGATAAGGAACAGATGTAACCTTGATAAAGGAATAAATTTGGAAGAATCGGTGATCCAATCGGCATACGTTTCAGAGGAGGTTACGCCAAAAACCCGAGAGTGGTGAAGTAACGATAGATGTTTCGTTTGGCTTGCGAAACCATGGATTTACTCGAAACCAGTTCGAGAACAAGAGAAATTCTGCAATGCTTGTGAGTATGCCCAAGTGTTAGAATCGTGATTCACTTTGTTTACGTATGTGGTAATGATTCAAGTACGGGATGTAATCGCCCCATACCGGAGACTTCTATCATGAACTATCATATGTTGATGGAAAATCGAGAGCCTTGAAAACCTTAGAAGAGTGTCGACACGATAAGCCATAAAACCATAGAATGGTAGTACGATGGAACCCTTTACAGCAACCGCTGCCAATCGTAGGATATACGGTGAAGTTCAACCTGCACCCGTTTTCTGCAGGAGAAACCATTAATGGTAGACCACCATGAGTGTTTCGATAGTTGTCTAGAATGGACACAGACCTATCGCCTAAGAAGATCCAAATTTCGGACGAACTTCAACTTTGACACACCGACCCAAGATTTTGAGGAACACCCTATACTTCCGCGTAAGAGCTTTAATGAAGGAGCTATTGTAAGATATGTGAAGGGACATACATTTTCAGCCCTCCAGAGGAAGTATCTGAGTTTATTGGAACCATGACCTTGTTTTTTAAGCGTGGTAGCACCCCCGACCTTTCTCGACCAAAACATTTGCTAGAAGACCCCAACCCCCAACCTTTTCTTGTTAGCCTCTTGAATCTCGAGGACGAGATTCATTTTAAGTGTGGTAGGTTTGTAACATCCCAAAATTCTAAATTTTGGAATGTTATATTAAATAAATAACTATGATTGTTGTCTGATTATTTGTCTGATTGATTTAGTGAAATTTAGTGGAATTTGAAAACTTTTGAAAGTTGAATGAGAGGGAATGAAATGACTTTCCCAAACTTTCCCTTTTGCCTTTTGGATCCCAATGAGCTCAAGTTCATTGCAACAAGAAACCCTAGAGTGAAGTTGACATGACTTCATCCATGTTGAAATGAAAAGGGTTTTGGAAATAGATTTGAATTCCATTTGGGAATATTTCAAATTCTAAGCTTTATGCATCTCAATGATTTTCATGAGGGAAGATAAAATGACTTCTTCAATTATATGAAATATGAGTTGGAAGTTAAAAGTATCAAGTTGAAAGTCATTTGAAAGTGCCTTGAAACCCTCTTTCAAATTTTGAGTTTTGAATTTGAATTCAAAACTTTGGCAAGTGGGAAACATTTCAAAAACTAAACCTGATAAATACTTGATCAAAAGTATGAGAGGAGCAAACATGACACTCCAAATATGTCAAGAAAACAATGCCAAAAGTTTTGGATTCAAATCTGAATTTTATTTGAATTTGAAAAATGGATTTTTATAAAGTTTGGATTTTGCCTTTGGAAAAATGTTCAAATGATAGGAATATTCCCTGATCATTTTCAGATAGATATACCCTATATAAAATATTTATAGATTATGTTTTATATCTGTTTTAGTTTTATTAAAAAATAAATTCAAAAAAAATAGAAAACCCCAGGCGCCCAGCCACCACCCAGGCCAGTGCCCGCACCACTTTGGCCCGGCCAGCCCGGCCCACCAGCCAAGCCCAGCCTGACCAGCCACTCCCCTCGCCCGCTTCTGCGGCCACCGCTCGCCTCGCCCTCTCTCTCTCAACGACCCATGAGGCCCGCCCATCTTCTTCCCCGCCCCACGTCTCGCCGCCATGATCGTCGGATCCCGAAGGATCCGGGATCCCGAGCGCCCCCGATCGACCCCCCGAAGCGAGGACGACCCCCTGGCTATAAAAGCCGACCCCCTCCGCACCCCATTCCCCCCCGAGACCTCGCCGGACCCCCTCGCCCTCCCGTTCGTGCTCACCGGAGACCCGAGCTCCCTCCGCCGCCAAAGTCGCCGCCGTCGACGCCCTAGGCCCCCCCCACCCCCCCCCACCCCCCCCCAAACCACACCGAAGCTCCCCTTTCCCGCCAGCGACTCCCGGACCTCCCGACGCTGAACCCTCGACGATTCTCACTGCCGCCGCCCGCCGTCGCCGGACTCCGGTAAGCCACCGGAAAACTCCCCCCTCCGTCCGATCCTAAATAGACGGCTAGGATTAGAACCCCCGAAGGGGTAAGTTTTTATTAGAAAACCGGCCGATTCGTCCGGTTTATTAGTTAGGGTTTTTAGTATTTAGCCGGCCCGTTTTTAGTTTTAACCCGAGGCCCGTTTAGACTATTTGACGCTTTCGAGACAAAGATAGGCCCATTAGGCCTTTTTCTTTTATTTTGATTTTCTGCTTTAGCGTAATAGTTTCTGCTTTGAAAAATTGATATCTTTTATTCTGTTTATTATTTTAGATGATTCTTTTTTGTTGGATTGCAAATTTTATGTAATTTCTGTAGAATATATATTTAGCTATGTTAAAATTAATTAAAATTGCTTTAATTTAGTTTTAGTCAGAATAGTAAATCTGAAATAACTTGAGTTAGAAAAATTATTTTTGGATGATTCTTTTTGTCCCAACTTTATTTTGACATTGCCAAACCATAGAAATTAATTTGGGTATTTTACGATTAATAAATAATTAGTTTTAAGCAGAATCTTGTTAATCCTAATTAATTAGCTAGCTACTGTTTTCCTATTAATTTAATTAGTAAATAAATTTATTTTTAACATGTGATTGATTATTCTAGGATAGTTTCTGTCACTTTATAGGATGAACTTTTATTTATAATAAATAAAAGTTTTATTTTATTTTCCTTAATAGAAATTGAATTAGGCCTAATAGGAGTTTCATATTAGATTTTAAATTAATTCTTTTTGCTCCTAGTTGCTTAATGCATCCTTTTCTGTTAAGTTATCATAAAACCATGATTAGGTTATGTTAGAAAATTTTTTGTTATATAAATCTATTCTTGTTGTTATTTGAAGTAGGAAAACTTTGAGTTGTTTTTCTTTAAGTTTTCCCTTTGGGTTTTGCTTTGTTGGTTTTGGTGTGTTACTTTGTTATGTTATTGTGTTAAGTGATGTTATGCTATGTGCTTATTATAGTTATTGTTTGCCTCGGTAGAGTTTCCGGAGTGCGAAGATTGCTACTACGAAACCCTAGTTTTCAAGATCGCCAACTGTGCAAGTTCACTTTGACCATTGCTTTCATACCTATGTTTTTATTGCATTTAGTGGCATCCTTGCAACCACCCCTCAAGAGTGTTATTGAATCCTTGTAGTTGAGTAGTATGCATGAGGTAGGAACCCATCACCTGTTACCAAGCCCGGACGTTATTTATTTTAATGCTACGCTATAGTAGACGGGTTTGGTATGAGTGCTCAGGAGTGGTGTGAGAATGAAGGATTTCGTCAATGACGACAACTCCATGATGGCACCTGCAAGGATCTGCATCTTCAAGGCCTCAAGACTTCAAGACTCGAGACAAGAATTCAATACACACTCTTGGGTGAAGGATGGTTGACGGCACCTGGAGAAACCAGTGGTTGGCGGGATGCATGGAGAAGCGCCATGACATCTTGCGGAAAGCTTCACCCAGACTCAAAGAGACGGAAGAATACTTCATGCCCGGAAGCTTACCCGTGCAACCGCAAGTCATTATGGGCTCTGGCTTGGTTGACCTTAGTTGTGACTCTGGCTGGGACGGTACTAGCGGATGTAGAACTACGGTAGGATGGGTTGAGTACCGGACGGTGGTCGAGGAACTCTTTGGAAGACCATGTTTGGTCATCTTGTTCTCAAACACCACGAAGTGCGAGAACGTAAAGAGAGGGATCGAATCTTGTGGGTAAAGTGTACAAACCTCTGCAGAGGGTTATAAACCTAATCGATTAGCCGTGTCCCGATTACGGACAATTTGAGCCTCTCGGACTTGGATCTATCTCGGAACTCTCAACACCGGATTGATAACTTAATTGTGGGCAACATATGCTGAATTTTTGGGCTATGAGACATCGGTTGGCGGAACCATGTCATGATAGAAAACTCCTTGGTACAGACTTCATTCTATTCCTTTGATGTAGGTAAAATAAAATCAGCTTTTACGCAAACAAAACTCGAATCTGAGCCATAAAGCCATACCGCATATAGTATAGTTTATCATCAGTTTTCTCTTATTGTGATCTTGCGGTACATTCAATGTATCGACCTACACGGCTGCAACGTATCATGTTGCGTATATTTCCTCGACGAGTAAGAGTACGGCATGTGGTTACGGTCTACACTCAACTCGCCGATGGCGTTGATGGGACTCCACACCCGCTTGATTGTTTCCGCTGAGTATTATGAGGTATATATCATTTTACGTTATTTATACATGTGATTGCACTTTGATATATACATTGATGTACTGTGTGCCAAAGATACCTGATCCAGGATGGCACAAGAATACGTAGGCTTGACCGTCTGAGGTCGGGTCGCTACACTACGGTTGGCAACAACTGCCTTGTACAAGGGAAAATACTTATACCATTCTAAGGTTCAAACAAGGTTTTGATCGTCGTCTCTCGACTATAGGTAAGTCACTCAGATTTACCATCCCATATAGCAAAGCGAATAATAAGAGTAAGTCGGTATGGTGATCAATCCATCCCGCACTCCAAATCATTACCTTGCACATGGTTTAGCGAATCTCGCATTCTAACACTCGGTCATCCTCACAAGCATTGCAGAATTTCTCTTGTTGACGAACCAAGTTCGGAAAATCCATTGATTCTGCAAGCCAAACAAACAACTATCGATCCTTCACAACTCTCAGGTTTTGCGTAAACTCCTATAAGATCGTCTGTCGATAAAATCATAACTTCTTCCAGGGTTTTCCTTCAGCAAGAGTGTGCTTGCTTCTTGGCAAGTCCTGGGGCCTGTGGGTTATGGGCCCACCTCATCACTTGTAAACCTTGAACTCATCAATGGGGCAGCTGATCGTTATCCCAACATCCAACTTCCTAGTATACTTAAATCCATCCAATTGTACTGTCTTCCTTCCTTCCTTCTATTTGCACCAAACTAGGACATGATTACTCAGACTCATCATGGAATTTACCTTGATCCATATTTCCAACATCATACCTCCTTTATATCCAATAGTAATTCATCTCTTCATCCTCTTGGGATATCCCACATACCGAGATAAAAACTTATACTTATGAAATCCATACTCCACTTCGTGGAACCTCATTATCCTTTCCAGGGTCAAGCGTCCTTACAAGGAAATATTGGCCATCTCTGCATGGCACTTCTTCAACTGGGAAACGTGAAACACATCCTGAACTCCTAACAGTCCTTCGGTGACTCCAACTTGTTGGTAACTTCTCCCATACGTTCCAACTCGGTATGGTCCTACAAATCTCGGGTCTAACTTTCCCTTAACTCCAAATCGATTAACTCCTCACAGAGGGGGCACACGAAGATATTCTCTGTTTCCGGTTTTATCGACTACCTTCTTGCGTTATTGAGTATGCATAACTATTCTGCCTGGACTGAGCTACCTTCAGTCTATCTCGAATCAACTTAACATTCTCTTCTGACTCCTTGATCACATTTGGTCCAAACAACTGACGGTCTCCAACTTCATCCCACATCAACGGTGTCTGGCTCCTTCTCCCATACAAAGCTTAAAAGGGGCCATCTTCAACTGACTTGGTAGTTGTTGTTGAATGAGAAACTCCGCGTAAGGTAGATTTATCATCCCTACTAGATCCATAATCTAGCGCACACGCTCTTAACATGTCCTCCGGTATTTGATTGACTCTCTTGATTTATCCATCCGTCTCATGGATGAAAGGTCAGATCTAACTCTAGCCTAGTACCCAAAGTCTGGTGCAGCTGATTCCAAAACTTTGAGGTAAACTGCATTCCTCTACGACGGTCCTCGGAACTCCATGTAGACATACGATCCTTGTCAAATATATCTTGGCCAACTTCGCACTTGTATAGGTGGTTTTCTCTGGGATAAAGCGAGCCACTTTGGTTAAGCGAATCAAATACTACCCAGATAGAATCATGTCCCTTTGGGTTACGGGAAATCCGTAATGAAATCCATGCCAAGCTTATCCCACTTCCATTCGGGTATCGGCATAGGCTATAGTACTCCTGCTGGCTTCTGATGTTCTGCCTTCACTTTCTCTGGCATACATCACTTACGACTACATACTCCGCAATATCCTTCTTCATACCAGTCCACCAGAAACACTCCTTCAAATCCAAATACATCTTGGTGTTTCCAGGGAGAATCAAGTATGGTGAGTCATGAGCCTCCTGAAGTATTAACTTCCTGATCTTTGCATTATTGGGTATATGTACACTGTCCTCAAACCATAAGGTGTCGTGCTCATCCTTACGAAAACCTTTGGCTTTTCCTTTGCTCATCCTATCTTTTACCTCAGCAATCTCTTTGTCATCCTTCTGGGCTTCACGGATCTTTTCCAACAATGTAAACTGAACTTCCATTGCTGCAACAAGAGCTTTGGGAACAATCTCCAATCGAAGTTCCCTGAAAATCCTCGGCTAACTCCTTTGATAATCCTCTGCTTATGAGGGTATTCATCCTTGTTTTCTTTATGGTTGTGTCCTATTTCTCCACAAAGCTTGCATGCACTTTCTCCATATCATTTCCATAAGGCTTCAACTTCTGGGACACAAACCGAGACTTTGGCAAAGTCAACTTAAATTCTTCCCAAGTGGTTACTCTTTGCCATCCATGGATAGTTTGGTATATCCTCCATCAAGTAGCAGCACCTCTTTCAAAGCACTCAAGAGCATGCTGGTCATATCCTTTTCGGCTATAGGGTTATTCTTCATATGATCCTCCATGTTCTGAATCCATCGGTCCGTCTTCAATTGACTCATCGGTCCAGAGAATACAAGCTCATCTCCATTCATCTTCTAACGGGTCCATGGGTTTGGGGTGGGATAAGAGAGATCGAGAGGGATGCACTCAATACAAACAAAAGTTTTGAAAAGGCAGATTTTATTGTGGCTGTCGGAAAAACATCAAACAAAATGACAGCTCACAATCGTCGCATCTAACGTAGGTATGTAACAGGGGTTTGGTCTTCTAAAGGTCAATGAATCTCAAGTCATCAAACTCTTCCAATCTTGATCATGTCTCTGATGGCTCCTTCTGATCATGCTTGTCCTTCTCAAGTTCTTTTTCCAGATCATCTCTGGCCTTGAAGTCTCTCGCGACGCCCTTCAATATTTCTGGAGTTACGTTCCAACCGCCGGTTTCAACATCCTTGACATGATCCATGATCCTATTGTCCTTCGCCATCACAAATCTCCGGTATCTCGATGTTTTGCTCCTTCATCTTGTCTACTTTCAGCTTCGGATCCCGAGTTCTTCATGAAATACTTCCTTGTCAAAATTTAGCTTCTTGTGGGTCCATCTTAACTTTCTGATGTAACACTCCAGATCCAATACACCTTGATCTCGGGTATTGATAACTTCCATAGCCTGCCAGGTTCCATAAAGGTAGCCTTCCTGGGTCATACAAATTTGGGAATTCTTCAGAGCCTTCAAATTCTCCAAGTCTTCGGAGTCTTCAACAGTTGTAGTTTCCATTTACATGGAAAAATCCTCTTCATTCCAAATGGTCTTAGTTGTCCGATATCTTGTCTCATTGGAGTGGTCTCATCGGTCAAATCTTCAAGTGGTCAAAAGGGGAAAAGGGGTATGGTCTCACTAAAAAGGGAATATTTGAATAAACTCAGAAGAGAAGAGAGGTAAAAGATTTTTTTGAAAAAGAAAGTTGTAGAGAAAAATCTTTCCTATGGGCTTGCCATTTTCTAGGGTCACGTCCTACACCAACATGTGCTCGATACCATCTTGTAGCGACCCGACCGAATGGATCAAGTCTCTGTGCTTCGTGTCATCCCTGGATCGGTATGCTGACACACACAGTACTCGAAGGATTTATAACAGAGGTAAATCACATGTATAAACAACGTAAATACTATTACCTCGATCCAAATATAGCGGAAGCAACAAGGTTGTGGATTCCCATCAACACCAACGGCAAAGTTGAGTATAGGAAATCATAACCCTAACGTATCACTTACTCGTCGTATGAAAAGTCTGCAACATGAAAAGTTGCAGCCCGAAACGGGTCAAAGACATGGAATATGCTTTGGCAATGTAACACATAGAGAGTAATGAAAGAATAGGCTATACTACATGCATATATGGCTGGTGGAAAGCTCTATGGTTACAGTTTTATGAAAAGCCAATTTTTCCCTACGCAAAGGAATAAATTTATTTAACTATCATGGTGGTTGTTGAACATTGAGAATGGTTGACAGCATCCTCAATCCCAATTAGAAGTACTCATTAAACCCAAACAAATTATATTAAGTAACGTGATGAGATCAACAGGATATCCGGTACTAGATACTCAAAATTGTCCATGACCGGGGACACGGCTAATCATGATTAGTTTGTACACTCTGCAGAGGTTTCGCACTTTTCCCCACAAGACTCGATCGCCTCCGTTTGGTTTCTCGCCGCATGGTGTTTGAGAGACGGATGACCGAGACATGCCTTCGTAAGCACTAGCACCTTACATGTGGGTAGACCGTACCAACCTACATCCCCTACATCAGCTAGCCTACCCGTAAGAGTTCGCACAACTTAGTCAACTATGCCAGAGCCCATAATGGCTTGTGGCTGCACACGGAAGTTTCTAGTTTGAATAATCTTATGATCCCTTAGAGCACGGGTGGCGGTCGGAAGAAATCTGAGGCAAATCCTGTCTACCTGTGTGCCTTGACAGCAAGTCCTGGAATAGCCAGGTGCCTCAATCCACCCAGATGTGTGTTTAAGTTGCCACCTTAGATAAACCATTAATTATCAATCTCACATATGTCATGGATATTCACTCAAACCCAATCCACGTCTACGAGCATAGCATGGCGTAATAAGCAAACGTAGAAGTAACTCCCAAGGGTTTGATAATAAAACAGGTAATAGGTACTACCTGAAACTACTTCCCATCCCACAATTTAATTAGATCCTAAACATGCAAGTGTTTGAGGGTTTGATCTAATGCAATAAAACTGGGTAGTAGAAAATGTATGATCAAGTGTTACTTGCCTTGCTGATGATCCGCGAGACCTAGAGATTCGAAGTAACAAGCGGCGCACTCCGGGTGATCTAACGCAGACAAACAACAAGCATACAATAAGTACTCATCTAATGCACGGGGAAATCTCGAATAAAAGATCTAACCAGATAGTTCAACTTAAGAACCCTGGTTGCAAAAGAATCGAATCAATTAAAGCATCGAAGGTCGGAACTCGAGAGAGAACGACTCGGTTTAGCAATCTGAAACTAGGTCAAAATTATACAGTAGCAAAACTCTGTGTAAGTAGGTTAGTCGGAACGGCGGTTTCGTAACGAAACTCCAGGCGCTTGAATCACCTGATTCCGAAAAACGAGCAAGAAGTAAAACATATTTGAAAATCGGATCGGAAATCGAATCAGAAAAAATAACGGATTAAATCCGATTAAAAGAAAACGACGAACAGATTAAACAGCGGACGTTAGTTAATCAACTACTCCAACGAACACGTTCATTGAAACGAACGGGTCGGTGAACGTTCACTAAATAAGAAAACCGAGAAAATAAAAAAACCATCTAGGGTTTTGAAAAAAAAACCGAACATCTCGAGAAAAACCGGATCGGGTTTTCAAAAAAAAAACCGGACCGGGGGGTTGTGGCGGCGGCTACCTCCCGTGATCGCCAGCGAGCTCGGCCTCGGCGGGTGGCGGCGGGTCAGGCGAGGCGGTGGGTGGCGGCGGCGAGGGCTCAGGCGGCGGCGGCAGCGGCAGGCGGCGGCGGCGCTCGGGCGGCGGGCGACGGCAGCGGGATGAGTAGAGAAGGGGGTCGGTAGGGGTTAAATAGGAGGGGGCTCCGGTGCCTTGGGGGAGGGCACGGCGGCGCGTGCCGAGCCGGACTCGGGCGTCTTGTGTGAGGCTCCTCCAAGGGGAGAGGCGCTGGGCGGCGGCGGTTGGGTCAGTGGGCCCTTGGCCCAGGCGCTGGATTTTTTAACATTTTTTCCAGAAAAACAAAATAAGAAAAAGCAAAATAAATAAAAATAATATATAGGCATATAATATATCAAAATTTTCAGAAAAACATTTTCTACAACATGAACATTATTTTAGCTTCAAATAAAATACACACAAATCCAAATAAAACAAAGAGTGTTTCAGCTCTAATAAAATCCAATAAAAATTATTTTGAAAATACCAAAATGAATTCAAATAATTTTCTCTCCAATTTTCTGAGGTAGGGAATCATGTTACCCTATTTTCCATATATTTTATTTTGGAGAAAAATAATTTGAATAAAACTCAAATAACTCCAAATTGAAAAATAATTCAAAGGAACCTTGAATTTAATTCTTTGAAAACTCCCAACTCATATTTCGTATAATTTGAAGAAGTCATTTTATCTTCGCCGTGAAAATCATTGAGTTGCATAAAGTTTCAGAATTAGAACTATTCTCAAATGAAATTCAAATATTTTCAACACCCCTTGTCATTTAAATAAATGGAAGAAGTCATGTCATCTTCTCTCCAGGGTTTTGTGATGAAAAGAATTTGAATTCCCGAAGATCATAAAAGCAAAATGAAAGTTTGGGAAAGTCCTTTTATTCCCTCTCATTTAACTTTCAAAAAGTTTCGAATTCACTCACTTTCAGTCAATCAATCAAGAAATCAATCAAATCTATCTATTTGTTTATAACATTCCAAAATTTAGAATTTTGGGATGTTACAGAAGTTTTCAAGTTTTGGGTAAAGATTTGATGGATTATGGAACAAGGAGTGGCAAGAGCCTAAGCTTGGGGATGCCCTAGGCACCCCAAGGTAAATCTAAGGACACCAAAGATCCAAAGCTTGGGGATGCCCCGGAAGGCATCCCCTCTTTCGTCTTCGTCCATCGGTAACTTTACTTGGAGCTATATTTTTATTCACCACACGATAAGTGTTTTGCTTGGAGCGTCATGTATGATTTGAGTCTTTGCTTTTTAGTTTACCACAATCATCCTTGCTGTACATACCTTTTGAGAGAGACACACATGATTCGGAATTTATTAGAATACTCTATGTGCTTCACTTATATCTTTTGAGCTATATAGTTTTTGCTCTAGTGCTTCACTTATATCTTTTAGAGCACGGTGGTGGTTTTGTTTTATAGAAACTATTTTTCTCTCATGCTTCACTTATATCATTTTGAGAGCACTACAAAACAGCATGGTAATTTGCTTAAATTGAGAAATTAGTCCTTATATGATAGGCATCCAAGATTAGTAAAAACTTTCTTATAAGTGCGTTGAATACTAAGAAAAGTTTGATGATTGATGATTGTTTTGAGATATGGAGGTAGTGATATTAAAGTTGTGCTAGTTGAGTAGTTGTGAATTTGATAAATACTTGTGTTGAAGTTTGGAAGTCCCGTAGCATGCACGTATGGTAAACATTGTGTAACAAAATTGAAACATGAGGTGTTCTTTGATTGTCCTCCTTATGAGTGGCGGTCGGGGACGAGCGATGGTCTTTTCCTACCAATCTATCCCCCTAGGAGCATGCGCGTAGTGCTTGGTTTTTGATGACTTGTAGATTTTTGCAGTAAGTATGTGAGTTCTTTATGACTAATTTTGAGTCCATGGATTATACATACTCTCACCCTTCCATCATTGCTAGCCTCTTTGGTACCGTGCATTGCCCTTTCTCACCTTGAGAGTTGGTGCAAACTTCGCCGGTGCATCCAAACCCCGTGATATGATACACTCTGTCACACATAAACCCCCTTATATCTTCCTCAAAACAGCCACCATACCTACCTATTATGGCATTTCCATAGCCATTCCGAGATATATTGCCATGCAACTTTTCACCGTTCCATTTATCATGACACGTTTCATCATTGTCATATTGCCTTGCATGATCATGTAGTTGACATTGTATTTGTGGCAAGGCCACCATGCATATTTTTCATACGTGTCACTCTTGATTCATTGCCCATCCTGCTACACCGCCGGAGGCATTCATTTAGAGTCATACTTTGTTCTAGTATCGAGTTGTAATCATTGAGTTGTAAATAAATAGAAGTATGATGATCATCATTCATAGAGCATTATCCCAAAAAAGAGAAAGGCCAAATAAAAAAAAGAAAGGCCACAAAAAAAGAATAAAAAGGGGCAATGTTACTATCCTTTTTCCATACTTGTGCTTCAAAGTAGCACCATGATCCTTATGATAGAAAGTCTCTTGTTTTGTCACTTTCATATACTAGTGGGAATTTTTCATTATAGAACTTGGCTTGTATATTCCAACAATGGGCTTCCTCAAATGCCCTAGGTCTTCATGAGCAAGCAAGGTGGATGCACACCCACTTAGTTTCTTTTGTTGAGCTTTCTTGCATTTATAGCTCTAGTGCATCCGTTGCATGGCAATTCCTACTCCTTGCATTGACATCAATTGATGGGCATATCCCTAGCTCGTTGATTAGCTGCGTCAATGTGAGACTTTCTCCTTTTTTGCCTTCTCCACATAACCCCCATCATCATATTCTATTCCACCCATAGTGCTATATCCATGGCTCACGCTCATATATTGCGTGAAAGTTAAAAAAAAGTTTGAGATACTAAAGTATGAAACAATTGCTTGGCTTGTCATCGGGGTTGTGCATGATGAGAACATTCTTGTGTGAAGAAAATGGAGCATGACCAAACTATATAATTTTGCAGGGATGAACTTTCTTTGGCCATGTTATTTTGAGAAGACATAATTGCTTAGTTAGTATGCTTGAAGTATTATTACTTTTGTGTCAACATTAAACTTTTATCTTGAATCTTTCGGATCTGAATATTCATACCACAAATAATAGAATTACATTGAAAATTATGCGAAGTACCATTCCACATCAAAAATTCTGTTTTTATCATTCTCCTACTCGAGGACGAGCAGGAATTAAGCTTGGGGATGCTTGATACGTCTCCAATGTATCTATAATTTTTTATTGTTCCATGCTATATTATATTCTGTTTTGGATGATTAATGGGCTTTATTATACACTTTTATATTATTTTTGGGACTAACCTATTAACCGGAGGCCCAGCCCAAATTGTTGTTTTTTTGCCTATTTCAGTGTTTCGCAGAAAAAGAATATCAAATGGAGTCCAAACGGAATGAAACCTTCGGGAACGTGATTTTCTCAACAAACGTGATCCAGAGGACTTGGAGTGGACGTCAAGCAACAGACAAGGAAGCCACGAGGTAGGGGGCACGCCTACCCCCTGGGCGCGCCCTCCACCCTCGTGTCTCCACCGACCTACTTCTTCCTCCTATATATACCTACGTACTCCCAAACCATCAGAAGCGACCACGAAAACCTAATTCCACCGCCGCAACCTTCTGTACCTGTGAGATCCCATCTTGGGGCCTTTTCCGGCATCCTACCGGAGGGGGCATTGATCACGGAGGCCTTCTACATCAACACCATAGCCTCTCCGATGATGTGTGAGTAGTTTACCTCAGACCTTCGGGTCCATAGTTATTAGCTAGATGGCTTCTTCTCTCTCTTTGGATCTCAATACAAAGTTCTCCTCGATTCTCTTGGAGATCTATTTGATGTAACTCTTCTTTTTGCAGTGTGTTTGTCAAGATCCGATGAATTGCGGGTTTATGATCAAGATTATCTATGAACAATATTTGAATCTCCTCTAAATTCTTTTATGTATGATTGGTTATCTTTGCAAGTGTCTTCGAATTATCAGTTTGGTTTGGCTTACTAGATTGATCTTTCTTGCAATGGGAAGTGCTTAGCTTTGGGTTCAATCTTGCGGTGTCCTTTCCTACCACAAAGAGGGGCAGCAAGGCACGTATTGTATTGTTGCCATCGAGGATAAAAAGATGGGGTTTATATCATATTGCATGAGTTTATCCCGCTACATCATGTCATCTTGCTTAAAGCATTACTCTGTTCTTATGAACTTAATACTCTAGATGCATGTTGGATAGCGGTCGATGTGTGGAGTAATAGTAGTAGATGTAGAATCGTTTCAGTTTACTTGTCACGGACGTGATGCCTATATACATGATCATACCTAGATATTCTCATAACTATGCTCAATTCTATCAATTGCTCGACAGTAATTCGTTTACCCACCGTAATACTTATGCTATCTTGAGAGAAGCCACTAGTGAAATCTATGGCCCCCGGATCTATTTTCCATCATATTAATCCCCCGTCAACAAGCTATTTCTATTACCATTTATTTTGCTTTCTTTACTTTTAGTCTTCATCATAAAAATACCAAAAATATTATCTTATCATCTCTATCATATCTCACTCTCATACGTGACCGTGAAGGGATTGACAACCCCTTTATCGTGTTGGTTGCGAGGTTCTTATTTGTTTGTATAGGTGCGTGGGACTTGAGTGTGGCCTCCTACTGGATTGATACCTTGGTTCTCAAAAACTGAGGGAAATACTTACGCTACTTCACTGCATCACCCTTTCCTCTTCAAGGGGAAACCAACGCAATGCTCAAGAGGTAGCATAAATCTTGCAAACTAAGAGAGAAAAGGCATTAGAATTGCATCATACAGTGGAATAATGACCAAAAAGCAAAATATATAACAGTAGGAAAATATGATGTAATATGGACGTGTCAGGGGAATAGGATCTATGTCCCGCCTCTGGCCAGAGGTATGCAACATGACTTGGCAGTTCAGAGAGTGTCGACCGCTCTAGATGTACCGCGAGCGTGTCGACCACTTGGACGAACGCCTGCACGAGTTCAGGCAGAGCCAAGAGCTACCGTAGGTAAGGGCTGCTGGTCATGGTCTCATGGACGCGTTTTATTTTGTTGAGTCATTTCGACGTGGATAGCTCTGTATTACAGCAATCATAGTATTGCTCTGTTTATTGGTCTGTTTCAATGTGTGTACTCTGTTTTCCGTTCTTATATGTTCTGTTTCAATGTGTGTATATACGCTTTCCATTCTGTATATGTGGATGATAACAACTACATTCAAATTAGTATACAAAAATAGATAGAAAATGGAATTCATAATATATATATACAGAATATATATAATATCATCACATATACGTAATGATACTTAACTACTAGGTACAATGCGTAAAATTGAAAACGAACAATACTAAAACTAATAATCCCTTCTGGGGATGATGTCGATGAGAATGCAGGCGGGACGACGTGAGCAAGGTAGTATTTTTTGGCGGCCGGGATCTAGATCGACGGGAACAGTACACACACCGGTCGCCGGAATTTACGAGTACTGTAGTTTGAAATACACACGATTCCCGCAGCAAAATCCGTGTGTGAACTTAATAACTGACGGTTTCTGATACAGAACCGTGACTGGTTAATAACCCCCGCCACTTACTTACCAAACCTCGAGCCGCGAAATAGAGAGCCAATCGTGTGGGGGATGGTTGTCTTGACAGATCTTTACATTTTCTTTTTTTAACACCAGATATTTACATCGTCTGATGATTTTTTAACTCGCACACAAGTACACAAATATATGATTTTCCAAACTGTTATGGTTAGCCATTGCATGTAGATGTAGTTCAAATTTGAATTACGGTCATTAAATGGCTAGAAAATCACTTAAATGTCATTAAAAGGTCAAATGACCCCTACAATTTTCCATATTTTCACATGACAGTTGTAGTAGTGCATGTTAAAGGTAGAAAATTTTTTGAAAACCGTAAGAGGAAGCTATCTCCCGTTCTTCATCGAACAAGCATTGTTCCCTCACGGAACCATGAGCCTTCTAATAAGTTGCTCCGGTTTGTGAGGGGTGTGTGTCCAAACTTTTGTTAAACAGGCCAATTTTTTTACCACATCATCTTGGTGGCATGACATTACATCAAGCAAGGTTTCATGTTTTTCTGATCATTTTTTAACTTTTTGGAATTAAAATGCCACGACACTTCATGCATGTGTCCATGCCGTGAGACCAATATGTTTGAAAATTCCTTCTAGTTTACTGCACATGGAATTAACTTGCACACAAGGACACAAATATGATTTTTCAAATCGTTATGATCAGCCGTTGCATGTAGATGTAGTTCAAATTTGAATTACAGTCATTAAATGGCTAGAAAATCACTTGAATGTCTTTAAAAGGTCAAATGACCCCTACAATTTTCCATATTTTCACATGACAGTTGTAGTAGTGCATGTTAAAGGTAGAAAAATTTTTGAAAACCGTAAGAGGAAGCTATCTCCCGTTCTTCATCGAACAAGCATTGTTCCCTCACGGAACCATGAGCCTTCTAATAAGTTGCTCCGGTTTGTGAGGGGTGTGTCCAAACTTTTGTTAAACAGGCCAATTTTTTACCACATCATCTTGGTGGCATGACATTACATCAAGCAAGGTTTCATGTTTTTCCTGATCATTTTTAACTTTTTGGAATTAAAATGCCACGACACTTCATGCATGTGTCCATGCCGTGAGACCAATATGTTTGAAAATTCCTTCTAGTTTATCGCACATGGAATTAACTTGCACACAAGGACACAAATATGATTTTTCAAATCGTTATGGTCAGCCGTTGCATGTAGATGTAGTTCAAATTTGAATTACAGTCATTAAATGGCTAGAAAATCACTTGAATGTCTTTAAAAGGTCAAATGACCCCTGAAAGTTTCGCAATTTTCAGATGACAGTGTCTTAGTGCACGTAAAAGGTAGAAAACATTTGAAGGCCGTAAGAGGAAGCTATCTCCCCTTCGTCATCAAACAGGCATTGTTCCTTCTCGGAACCACGAGCCTTCTAGTGAGTTGCTCCGGTTTGTGAGGGGTGTGTGTCCAAACTTTCGTCAAACAGGCCAATTTTTTTACCACATCATCTTGGTGGCATGACATTACATCAAGTAAGGTTTCATGTTTTTCTGATCATTTTTAAATTTTTTGGAAATAAATGCCATGGCAGTCCATGCCGTGAGACCAATATGTTTGATTCCTTCTAATTTACTGCACATGGAATTAACTCGCACACAAGAAAACAAATATGATTTTCCAAACCGTTATGGTTAGCCGTTGCATGTAGGTGTAGTTCAAATATGAATTGCGGTCATTAAATGGCTAGAAAATCACTTAAATGACTTTAAAAGGTCAAATGACCACTGGAATTTTCCAAATTTCCACATGATAGTTGTATTAGTGCATGTTAAACGTAGAAAAAAAATTGAAGGCCGTAAGAGCAAGCTATCTGCCGTTCGCCATCAAACATGCATTGTTCCCTCTCGGAACCACGAGCCTTCTAGTCAGTTGCTCCAGTTAGTGAGGGGTGTGTGTCCAAACTTTCGTCAAACAGGCCAATTTTTTTACCACATCATCTTGGTGGCATGACATTACATCAAGCAAGGTTTTATGTTTTTCTGATCATTTTTAAATTTTTTGGAATTAAAATGCCATCGCACTCCATGCATGTGTCCATGCCGTGAGACCAATATTTTTGAAAATTGCTTCTAATTTACTGCACATTGAATTAACTCGCACATAAGCACACAAATATGATTTTTCAAACCATTATGGTTAGCCGTTGCATGTAGATGCAGTTCAAATATGAATTATGGTCATTCAATGGCTAGAAAATCACTTAAATGTCTTTAAAAGGTCAAATGACCCCTGAAATTTTCCAAATTTTCACATGACAATTGTATTAGTGCACGTTAAACGTAGAAAAACATTTGAAGGCCGTAAGAGGAAGCTATCTCCCGTTCGTCAGCAAACATGCATTGTTCCCTCTCAGAACCACGAGCCTTCTAGCGAGTTGCTCCGGTTTGTGAGGGGTGTGTGTCCAAACTTTCATCAAACAGGCCAATTTTTTTACCACATTGATAACCCACAGTTATAGGGGATCGCAACAATTTTCGAGGGTAGAGTATTCAACCCAAATTTATTGATTCGACACAAGGGGAGCCAAAGAATATTCTAAAGTATTAGCAGTTGAGTTGTCAATTCAACCACACCTGTAAGACTTAATATCTGCAGCAAAATATGTAGTAGCAAAGTAGTATGGAAGTAACGGTAACGGTGGCTAAGGTAACCATAACAGTCTTGTAGTAATTGTAACAGTGGCAATGGAAAAGTAACTAAGCAAAGATCAATATGTGAAAAGCTCATAGGCATCGGATCAGTGATGGATAATTATGTCGAATGCGATTCCTCATGCAATAGTTATAACATAGGGTGACACAAAATTAGCTCCAGTTCATCAATGTAATGTAGGCATGTATTCCGAATATAGTCATAGGTGCTTATGGAAAAGAACTTGCATGACATCTTTTGTCCTACCCTCCGGTGGCAGCGGGGTCCTATTGGAAACTAAGGGATATTAAGGCATCTTTTTAATAGAGTAGACCAAAGCATTAACACTTAGTGAATACATGAACTCCTCAAACTAAGGTCATCACCGGGAGTGGTCCTGATAATTGTCACTTCGGGTTTACCGAATCATAACACATAGTAGGTGACTATTGACTTGCAAGATAGGATCAAGAACTCACATATATTCATGAAAACATAATAGGTTCAGATCTGAAATCATGGCACTTGGGCCCTAGTGACAAGCATTAAACATAGCAAAGTCATAGCAACATCAATCTCAGAACATAATGGATACTAGGGATCAAACCCTAACAAAACTAACTCGCTTACATGATAAATCTCATCCAACCCATCACCGTCTAGCAAGCCTACGATGAGATTACTCACGCACGGCGGTGAGCATCATGAAATTGGTGATTGAGGAAGGTTGATGATGACGATGGTGACGGATTCCCCTCTCCGGAGCCCCGAACGGACTCCAGATCAGCCCTCCCGAGAGAGATTAGGGCTTGATGGCGGCTCCGTATCATAAAACAAGATGAATCCTTCTCTCTGATTTTTTTTCCTGCCCGAACGTGAATATATAGTGTTGGAGTTGACATCAGTGGAGCCTCAGGGGGACCACGAGGCAGGGGGGCGCCCCAGGGGGTGGGTTCACCCTCCACCCTCGTGGACAGGGTGTGGGCCCCCTGGTGTTCATTCTTTCGCCAGTATTTTTTATTTATTCCAAAAATATTCTCCGTGAAGTTTCAGGTCATTCCAAGAACTTTTATTTCTGCACAAAAATAACACCATGGCAATTCTGCTGAAAAGAGTGTCAGTCTGGGTTAGTTTAATTCAAATCATGCAAGTTAGAGTCCAAAACTATGGCAAAAGTGTTTGGAAAAGTAGATACGTTGGAGACGTATCAACTCCCCCAAGCTTAAACCTTTCCTTGTCCTCAAGCAACTCAGTTGACAAACTGAAAGTGATAAAGCAAACTTTTACAAACTCTGTTTGCTCTTGTTGTTGTAAATATGTAGAGCCAACATTCAAGTTTTTAACAAAGATTATGAACTAACCATATTTACAATAACATTTAGGTCTCATGTTTACGCATATCAATGGCTTAATCAACTAGCGAGTAATAATAATAAATCTCGGATGACAACACTTTCTCGAAACAATCATAATATGATATAACAAGATGGTATCTCCCTAGCCCTTTCTGAGACGGCAAAACATGAATGCAGATCACCTCTGAAGATCAAGGACTGACTAAACATTGTAATTCATGGTAAAAGAGATCCAGTCATAGTCATACTTAATGTAAATTAATAATAATGCATGCAAATGACAGTGGTGCTCTCCAACTGGTGCTTTTTAATAAGAGGGTGATGACTCAACATAAAACTAAACATATAGGCCCTTCGCAGAGGGAAGCAGGGATTTGTAGAGGTGCCAGAGCTTGATTTTTGAAATAGAGATAAATAATATTTTGAGAGGCATACTTTCATTGTCCACATAACAACCAAGAGATCTCGATATCTTCCATGCTACACACATTCTAGGCGGTTCCCAAACAGAATGATAAAGTTTATACCCACCACCAACAAGCATCACTCCATGGCTTGCCCGAAACAACGGGTGCCTCCAACTAACAACAGTCCTACGGGAGTTTTGTTTACAATTATTTTGATTTGGTTTGAGCATGGGACTGGGCATCCCGGTTACCGGCCATTTTCTCGTGAGTGAGGAGCGGAGTCCACTCCTCGTGAGAATATCCCACCTAGCATGGAAGATATCGACAGCCCTAGTTGATACATGAGCTATTCAAGCATACAAAACATAATTTCATTTGACGGTTTAGAGTTTGGCACATACAAATTTACTTGGAACGGCAAGTAGATACCGCATATAGGAAGGTATGGTGGACTCATATGGGATAACTTTGGGGTTTATGGAAGTGGATGCACAATCAGTATTCCGGCTCAGTACAAGTGAAGGCTAGAAAGAGACTGGGAAGCGACCAACTAGAGAGCGACAACAGTCATGAACATGCATTAAAATGAATCAACACTGAGTGCAAGCATGAGTAGGATATAATTCACCATGAACATAAATATCGTGGATGCTATGTTGATTTTGTTTCAACTACATGCGTGAACATGTGCCAAGTCAAGCCACTCGAGTCGTTCAAAGGAGGATACCACCCTATCATACCACATCACAACCATTTTAATAGCATGTTGGCACGCAAGGTAAACCATTATAAACTCCTAGCTAATTAAGCATGGCATGAGCAACTGTAATCTCTAATTGCATTGCAAACATGTTTCATTCATAATAGGCTGAATCAGGAATGATGAACTAATCATATTTACAGAAACAAGATAGGTCGAGTTCATACCAGCTTCTCCCATCTCAATCAGTCCATCATATATCATCATTATTGCCTTTCACTTGCACGACCGAACGGTGTGGATAATAATAATAGTGCACGTGCATTGGACTAAGCAGGAATCTGCAAGCATTTAATACACAGGAGAAGACAAGTTAATATGGGCTCTTGGTTAAATAAACAATAATGCATATGAGCCACTCAACATTTTCATCATGGTCTTCTCCTCTCGACCCCAAAGAAAAGAAATAAAACCATTTACACGGGAAAGCTCCCAATAAGCAAAAGAAGAACGAGAAATCTTTTTGGGTTTTCTTTTAATTACTACTAATAAAGGCAAGGAAGGTAAACTAGCTAAAAGCTGCAACTAATTTTTTGGTTTTTCTTAAAGTTTTTCAAACACACAAGAAGAAGGCTTAAAACAGAAAACAAACTAGCATGGATAGTACAATGAAAAAGTATGATCACCGACAACTGGCATGAGTGTGTGAACATGAATGTAATGTCGGTGAGAAATACGTACTCTCCCAAGCTTAGGCTTTTGGCCTAAGTTGGTCTAGGGCCACGGCTCAAAGCCGCCCTCTCCGGTGTACGGAGGAGTGTCCTCTGGGTGCCACTGGTTGGCGATCTCCTCCGGATCCCACTGGTAAACAGACTGTCGATAAGGGTCAAGTGGTGGCTCCGGCTCAGGCTCTGGAACTTTTGTCAGGCTCCAGTACGCATAAATGGCTTCGGGTAAGATGAGGTACGTGCCTGAAAGTATGTTAAACAGAGAGGGTGCAGGCAAGGTAATAATCTCACAGTAATTTTTATCAAATATCAATTTATACTTAAGCATCTTCTTCTTATATTTAACAATAAAGTCATGTGATACCATACTCTTGTAATCTAGAAAAACAGGGGGCAACAACTTTTCCTCTTTCTCATAATACCTAATAGGTATCTCAAAGTGTGCAGCAAGGCATGAAGCAAAGATGCCGTCGAAGATGGGGCTCTTTGTATGGTTCAGACTTAATCGTTTAGCAATAATAGCGCCTAAACTGAAAGTTGTATCACGAAACAAAGCATGGCACAAAATAACAATCTCAGAGAACCTTTGAGATTTCCACTTTATTCATGACCAATTAAGCATCTACTAGCAAATATTGCAAAGTAACATAGAACAGGAAAATGTATGCTAGTAATTCTTGCATCGGAAACCTTCCTCGTTTCCCCTACAACAATTGTATCAATAAACCCCTCCACATCATTACGATGTGGTTCCTCCATGCTGCCCGCAAAGGGTATCTTACAGACCCGACAAAAATCATAGTGACATTTCCTTAACCTCTTAATATAAGTGAAATTCCACTGAAGGTGGTGATTTCTTAGCATGAAAGTAAAAAATTTGCACGAAAATATTAGTGAGTAGGAGATACTATTCGCGCTGGTCGTGGAGGAAGTCGATGATGCCTGCATTCTCAGCCAGGTAATAAAAATCATCATAAATTCCGGCGGCTCTCAAGAATTCTTCGCAAGGCCATTCGCAAGGCCGAACCTCCGCAGTGCGAGGAATATTATATTTGGGCCTTTTATTTTCTTCATTTTGCTTATCCTTCGAGCTTCGGCTCAAAGAACCTCTCAACAACCTCTTCAACATTTTCTCCCTATGAAAATTTCTGAAATTTTTAGTAATTCAAAATAAAAGTGAACCAAACTCAACAAGATTGATAACAACTACTCCCACAAGTGCCTAGAGGTTATATCATCCATTAAAACTACTTTTGACCATATAAATTTGACATGCAAGCTCAAGAACAGGGTCACCTAAGAAGCAAAAAAATTCAATAAATAAAGCATTAGAACAAATACTAATTGGATCATTGGAGGAGTCGCATACCGAAGAACAATCTCCCCAAACAGTTTTGTGAATGGAGCCTTGAGCAAGGAGATCGAAAATAGCAGCAAGATGAGCTAGAACACTGGTTTGAGCTATGGGAAGATTTTTTTCTGGAGGAAGACGAAGTGAGTGGGTGCTGGAATAAGTGGAAGGGGTCCACGAGGTAGGGGGCGCTCCCCAGGGGGGTGGGTGCGCCCTGGACCCTCATGGCCAGGTGGTGGCCCCCTCTAGTGTGTTCTCAGTGCCAGATATTCTTAAATATTCTACAAAAAATCATATTTCATTTTCGGGACGTTTGGAGAACTTTTATTTTTGGGGTATTTTTTATTGCAAGGATAAATCAGAAAACAGACAGAAAATACTTTTTTTGCTTTATTTAATCTAAATAGCAGAAAGTAAAAGGAGGGTACATAGAGTTGTGCTTTCTAACTTCATCCATCTAATGCTCATCAAAAGGAATCCACTAACTGTTGGGGAACGCAGTAATTTCAAAAATTTTCCTACGATCACGCAAGACCATGGTGATGGCATAGCAACGAGAGGGAAGAGTGTCCGTCCACGTACCCTCGTAGACCGAAAGCGGAAGCGTTATAACAACGCGGTTGATGTAGTCGTCGTCTTCACGATCCGACCGATCCAAGCACCGAACGTCACGGCACCTCCGAGTTCTCGCACACGCTCAGCTCGATGACGATCCCCACTCCGATCCAGCAAAGTGTCGGGGATGAGTTCCGTCGGCCGACGGCGGCGTGATGACGATGTTGATGCTCCACCGGCGCAGGCTTCGCCTAAGCACTGCGACGATATGACTTCTCCGGCGCAGAGCTTCGCCTAAGCTCTACTGACGATATGACCGAAGTGGAATATGGTGGAAGGGGCACCGCACACGGCTAAGGAAAGATCCGTAGATCAACTTGTGTCTTGGGGTGCCCCTGCCTCAGATATAAAGGAGACAAGGGGAGGTGGCGGCCCTAGAGGAGGCGCGCAAGGAGGAGTCCTACTCCCACCGGGAGTAGGACTCCCCTCTCCTAGTTGGAGTAGGATTGGGAGGGGGAAAGGGGAAGGGCGCCGCCTCTCCTTGTCCTATTCGGACTGGAAGGGGGAGGGGGGCGCGCAGCCCACCGGGCCGGCCCTTCTCCTTCTCCCTCAAGGCCCATGAGGGCCCATATACCCCCCGGGGGGTTCCGGTAACCCCCCGGTGTTCCGGTAACATCCTGTTTTCACTCGGAACCATTCCGAAGTCCAAACATAGGCTTCCAATATATCAATCTTTATGTCTCGACCATTTCGAGACTCCTCGTCATGTCCGTGATCACATCCGGGACTCCGAACAAACTTCGGTGCATCAATACTTATAAACTCATAATGAACTGTCATCGAAGCGTTAAGCGTGCGGACCCTACGGGTTCGAGAACTATGTAGACATGACCTAGAACCATTCTCGGTCAATAACCAATAGCGGAACCTGGATGCCCATATTGGTTCCTACATATTCTACGAAGATCTTTATCGGTCAAACCGCATAACGACATCGTTGTTCCCTTTGTCATCGGTATGTTACTTACCCGAGATTCGATCGTCGGTATCCAATACCTAGTTCAATCTCGCTACCGGTAAGTCTCTTTACTCGCTCAGAATACATCATCTCACAACTAACTCATTAGTTGTGATGCTTGCAAGGCTTAAGTGATGTGTATTACCGAGAAGGCTGGAGATACCTCTCCCACAATCGGAGTGACAAAACCTAATCTCGAAATACGCCAACCCAACAAGTACCTTTGGAGACACCTGTAGTACTCCTTTATAATCACCCGATTACGTTGTGACGTTTGGTAGTACCAAAGTGTTCCTCCGGTAAACGGGAGTTGCATAATCTCATAGTTATAGGAACATGTATGGGTCATGAAGAAAGCATTAACATACTAAACGATCAAGTGTTAAGCTAACGGAATGGGTCATGTCAATCAGATCATTCTACTAATGATGTGACCTTGTTAATCAAATAACAACTCCTTGTTCATGGTTAGGAAACATAACCATCTTTGATTAACAAGCTAGTCAAGTAGAGGCATACTAGTGACATACTGTTTGTCTATATATTCACACATGTATTATGTTTCCGGTTAATACAATTCTAGCATGAATAATAAACATTTATCATGATATAAGGAAATAAATAATAACTTTATTATTGCCTCTAGGGCATATTTCCTTCAGTCTCCCACTTGCACTAGAGTCAATAATCTAGATTACAAAGTAATGATCCTTACACCCATGGAGTCTTGGTGCTGATCATGTTTTGCTCGTGGAAGAGGCTTAGTCAACGGGTCCGCAACATTCAGATCCGTATGTATTTTGCAAATCTCTATGTCTCCCACTTGGACTTGGTCCCGAATGGAATTGAAGCGTCTCTTGATGTGCTTGGTCCTCTTGTGAAATCTGGATTCCTTTGCCAAGGCAATTGCACCAAGATTGTCACAGAAGATTTTCATCGGTCCCGATGCACTAGGTATAACACCTAGATCGGAAATGAACTCTTTCATCCAGACTCCTTCATTTGCTGCTTCGAAGCAGCTATGTACTCCGCTTCACATGTAGATCCCGCCACGACGCTTTGTTTAGAACTGCACCAACCGACAGCTCCACCGTTTAATAAAAACACGTATCCGGTTTGCGATTTAGAATCGTCCGGATCGATGTCAAAGCTTCGTCGGCGTAACCATTTACGACTAGCTCTTTGTCACCTCCATATACGAGAAACATATCCTTAGTCCTTTTCGTATTTCAGGATGTTCTTGACCGCTGTCCAAAGGATCCATTCCTGGATTACTTTGGTACCTTCCTGCCAAGCTTATAGCTAAGCATACGTCAGGTCTGGTACACAGCATTGCATACATGATAGAGCCTATGGCTGATGCATAGGGAACATCTTTCATTTTCTCTCTATCTTCTGCTGTGGTCGGGCATTGAGTCTTACTCAATCTTACACCTTGCAACACGGGCAAAAAACCTTTCTTTGCACGATCCATTTTGAACTTTTTCAAAATTTTATCAAGGTATGTGCTTTGTGAAAGTCCAATTAAGCGTCTTGATCTATTTCTATAGATCTTGATGCCCAATATAAGCAGCTTCACCGAGGTCTTTCATTGAAAAACTTTTATTCAAGTATCCTTTTATGCCATCCAGAAATTCTATATCATTTCCAATTAATAATATGTCGTCCACATATAATATCGTAAATGCTACAGAGCTCCCACTCACTTTCTTGTAAATACAGGCTTCTCCAAAAGTCTCAGATAAACCCATATGCTTTGATCACACTATCAAAGCGTTTATTCCAACTCCGAGAGGCTTGCACCAGACCATAAATTGATCGTTGGAGCTTGCACACTTTGTTAGCACCTTTTGGATCGACAAAACCTTCTAGTTGCATCATATACAACTCTTCTTCTAGAAATCCATTCAAGAATGCAGTTTTTACATCCATTTGCCAAATTTCATAATCATAAAATGCGGCAATTGCTAACATGATTCGGACAGACTTAAGCATCGCTACGGGTGAGAAAGTCTCATCGTAGTCAACCCCTTGAACTTGTCGAAAACCTTTCGCAACAAGTCGAGCTTTGTAGACGGTTACATTACCATCGGCGTCTGTCTTCTTCTTAAAGATCCATTTATTTTCAATGGCTTGCCGATCATTGGGCAAGTCAACCAAAGTCCATACTTTGTTCTCATACATGGATCCCATCTCAGATTTCATGGCTTCCAGCCATTTCATGAATCTGGGCTCACCATCGCTTCTTCATAGTTTGTAGGTTCGCCATGGTCAAGTAACATGACTTCCGTAATAGGATTACCGTACCACTGCAGTGCGTATTTTACTCTGGTTGACCTCACGAGGTTCAAGAGCAACTTGTTCTCAAGCTTCATGATCATCATCATTAGTTTCTTCACTAATTGGTGTAGTTGTCACAGAACCATTTCTTGTGATGAACTACTTTCCAATAAGGGAGCAGATACAGATTATCTCATCAAGTTCTACTTTCCTCCCACTCACTTCTTTCGAGAGAAACTCTTTCTCTAGAAAGGATCCGAATTTAGCAACGAAAATCTTGCCTTCAGATCTGTGATAGAAGGTGTACCCAACAGTCTCCTTTGGGTATCCTATGAAGACACATTTTCCGATTTGGGTTCGAGCTTATCTGGTTGAAGTTTCTTTACATAAGCATCGCAGCCCCAAACTTTAAGAAAGCGACAACTTTGGTTTCTTGCCAAACCACAGTTCATAAGGCGTCATCTCAACGGATTTTGACGGTGTCCTATTCAACGTGAATGCGGCCGTCTCTAAAGCATAACCCCAAAAGCGATAGCGGTAAATCGGAAATAGACATCATAGATCGCACCATATCTAGTAAAGCACGACACGATTCTGACGTTCGGACACACCATTTCTCTGTGGTGTTCCGGGTGGCGTGAGTTGCGAAACTATTCCGTATTGTTTCAAATGTAAGCCAAACTCATAACTCAAATATTCTCCTCCACGATCAGATCGTAGGAATTTTATTTTCTTGTTACGATGATTTTCCACTTCACTCTGAAATTCTTTGAACTTTTCAAATGTTTCAGATTTGTGTTTCATTAAGTAGATATACCCATATCTGCTCAAATCATCTGTGAAGGTGAGAAAATAACGATACCACAAGCGTGCCTCAACATTCATTGGACCACAAACATCGGTATGTATGATTTCCAATAAATCTGTTGCTCGCTCCATAGTTCCGGAGAACGGCGTTTTGGTCATCTTGCCCATGAGGCATGGTTCGCAAGTACCAAGTGATTCATAATCAAGTGATTCCAAGTCCATCAAGATGGAGTTTCTTCATGCGTTTTACACCGATATGACCTAAACGGCGATTGCCACAAATAAGTTGCACTATCATTATCAACTCTGCATCTTTTGGCTTCAACATTATGAATATGTGTATCACTACTGTCGAGATTCAACAAGAATAGACCATTCTTCAAGGGTGCATGACCATAAAAGATATTATTCATATAAATAGAACAACCATTATTCTCTGATTTAAATGAATAACCGTCTCGCATTAAACAAGATCCAGATATAATGTTCATGCTCAACGCGGCACCAAATAACAATTATTTAGGTCTAAAACTAATCCCGAAGGTAGATGTAGAGGTAGCGTGCCGACCGCGATCACATTGACTTTGGAACCATTTCCCACGCCAGCATCGTCACCTCGTCCTTTGCCGCTGCTCGTCTATTCCGTAGTCCCCTGCTTCGAGTTGCAAATATTAGCAATGTAACCAAAGATCAAATACCAGTGCTACTACGAGCTCTAGTAAGGTACACATCAATAACATGTATATCACATATACCTTTGTTCACCTTGCCATCCTTTTTATCCGCCAAATACTTGGGGCAGTTCCGCTTCAATGTCCGTGCGCTTGCGGTAAAAACACTCGGGCCTGTGCTTAGGTCCAGACTTGGGTTTCTTCTCTTGATCAAGAACTTTCTTGCTGTTCTTTTGAAGTTTCCTTCTTCTTCCCTTTGCCCTTTTCTTGAAACTAGTGGTCTTGTTGACCATCAACACTTGATGCTCTTTCTTGATTTCTACCTCCGCGACTTTTAGCATTGCGAAGAGCTCAGGAATTGTCTTAGTCATCCCTTGCATATTATAGTTCATCACGAAGCTCTTGTAGCTTGGTGGCGATGATTGGAGAATTCATCACATGACACTATCATCCGGAAGATTAACTCCCAGCTGAATAAAGTGATTGTTATACCCAGACATTTTGAGTATGTGTTCACTGACGGAACTATTCTCCTCCATCTTGCAGCTATAGAACTTATTGGAGACTTCATATCTCTCAATCCGGGCATTTGCTTGAAATATTAACTTCAACTCCTGGAACATCTCATATGCTCCATGACGTTCAAAACGTCGTTGAAGACCCGGTTCTAAGCCGTAAAGCATGGCACACTGAACTATAGAGTAGTCATCAGCTGCTTTGCCGGGCGTTCATAACTTCCGGCTCAAGATTCTGCAGCAGGCCTGTCACCCAGTGGTGCTTCGGGACGTAATTTTTCTGTGCAGCAATGAGGATAATCCTCAAGTTACGGACCCAGTCCGTGTAATTGCTACCATCATCTTTCAACTTTGCTTTCTCAAGGAACGCATTAAAATTCAACGGAACAACAGCTCGAGCCATCTATCTACAGTAAACATAGACAAGCAAAATACTATCAGGTACTAAGTTCATGATAAATTTAAGTTCAATTAATCATATTAAAAAACTCCCACTTAGATGTACATCTCTCTAGTCTTCTAAGTGATCACGTGATCCATATCAACTAAACCGTGTCCGATCATCTCGTGAGACGGAGTAGTTTCAACGGTGAACATCACTATGTTGATCATATCTACTATATGATTCACGTTCGACCTTTCGGTCTCCGTGTTCCGAGGCCATATCTGTTATATGCTAGGCTCGTCAAGTTTAACCTGAGTATTCCGCGTGTGCAACTGTTTTGCACCCGTTGTAGATGGACGTAGAACTTATCACACCCGATCATCACGTGGTGTCCGGGTACTACTGAACTTTGGCAACGGTGCATACTCGTGGAGAACACTTCTTGATAATTTTTAGTGAGAGATCATCTTATAATGCTACCGTCAATCAAAGCAAGATAAGATGCATAAAGGATAAACATCACATGCAATCAATATAAGTGATATGATATGGTCATCATCATCTTGTGCTTGTGATCTCCATCGCCAAGCACCGTCATGATCACCATCGTCACCGCGCGACACCTTGATCTCCATCGTAGCATCGTTGTCGTCTCGCCAATCTTATGCTTCCACGACTATCACTACCGCTTAGTAATAAAGTAAAGCATTACATCGCGATTGCATTGCATACAATAAAGCGACAACCATATGGCTCCTGCCGATTGCCGATAACTTCGGTTACAAAACATGATCATCTCATACAATAAAATATAGCATCACGTCTTGACCATATCACATCACAACATGCCCTGCAAAAACAAGTTAGACGTCCTCTACTTTGTTGTTGCAAGTTTTACGTGGCTGCTACGGGCTGAGCAAGAACCGTTCTTACCTACGCATCAAAACCACAACGATAGTTTGTCAAATAGACTCCGCTTTAACCTTCTCAAGGACCGGGCGTAGCCACTCAGTTCAACTAAAGTTGGAGAGACAGTCTTCGCAAGCCATCTATGTGCAAAGCACGTCGAGGAACCGGTCTCAGCGTAAGCGTCTGGCGTAAGGTTGGTCCGGATCGTCTCGTCCAACAATACCGCTGAACCAAAGTATGACATGCTGGTAGGCAGTATGACTTGTATCGTCCACAACTCACTTGTGTTCTACTCGTGCATTTGACATCAACGCATAAAACCAGGCTCGGATGCCTTCGTTGGGGAACGCAGTAATTTCAAAAATTTCCTACGATCACGCAAGACCATGGTGATGGCATAGCAACGAGAGGGAAGAGTGTCCGCCCACGCACTCGTGAGACCGAAAGCGAAGCGTTATAACAACGCGGTTGATGTAGTCGACGTCTTCACGATCCGACCGATCCAAGCACCGAACGTCACGGCACCTCCGAGTTCTGCACACGCTCAGCTCGATGATGATCCCCGGACTCCGATCCAGCAAAGTGTCGGATGAGTTCCACAAGACGACGGGCGTGATGACGATGTTGATGCTCCACCGGCGCAGGCTTCGCCTAAAGCATCGCGACGATATGACTTCTCCGCGCAGTAGCTTCGCCTAAGCTCTGACGATATGACCGAAGTGGAATATGGTGGAAGGGGCACCGCACACGGCTAAGGAAAGATCCGTAGATCAACTTGTGTCTTGGGGTGCCCCCTGCCTCAGATATAAAGGAGACAAGGGGAGGTGGCCGGCCCTAGAGGAGGCGCACTAAGGAGGAGTCCTACTCCCACCGAGTAGGACTCCCCCCTTCTCCTAGTTGGAGTAGGATTGGGGAGGGGAAAGGGGAAGGCGCCCCCCCTCTCCTTGTCCTATTCGGACTGGAAGGGGGAGGGGGGCGCGCAGCCCATCTGGCCGGCCCTTCTCCTTCTCCCTCAAGGCCCATGAGGGCCCATATACCCCCCGGGGGGTTCCGGTAACCCCCCGGTGTTCCGGTAACATCCTGTTTTCACTCGGAACCATTCCGAAGTCCAAACATAGGCTTCCAATATATCAATCTTTATGTCTCGACCATTTCGAGACTCCTCGTCATGTCCGTGATCACATCCGGAACTCCGAACAACCTTCGGTGCATCAATACTTATAAACTCATTATGAACTGTCATCGAAACGTTAAGCGTCACGGACCCTACGGGTTCGAGAACTATGTAGACATGACCTAGAACCATTCTCGGTCAATAACCAATAGCGGAACCTGGATGCCCATATTGGTTCCTACATATTCTACGAAGATCTTTATCTGTCAAACCGCATAACGACATACGTTGTTCCCTTTGTCATCGGTATGTTACTTACCCGAGATTCGATCGTCGGTATCCAATACCTAGTTCAATCTCGTTACCGGTAAGTCTCTTTACTCGCTCAGAATACATCATCTCACAACTAACTCATTAGTTGTGATGCTTGCAAGGCTTAAGTGATGTGTATTACCGAGAAGGCTGGAGATACCTCTCCGAGCAATCGGAGTGACAAAACCTAATCTCGAAATCGCCAACCCAACAAGTACCTTTGGAGACACCTGTAGTACTCCTTTATAATCACCCGATTCGTTGTGACGCGTTTGGTAGTACCAAAGTGTTCCTCCGTAAGCAGGGAGTTGCATAATCTCATAGTTATAGGAACATGTATGGGTCATGAAGAAAGCATTAACATACTAAGCGATCAAGTGTTAAGCTAACGGAATGGGTCATGTCAATCAGATCATTCTACTAATGATGTGACCTTGTTAATCAAATAACAACTCCTTGTTCATGGTTAGGAAACATAACCATCTTTGATTAACAAGCTAGTCAAGTAGAGGCATACTAGTGACATACTGTTTGTCTATATATTCACACATGTATTATGTTTCCGGTTAATACAATTCTAGCATGAATAATAAACATTTATCATGATATAAGGAAATAAATAATAACTTTATTATTGCCTCTAGGGCATATTTCCTTCACTAACAAGGTTGATCAAGTCTTGTTAACAAACTCATTTCGTATCGCATGAAACCGGAGAATTTTCGAATAGCACTAGGTTACCTCAACGGGGATATGTATGTCCCCAACAATAAGAAAATTATATTTCTTCTTGACAGTAGGAAGAGGAAATTCAAAACCTCCAATAATAATTGTTGGAATTTTTCCAATAGAATTGATACTATGGGCTTGAGGTTGTTTCCTCGGAAAGTGTATCGTATGCTCATTACCATTAACATGAAAAGTGATATTTCCTTTGTTGCAATCAATAACAGCCCCTGCAGTATTCAAAAAGGTTCTACCAAGGATAATCGACATACTATCGTCCTTGGGAATATCAAGAATAACAAAGTCCGTTAGAATAGTAACGTTTGCAACCACAACAGGCACATCCTCACAAATACCGACAGGTATAGCAGTTGATTTATCGGCCATTTGCAAAGATATTTCAGTAGGTGTCAACTTATTCAAATCAAGTGAACGATATGAAGAGAGAGGCATAAGACTAACACCGGCTCCAAGATCACATAAAGCAGTTTTAACATAGTTTCTTTTAATGGAGCATGGTATAGTTGGTACTCCTGGATCTCCAAGTTTCTTTGGAATTCCACCTTTGAAAAATATAATTAGCAAGCATGGTGGAAATTTCAGCTTCCGGTATCTTTCTTTTATTTGTAACAATATATTTCATATACTTGGAATAAGGATTCATTTTAAGCATATCAGTCAAACGCATTCGCAAAAAAGATAGGTCTAATCATTTCAGCAAAGCGCTCAAAATCCTCATCATCCTTTTTCTTGGATGGTATAGGAGGAAAAGGCACGGGTTTCTGAACCCATGGTTCTCTTTCTTTACCGTGCTTCCTAGCAATGAAGTCTCTCTTATCATAACGTTGATTCTTTGATTGTGGGTTATCAAGATCAACAACAGGTTCAATCTCTACATCATTGTTATTGCTAGGTTGAGCATCAACATGAACATCATCATTAACATTATCACTAGGTTCATGTCCATTACCAGATTGTGTTTCAGCATCAGAAATAGAAATATGATTGGGATTCTCAGGTGTGTCAACAACAGCTTCACTAGAAGCATGCAAAGTCCTATCATTTTTCTTTTTCTTCTTCTTATAAGGACTAGGTGCATCAACATTAGTTCTTTGAGAATCTTGCTCAATTCTCTTAGGGTGGCCCTCAGGATACAAAGGTTCCTGAGTCATTTTACCCCCTCTAGTCATAACTCTAACAACATTATCATTTTTCTTATTATTTAATTCATTGAGCAAATAATTTTTAGCTTTAAGCACTTGTTCTACTTGAGTGGTGACCATAGAAGCATGTTTACTAATAAGTTTAAGTTCACCTTTAACTCTAGACATATAATCGCTCAAGTGTTCAATCATATAAGCATTTCGTTTCAATTGTCTACTAACATAAGCATTGAAGTTTTCTTGTTTAACAATAAAATTATCAAACTCATCCAAGCATTGGCTAGCAGACTTATAACGAGGGATATCACCTTCATCAAATCTATAGAGAGAATTTACCTTTACTACCGTAGCCGGGTTATCAAGACCATGTATTTCTTCAATGGGTGGTAAATTATTAACATCTTCAGCTTTAATACCCTTTTCTATCATAGATTTCTTTGCCTCTTGCATATCTTCAGGACTGAGAAATGGAATACCCCTTTTCTTCGGGGTTGGCTTAGGAGTTGGTTCAGGAAGTGTCCAATCATTTTCGTTACTCAACATATTATTCAATAGCAATTCATCTTGATCAACAGTTCTTTCCCTGAAAACACAACCAACACAACTATCCAGGTGGTCTTTGGAAGCATCGGCTAGTCCATTATAAAAGATATCAAGTATTTCATTTTTCTTGAGAGGATGATCAGGCAAAGCGTTAAGTAATCGGAGAAGCCTCCCCCGAGCTTGTGGGAGACTCTCTTCTTCAATTTGCACAAAATTATATATTTCCCTTAAGGCAACTTGTTTCTTATGAGCGGGGAAATATTTAGCAGAGGGGTAATAAATCATATCCTGGGGACTACGCACACAACCGGGATCAAGAGAATTAAACCATATTTTAGCAGCACCCTTTAACGAGAACGGAAATAACTTAGAGATATAGTAGTAGCACATATTTTTCCTCATGAGTGAATAGGGTGGCTATATCATTTAATTTAGTAAGATGTGCCACAACAGTTTCAGATTCATAGCCATAGAAAGGATCAGATTCAACCAAAGTAATTAACTCAAGATCAACAGAGAAATCATAATTCTTATCGGAAATACAGATAGGTGAAGTAGCAAAAGCAGGGTCATATTTCATTTAGCATTCAAAGATTTTTCTTTCAGCTTAGCTAATAATTTCTTAAGATCATATCTATCATTGAAAGCAAGAAAATCTCTAGCAATTTCTTCATCAATAACATAACCCTCAGGCACAATAGGAAATTCATATCTAGGGGGAGAATCTTCATCATCACTTTCATCAATATTATCAGTTTCAATAATTTCATTCTCTCTAACCCTAGCAAGTTGTTCATCAAGAAATTCACCTAATGGCACAGTATTATCTAGCATATAAGTAGTTTCATCATAAGTATCATGCAAAGCAGAAGTGACATCATCAATAACATGCGACATATCAGAATCAATTGCAGAACCAGGTTTAGATGTCGCAAGTTTACTCATAACAGAAGGTGAATCAAGTGCAGAGCTAGATGGCAGATTTTTACCTCCCCTCGTAGTTGAGGGATAAATCTTGGTTTTTTCGTCTTTCAAGTTCCTCATAGTGATCAGCAGATATAAATCCCAAGTGACTCAAAGAATAGAGCTATGCTCCCCAGCAACGGCGCCAGAAAATAGTCTTGATAACCCACAATTATAGGGGGTCGCAACAGTTTTCGACGGTAGAGTATTCAACCCAAATTTATTGATTCGACACAAGGGGAGCCAAAGAATATTCTCAAGTATTAGCAGTTGAGTTTTCAATTCAACCACACCTGTAAGACTTAATATTTTCAGCAAAATATTTAGTAGCAAAGTAGTATGGAAGTAACGGTAATGGTGGCAAAGGTAACAGTAGCAGTTTTGTAGTAATTGTAAAAGTGTAAGTGCATCTAGTGCCCCTTAGTGATTTTGGTGTATTGAAGACTTATAGGTTAAGGGACTAATGTGTTTATGAGTGTACACATGTCTATAAGTCTATGAGGAGTTTGATATTTACAGAGAAAGTCGACCCCTAAAAATGAAGTTCTTCGACTGAAGACTTTGGTATTCTGAAGACTTTCTGAAGACTTTGAAAGTGAAGAAAGTGGTGTGACCTTGAAGACTTGGTATTCATTTGAGGAACATGAAGCGTGAAGACTTTTGTTTTCATAGTTTCATTTTCTCTTTCTTGAGTCATAGGAAACACCGTACTGTTAAAGGGGGTCGAGGAAATACTAAGGAAAAATTTCCATGTGATGCTCAACTCAAATCCTACACCTACCAATCCCTTCGAGTGAAACCTTTGGAAATCTCATAGAGTTCAGTCAATTACTTCAAAGTGATGTAGACGAAGTTCTTCCGGTCACGAGGAATTTGTTTTAAGCGAGGAGTTAGGAATTCGCCAGTCTGGATTGCCTACACGATGAGGAACATGATAGCACTCGTGAATTTGAGAGTCAAATTTCCGACCGTTCTTTGTGCAGCCTTGACTGTTCCAAAATATCTTATCCACCTAATGGTCATATCATTGAAGGGCATTTATGTCTTATCATGTCGGTCTGCTCCCTAGGCTATAAATAGCTGCCCCCTACAACCACTAGCTGGTTGGCTTCTCCGAGAGAACTTGACACTTGTCATTCGAGAGCAACCCATCCTCCGAGGACTTTGAGCGAAAATCATCGAGTGAGGAAAAACCCAAAGGCAAACCCCTACAAACCCAAAGTGATTGAGCATCACTGAAGAGATTGATCCTGCGTGGATCCGACGCTTGTTACCTTTGAAGACTGTGCTTCTTCCAGACGGTTAGGCGTCATGGTCTAGAGCATCTAAGAGGAATTGTGGATCGCCGAGTGACCGGGTTCTGTGAAGGTTTGGAAGTCGCTGAAGACTTACCACGAGTGATTGGACGAGGTCATGTGACCTTAGTTCAAGGAGAATACGGTGAGGACTTGGTGTCCTGAGCTGCGTGCTTTCGGCCGGGTGTCCGGATCGTGTGTCCTCGAGTTTAAATACTCGGCCCGCTCCAACAGACGTACAACCGAGACATCGCTTGGAACTGGTCTACCAAATCATTGTCTTCACCAAGCTTCTTGGTTCTATTTCCTCAACTCTTTCATTTCCTCATTCTTGTGTTGAGTGATTGTTCATATCTGTGTTTGAAGACTTTGATCAAGACTTTCTAAATTTCCTCAGTTCAATTTCTTGATCTGTTTGTCTTCATCTTGTGTTATCCTGTGTTTACGCTTTACGTACTCTGTGATTGTCTTCATTTCATCATGATGACCATGCCTGTGATTCTGTTATGCTTACTTCGAGTACTTATTCCATTGCAAGTAGTTCTTCGCTTAGGAATTTCCTCACCGCAAATTCCTCGTTGAAGAATTCATAAAATCACCTATTCACCCCCTCTAGTCGATATAACGCACTTTCAATTGGTATCGAGCAGGGTACTCCCTTGTTACGTGTGATTTTGGTTTAACCACCTGGAGTTTTAGTTATGTTGACCGCAGGTATGAAGAAAGTGACATGCCCTATCTTTGACGGTCATGATTATCCCAAGTGGAAGGCCATGATGAGGAAGCGCCTCATGGTTATGAACAGCGAGCTGTGGACCGTCACTGAGATTGGTCTTACCGATCTATGCAAGAAGGCAGGAGCTGATGACATTCGCAAGTACACTTGACTTGACATCATGGCGAAGGACATCATCTGTTCCTGCCTATCCAGAGATGAATTCAAGCGCATTATGCATCTTTGCAATGCAAAGCTTATCTGGGACCGAATCTCTGATGTCTATGAAGGTCATCGAACCCGTCATGATCCTTGGTTTGAGGACTTCAAGGAATCTGTCAAAACGATGACTTCGAACCGTAATCATCATCTTACGCATCATGTCTCATGGCAAAGGGTGACAAGGTAACCGAATGTTCCTCATCCGAGTTTAGTGACGATGAATCGATGATGATGGATCGATGATGATATTGAACTTAGTTATACCAAACTTGTTTGCATTGCCACTAAACAACAAACGGCCTTGGAAAAGGTTCAAAACATGCTAGACAAAAGTAATGATATGTTGGGTGAAGAAATGGATCGCACTAAAGCCCTGGCTGAAAATCTTCAGAGACTTCAGTCTAGGTTTGATAGCCTTCTAGGTCATCATAACACTCTCTTATCTGATCATGAGAAGCTTTCTTATGAATTTCTTCAAAGAAAGCAAGATCTTGAGAAGCTAAGAGTGAGTTATGAAGATCTTCAGAAGGAGCGCGATTCATTGCTAGCTCAACAAATCAGCGCATCTCAGGAAGAATTTGTTCCTCCATGCTTAAAGTGCATTGAACGTTAATCTGCTAATTCTTCACCTGAATGTTCAAATGCTTCAACTGTTACAAATTCTTCACCGGCCTCTGCTATCACTAATTCCTCATCTGAGGACATTGCGAATATCACCGACGATGCGAAATTTGAAGGAATTGTACATGACAGCATGTACAAAAGCCTCAAAGGGCATCAGACTCTTTGTGATGTGCTTAAAAGCAGATCCTCAACAGAAACCCTAGGAAAGAGGGTATTGCCTTTGAGAGGAAACTCAATGCTGATGGAACATATTGGAAGCTTTGAGCGGTACCCCAAAACCTCATGGGTTCTTTGCAAAGGGACCTCCAGTTGATCCATCTAACTTATCTGGCTTTACATGTGAATCTCCTCATTCTTCTGATGAGTCATTTGACTCCAACTATAAACTGTTCAAAAATCAGAATGGTGAAGTATTTGCTAGATATATTGGCACTAACTGCAGGAACAGTTCTCCTATGAAGAAAATCTCGGTTCCCAAAAGGTGCCTTGAAAGTCTTCAGGTGAATGTCCTCATGACACCACCTGCGAAGAATAGGATCCCCAGATCAAACTCTTCCTATGGACCAAATTCTTCATATGGATCCAAGTCCTCATACGGACCAAAGTCCTCACGTGGATCAAATTCCTCAAAAGGATCAAAGTTCTCATACGATTATCATCGTGCTAACAACTCTGTTTCGTAGGGTAGAGCTAAGGGCTGTGAATATGCGCATTATTCTTCAAACCAATATGTTCATAAGTCCTCGAAGAATTTCTCTGCTTATTCATATGCTTACCCTAACCCCTCTTATGTGAAACGAAATGGATTGGCTTCTATGCCACCATTCTCATATGGAGCTCGTAGAGTGATGAACTCTTTGCCACCCCTTCAGATGGGGGTGGTCAAGAAAAAGAACTAATCTCTTCTACAGGGTCAGGTCTCCAGACGAGCTTTAACGTCTGAAGAATTTGCTGGGGACCTGACAAAATTTCCTGAAAGGACGCATGCTAATCTTGAAGAAATGAACTTTAATTTCACACGTCCTCATACTGCTATATCTATTTTACTGCTTGATGAAATTCATCTGATGAAATTGATATCATATTCTTCACTGATGAAGTATATGAGATCGTAAGTTGCACTAATTCATCTGCAGGATGATCAACCCAAAGCCAATGTGTGGGTCCTCGATAGTGGATGTACAAATCACATGACTGGTGACAAGAATCTATTGATGGATGCTCCCTTATCACCGTCACATCTGAAGCATATCATCTTTCTTTGACAACGGCAAAAGTTAGGTATTGGGTCTAGGTAAGGTTGCGATCTCTAAGGACATACACATGGACAAAGTCATGCTTGTTGAGTCCTTAGGATACAACCTCATGTCAGTCTCAATGCTTCGTGATGTTGATATGGTTGTTGTCTTTGGCAAGTATCGTTGTGTTGTGATTATGGAAGCTGACAATTCCAAAGTCTTCGAAGGCTTTAGGAGAGGAGACTTGTATATTGTTGATTTCTCTCTGAGGACTACAACCAGCCGTGTGCCTACTTGCAAAAGCTTCGTATATGGCTATGGCATCGACGACTTGGTCACGCAAGCATGAGGAATTTGCACATGCTTGCGAAGAAGAAGCATGTCATTGGCATTGAAAATGTCAAATTATTCAAGGATCACTTGTGTGGAGCCTGTGAAGCTGGAAAAATGACCAAGGCCAAGCATCCAGCGAAGACTATCATGACCACTACTCGTCCATTTGAATTGCTTCACATGGACCTCTTTGGTCCTAATCATTAATCAGCAGTCACTAATGATGCATCTCTATATGGCTTTGTTATTGTTGATGATTACTCTCGTTACACATGGGTACACATTGTTACTTACAAACATGAAGTGCATGAAGTCTTCAAACGATTTTCCTCGAGGGCTTCAACCAACTTTGGTGTGAAGATCAAGCACATCGGGGAGTGACAATGGAACTGAGTTCAAGAATTCTGGTCTTGATGACTATCTTGATGAACTTGGTATTACCCATGAGTTATCTGCTCCTTATACTCCTCAGCAAAATGGCGTCGTGGAGCGCAAGAACAGAACTCTTGTTGAGATGGCTCGCACTATGCTTGATGAATACAAAACGCCTCGTCGTTTTTGGATTGATGCAATTGATACCGCATGCCACATCATCAACAGAGTATATCTTCACAAATTCTTCAAGAAGACTGCCTATGAACTCCTCACTGACAAGAAACCCAATGTGAGTTATTTCAAAGTCTTCGGTGCTAAATGTTGTATTAGAGATCCTCATCACAATGCTAAATTTGCATCGAAAGCACATGAAGGTTTTATGCTTGGTTATGGAAAGGACTCGCACACCTACAGAGTCTTCAACATCTCTCTTCACAAGGTTGTTGAAAATGTAGATGTGCGGTTCGATGAAACTAATGGTTCGCAAAGAGAGCACCTACCTTCTGTGATAGATGAACCAGCACCTAAGGAATCTATCAAGTTCAAGGCAACTGAGGATGTCATTCCCATCAAGAATCTGTGAAGAATTCATTCCAACGTGAAGAACGTCGAGCTGATGCACTGAAGATAATGTCAAGAAAATGGTCTTTGAAGAAAATGCTGATCAAATTCCTCGACGACAACCAGCTCACCCTCGCGTTGCAAAAGAAGTGCAAGTTGAAAAGATCATCAATGACATTGAAGCACCAGGTCCTCTCACATGCTCAAAAGCTTCACATTTATCTAACTTCTGTGGGCACTATGCTTTTGTCTCTATCACAGAGCCCACAAAGGTAGATGAAGCATTTCTGGAGCCTGAGTGGATTCAGGCCATGCAAGAAGAATTACATCAGTTCGAGCTCAACAATGTCTGGGAACTGGTCAAACGCCCAGATCCTCGCAAGCATAATATCATTGGCACAAAGTGGATCTACGCAACAAGCAAGATGAAAATGGCCTTGTGGTGAGGAAAAGCACGACTTGTAGCTCAAGGCTACACACAGGTTGAAGGAATTGATTTCGATGAAACTTTTGCACCTGTTGCTAGACTTGAGGCTATTCGAATATTACTTGCTTATGCTAACCATCATAATATCACTTTATATCAAATGGATGTGAAAAGTGCATTCCTCAATGGTAAGCTTGAGTAAGAAGTACATGTTGCTCAACCCCCAGGTTTTGAAGATCCAAAGAATCCCGACAAAGTCTTCAGACTCAACAAGGCCCTCTATGGCCTCAAGCAGGCCCCCCAAGTGGTATGATACTTTGAAGGAATTCTTCGTGAAGAATGGCTTCACACCGGTTCACTCGACCCTACTCTCTTTACTAAATCTTATGATGGTGAACTGTTTGTGTGCCAAATATACGTTGATGATATTATCTTTGGCTGTACTGACCAACGTTATAGTGATGAATTTGCCTATATGATGAGTGAAGAATATCAAATGTCTATGATGGGAGAATTGAAATTCTTCTTAGGTCTTCAAATTCGTCAACAACACAATGGCATATTCATATCTCAGGAGAAATACCTCAAGGATGTTTTGAGGAAATTTGGCATGCAAGGTTGCAAAGGCGTCAAAATTCCTATGCCCACAAATGGCCATCTATGCACTGATGAAAATGGTATTGACTTCAATCACAAGGTATACCGCTCCATGATTGGTTCTTTATTGTACTTATGTGCATCTAGGCCAGATATAATGCTTAGTGTTTGCATGTGTGCCCGATTTCAAGCTACACCGAAGGAATCACACCATAAGGTTGTGAAGCATATTCTTCGATATCTAGCTCACACACCAACACTAGGATTATGGTACTCCAAGGGCTCTACTTTTGATCTCATTGGATATTCTGACTCTGACTATGCTGGTGATCGTGTGGACCGCAAGTCAACATCTGGTACTTGTCATTTCCTCGGACGATCTTTGGTATGTTGGTCCTCGAAGAAACAAAACTGTGTATCACTGTCTACTGCGTACATTGCTGCTGGCTCTTGCTGTGCTCAATTACTGTGGATGAAGCAAACTCTGAAGGACTACAGCATCAACGTGAAGAATGTGCCTCTCTACTGTGACAGTGAGAGTGCCATCAAGATTGCTCACAACCCAGTTCAGCACTCTAATACAAAGCACATTCAGATTCGTCATCATTTTCTTCGCGATCATGTGTTGAAGGGCGATATCTTTATTGATCATGTGAAGACTGAAGAACAGCTAGCCGATATCTTCACAAAGCCCATAGATGAGAAGAAATTTAGCAAGTTGCGGTGTGAGCTAAATATCTTAGAATCTTCGAATGTTCTTTGAAAAGGACATACATCCTGACACATGCAAAATTGATGACTTAGATGTGCAACACACGAAGAAACGTTTTTCTTCAATCAATGAAGAATAACACTCTAAGTGTGAAGAAATTAATGAAGAATTTGATTCTCAGAACCCTACGACAATTGTATGTAGTGTCTGAAATCGTCATTCTTATACGGTGGGACACGCCACCACCAAAGTTGAAAATCTTCAATTTGAGTTTTTCCTCAGTTTTGAAATTTTTCAGTCTTTCAAATTCTTCAACTTTGCAAAATCTTCACTGTTTCCGTTGTCTTTCTTCATTGGCTATATATATATACATGGGTTTATGTCCTCTACAGCATTCACTTATGGCTATTTCTTCAAGTTGATTTTTCTGCTAAGTGAATGTGATCGGACCCTTTCCCCTCTATGCTATACTCAACCCAATCTATTCACAAATTCTTCATGTGCGTTCTATTTTGAAACTCGTTCAAAATCTTCACGGTGTCCTTGTCAGCTGAAGAAATTGCGAATGGAACTTTTAACTTATCTTATCCAAATTTTCGGATTTGCCACTCAATCCGTTCCGCATACCACGATAAACTTATCTATTCACCCACGATCTAACACGGTCTCCACTTTTCAGTACGTGGGTGACACATGTCAAGCGAATGAGAAGGTTCAGGAGCACGTTCATCCAAAATCTTCGGGCGAACAGTTGTTTCACCATGGCTATATATACCCCCTCTCCCCTTCCTCACTTCCTTTACTCCGCTCGACCGCTCTCTCTCTCTCTCGCTCGAGCTTCTCAAACCCTAGCGCCGCCGCTAATCCATCATCGCCGGTGAGGAAGAGCTTCACTTTGCCTCGACCTCGTCGCCCGTCGATACTTTCGCCCGACCATGAAATCTTCACTCTGCCACCGCCGTAGCTGTCTTCCTCCGTCGAGTTAGGGCATGGAAGATCTGAACTGACGAACGTCTAATCTACACCTCTCAGTTCGTCATGTTCTTCACTTCGGGTAATTAAAAGTTACTTTTATTGCTCGCTTTGATTCTCAAGCCTTCCTGAAAATCTTCAAAGGTGTTTATTCTTCAAATCTTCACACATATGAACATCTCAAACGTAATATGCTCTTGATTCGTTTCTCTAAGCAATGATTTTTCTTCAAGATTCCTCAATTGTGTGGATCCTCGATCTATACAACTCTGGAACCTAAGACAAAGATCGCTTAGTGAAATTCTTCAAGGCTCATCTGGTCAAATTCCTCAAGCTTGTTTTTTTTGAAAAACCTTCTGAGAACGCATATGACCTCTCCAAATTCCTCGCAACTATACTCTATCCACAGGTACTCATGTCCGCTGCTGAATCACTAGGTTCTCATCAACTTAACTCATTTACATCGTTCCTCGAAAAAAAGTTGCATACTTCTTCAGAGAATTCGATTGTTCAAATTCCTCAACTGAAGACTATGACTGACGGTAAGAAGCCCCGTAAAGGATGAAAGAGGACTGAGGTCATGAATTCTTTTGAAATACATGAGGACATATATGCTGACTATTGCACACCTGATGAGGCCAAGTTCGGAAAGGAGAACAAAAATCAGCGCAAGGTGCGCATACAGAGGATTGAAAGGAGATGGGCAAGAGAATGGAGGGAGTACATGTATGTTACTCCAAAGTATATGAAGAAATTCGCACTTAATCCTCCATGCCCAAGAGCTCCATTGGCACCTGGCCAAGAAGCTGACCCCACCAGCATCAAGCATGGTGAGGATTTTCCTAAAGAATGGGCCAAGCGCCAAGCCAAGTTGGCGACACAAGCCAAAGAAGTAGTGAGGAAATTTAATGAAGACTCTGCTACTGCTGCTGCCACTGAGGCCCCTGTCAAGCCTAGAAAATCAATGGCAAAGAAGCCCGCTCACAAGCCAAGTGCTTCACCAACAGTGCCCTTACGGCCAAAATCCTCAGGAATGCCCTCATGGCCAGAATCTTTAATGCCCTCACGGTCAGTTCCTCATGCTGCTCCTACTCATCCCAAATCCTCAGCTCCTCCTCCAAAGTCCTCAGCAGCTCCTCCAAAGTCCTCAGCACCTGTGCATCTGGCCACGTGCCAAAGGACTACATGCATCTCTATTGCCTCTGGTGTCTCAGCAAGTTCCTCAGCTGCACCAAATTCTTCATCAGGCCCCACTCTGCTGAAGAAAAAGGCAACGGCTGGTCGCGGCCCTCAGCCAAGTCCGAAGAAGAAATAGGTTGCCTTCCAAGTGCCATCTGATGATGAAGCTGATGATGATGAACTTGCAGAAATCATCAGAGACAGACAAGAAAGGGCCGCTAGAGCCAAAGGCACACCTGTGCCACTGCTTTTGGATCCAATGGCGATCCTCGAGTATATTGATCTCTGGCACAAGGATCCAGACACCCCTTTGCCTGATTTTCATTTGACTCCTGGCCAAAGTCACATGATGACCCATTTCATCTCTGAAGAGAAATGGAAATTTGAGAAGGCTAGGCAGATCAAGAAGGCTCAGTTTAATAAAGAGAAGTCCCTGAGGAAAAATGTTGTCAGAATGACACCTGATGATCTTCTCAAAATCCGATGCGAAATCAAAGCCCTCGTGATGACTTTGATGCCTACTATGCTGATTGGCAAGGAGCCAAAGTCGGATTTGTAAACCTGACCAAGAAGTTCACAAATGTTGCAGCACTAACGCAACAAGAAGTTCCTCAGGCTGGAGCCTCTGCTCAGCCTACTGAAGAACATGCCAAGACACCGATGTTTTTCGACCTGCGAAGACAATGCTAGTCCTAGGGCTGATGACTCCATTCCAGCCGCTGAAGAAATTGCCAGGGCATCCACTAGTGGTGCGCCTGAAGAAACTAAAGAAGTCAGGGCAACTGCATCAGTTGCGCCTGAGGAAATTCAAACAGATTCCTCAGCTCCTCCCGCGCCTACACCAACTCCTATCCTTCCATCATCAGATGTGAAGAAGACCAAGGCTGCAGAGCGAGCTGCAGTGAAGAAAAGGAAAGCATCAACTGCTTCAGAATCTTTAGCTCCAAAGAAGATGAAGCCTATGACAAGCTCTTTTGAAAATCCGATTGATGTTGTTCCGATTTCCTCCATTCCATCAAAGGACCTTGTTCCTTTTGGTGAAGAATATGAGTTCCTAAGCGGATCTGATGAAGAAAATCATTCTGCTGCTTCGTCAGAGCAGATTGATGAAGAAATTGAAGTGGATGCGGTCCCTCCTACTCCTGTCATTTCCTCGCCAATGCCTCAGTTCACAGCTGAAGAGGCTTGCGTTGAAGAAATTGAAGAAGATGTGGATATGAAGCACAACGCCAGTGATGAACGATGACTTTTGGGACAGTCAGCATCCAAATTCTCCACTCTTCACTCCAATACAACAACTTCCTCAGTCCCCTGCACCAACAGTTCAAATGGGCTCTGAAGAAACTCATCCCACCTCATACATGCATGAAGAAATTCCAGCCCCTAGTCTTTGAAGAAAGCTGCATTGCTACTCCTTTGAACACGCAGACTGCATATGAAGAGGAATCAGAAAATCCTCAGCCTGAAGAACCTGAGATTGCGATTCCTGAGGTTGTGATGCAACTCACTGACACTCCTCTGCCCAAACCAAAGGATCCATTCTCAAGCAAGCAAAAGTTCAAGGCTGAAGACTTCTTTGGCGAGCATGTCTTCTTCACTGATTACAACCCTTATGACTCTGCTCGCATAAGGAAGAGGCGTTTCTGGACTGCTAGTCAAGCCAATTGCTATTCCTCTGTGTTATTCAACAAAGACAAAGTCTTCGATCATGCACACATTCCTCACGTGGACATGGAATCTCTGCCAGGCTTCGAGCCAGTCCTCTGTGTTCTTCACGATGCTGGATTGCTGAATTTCTGCATTCATCTGTGATTGGAATCAAGAACTCATTCTTCAACTCTATGCGACGCTGCACATCACAGGAAATTTAGAAGATGTGAATTCATGGGTGCTGGACTGAATGTCTGAAAATACTCACTACAAGGCACCAGCAACTGAATTGCTTCGTGCCCTCCCACTCAGTCCTCCCCTTGATGGTGCTCGTTGCATCTACAACGAACCTGAGCTTACAAATCATTACATGCAAGTGCTAATGAAGCCTTTGAAGCCAGGGCAGGCCCCACGAACCAAATTCCTCGTCAAGGAATTACTATATGTGCCTCGGACTGTCTATCGCATTCTGACAAAGACAATGAGTCCTATCAAAGGCCATGACTCAAATGATGAAGTCGTTGGCATCATGAAGAATATGCTTTTCAATATCATTCATGGCGTTCCCGTCAACTTCCATGATTTCTTCATGAGGACTCTGGCAAACATTGCTATGTCACCTTTTGAGCTGAAGCCTTATGCACCATGGATTATGAGGTTCATCGGGACAAGGTCCTCACTCAATTACAAAGGCTGATACTACGAACCACTGCAGCTACTTGCCTCCAATTGAAGTCCTCAAGCGGACATTTTCCTCGGTGATGACAAAGGCAAGACAACTGCTGTGATAGATGAAGGCATTCGTCCATTGGATGGTCAATTTCGCAAGGCTGCATCCTACTCCACCAATAATGACTCTGCCACACATGACTCTGCCGCCAACAACTCTGCCAAGCAAAATCCTCAAGCCACAGCACCCAAGGTTATGACTGATCGTGAGTTACTCCTCAGTCTTCATCAGAAGGTTGATCGCAATCATAAATGTGTCAAGCGTCAATTTGGTTCAATTCTTCACAACATGACCTCAACACACAATGCAGCAAAGAAAAACCAATACTACCTCCATGAAACCTTCAACCATACCTGGGCTGTTCTATCTCATCTTTACAGCGCAGAAGATCTGAAGAACATGAGTCTCAAGGAAGAGTTTGACTGGTCTGCACCTCCACCGAAGAAATTCAAGAAGGTCAAGGTTCCTTCCTTGGTGGCCAGCTCCTATTCTTCATCGCGGGACACTGATGAAAATGAAGACTTGGACGACACTGCGGCAGGCCGTACTACGACAACCGACCCCGACAACGCTGGCGCTCCTCCATCAACTTGATATTCTTCATGGGCGTTAGTCCTCAGTTTCGATCCTTTTGGTCATTCGATGACAAAGGGGGAGAAATTTGAGTTAGTCTTCAAACGGGTCTATTATATGGGTGTTTCTTTCTAAGTTACAACTCTCGCTCTTCTGAAACTTTTATTAGATCGAGTTGTAATCTTAAACCCGATGGTGCTCTGATACTTTTGATGTGTTCCTCTGCATGCTTATTATTTGTTATATGTTAATACACGCATGCTGAATTACATCAGTCACCATATTTCATCATGCATTTCAAATTCTTCATAGTATATGTCAAATACGTGTATGAATTACAAGATATAGGGGGAGATCTCCATGATTCAACTCTTCAAATGTGCATTGCCTCAAAAGCAAATTCCTCACTATGCACATCTTCGTGGGGAGTTCTTCTATATCTTCCAATCAAATTCCTCAATATCAGTATTTACACTTCATATGTTTATCCCGTTGAAAACTTAACCTATATTGTCATCAATCACCAAAAGGGGAGATTGTAAGTGCATCTAGTGCCCTTAGTGATTTTGGTGTATTGAAGACTTATAGGTTAAGGGACTAATGTGATTATGAGTGTACACAGGTCTATAAGTCTACGAGGAGTTTGATATTTACAGCGAAAGTCGACCCCTAAAAATGAAATTTTTCGACTGAAGACTTTGGTATTCTCAAGACTTCCTGAAGACTTTGAAAGTGAAGAAAGTGGTGTGACCTTGAAGACTTGGTATTCATTTGAGGAACATGAAGCGTGAAGACTTTTGTTTACGTAGTTTCGGTTTTCTCTTTCTTGGGTCATAGGAAACACCGTACTGTTAAAGGGGGTCGAGGAAATACTAAGGAAAAATTTCCATGTGATGCTTAATTCAAAATCCTACACCTACCAATCCCTTCGAGTGAAGCCTTTGGAAATGTCATACAGTTTAGTCAATTTCTTCAGTGACAGAGACGAAGTTCTTTTGGTCGCTGAGGAATTTGTTTTAACTGAGGAGTTAGGAGTTCGCCAGTGCGGATTGCCTACACAGTGAGGAACATGATAGCCCTGAGGAATTTGAGAGTCAAATTTCCGACCGTTGCTGTGCCGCGCGCCAGCTGTTCCAAAATATCTTATCCACCTAACGGTCATATCATTGAAGGGCATTTATGTCTTATCATGTCGGGCTGCTCCCTAGGCTATAAATAGCCGCCCCCTACAACCACTAGCTGGTTGGCTGCTCGAGAGAACTTGACACTTGTCATTTGAGAGCAACCCATCCTCCGAGGACTTTGAGCGAAAATCATCGAGTGAGGAAAAACCCAAAGCTAAACCCTACAAACCCAAAGTGATTGAGCATCATGAAGAGATTGATCCTGCGTGGATCCGGCGCTTGTTACCTTTGAAGACTGTGCTTCTTCTAGGCGGTTAGGCGTCATGGTCTAGAGCATCCAAGAGGAATTGTGGATTGCCGAGTGACCGAGTCTGTGAAGGTTTGGAAGTCGCCCGAAGACTTACCACGAGTGATTGGACGAGGTCCGTGTGACCTTAGTTCAAGGAGAATACGGTGAGGACTTGGTGTCCGGAGCTGCGAGCTCAACGACTGGGTGTCCTCGAGTTTAAATACTCAGCCGCTCCAACCAGACGTACAACTGAGACATCAGTTGCAACTGGTCTACCAAATCATTGTCTTCACCAACCTTACTGTTTCTATTTCCTCAACTCTTTCATTTCCTCATTACTGTGTTGAGTGATTGTTCATATCTGTGTTTGAAGACTTTGACTGAAGACTTACTAAATTTCCTCAGTTCAATTTCTTCAGTCTGTTTGTCTTCATCTTGTGTTATCCTGTGTTTACGCTTTCTGTGCTCTATGATTGTCTTCATTTCATCATGATGACCATGCATGTATTCTGTTATGCTTACTTCTGAGTACTTATTCCGCTGCAAGTAGTTCTTCGCTTAGGAATTTCCTCACCGGCAAATTCCTCAGTGAAGAATTCATAAAAATCGCCTATTCACCCCCCCTCTAGTCGATATAACGCACTTTCAAACAGTGGCAACGGAAAAGTAACTAAGCAAAGATCAATATGTGAAAAGCTCGTAGGAATTGGATGAGTGATGGATAATTATGTCGGATGCGATTCCTCATGCAACAGTTATAATATAGGGTGACACAAAACTAGCCCCAGTTCATCAATGTAACGTAGGCATGTATTCCGAATATAGTCATAGGTTCTTATGGAAAAGAACTTGCATGACATCTTTTGTCCTACCCTCCCGTGGCAGCGGGGTCCTATTGGAAACTAAGATATATTAAGGCCTCCTTTTAATAGAGTACCGGACCAAAGCATTAACACTTAGTGAATACATGAACTCCTCAAACTACGGTCATCACCGGGAGTGGTCTCGATTATTGTCACGTCAGGGTTACCGGATCATAACACATAGTAGGTGACTATTGACTTGCAAGATAGGATCAAGAACTCACATATATTCATGAAAACATAATAAGTTCAGATATGAAATCATGGCACTCGGCCCCTAGTGACAAGCATTAAGCATAACAAAGTCATAGCAACATCAATCTCAGAACATAATGGATACTAGGGATCAAACCCTAACAAAACTAACTCGATTACATGATAAATCTCATCCAACCCATCACTGTCCAGCAAGCCTGTGATGACATTACTCACGAACGGCGATGAGAATCATGAAATTGGTGATGGAGGAAGGTTGATGATGAGGGATTCCCCTCTCCGGAGCCCCGAACGGACTCCAGATCAGCCCTCCCGAGAGAGATTAGGGCTTGGCGGCGGCTCCATATCGTAAAACGCGATGAATCCTTCTCTTTGATTTTTTTTCTCCCCGAACATGAATATATAGAGTTGGAGTTGACGTCTTTGGAGACTCAGGGGGCCCACGAGGCAGGGGGCGCGCCCCAGGGGGGTGGGCGCGCCCTCCACCCTCGTGGACAGGGTGTGGGCCCCTTGGTGTTGATTCTTTCGCAAGTATTTTTTATTTATTGCAAAAATATTCTCTGTGAAGTTTCAGGTCATTCCAAGAACTCTCATTTCTGCACAAAAATAACACCATGGAAATTCTGCTGAAAACAGCGTCAGTCCGGGTTAGTTTAATTCAAATCATGCAAGTTAGAGTCCAAAACAAGGGCAAAAGTGTTTGGAAAAGTAGATACGTTGGAGACGTATCACACATCATCTTGGTGGCATGACATTACATCAAGCAATTTCATGTTTTTCTGATCATTTTTTAATTTTTTGGAATTAAAATGCCATGACACTCCATGCATGTGTCCATGCCATGAGACCAATATGTTTGAAAATTCCTTCTAATTTACTGCACATGGAATTAACCCGCACACAACTTCACAAATATGATTTTTCAAACCGTTATGGTTAGCTGTTGCATGTACATTTAGTTCGAATTTGAATTATGGTCATTAAATGGCAATAATATCACTTAGATGTCTTTAAAAGGTAAAATGACCCCTGAGATTTTCCAATTTTTCACATGAAATTTGTATTAGTGCACGTTAAATGTAGAAAAAATTTGAAGGCCGTAAGGGGGAGCTATCTCCCGTTCGTCATCAAACATGCGCATTGTTCCCTCATGGAACCACGAGCCTTCTAGTGAGTTGCTTCTTCGGTTTGTGAGGGGTGTGTGTCCAAACTTTCGTCAACCATGCCAAAAAATTTACCACATCATCTTGGTGGCATGACGTTACATCAAGCAAGGTTTCATGTGTTTATGATCTTTTTTAATTTTTTGGAATTTAAATGCCATGGCTCTCCATGCTTAATAGTGTCATAGCCGTTAGACCTATATGTTTGAAAATTCCTTCCAATTTACTGCACATGGAATTAAGTCGCACACAAGTACACAAAATATGACTTTTCAAACCGTTATGGTTAGCTGTTGCATGTACATGTAGTTGAAATTTGAATTACGGTCATTAAATGGCTACAATATTACTTAAATGTCTTAAAAGGTCAAATGACCCTTGAAATTTTCCAAAATTTGACATGACAGTTGTATTAGTACTAAAAAATTCTCGTGCATTTCTGTTGCCACTTTACTCCAAATTCGTCTTTCACAGCTAATAAATATCCACAACATCGCACACAGTTTTTTTGTAGGAACCGTTTACGATGAAAATTTCTAGGTGTATTTAAGTCTTCCTCCTTAAGATTCGCGGGCTCGTCTGCTCCAGTGCCGGCAAATCCCGAATCCATGAATCCCGATCCCCATTCCCGCACCCCCTTCTTGGAAAGTTGATGCCGTGGAAACACTTCGTGAAGGCCCGTACGATGGACGCGTCCTCCCAAAGCGCTGCCACCTACACCGAGAGCGCGGCCGCCTACGCCAAGAGTGCCGCCACATCCGCATTGAGCGTGGTCGCATCTGCCGAGAGGGCGTCTACGGCCGCCAACAAGGCAAGTTGTAGTAGCCGAGACGACTGCGGCTGCTGCTGCGACGGCGGCTGCAAATGCCAAGAGCGCTCGAGCTGCAGTCCGTGCAGCCGATGTCGCCCTGGCCTGGGTCGAGGCCATCCATGCCAAGATCGAGGACGCACACGCCAAGATATTCCAGGCCACCTCAGAATCCAGCATGCAACCCACGTCCGAAAAGGCGGCGGTGGCCATGGAGCACCTGCTTCCTCATGAGATCGCCAAGTGGAGGCTGGAGATGCAGGAGGCGGCAGAGATCGAGGAGCGCCGGGAGGAGGAGTTGCGCGTGGCCAAGGTCAAGGTAGAGAAGAGTCTGTCTGTCGAGGAATCGGCAGTGGAGTACCAACACGAGCTCTGGCGCAGCCCCTACTATGAGTACTTCAACCATGAGGGCGGCGCCAAGAACGGCGCCGAGGACGAGGACGAGGACGTGGTCGACTTCAGTAGGGGGGACGAGGAGTCCACCAACAACGACATTTCGCCAGGACAAGTCATCGACGTCTCATCTCACGTCGGCGATGCATAGGCCGGCGCGGCGGCGGAATTGTTAAAATTATGCGTACTTAGGCTTTGCTTTTAATGTTGGTCTTTTGTTAGAGCAATGTTTAGGTCAACTGGCTCTGTTTAATTACTAAAATTTCTCGATTCAATAAGTATGGTATGTGTGTTGTACGCTCTTTTGTGTGCCCAATTTAGCGAGCGATGTTAAATTATGCAATGACGTACCCGAGGAAATTTCCACCAAAATTTGAATTATCAAACTCATCCCATGTGCGTAAAGCAGAAGAATAGGTTGCGATGCACACAACCGTTCAAAGTGAATGGTGTCCGGCGGCACCGCACGCAAAGTTTCCCTCCACATTTCAAAATTTTGGCCTACCGCCAAAATATCTACCTCCGCCCCCTCCCCCCTCCCCCACCCCCTTTTCTCCCCAACCACTAGTCACATTTACCTTGTTTCCTCCTTCTTTCCTTCCTTCCTTCCTAAGCTATAGCCGCTTCCTCTCTTGCTTCCTCGCTCTCGCCGTCTCGCATCCTACCGCCGGGGTCGCCATGGTCTTCTTCAATGACCTCTCCAGCGGTTCCTCCGACGATGACGACTCCTTCGCCCGGGTATGCCTCTCTTCTCACTCTCGGGCTATGACTTAGAATGAAGGATTTTAACTCGGCGGTCGACTTGAGTCATTTCTTCCTCTTTTAGCTCCCTAGGACCATCAGTTGCAACGAATGGAGCAGGGTGGCTGAAGATCTGTCTGCTCATTGTCACCATCAACACTACAAAAAAAAGACACATCTGTGACATTTTAGGCCGAACGAATTTTTTTTCTGTCATGCTTATGACACTTCTATGACGATAATTGTGACAAAACCCGGTATCATCATAGATGTGGTGGGCTCCTACTTCTATGACAAAAAATCATGGTAGAAAATGGGAATTTCGTCATGGGTGGGCCGGAGATGCAGCTGCATGACATTCTTTGGGCCGTCCATGATAGAAAAAACCGTGGTAGAAGCGAGGGCGAGGAAAATATCGAGGAGTTCCCGGTTACGGTGGGTGGTCGGGGGCGGCGATGCTGCGTTTCTCGTGACACGACGTCTGCTGCGTGTGCGAGGCATTGCGCTCTAAATGAACCCGAGTGAGGCGTTGGGCTCTAACTGAACCCGAGCGATTGCACTACAGGCTACGCGTTACTAAACCCGAGCAATCGATCGATGGCTGTTAACTAAACCCGATCAAGCGATTCCTTCGCTACTGCTGCTAACTGAAGTCGATCGAACCTGCTAGCTCTTGATGAACAGTGAGCGTTGTTGGGGGAGAGTGTTGGATGAACAATTCTTGATGGGGGGTTGGATGAATAGGAACCCGTGGTAGTAGAGGCCGTTGCCGCTGGATGAACAGGACCCCGATGGATCGAGCCGGTGGAGGGCTCGATGAACAGGACCCCGTGGAGGGTTGGATGAACAGGACGACCCCGTGGAGGGCTGGTTGAACAGTAGCCAGTGGAGGGCTGCATGAACAGTAGCCCGTGGAGGGGTGGTTGAACAGGATTCCGCGGAGAGGGCTGGTTGAACAGTAGCTGGTGGAGGAGCGCGCGGTGGAGGCTAGATGAACAGGAGCCTGTGGATGAACAGTCACTGGTGGAGGCTGGAGGAAGTCGACGGTGGAGATGAACAATATCCCGTGGAGTCCCGTTTTGCGGTATGCCACACCCCTCCCGATGAACAGGACCCCCATTTCGACCGTAGCGCTCCAACACAAGTCCGTTTCCTCCATTTTGAGGTACGCCACACCCCTCCCGATCAACAGGACCCTGTTTCGACCATAGGAGGTCCAAGAGAAGTCTGTTTCCTCCGTTTTGCAGTACGCCAAACCCCTCCCGATGAACATGATCCCGTTTCGACCGTGGTCGGTCGAACACAAGGCCGTTTCCTCCATTCTGCGGTACGCCAGGCCTCGTTTCCATCGGCTGTTCCATCCAAGCCGGTTGGCTCCCGATGAACACGACGACGCATTCCGTTCCAAGCCAGCCAGTTGCCTCCCCATGAACACGACGACGACGAAGTTTCTCCGTTCCGACCCAGCCATGTACACGAGCCCTGGCCGTACGTATGCGCGACTAGGCGTTCCAGACCCCACCCGTATGTACGTATGTGGCTGTATTTACTTTCTTGCACCCTAGCTGTACGTACATGTACATGCTACATGCGCGCCTCTACTACGACACGTGCGCCCCTCTACATCGACAAGTATGTACGTACACGTTCTCGACCAGAATGACAACGCTACGTACGCTTCGACCAGGTGGGTCCCGACTGTCAGGCACGTCCTTGCGTGCGAAGATGTAGCTGGTGGGTCCCAGCAGTCAGGGGGGTGAATCATTTTTTACCCGTAATATGGACGCAGTTCCTTGCGTGCGAAGATGTAGCTGGTGGGTCCCAGCAGTCAGGGGGCGAATCATTTTTTTGCCCTTAATATGCACGCACTTCCTTGCGTGCGAAGATGTAGTTGGTGGGTCCCAGCAGTCGGGGGGAACGTTTTTTTCGCGAAATACGGTGGCCCGTCCGGTGGGTCCCTGCTGTCAGGTGGAGGAATCATTATTTTCTGCGTAACAAGGTGGAACTTCCTTGCTGCGGCCATGGACCCAGCTGTCAGCCTCTCTACGTACAGTACTATTCCGATGGAAGTTGTTCCTTGACCACGTTGACCACGCCGCAGGGAGAGCACCAGGGCGGTGGACGACAGCGAGGCCTAGGAAGGGGACGACGCGTAGCCGGGGAAGACGCGGCAGTGGAAGCCCACGCGGATAGGAGTACGAGGGTTCACTGGTTCGGCTGCGGTGTGAGCCTACCGTCGCCGCAGGCCTGGCCAGCGGTGGGAGTAGTAGAAGGCGGTGAGGCCTCAACGGCAAAGATAGCCGCCACTCGGAGGCGAGGAAGCGGTCTCGGCCGCTGGTTTGGGCGGCTGGTGCAAGAAGACCAGCGATTGAAGAAGCAGCAGGACCATTCGATTCAAATCCAACGGTAACTGCTGCTAGAATCATTTATTGACTAAGTTGACAAAGCCCTGCGTACGCGCCAACTTAGTAGGCCCACAGGTCAGCCTCCGAACCGGTGCGCCCTAGATGCCAGTGGGAGGAATCATTTTTGTCGCGTAATAAGGAGGAAGTTGATTGCGTGCGGCCAGGCCAGCGAGGGAGTAGGGTGGGCCGGTGAAGCCTGCGCGGCATGACAGCGGGCCACAAGAGGAGGGAGCAGGCGGTCCCGCCGGTACTGGTTTAGGCGGCTGGTGCAGGAAGATCAGAGATTGAAGAAGCACGTCATCCATTGGATGGACATCCAACAGTCACTGCTGCTAGAATCGTGTGTTGACTAATAAAGCCTTGCGTAAACAAGTCAGCCTCGGAATCTGTGGCATGTACAACCCATTTGCTATTATTTTTATAATTTTTACTCATTTTCTAATTCATATGGAATTTATTGCAGCCCATTTTTAGAATTGCCGCCCATTTTCTAGTCAGTACCAGGGTTAAAAAATTGAACTAAAAATGTGCAAAATTTTGAAAATTCACAAATTTTTGCTGGGGAACAAAATATTCTTAATCCAAAAATAGTACATACTAAAACAAATTTAAAAATGAATTAGTACTATGTCATGTTAAAATCCAATGAAATATAAAATATCAGTGAAGAACAAAAACAAAACAAAAACTAATTTTCCCATTTACTTTTAACAGATACTGACCATACTCTTTGGCCAGGCCAGAATGCATCCCTCCTCGCTTGAAAGATTTGCAGCCCAGTAAGTCGGAGAAAGCAAATAGTCCTAGCTTGGGTATTCTTGAAAAAGAAATAATGGCCTACCTATTTTCCCAAAGAAAAAACTGCTGGGCTGGTCATGTTGTTAGACGGGCCACAGAGACCGCACAACCCAGTTTATAGCCTGCTCCTCCGAACAAATCTTCAAAAAAAAGTTGTGCAATTCTGTCGTTAATTGAATATACATTGAAAAAAATGTGGGTCCCAGATATCAGCAGGGTATGTTAGATTAAAAAAACGAGGGGTGCATCTGAGTAGTAAAAGAGGCGCTTGCTTGTGTTCGGGTGTGGACCTAGTGGATCCGTACTGTCATACTCACAACTACAGTCCTCTCCCGATTCACTATGTTGACAGGGCCGGATGGCGGCGCCGCGGCGAGCGCACCAAGGCGGAGGATAAAGTGCTGTCGTCAATTTGCTGGGCTGGGTTGGACATTCTTATTGAAAAATAAAAATGGACCGGAACTATTTACGACGTTGACTACGATTTGCATGGGTCCGCTGGTTGCAAGAAGAAAATGGTGGGAGAAAGAAGATTGGTCGCTATCTTTGCCTAAGAATTATATCGACTGAATGTAACGATACTATCATAGGAAATAATATCCTCCTGTTCAATCGTGAATTTAAAGAACTAGTGCATGAGCATTTACCTTTATTTATTTATTTATTTATTTATTTATTTACGTATTTATGTTTAGGGGGCCATGAGCATGTATCTCGGCCGGATTCATGTGAGAGCCCCCCTTCCAGTTAATTATGGGCTCCTCTATTGGGCCTTCATCAGTGGGCTGCATGTTATCTACAAGTGGAAAATGTGTTCCGTATGAAAAATAGTATGCGCTACGTACGGTACGGAGCACTAAAGGATCGGACCGTGCAATGACTTCCAAAACATTGTGTTTGTCGTTCTAACAACACATTTACTCAACCAACAGACGAAATATACTACTGATTGTACATTGAAAACAGCAGCAACCAGGGCTGGGGGTCACTGGTACGCGTGGGTCCTAAACAAACGGTTTTTAACCCCTTTCCGTGACGGCATTTGGAACCGTGGCCAAGTGAGTATGGGCGATAGGGGGGTCCTTCCCACACGACAAATAAACCGTCGGGGATAGGGCCCCTACAGTACTCCTACTCGTTTGTGCTCGCATTGCCATCGCAGTCGGTATTCTGTGGTGCTACATTTACGATGCGGGGCCCATCACAAACGGTTCACTATTATAGAACGTGCATGATGCACGGCCCATCACAAACGTTTCACCATTAAGAAGATTAGCTAATCATTGTACGAGTGTCGGACAGGATTACGAAACGCCGGACCGTCGTAACATCGTCGTACACGACAACTATCGCACACGCTATTCTGTGGTGCAACATTTACGATGCATACTTCATCAGAAACAGTTCATGGTTGCGAATCATGTACGATAAGGCAACTAATGCAAACGTTTAGTTTGCCCGCACCGTTTGTGATATTGTCTGACATCCCACATGCTTTGCAAACGACAACTGTGTGCATGCTAGCACACGTTTCCTCTCTGTGAACCATCTCGGATTATGGTGCATATCGCAAACGTTTGTGTTTTACCAACCGTGTGTGCTGTAACAACCTGGAGAGCCTAATTTCACCATAATGTAATTGCTGCTTTTCCAAATTGTACCGGATTTGGATTTGAATTTGAATTTGAATTTGAAGTTGAATCTATGCTAAAGCTTTATTCATATCCATCGGGTTCAAACAATCAATGCATTATTCGATTCATAGGTACATATGTTCAAGAATTACATAAGAACCAAATAAAGAATGACGAACCACAGCTGTATACTTGTACTACTAAAGATGGTAAAGAAAGAGGCGAAATATATTCTGGTTGCTGAACAAGGTGAAGCGGAATGCCCATATTGTGCCCTCCTCCATGCAGAAGGCACGCACGACTCTAGTCCAACCCCTTGTGATGGCCGACCGCCCATCCTTCACGGTCTTCATGAAAACATCTAGATAATCATCGTGTTCTGGTAGAAATACTTTAACCTTTGCATGCCCACCAATCATGTAGTCTGAGAGGTAATCTTGAGTAAACTGCTTTGGCAACCACGACAAAGGAAAAAGATTCAGACATTGTCATCTAACACAACTCATTATGGGCAGTAAAAAGAAGGCTGCAGAGTTCTTACTTACCGTCCTGTAGTTCGCTATTGTCTTGGATAGTGTAAACAAATAGTTTAATTGCCATCTTTGGACCCGTTTTACTAACAATCTTTATCAGCTTCCTCACTTGATGCTGGTTCATCGATATCTCATTGCCCCATACGCAGAAAGGGTCGAAACGCATATCTTTACCAATGACAAATGTACCTAAAAGCACCAAGTTAATATTAGAAGCTAAACAGCATTTGCACAATGATGTAGTACAACACTCTTTTATAATATGTCTATATATATCCGTATGTGGCAGTCCATTTGAAATCTCTAAAAAGATAAATATTTAGGAACGGAGGGAGTATCTTATAACATCCAATATACTCACATATTAGATGAATTAACATCTTATATTATGGGCCAGAAGGAGTTTAGTTGATTCTTACAAATTATCGGCAGATTAACTGTTGCTGTATCCATGGGTTACAGTCAGTTTGAGCTTGTTCAGGCTCAAATAGCTCTAAAGTATATCTAAACATGAGGGGTAGTTTGAGCTAGTTGCATCTATAACCCACCCAAAAAAACTATCCAACCCAAGATGTGCTAATTGGAGCTAGTTCTCCTAGTGCATTTGTTGTCAATCTAACCCTGCCATCCAAACAACTCTTTGGATGGAGTTAGTTCAAGGTTAGTAATGAGCTAAAAACTAACTCTAACATCTAGCTAAGTTGAGTATCCAAACAGGGTTGTGTTGTTGCTTGCTGCTGCTGCTCTTCTACGTATATCTAGACATCATTAGAACATTAATGTAACACTCTTCCTTGTTGCTATGTAGCCTAGGATTGCATATTTAGACATTAAGTACAGTGCATGTTGCTATCTAGCCTCAGATATATTACATATGGCCCTAGTTAACCTAACAAAAAAGGGTTGAGATATATTCAGTTAAAGTCCGATTCACCGATTAGTCCCTTATTAGCCGCCGGCCTATATGGTACCAGCTACCGATATCCTGAACAGTGAGCAGATATAAGCCATGGGATGAAACTACCCTCGATGGAAAACATCAGTCGTTCACAAAATTTTCCTGTGTAGGTACATCGAGAAGCATGTTAAGCACAACAGGCTAAACATCAACCAAAACTATACATGGCAGACAAAATAATCTCCAAAAGATAGCTTTAGTGTGCAGGTTTAAGCATGCTAGTAAGGCAAAACAAGTGGAAAGGTGTGCTAACTGCAATAGGCCTAACATTTAACAACAACCAAACATAGTCATTCAAACTGGTATTGTGCCGGTCTAAGTACACTGGTTATGGTTAAATTAAAATGGAAAGGCGTGTTAAATACAAGATGCAGCAACCAAATGTAGTCATTCATAGTGGTATTATTGAAACTGGTACTGATGAAATTGAACTGCACAGTTCATACTTGCACATGTAGAACATCACGTTGTGAATAACTGGAATAAACAAGGCATACTACGAACAAACAAAGATAGCATTTGAAACTGAACATATGCTAACTACAAACAACCGAACAATCAAACAAACTTTAAAAGAGGCATATGCTAGCTATAACAGGCTTAACAGAAGCAAATATATGCATTCCTATCGGTATGTTTTAAACTAGATTGATGAAATGTACTGCACAATAAATAATTGCACATATAGAGCATCACATTATGAACAACTGAAATAAACAAGGCATACTGCAAACAACCAGATATAGCAATTAAAACTGGACATATTCTCACTACACTACAAAAGGGACTCGACAAAACATATCATGGGTTTCCCCCTGTGAAGAGGCACGACAAAACAAATCATGGGTTTCCTCACTTGTCACAGATGGGCTCGTTCCCGTGCGAAGAGCACGGACCCTGGATGTGTTCCATGTTGTCCCAGATGGGCTCCTTCCCCTTGGATGAGAACGACTGCAGGGTGCCCTCCCTGATGTCGCAGACGGGCGCTTTCCCCTTGGAAGAGCAGATGGGCTCTTTCCCCTTGGAAGAGCCGCAGAGGGTGCCCTCGTCGTGGTCGCTGTCGATGAGGTCTAACTTGGAAGCTATGGATCCCAAGCCAGCGTTGCAGAACGTGTCCTTCAGAAATGAAAAAAGGGGCTCGATGGCGATGTAGAATGGAAAATTGTTGGCAGCGAGCCAGAGGAGATCAGCGGCGGGGCCATGGATGAGATCGACGGCGGTTGAACCCAAGGGGTTGGGGTGGGCCACTTAACCTGTGACACAGCCCGCCTTAGGCTGTCGCTGTTGATAACCTCGATGTCGTAGCCGGCGGTCGAGACATGCCCGCATACTCTAGCCCGCTGCTTGAGCGCCTGCCACCAATAATGGTCGTCAGCTTCCTCGGCGACGTCGGGCGAAGAGACTGCTATACACCTCTTTTGGGTCAGTCACTCCTCGAGCTCCACGGGAAGCGTAGCCGGGCTTAGGCTGCGACGCTCTGGAGTGGGGGATGGGGATGCGAATGGGGATCTATGGGGAAGGGGGCGTTTGGCAGGCGTCATCTAAGAAACTTAGGGTGGCCTGGGTATGGAGATCGGTGGGTAAGCTGCACGGGCAAACCGGCAGATGTTGACAATGGAGGCCTTGCGGCGGCGGGGACCTTGCTAGGGTCTCGAGCGAGGGAGGGTGTGTGCGTGTGTCTTGTGGCCTTGCCGAGGAGGTTTTGGTGTGTGTGTGTGTGTGTGTGTGTGTGTGGAGAGGCAGGGGTGTTTGAGGAAATGACGTGGGTACTGAAAATTTTACTACGCGGGAGTCAAACGCGGGAGTGAAATGCCGGGCTATTGAAAATTTTGATGATAGTGCATTGCACACGGTCCGGAGATAACAACAATGTGTTATGCAACAGAAAACCCCTCGAGGCGGACAAATATTTTCTAGGTATGCAGGCGGGATTGGGAACAAGAAACATCGCACGCGGTCCGGAGATAACAACCGTGTGTTACGAAACAGAAAAACCCTTGAGGCGGGTAGATATTTTCTAGGGATGCAGGCAGGATTGCGAACAAGAAACATCGCACACGGTCCGGAGATAACAATTGTGTGTTATGAAACAGAAAAACCCTCGAGGCGGGCAGATATTTTTGAGAGGGGAGCCTCGTGGAGCCCAATGTCTTGTCTTGGATGTGTGCGTGACAGGTGCACCGGCGTGGCACATGGTTAGTTTGAGTGAACCGTGTCTATTGCCTCATCCGACTTGTCTAATGTTCATAAATTTGGCGAAAAATGACGCGGGAGAGGGTCAGAACACGAACACACTTACATGTGGAACAAATTTTATGTATCAAAAGGGTGGTTTGATTTTCAAATACCAAATGCAACTTCGATGTGCTACCTCTCTCACAAAGTGCACGGTATTGCTTGCCCCCCTCGTGTAGGCACGAAGGGAATCCTAAGCTATGAATGCATGCCCCCTCCCCCCCACCCAAGGTTCACCTAGCAAAGTGCAAAGTAGCTAGCAGCCCCCTCCTCCCTTGTGTCGGCATGAAGGGAATCCTAAGCTATGAATGCATGCCCCCCAACCGAGGTTCATTCACCTGCAAAGTGCGAAGTAGCTAGCAGCCCCCCCTCCCTCGTGTCGGCATGAAGGGAATACTAAGCTATGAATGCATGCCCCCCCCCCACCGAGGTTCACCTAGCAAAGTGTGATGTAGCTAGCAGCCCTCCCTCGTGTCGGCACGAAGGGAATCCTAAGCTATGAATGCATGCCCCCCAACCGAGGTTCACCCTAGCAAAGTGCAAAGTAGCTAGCAGCCCCCCCTCACAATGTCGGCGAAGGGAATCCTAAGCTATGAATGCATGCCTCCCAACCGAGGTTCACCCTAGCAAAGTGCGAAGTAGCTAGCAGCCCCCCTCCCTCGTGTCGACAGGAAGGGATTCCTAAGCTATGAATGCATGCCCCCAACCGAGGTTCACCTAGCAAAGTCTTGAAGTAGCTAGCAGCCCCCTCCCTCGCGTCGCCACGAAGGGAATCCTAAGCTTTGAATGCATGCCCTGCCCCCCTCCCCCAACCGAGGTTCACCCTAGCAAAGTGCGAAGTAGCCAGGAGCCACCCCTCCCTTGTGTCGGCACGAAGGGAATCCTAAGCTATGAATGCATGCCCCCCAACCGAGGTTCGCCTAACAAAGTGAGAAGTAGCTAGTAGCCCCCCTCATGTCGGCATGAAGGGAATCCTAAGATATGAATGCATGCCCCCCTCACCCCCAACCGAGGTTCACCTAGCAAAGTGCGAAGTAGCTAGCAGCCCCCTCGTGTCGCCACGAAGGGACTACTAAGCTATGAATGCATGCCCCCAACCGAGGTTCACCTAGCAAAGTCTTGAAGTAGCAACCCCCCACACACACACACTTTCAGTTGGCGGGCCAGAGAGGCATATATCTCACCAAGATGGGTCGTAAAACGGACCAAGAATAATCCACCTTGGTCGTACCTCTCTCTTGTTGTTGGTCAAAGTGATGGCCGTCCATGCGACCCTGGAGATGAGCTAGCTCGCCAATAATCACGCAAGTAGCTAGTCCCCGTAGACAACCACTGCATGCGAAACTGGAACAACTTTGATGTGGCACTGTGATTTCAAACTAGAAATCCCCACACTAAGTGAGGGTTAGGTTGACGATGCATATGTATGTTACACCACACTTCAAGCCAACGACATGGATTCATGCATGGATGCGTGCATAGTATATGCGCTCAAACTTAATTAGGTCTAAATCTCACCATGACCTATACTACGATAACATGAACCAAATGAAGAATCCGCCATGGTAACCTATCTTGTTGTTGGTCAAGGTGATTGTCGGTGTCAAAACCGGTGGATCTAGGGTAGGGGGTCCCGAACTGTGCGTCTAGGCGGATGGTAACAGGAGACGAGGGACACGATGTTTTTACCCAGGTTCGGGCCCTCTTGATGGAGGTAAAACCCTACTCCTGCTTGATTAATATTGATGATATGGGTAGTACAAGAGTAGATCTACCACGAGGTCAGGGAGGCTAAACCCTAGAAGCTAGCCTATGGTATGATTGTTGTTCGTCCTACGGACTAAAACCCTTCGATTTATATAGGCACCGAAGAGGGTTAGGGTTACACAGAGTCTGTTACAATGGTAGGAAATCTATATATCCGTATCGCCAAGCTTGCCTTCCACGCCAAGGAAAGTCCCATCCGGACACGGGACGAAGTCTTCAATCTTGTACCTTCATAGTCCAGGAGTCCGGCCAAAGGCTATAGTCCGGCTACCCGGACACCCCCTAATCCAGGACTCCCTCAGTAGCCCCTGAATCGGGCTTCAATGACGACGAGTCCGGCGCGCATATTGTCTTCGGCATTGCAAGGCGGGTTCCTCCTCCGAATACTTCATAGAAGATTTTGAACACAAGGATAGTGTCCGGCTCTGCAAAATACATTCCACATACCACCGTAGAGAGAATAATATTTACACAAGTTCAATCTGCTGATGTATTCCGTAGCGTGACATCACACCACGGCCAATCCTTTATTCGAATCGTTTTTACTATCCCACCTCAGCGCGTTTAGCGAGGCGTTTTCCTTGGCACGTCTTGTCAAAGCAGAGATCGTGTCCCCTTATTCCGGGATTCTCATTAATACGGGCGTGGGTAACCCAGTCGTGCCCGTTGGCACTCCTCCTCTATCGAAGGCGAGTCCCGACGGTCCGCAGGGAGGGCTCCTGGTATTCAACCTCTTTATAAAGAGACCAAGGCCCCGCTCTTTTTCCTCAATCTCAATCGAATCCGCCCCTCGCTTCGAGTCCCAACACCCAAAGCTCCAGATTCATGCGCTTCGGACATTCGATGATGTCTGGCTCCGACCTTCAAGGCCGGTGGATGCCTTCCTCTGTCACGGAAGAAGACGTCCTAAAGCTAAGAGATGCCAGGTATCTAACCGGCGAAATCTCGCATAGGCTGCTTGCCCAAGGGCAGGTTATTCCCACTCCCAAGCCCGGTGAAAGCGTGGTGTTCGCGTCTCACTTCCTTTGGGGGCTATGCTTCCCGACGGACCCCTTCGTGAGGGGGCTCATGTTTTATTACGGGCTGGAATTTCACGACTTGGATCTGGAGTCCATCCTCCACATCTCATCGTTCATCGTCGTATGCGAAGCCTTCCTCCGCATTACCCCTCACTTCGATTGTGGCTCAAGACCTTCAAGGTGGAGCCGAAGATGATCAAGGGGCAACAGGCAGAGTGCTTGAGGGGCTGTTATAAGCAAGAATCTTGGCGCTTCATGGCCCGAGGGCTCTTTTCAAGAGGAGCTCGATCTATGGCAACAAGAGTGGTTTTATATCCACAGCTCGGGGGCACCAAATGGGTGGCGCCACCTGCCTTTCGCTCGGGTCCTCCACCTTGTTGGCGTCATGGGTCAATAAAGGGCTTGGTAGGGGTCGTCCAAGGGCGTGCCCTTGTTGCGAGCCGTATTCGAGACCTCCTAGAGAGAGATCAATCTGGTCGTAGTAAGCGCAGGTCATGCTGATTAATCGCATCTGCCGCCTGCAAACGTCGCCCTCTCCGCCTGTGGGAGTTCAATCCGGAGGGACCACGAGCTCTCCAACATTTTATGGGCGCAACACCCGTGGAGATGTACAAACTGTTCTTCGGATCACAAGCTATGTGTCCGGACTTGACCGAGGACGCGGGTCTGAGCTGCAATCGCCCAGATGCTCAAGTAAGTAGTCCCGTTCCCGGACACGCTATCCGTATTTTTATCATAAACTTTCCCTTAAAAGAGTTGTCCCTTAAACAGGAGTGGATAGCAAAAGCAAAACTGATCCGGTGTCCGGCCCCCCTCCCTGAGACCACGCCGGATCCCGTGTTAGCCAAGATGCCGGAGGCTGCACCTTTAGAAGAGGGCGAAGGGGGGAACAAGGAAACTACTGCCTCCGCGAATGAGGTTGTCAAGAAAGGAGGGATCGAGAATCCCTCCATCCAAGGGGAGAAGAGGACAGCCTCTGAAGATCCGGAGACCAAGGCCTAAAAGCGGGGGAAGAAATCTTCGCCAGAGGGTCCTGCGCCGGAAGATGCCCCGGCCGCATTATTTCCCCAAGGAGATCAGCCCTCCATGAGCCGTAAGTAGAGAGGGGAGTTTTAAAATAAGAGACATCCCTGTTTTATTTCTGAAGATGACCGAAATTTTACCTTGTAGTTCGGATCTCAGCCCTTCTTAGCAGAGCTCATCTTCAGGGGATCTTCATCCGGAGATGATGGAGAGCGAAACGCCTCCCCCTGTCATACCGCCTAGAGAGGCGGACGATACTGAGGTGTCGTCGTGGAGGGTTTCTCCGAATCCGGCAGGGATGGAGGGCGGTCGCAGGGCCCCCCAGAGCCCTCCGTGTCCGGCCTTCGAAAAAGGCCATCAGACGAGTCCGGCACCTCCTGGTGCACGGTCGGAGGAGTTGAAGGGTCTGCTTGGGCGAGTGTCTATCTCAGAGGATCACCGTGCATTGATGGGTACGGTGATTGAAAAAATTTCGTTCATGGAAAGCGGATTGTACGAGGCCGCCAGAAGTTTACTGACAGGCTTTGAGGTACGTGCAATGATGTACCTTTTGACGGTTCTGCATATATAAGATGCGCCCTATGTAGATAGTAGCCCCCGAGACTCGGTGCGTCTGTCAAGAATGACAGCGCGCCGAGGATCATAATCCCAGGTTATAATATGTCGTCCTTCCTATGTAGGTGGCGGAGCGTCCGGTGGCTAGCTGGACTGATGAATTTGCTGAACTAAAGCGGCAACTTGGCGTGGCGGATGCCGACATCGCGCTTGTCAACAAGCGGCAGCGAAGTCACAAGGTATCACGGTTTCTCCGCGGACACCGGGTAAGGGAGCTTGATGCCCATGCCTTACAACATGTATGCTTGATGCAGATGGTGCCGCTGCCATGGAGAACCTTCAGGCGGAGCTTGCCCGAGCAAAGGAGCAGGCCAGAAAAAGTGATGCTGCTGCCTTAAAGGCGACCGAAGAGCTAAAAGCCGAACAGGCTGCTCACTGCCGAAGCAAGAAGGAAATGGCCGAGATGGCCGTGAAGTTGAAGAATGCTACCGACCGCTGCGAGCTTCTTGAAAAGAAGGTCGGCGAACAAGAGGACTGAAGAAGGCCACCACCGAGGCCAAGGATGCTCGCTCTGCGATGAGAGCTATGAAGGAGGAGCTACGTCAGGCCGAAGATATCGTGGCTGGAAAGCCCTTTCTGCTGCGGAGGAAGTTCACAGATCCTAAATATGCTCAGTTGGACCGGCTGTGGAGTAGTGAGGATGCTTATCTGGACTTGGCGGTGAGTGCCGCGAACGTGGCCGAACACTTCGGAGATCAGAAGGATCACGAGATGGAAGAGCTTTTTTGGTCGCAGTTCCGTAATCCCGAGCGTCCACTTCCATTAACAGATCGTTTGGCCGAATGGGCTGAGCTGAATAGGTTATCCGGACTTGCCATGAAGAATGTCGTGACTCATTTGTGGCCGAAAAGGCCTGAGCCGAAGAGTTATTTTGGCTTGGTGCAGCAGTTCCTTGGTGGGGTGCCGCATATCAAAGCAATGAGGCGGTCAGCATGCATAGAGGGTGCGGATGGCTCTTGCCGTGTCAAGACATCTTGGCGGAGATGAAGGCCACCGATGTTGCATCCCAAGATTCGGACGAAAGCCGAGTACTGTTGAGCACTATTTTCGTGAAGTTCTGCGGGCGCTCGTTTAATAGAGGCAGCGATGCTCGAAGGATATTATGTTCGAATAACATGTATTATTGTGAAACAATGTTTCGATCGAATATAAAAAGCTTTTTATACTTGTGCCTTCAAGAATTAAAATACCTCATGTGTGGCCGTTAATGTATATGTGTATATAACTTTGAAAGATGGCGGTCTTTGGCTTCAAATTTACGCATATAATGCGGGGGTGTTTGCGAGCGCCTTTTCACACTTGATCCAACGTCTTGGTCCTACAAAGGAGGTGATAAGCGCATCAAACTAGGCAACCGGACTATAATGCTTTATCACTTTCACTTAGCCATAGGAGTTCGGCGGTGGGGCTACTATATAGCCCCTAGGGGCACCGCGCTCACCCGAATTCGGGGCGCGTATGTGCCTGGCCGGGAAACGGGCCCTTCGTCAATGCGGAGGAATTCTAAAGATTCCAGCGGGTCATCGAGTGGTTGACCAGTCTCACGCCATATCATGATAGTCAGTTTTTGGCTTTCTCTACTGAGGTGCTTTCGCTTTGGCGAACCGGGCACAATCGCAGTAGTTCTCTTGGTGCCGCATTAGCCGATAGAGCGGAACGTAAGGCAGCAAAACACAGGAGCCGGGCAAACACAACATTTGACCAAAGACATGATTCGGAGATGATGCATATAAGGCCTAACTCGAGAAGCCGAACACTCCCTAAGGTATTTGGTCTTTATGAAAACGGGTCGAACAATCGCCCTTCGTAATAAGCCCACGGTGTCGAATGCAGCGCGAAATTCAGCGTGGCCTATGCCAAAATGCCGGCCTCCTCCTCGGTTATAGCAAGAAACCGGGGATGTGTATCAACAAGAGACAGTGAAAAAGGTTTACGCGGGGTCTTAATCTGAAAAGAATCCTTGCGATGGGTCCCTCTTGCGTCTGCGCTTTGTGTCTCCGTTGTGCATTATCACGGGCCGGGTGTATACGATGTTCATCTGTAAAAGAGAGGAACTTAGTTGAAAAAGGCCGTGCAAAAATGTATGTTATATTAAATAAACGAAGTACAATTCAAAAAATGAATAAAATTGAGCTTTATGGTCTCATGTTGCGGAGCCCCTTGTATGGGGGGTATGTCTGGTAAGCCCTTGTATGTTTACACCGGACTCGTCCAGCCGTGTCCGGGGTCTAGACGATCTGTCTAAGTGCTTTTATTGATGAAGCATGTTTATTGTGTGGTTGTCAAGGAAACCGCACAATTTTCCAGACTCGAGGAACCCTCGATGTTTCCTTTTAACGAGATGATGCCGCGTGGACCGGGCATTTTAAGTGTAAGAGATGCATAATGCGGTATTGCGTTAAAGCGGTAGCTTCCCATCCCAATAGTGCTTGATAGCTACTTGTAAATGGGGCGAGGTGGAAGGTTAACTTTTAGCGGCGGAAGTTGTCGGGTGAGCCGAACACAACTTATAGCAGAAGAGAGCCCGTACAATGGGCATATGGGCCTGGCATTACCCCTTGAAAGGAAGTGTTGCTATGGCGAAATTTGGCTGGGTCTATCCCCATTTTGCGGATTGTGTCCTGATATAACAGGTTTAGATCACTGCCGCCGTCCATTAGGACTTGTGAAAATTGGAGTCCGCCAATTATCGGATCTAATATCAAGGCAGTCCAACCTGTATTCTGTATACTTCTAGAGTAATCCCGATGGTCGAAGGTGATTGGTTTTAACAACCAGTGGCGGGACTCCTCCGGGATAGGCCGTATGGTGCATACCTCTATGGGCGCCGCTCTATTTTTCCCTTTTGTCACGTGAAGTGAGTTTACTGTTTTGATTTCTTGTGGGAAATTCTTTTGTTTTCTGGTGCTCTGCTTTTGGGGTTCGTCATCGTCCTCGCTTGGTGTGTCGAGCCCTTGTGTTCAGCGTTGAGTTTGTCGGACTGCTTGAAGACCCAACAATCTTTGTGGGTATGGTTTGCGAGCTTCCCGGAATCTTGTGGATTTGGCATATCTTGTCCAAGATTTTGTTTAAGTTAGATAGCTCATCCTGTTATCCTTAAGGGGCAGCTTTTATAATTCTGCCGAGAGCTTTTGAATCCGGCGTTGGTATCGTGATCTTGGGCTGTGTCCCTTGGTCGACCTTTGGTCCTTCTGCGTCGTGGTTTCCCATTTCCATCCCTCGACTACGGATGTACTTGGGTCGCTGGTGCTGCATCTTGCCGACCAGCTATCCTCTCCAGCATAAGCGGGTCATGAGGCTTGTTAATGCGGCCATTGTTCTTGGCTTTTCTTGGGCGAGGTGTCTGGCGAGCCATTCGTCTCGGACGTTGTGTTTGAAAAGCTGCTAAGGCTTGGCGTCCGGACAATCGACTATTTGGTTCTTTTTAGTAAGGAATCTGTTCCAAAATTTCGGGCTGACTCTCGGGTTGTTGAGTTATGTGACTTAAATCGTCGGCATCCGGAGGTCGGACATAGGTCCCTTGAAAATTTGCTAAAAGCATCCTCGAGCTCCTCCCAACTTAAAATGGTGTTTTCGGGAAGGCTTTTAAGCCAATGCCGGGCTGGCCCTTTGAGCTTGAGGGGTAAGTATTTTATGGCATGGAGATCATCTCCTCTAGCCATGTGTATGTGGAGGATGTAATCCTCAATCCGAGACTCGAGGTCTGTTGTTCCATCGTATGCCTCTATGTTTACGGGCTTGAATCCCTTTGGAAATTCATAATCCAGCACCTCATCGGTGAAACATAGGGGTGTCGGCACCCCTATATTTAGGTGTACCGTGATGTTCGGATACTTGATGTGTTGCATTTCTTACTAGAGCTTGCTTTCTTGGCCCATAGATAGATCTAATCGGGCCATCTTTTGATCTTGAATCCATGTGCGGATCGCGTGCGGCTTAATGCGGCACCGTTTGCCGCTCTCTGTTTGCCATAGGGTCGTCCATCCGACCGGGTGGCCTCTTTGGTTTTTGATTGCGGGGGCTCTACGGCCTCCTCATCAAATTCAGGCAGTAGTTTTTGCTTTGGGTAGCTCTTTGTTCGGCGACTGTCGCCGTATTTGTCTCTTGATGTTGAATACTTTGCTCCATCTGATTCTGAGTGCATCTTCCACTGTTTTGAGCTTCCGCTTCTGCTTTTTCAGGCTACGTGCAGTGGCAACGAGCCTGTTGTGGAGGTTCTTCTGCTCCAGCAACTTGTCCGTCGTGAGATCGTCGCATCGTTATCTTCGCCAGGGACGGGTTGTTTATCCAGATTGTCCTGTTCGGACGGTTGCTCGATAGCATGTACATCGTCCACCGGTTCGCCCTGCTCTATGGCTGGGTCTGTATGGCTGTTGTCTTTGTCGAGGCGGGACTTTGAGCGTCGCTTACGTCGCTGTTTTGACTGCTTTTCGAGGGAATGATCCTTCGTAGCGTCCCGTTGTTCCTCATCGTCGCTTCCTTTAGGTGTGTCCACCATGTATACATCGTGAGATGAGGTGGTTCTCCAGTGCCCTATAGGTGCTGGTTCATGTTCCTCCACTACATCGTCGTCCATACCGTCGATGTCTTCGGAGTCGAAGTCGAGCATGTCGGTTAAATCATCGATAGTGGCTATGAAGTGGGTGGTGGGTGGGCTTTGAATTTCTCCGTCGTCCGCATCCCAACCTTCCTGACCATAATCCAGCCAGGCTCTCCGATAAAGAGAGAGACTTTAGTGAATTCAGGATGTCGCCAAAAGGCGAGTCTTTGAAAGATGTCCATGATAGTGAATTCCATGATCGGCCCAATCAGATTCGATTAGGCGAAGCGCGGAAGGCTCGGAGTCCGGAGAGGAGTCCGGCACATTGGAGTCCTGAGCCATAAAGGGCGGGGTAGGTGTCTGGCTCAATCGCCGTAGAGATTGCAGCCCTCGAGGCGGTGTCCAGCCACCCGCCCTCGATCGGCGATCGGCTCGAGCTAAAAGGTCGGGCGGACAGTGCGGCCTCCAGACACCGCTCGGCGGCAGAGCTAGATCATGCCCCTCGTGGCCGGTCTTGGCGGCGCGCTTAGGCTGTGGCTCGAACCCGTCGAAGATCAACTCTCCGTGATGTCGGCCGTGTAGTTCAAACTTCCAAATCTGACACGGTGGCGGGGCATAGCTTTGAATCTGCTCCGGATGGCCAGCGAATTAGCCCAGCGATGCAAAGCCGCCCGAATCTGAAGATCTGTCCGGGAGAAAAGTCTCACCACAGGCGCATCGTTGTTGATGATCGGAGGAGCCATCGGTCCTAAAGATGACGACATAGAGGAACTCTCAATGAAAGCACCAATGTCTGTGTCAAAACCGGCAGATCTCGGGTAGGGGGTCCCGAACTGTGTTTCTAGGCGGATGGTAACAGGAGACTTGGGACACGATGTTTTCACCCAGGTTCGGGCCCTCTCGATGGAGGTAAAACTCTACTCCTGCTTGATTAATGTTGATGATATGGGTAGTACAAGAGTAGATCTACCACGAGATCAGAGAGGCTAAACCCTAGAAGCTAGCCTATGGTATGATTGTTGTTCGTCCTAGGACTAAAACCCTCTGGTTTATATAGGCACCGAAGAGGGTTAGGGTTACACAGAGTCGGTTAAAATGGTAGGAAATCTATATATCTGTATCGCCAAGCTTGCCTTCCACGCCAAGGAAAGTCCCATCCGGACACGGGACAAAGTCTTCAATCTTGTACCTTCATAGTCCAGGAGTCCGGCCAAAGGCTATAGTCCGGCTAACCGGACACCCCCTAATCCAGGACTCCCTCAGTGATCATGGATGTCCACGCGGGCCCACGAATATATAGGCTTGTCGCCGATAACCACGCGAGGGAGTGTATCGTTCGAAGGAAACCACTACATGCATATGTATGGAGGTGATGCATGCATGCATGTTTGAATACACAACATTGATGTGGCACGTGTGTCAAAAATCGTACACTAGCTCCCCAGACAGAGCGAGATCGGTTCATGATGTGTCGTTGTACTAGCGACTCCGACTCGATGGGAGGGATTCATGCGTACACATGCATGTGTGTGTGCTCAAATTGTATCATGCATGTCATCCCAGAGCAACAATAATAATCCCCTCCTAAGTCAAATTAACCTCTCTTGTTGTCAGGAAAAAAAGTAGTGATGGACCAAGCGGGCCCACAAATGGAAAGCATCGATATCACTGATAACCGCTTAAGTGGGTGCGAGAGGACAACCACCACCGCTTTGCATGTGGGCCAAACATATATATGTTGAATACCCAAAATGCACAACTTTGATGTGCCACATGCCTCAAAACCCTAAACCATGCACCCACACAGAGTGAGGTTCATATCAAGCGTACTACATATGATGGTCCCCTTCCCCCCTCTTCGCCGCATACTATATGCTCCTGCCGTAATATATGTACAACCCAAAAGAATCCTCATCGATGGTGAAATTAATTAACCTCTCCTGATGTAGGTCAAAGTGATGCATGCATGCATCGGCGATGGCCTCGTGGGCCCACAGATGGAAGCGTCACACGTGAGTGTCCTAGCTAGGATATGCATGTAGCCCAAAAAGGTGTTGTGTTATGTTTGAATAACCAATTTCACAATTTTGATGTGGCACGTGCCTTGGTAACCAAAAAGTCCCGACACTGAGTGAGGTGTACTTGTTCACGGACACGTACGTATAGTATATATGCTAGTCCCCTCCCACCTCTTCAACGCGTACTATATACCACGATAACACAAACAAAAAAGATTCTACCTTGCTGGTCAAATTAACCTCACTGCCGGCTGTTCATCAAAGTGATGGACGATGACCTCGCTGGCCCACAGAAAGCGTCACACGCGAGTATCGAGTGTCGTTTAGGACAACCATCAACTGCATGTGGCCAAAACATTTATGTATGAAAGGGTTGTGTAATGTTTTAAATAATGATTTCACGACTCTGATGTGGCACCGGCCTACCTAACAAAACGGCCAACCCACATGGTGGCTCACAACTCGTAGTGTACTACGAGCCACCCGCCACCCAAGACGCACACACCCACACACACACCGCGAATCCACCGCAACTATGATGCATGTTAAATTAATTATCTCGCGGTGAAAATACATGTTACCAAAGGAGGGACATTTTAATTTCAAAAAAATCACAGAGATCATTAAGACGTTTTAGTACATTGATTGATTGATTTTCTACGGGTATAATGTGCAAAAAATCAAATTTGAGCAACATGCACACGTGACAGTGCACCTAAATGGATTGCAAAGACACATGTGTCTCACTGGGTGCATGTTTACTCCCCGTGCAACAAATTCCAAACATTGAGAATCTTGATTTTTAAATTCTAGTACATCCAAAACTTATTTGAAGTTCATGAAAATTATCGTGTTGTCATATGGACACCAATACAAAGTGGCATTGTACTTTTTTTTGTCAAATTTGAGACCAGTTTTGATGTAATCCTTATCTAATTACAGACGGGAGATTATTAATAATCGGGAACCAATATCCCAAATGGATTATTTATTCGAACCGTGAGCGTTAGACCAACAATGGATACGTGCCATGCTTTGGTTAAGCAATAAAGCAAAAACATTAATCATCCAAATAGAAAAACAATATATGTGCCACGGCGCGACCCATGTGGCGTGCGAGCAGGCGTGAGTTGACGGGACGCATGCGAGCAGTCCGCCGCGCAGGCAGACGGGGAGGCATGCGTGTAGGTGTGTGAATTGACGGAGGCGTGCTTTCGCCTTGATGTCATCGGGAGGCGTGCGAGTAGCTGTGTGAAACTTTGGTAGGCATGCCAGCAGTCCGGTGCGCAGGCTCACCGAGGCGAGCCATTGGTTTAACTGCCGCCCGCCTCTCTCCCACAACTCCCACTACTCCATATTAATGGTGCGCCCGAGCGGCCGCACCCCCCATCCTTGCTACACACACACAATCCTCTCTCTCTCCGCTTGCATCCTCAACGCCGCTCTCAGTCCTCAAAGCCGTCAGTGTATGAGGATTCCGCCGAAGCGCCCCATCGGAGGGAGTGGCGATGCCGGGCTACTAAAGCACGGGGAGCACGGCGTGGAGATGGAGACAGAGGTTTTCGTCACCGCCAGCGAGTTATCGCTGTACCATGACGTCATCGACGGCGTCGAGTTTCCACAGCCGGAGGCGGAGTTCCACACCTACTCCGACGACCACTCCGGCGATGATTCCGGCGACAACTCCGGTGACGACTCCGACGACCACTCCGGCGACGATTCCGACGACGACGGACAGCTGGTTAGTCATCTATACCCATTTATGTGTCAAATAGATCATAGGGTTTCTCTGGTTACTCCTGCCTCCCCCTTTTTGGAATATAAATCCTATGGTTATGTTCTCCCAATCCATGAAATCTGAGTAAGTTTCGCTAGATCCGTCTAGTGTATTTATTGTTTGAATGGTACAGGTGATAAGTGATTAGTTGTTTCATCTGTGCAAATGATTTCTGCTAATAATCCGACTAGGATTAGTGTTCGTGCTAATAATTCCTAGCCGGGGCTTAACAATTGATTTTGAATGACCTACATATGTTTGTGCCATTATTTTCGTCAAGATTGGTCTGTACAGAGGAGGTACAAGAGGAAAATCATGAGGGAGCTTTATGCGGGAATGCATAACAGGCGTATTTGGACCTGGACCGGCGGCTATGGATGCCCATTTTGCAACCAGAAGCTTCATGACGCATATCTAAGTGTTCTGGCGCATGCAAATGGACGGGCTGTTGGCTCCTTCAAGCAGAAGTATCCTCGCAAAGTGGCGCACGGCGCGAACGCCGAGTACCTGGAGAAGCTTCAGGATCGTGCCGGCCGCATGTGAGATGAGATGTGGATGGATCAAACTATGTACACTTGAGTATGCTTAATGACGGTTGAACTATGTACTTATGGTTGAACTATGCTTATGTACGTGTACGCTTATTATCTATGTTTGAGTATGTTAAATATTTCGCCAAATTTTGGTAAAAAATACAACGGGGGACCAATAAACCAGGACGGAGGTAGTACGTCAATCACACACGGTTCCGAAAATTGGAACCATATGCAATGACTTTCATTTTGCCTGCTACGTCAATCACACACGGTTCGCTCTAGCAAACCGTCGCCCCCAAAATTCTTTGTGGGACAGAAAACCTTCACCACCCAATCAGAAAAAGAAAAAATAAAACCCTCACCATCCCCACATCACAAAAACCCTCACCCGGCCCGCTAGCCCCTCGGCCCCTCCGGTACGTTCCTCATTCACACCTGCACAAGCTCCTCCGCATATATGCCATGGCACCGCCTATCGCGGCGGTAAATACTTAGCTCGACGCCTGCCGCCAGGCTGTGGGCAAAGCCCACCGGATTTTGCCACTTCCGCTTGTCGCCGCCTATCGCCATCGACTTTCTCGATGCTGCTCGCGGTCGACCCAGCTCCGCTCTATTGGGAAATCTGTTGTACTGAGGGTTCTTTCTCATGGACGACAAGGTAGCTAATTTAAAGAGATATTATCTCATCTCTTATCCCAGTTCATCTGCCTCCTTTAATTACCCGGCAGAAATCGCCATGAATTCATTTTTATTCGAGCTGATTTGAGGGTTTTCTTTCATTCATAGAATGTACAGTGCGCCGACACTTCAGGACTTTGCTACCGCCGCCAGAGATTCCATCTCACCGTACCAGATAACTTGAGGACGCGCGTGATATGTTCAATCTCACCCTAAATCTGTTGGCATGGCCTACTTTCCTGAACATATTCTAAATATTGCTACATTTGGATAAAAGGTGCCACATGCACCACATAGGTCAAAGGAGATTTATCCCCTCTTATTTCTATATTAGGCAAATTAATGATGTATTGTTCTTTCGATTACTCTCATTTTTCCATGACATCATGTTTACCCTATCTGTTTAATTATAAATTTTTGTCCTTCAATTTCAATGGTTGTACTGTTCTTTCAATTTGGGCCCATATTTGCATGTTACCATATTTTGTTTAACAATCCTACCATTTTCTGCAAAACATCCCTCGCTATGCAACAGATTATGTAGTGCACAATTTTTCCCTTTACATAGATCAAGGCTCCAGGGATGTCATACTGCACACAAACCATGGATCTACAATCATTGCTACTGTAAGATTTGATGAAAGTGGTGACTCCTATTTTGGCACTGGCTTTTGGAATGAAATTGCAAAGTTTTATGTACTGAAAGCTGGCACTAAAATTGCACTGCACATAAAAGGGCCTGGTCATGAGATATATGCTAACTTCCCCGACAAAATCATCCGTCCAGACTTTGTTTGAAGTAAGTTTTCTTTTCAACTATCTGCATATGTTGACTTACCCAGCAATATCAAATGAATTGTGTAGTATTTAAGCAACCAATTGTTATTTCCTTTTCTTACTATATTCCTACCTAATAACTTCTAGTTACCAATGCACTTTTCTATTGCCCTGTTTTAACTAAATATTCCCTGTACTCCCATTTCTATCAGAAAGCGCAGCTGACAAGGAGACTCCAGAGGTGGAGAACGGGGCTGCCAACAAGCGGAGGCGGGGTGAAGGTTCCTGAAGATGGAGTCCAGACTCTAGAAACCACTACAAAAACTATTCCACCGCCTCTATCTTGGTAAGAGTAGGTGAAATTTTTGAATTGAGCCCTTTAAACTAGAAGGGAGGTAGTAGTAGTCTAATAGCTAACCTTGTTGTGATGACTAGATCGGACATGGCACGCACCTGGACGGAGGAACTAGTCTGCATTGTGCATTTAAGTTTTGTCTGAAGTCAATGTACTTCTACTTTAACCAAACTTATAAAAATCTACATCAACATTCACAATGTCAAATCAATATTTTTATACTCATTATAATCAGTATTGTAGATATTGATATTTTTAGTATAAATTTGGTCAAAAACTTTGCAAACGGTTGACATAAGTAAAAAGGATCAGAGGGAGTATCATGCATGCGGAGTAGGCAAAAAATTGCTCATTTATACCGGTCGAAGTCTCAAAGGGCGCAACTGCGCGAGGGAGGCGAAGGTCGTGGGAGGCGCGACGATTGAGGGAATTAAGTGAAGTTACATCCACGCGTCGGCATGGCGTGCGAACAGGCAGAAGCTATATCGTCAGGCCTACGATATGGGTCTAGTAGACATGACATCTAGTGGGTCCCGCATAGTACTCAAGAACTCTTTGGGGGCTTGCAGTCGTTTATCCATCGGGCAAGCCAACAACCCCACGTCGTTCGCATGCCCTACTCGTCCCCGTCTTCTACCTTACAATAGTTCACTCCCAGTCGTCCCATCCTTTAACATTACACCAGTTCAACTTCTCCTAACCCTCCTCAAAAATCCATGGCCTCCCAAATCTCCATGGTCGCCGCTTAGTACCAGGTTAGAGCCATCACCGGCATGAGTTCATCGTCATCTACGCCCGTGGATCCGTGACGGTGAAAGCATGCCTTGCTCGCTTCCTAATGACCCACAAGTATAGGGGATCTATCGTAGTCCTTTTGATAAGTAAGAGTGTCAAACCCAATGAGGAGCAGAAGGAAATGATAAGCGGTTTTCAGCAAGGTATTCTCTGCAGTAATCTTTGAAATAAGTGGTAACAGATAGTTTTGTGAGAGGATAATTTGTAACGAGCAACAAGTAACAAAAGTAAATAAAGTGTAGCAAGGTGGCCCAATCCTTTTTGTAGCAAAGGACAAGCCTGGACAAACTCTTATAATAGGAAAAGCGCTCCCGAGGACACATGGGAATATCGTCAAGCTAGTTTTCATTACGTTCATATGATTCGCGTTCGGTACTTTGATAATTTGATATGTGGGTGGACCGGTGCTTGGGTGCTATTCTTACTTGAACAAGCATCCCACCTATGATTAACCTCTATTGCAAGCATCCGCAACTACAACAAAAGTATTAAGGTAAACCTAACCATAGCATGAAACATATGGATCCAAATCAGCCCCTTACGAAGCAACACATAAACTAGGGTTTAAGCTTACGTCACTCTAGCAACCCATCATCTACTTATTACTTCCCAATGCCTTCCTCTAGGCCCAAAAATGGTGAAGTGTTATGTAGTCGACGTTCACATAACACCACTAGAGGCTAGACAACATACATCTCATCAAAATATCAAACGAATACCAAATTCACATGCCTACTAATAGCAAGACTTCTCCCATGTCCTCAGGAACAAACGTAACTACTCACAAAGCATATTCATGTTCATAATCAGAGGGGTATTAATACACATATAGGATCTGAACATATGATCTTCTACCAAATAAACCAACTAGCATCAACTACAAGGAGTAATCAACACTACTAGCAACCTACTAGTACCAATCCCGGACTTGGAGACAAGAATTGGATACAAGAGATGAACTAGGGTTTTGAGAGGAGATGGTGTTGGTGAAGATGTTGATGGAGATTTCGCTCTCGGTGAGAGGAGGCGTTGGTGATAGCGATGGCGATGATTTCCCCTTCCGGGAAGTGTCCCAGCGAGAACAGCTCTGGGAGCCCTAGATTAGTTCCGCCAAGGTTCCGCCTCGTGGCGGCGGAGTTTCGTCCCGAAGGTTGCTTCTTTTTTTCTCATCGAAAGACCTCATATAGCGTAAGATGGGCATCGAGAGCCACCGGGGGCCCACGAGGTAGAGGCGCGCCCTGAGAAGCGCGCCCCCACCCTCGTGGATAGGGTGTGGGCCCCCTGGTCTTCATCTTTGGCAAGGATTTTTCATTATTTTTTATAAGATGTTCCGTGGATTTTCAGGACTTTTGGAGTTGTGTAGAATAGGTCTCTCATATTTGCTCCTTTTCCAGCCCAGAGTTCCAAATTTCATTCTCCTCCTTATGTAAACCTTGTAAAATAATAGAGAATAGGCATAAGTATTGTGACATGACGTGTAAGAACAGCCCATAATGCAATAAATATTGATATAAAAGCATGTTGCAAAATGGACGTATCACTTCCTATGCATGGTCAACAGTTCAAAGGATGAGTGGGTCGCTGGGCTAGATGTTGAGTACACCATAGTCCTGGAAAGCGAGAAGATTCTAAAGGAGGCAGAGAAGAAGAAGCCCGCCATGATCCAGGTTTGCGTACATAACATGTGCTTGGTCTACCACATATGCCATGCCGACGTTGAGTGCCAAGATTTTAAGAACTTCCTCAAGGACGAAAGAGTGAAATTCGTTACTTTAGACTTTAGGAACGATAGGGATATCCTGGGTCAGATAGGCCTCGTTGTAGGCCAGCCCTTCGATCTCCAGAAGGCTAGCCTAGTGTCCTCCTCTCAGCCTTCATTGCTGACCCTGGCAGCAGCCATGATTGATCCTTCGTACGCTAAACTGAAGAAACCTCACCACAAGTTTCATCATGCATGAGAGTCAAAGATAATAGACGAAGATCACATCCTGTACGCAGCAATGGATGCAGACCTTTGTTTAAATATCTACAAGGGTTGCATGAAGAAGCAGAGCCCAGTGTCCGGTTCAAGCAAAGAAGCGGCAGCAAAGAGGAAGAGGAAGAGGGACGAGGACGAAGTCGAGGATGTGGACTCGGACTCCGAGTATGGTGGCAGTTCCGTCGCTCATGCCGGTTCTTGTACAGTGTCAAGCAGACTAGTTGCTTAGTTTTATTTTAGGGGTGTGTTGTGCTGAGCCCCCAGCAGAACTATGTTTATGTTCTTTCTCGTTATTTGAACTTTATGTTCTTTCTCGTTATTTGAACTCTGTAATACATACAGTAGTACTAGTACTATGTCTTACTACTGTTCTTCTTGCAGTTGGTACTACTGCTCGTATCTTTGTGTTCCTACTGTACTTAATACGTTTGTACTAGTAGTATAATTTGGGTCAGTCGATTTGTGAAAGAAGTTCATCGGAGCGAAGGAAGAAGACGGCAGAGAAGCTACCCCAGTATCTATATTAGGGTGGCAGGGTGCCCATGATCTATTTATGAGTGTTGGGTGTGGAATGCAGTTCGTCGAAAAAAATGGATCGTGCCCGGGGTTAAACAAATAGCGGAGGTGGGGGGAGCATGGCGGTACCAGGCGGTTCATGGGAGGGCGGGGCAGCGGCGGCAGACGGTTAGGCGTGTGGCAGGCTGAGAAGATGAACAGTGCATCAATTTCGGAGGTTGAAGAAGCCCTTCTAGCCATCCATGTTGCATCCAACGGCTCACAAGAGTCGACTGGCCCAAATTGCTCCTTCAGATTGCAGGATCCACATGGCATTCAAGGTCACGAAGGTAGATGCCGCGTCCGCACCTGGTTTGCGGGCTCGACGCGGGCGCGACCGGCTTGCAACGCGACAGCCACCATGCGCGCCTCCTCCGTGCGGGCGGAGACGACAATGACACGCTAGTTCCTCCTCGCCGACGTGCTGGAGCACGCGCTTGTCCTCCTCTTCGTACGCTGCATGCATAGACGCGGCTCCACCAGCTGCTCACGTGCTTGGCAACGTGGCAACTCGTGAGGAGGGACTGCAGACGACGTGAGTGGGCGAGCCTTCGGCTTCATGGTACAGGGATGGCGGCGACACGACGGTGATGGGCGAGAAATGGTTGGCCGGAGCAGGCGGGCACCGGCATGCACAACGGCGGCGACGGCATATTAATGAGTGCGCGTATGGGAGCTTAGTTTAGTTTCATATAGGGTTGGTCAAACTTAAAAGAAAAATGTACTAGTACACGTAAACATTAGACTGAGGCAATCCTCAAAATAAAAACATTCGACTGAGGCAGCGCTCGTAACATCCCAAATTTTCAATTTGGAATGTTATACATAGGTCATCATATGCATATCATATTTTATTTGCATTTCGTTTGTGATACTAGAAATCCTAAGCAACTCACGGACCCACGGAGAGATTTGGGGATTTCACTATTTTCATATTTGAATTTTTCTCAAATTCGGAAAGAGGATCACTTTGGTTTTAATTTTTCTCTCCAAAATATTTCCAATATAAAAATAAAAGAGAGGAGATAAAATGACTTCTCCAAAATAAAAGAAATATTGGAGGAAAAATGTTAAAATCCAATAAATATTTTATTTGGATTTTTATTGCTATTTTATTTGAATTAGAAAATATGCATTTTTCAAAATTGCATTTTTTTAGGACAGAAAAATGTTCACTTTGTTCTAAATATTTTATTTAGACGGCGAAAATTGTTTTTGGCATTTTTAGAATTATTTATTTATTTATTTAGGATTTTCTTCGGTGGAATTATTTAAAAAAAATCTACGGACCGAACTGGGCCAAAGCCCAGCCGGCCCGCTCGCGCCACCGCCTCCCGCTCCGACTCAGGACCGGAGTCACGAGCGCCCGCGCTGCCACCGCCGAGTCCCGTCGGGACAGCCTCTCGAGGTCGTGCCCCTCGCCCAAGCCCCCACGCCCCGAGGCCTTTATAAGCGCCGCCCCCGCCGCCTCTTCCGCCACCGCAGCCACCGCCGCCTCCCAAGCCGCGCGCGCCGCCGGCGGAGCCCTGCCGCCTCGCCGTTCCATTACCTCTTTCAGTGGTGGGCTAGCAGATGTAGGGGAAAGTACGTGTAACTGTCCACCCAGAGTAAAGAGTAAATGCTTCTGAAAGACTGTGTAGCGACCCGACCTCAAACGGTCAAGTCTTTGTGCTTCAGTGTCATCCCTGGACCGGTAATGCTGACACACACAGTACTCGAAGGACTTATAATAGAGTAGCAATCAAACACTTATTACATAGAATGTCTCAAAAGAGAACTTATTACAATAAATATGGCTTAAGGCCATCTAATACGATAACAACGGAAGGCTTGGAACATAAAGTGAGTCCATCAACTCCAACGACATAGTTGAGCTGCACGGCAACGACCTAACGAACCTTACTCCTCGTCTGAAAAGTCTGCAACATAATACGTTGCAGCCCGGAAACGGGTCAGCACATGGAATATCTTTGGCAATATAACACAAAGAGAGCAAGAATAGAATAATGCTATCACTACATGCATATTTGGTCACGGTGGAAAGCTCTACGGTTATAGTTTTTCTTGAAAAGCCAATTTTTCCCTACAACAAAGGAATAGATTTTATTTAACTATCATGGTAGTTGAAACATCATTGAGAAGGTTCCTCCAACTCAATCCCAATTAAAGTAATTATCAACCCAACAATATTAATTTAGAGTGATGAGATACTTAGGATACTCCAAGTACTAGATACTCAAGATTGTCCATAAGCGAGGACACGGCTAACAATGATTAGATTGTACACTCTGCAGAGGTTTGCACTTTTCCCCACAAGACTCGATCACCTCCGTTGTATTTCTCGCACTACATGGTGTTTGAGAAGCGGATGACCGAGACACGATCTTCGTAAACACTAACTCTTTACTCCGGGCAGACCATACCAACCTACATCCCTCTACCTGCTGATCCACCTCTTCAAGAGCTCATCCAACCTACTCAACTATGCTAGAGCCCATAATAGCTTGTGGCTGCACACGGAAGTTTCTAGCATGAAAATATCTCAGTTCCCTTTGAGCATGGGTGGCGGACCTTCGGAGTATCACACGGGTACTCCGGGATATCCTAGGACAACAGTGGATTCTCCAGGTGCCCGACAAGCAATCCACCCAGATGTGTATTAAAGATTCCACCTTAAGTTGTACCATTAATTTATCATCTCACATATGTCATGGATTCACTCACCCAATCCACGTCTACAAGCATAGCATGGCAATACAAGCATAACGTAGAAGTAACTCCCAGGGTTTGATAATAACAGGGCAATAGGTTCTACCTCATCAACTACTTCCCAATACCCACAAGTTAATCATATCCTAATCACGCAATGTTTGAGGATTGGAGATAATGCATAAAAACTGGGTATGAAAAGAGTATGATCAATGTGTTACTTGCCTTGCTGACGATCCGCAAAACCTAGAGACTCGTAGTAGCACGCTTCGCACTCCGGAAATTCTATCGCAAACAAACAATAGAATATATAAGCAATCAAGAAATGAAGCATGGGTAAAACTCAAGTAAGAAGAACTAACCAGAAAGTTCAACTTAAGAACTCTGGTTTGCAAAAAGAATCAAATCAAACGGAGCAACGAAACTCAAACTGCGAAAGAAACAAGATCCGTTTAGTAATCTGGACTAAAGTCAAATTTTACAGTACAAAAATCTTGTTCAAGTTGATTAAACAGAAAGAGGGTTTCAAGACGAAGATCTAGGCGCTTGGATCACCTAATTCCGATAGACGAGCGAAAAGATAAACTGAAACGAAAATCGGATCAGAAATCGCGATAAAAAATAATCATGAAAAATCTGAGAAAAAGAAAACTGACGAACAGGCTAACGAATGATAGTTCGCTGTCTGCGGCTAACGAGTGAACACCGTTCGTTAAAACGAACGTACGGATGAACGTCCGCTAAATAAACTAAACCGAGAAAACCGGTGAACCGATATAAAAAAACGAACTAGGGTTTTCTAAAAAAATGAATCGGTTTAAGAAACCGAATCGGTTTAAAAAACCGAATCGGCTTAAAAACCGAGCAACGGCGGCTTATACCTCCGGTGAGGTCCGGCGAGAGGCGGCTTTGGCGAGGTGGGCTGCGGTGCGGGTGCACGGGCGGCGCGGCAAGCAGGCGGTGGGATTCGGCGGCGGCGGGGTTCGGTGGTGGTGATGGGGGCGAGGGCGGCGTATATAAAGGAGCGGGGTGGGGTTGCTTGCAGGAGGGGGCAAGGCGGCGTGGGGAGGAGTCCCGGCCGGACTCGGCTTCGGGCGGCGGCGCTTGCGCGGGAAGTTGGTGGCGGCGGGGCGGTTTGGCCGGCTCGGCTGGGCTTCGGCCCAGTCGGGCTCTCGAGATTTTTTTTTAAAAAAATAATTTCGCCAAAACTTAAATAAATCCTAGAAAATAAAATAAAATCTAGAAATTCCAAAACAAATTTTGGCCGTCCAAATAAAATATTTAGAACGAGATGAACATTTTCTTGGCCCTAAAATGCAACTTTGAAAAACATGCAATTTTCTAATGCAATTAAAATAACAATAAAATCTGAATAAAATCAAATATTTGATTTTAATATTTTTCCTCCAATATTTCAATTATTTTGGAGAAGTCATATTATCTCTTCTCATATATTTTAATATGAAATATTTTCGGAGAGAAAAATAATTAAAACCAAAATCCTCGTTTCAATATTTGATATTATTCAAATATGAAAACAGTGAAATCCCCAACTCTCTCCGAGGGTCCTTTAGTTGCTTAGGATTTCGAGGATCGCGAAATGAAATGCAATAAAATATGATATGCATGAATGATCTATGTATAACATTCCAAATTGAAAATTTGGGATGTTACAAACCTAGCCCCCTTAAGATGAATCTCGCCGTCGAGATTCGGGTTGACTAGAAAATAGGTGTGGGTGGTATTTGCGAAGATCATCCTCTCGTTCCCAGGTGGATTCATCCTCGGTATGGTGGCTCCACTGAACTTTGCAAAAATTGATAACCTTGCTGCGGGTGACCCGGCTGGCAAATTCAAGAATCTGTTGGCTTCTCCTCATAGGTCGAGATCACGGTCCAACCGAATCGCCTCCAAAGGGCCTTTGTATCTCGTAACGGTATATCAGCCATCTCAGCATGACACTTCTTCAACTGTGAAACGTGTAACACATCATGAACTCCTGACAGTCTTTCAGGTAACTCCAACTTGTAGGCAACTTCTCCCATACGTTCCAAAATTCGATACGGTCCGACAAATCTCGGGGCTAACTTTCCCTTTACTCCGAAAAGTTTCACTCCTCGTAGAGGTGACACTCGCAGATATGCTCTATCTCCAATTTCATAGGTTACCTCCTTGTGTTTCGAATCTGCATAACTCTTCTGCCTGGACTGAGCTACCTTTAGTCTATCGCGAATCAAGTTAACCTTCTCTTCAGACTCCTTGATCAAATTTGGTCCAAACAACTGTCGGTCTCCTACTTCATCCCACATCAATGGTGTTCTGCACCTTCGTCCATACATGGCTTCGAACGGCGCCATTTTCAAACTGGCTTGATAGCTATTGTCGTATGAGAACTCTGCGTAGGCAAATTTTCATCCCAACTAGATCCATAATCTAGTGCACAAGCTCTCAACATATCCTCCAGAATCTGGTTGACTCTCTCGGACCGTCATCTGTCTACGGGTGGAATGTTGTACTGAACTCCAACCTTGTCCACAAAGTTTGGTGCAGCTGATGCCAAAATTTTGAAGTAAACGGTGTTCCTCTATCTTATACGATGGTCCTCGGAACTCATGCAGACATACGATCCTGGACATATATATCTTGGCCAACTTCGCACTTGTATAGGTGGTTTTCACTGGGATAAAGTGAGCCACTTTGGTCAAGCGATCAACTACTACCCATATAGAATGATATCCTGATTTGGTCCTGCGCAATCCGGTGATAAAATCCATGCTAAGTTTATCCCACTTCCATTCGGGTATCGGCATAGGCTATAACAATCCAGCTGGCTTTTGATGCTCTGCCTTCACTCTCTGACATACATCACATACAGCTACATACTCGGCAATATCCTTCTTCATACCGATCCACGAAGCGTTCCTTCAAATCCGAATACATCTTGGTGTTTTCGGGGTGTATCGAGTATGGTGAGTCATGAGCCTCTTGAAGTATTAACTTCCTGATCTCTGTGTTATGGGGCACATAAACACGGTCCTCAAACCAAAAGGTGTCGTGCTCATCCTCGCGAAAACCTTTGGCCTTTCCTTTGCTCATTCTCTCTTTTATCTCGGCAATCTCTTTGTCATCCTTCTGAGCTTCTCGGATCTTTCCTAACAATGTAGACTGTACCTCCATTGATGCAACAAAACCTCTAGGAACAATGTCCAATCGAAGTTCCCTGAGACCCTCTGCTAACTCCTTTGGCAATCCCGTTGTTGGTGTCAAAACCGGCGGATCTCGGGTAGGGGGTCCCGAACTGTGCGTCTAGGCGGATGGTAACAGGAGACAAGGGACACGATGTTTTTACCCAGGTTCGGGCCCTCTCGATGGAGGTAATACCCTACTCCTACTTGATTAATATTGATGATATGGGTAGTACAAGAGTAGATCTACCACAAGATCGTAGAGGCTAAACCCTAGAAGCTAGCCTATGGTATGATTATTGTTAGATCCTCTGAGACTAAAACCCTCCGGTTTATATAGACACGGATAGGGTTAGGGTTACCTGAGTCGGTTACAATGGTGGGAGATCTACATACCGTATCGCCAAGCTTGCCTTCCACGCCAAGGAAAGTCCCATCCGGACACGGGACGAAGTCTTCAATCTTGTATCTTCATAGTCTTGGAGTCCGGCGGTGATGATAGTTCGCTATCCGGACACCCCTAGTCGAGACTCCCTCGGTAGCCCTGAACCAGGCTTCAATGACAACGAGTTCGGCGCGCATATTGTCTTCGGCATTGCAAGGCGGGTTCCTCCTCCGAATACTTCATAGAAGGTTTTGAACACCAGGATAGTGTCCGACTCTGCAAAACAAGTTCCACATACCACCGTAGAGAGAATAATTTTTGCACAGATCTGCTGACGTATTCCACGGCGTGACATCACACCACGGCCAAGCCTTTATACGAATCATTTTTACTGTTCCACCTTAGCGCGATTAGCGAGGCGGTTTCCTTGGCACGTCTTTATCAAAGCGTAGATCGTGCCCCTTATTCCGGGATTCTCATCAAATACGGACGTGGGTAACCCAACCGTGCCCGTTGGCACGCCTCCCCTATCGAAGGCGAGTCCTAATCGACCACGGGGAGGGCTCTTGGTATTCAACCTCTTTATAATGAGACCAAGGCTCTCTTATTTTTTACACCCTCCATCGAGTTTGCCTCGCGCTTCGAGTTCTAACACCCAAAGCTCCAGGTTTAGGCGCTTCGGACCTTCGAAGATGTCCGGCTCCGACCAACACGGCCGATGGATGTCTTCTTCCGTCACAGAAGAAGATGTGCTAAAACTGTGAGGCGCCAGGTATCTAACCGGCGAGATTTCGCATAGGCTGCCTGCTCTAGGGCAGGTCATTCCCACTCCGAGCCGGCGAGGCGTGGTGTTCGTGTCACACTTCCTTGAGGTTTAGGCTTCCCGACGGATCCCTTTGTGCGAGGGCTCATGTTTTATTATGGGCTGGATTTCCATGACTTGAATCCGAGTCCATCCTCCATATCTCGTCATTCATTGTCGTATGTGAGGCCTTCCTCCATATCACCCCTCACTTTGGATTGTGGCTCAAGACCTTCAAGGTGGAGCGAAGATGATCGAGGGGCAGCAAGCGAGAGTCTTGGAGGGGCGGTCATAAGCAAATGTGCTTTGATGCTGCGTGGCCGAGGGCTCTTTTCAAGAGGAGCTTGGTTTGTGGCAACGGGAGTGGTTTTATATTACCGCTCCCGGGGGCACCAAATGGGTGGCGCTTCCGCCTTCGCTCGGAGTCCACCACAGCGGTGGCGTCATGGGTCAACAAGGGGCTCGGCTGGGGTGCGTCCAAGGGCGTTTCTCATTGCGGGGCCGCATTCGAGACCTCCAAGAAAGAGAGATCAATCTGGTGATGGCGCGAGTTATGTTGATCCGGCGCCTTCTACGCCTGCACGTCGCCCCTCGTGCATGCGAATTTAATCCGGAGGGACCACGAGCTCTCCAACATTTTATGGGTACGACGCCTGTGGAGATGTATAAACTGTTCTTCGGACCACAAGAGAAATTTCCGGACTGGCCGAGGCCGCAGGACTAAGCTGCAATCGCCCGGATACTCAAGTAAGTAGTCCTGTAACGGACAGGCTGTTCATTCATTTATCATCTATATATGCCCTTTAAAGGAGCCGTTTCTTGAGCAGGAGTGGATAGCCAAGGCAAAGTTAATAAGGTGTCCGCTCCTCCCGGAGACCACGCCGGATCCCATGCTGACCAAGATGTTGAAGGCCGCGCCTTTTAAAGAAGGCAAAGGGGGGAGCGGGGAAGCAACTGTCTCCACGAAGGAGACTTTCGAGGAAGGAGGGATCAAAGGTCCCACCCTCCAAGGAGAGAAGAGGACCGCTTCGGAAGATCCGGAGGTCAAGGCCTCCAAGAGGGGAAAGAAATCTTCGTCAAAGAGTCCGGCGCTGGGAAGTAACCCAGCCGCACTATTTCCCCAAGGGGATCAGCCCTCCAGCGAGCCGTAAGTAAAAAGAAGTGGTCTTGTAAATAAGGAACATCCCTGTATTAATTTCTAAAGATAACCGAAATTGTACCTTGTAGTTCGGATCTCGTCCCTTCTCAGCAGAGCTCGTCTTCGGGGGGTCTTCTTCCGGAGATGATGGAGAGCGAAATGCCTCCACCTGTTGCACTATCATGCGAGGCGGACAACCCTGAGGTGTCGTTGCGGAGGGTTTCCCCAAGTCCGGCGGGGCCAGAAGGTCCGGCACCAACTGGCGTGCGGTCGGAGGAGCTGAAGGATCTGCTTGGGCGAGCGGCTATCTCAGAAGATCACCGCGCGCTAATGGGTACGGTGATTGAAAGAATTGCATCCGCTGAGAGCGGATTGCATGAGGCCGTCAGAAGCTTACTGACGGGGTTTGAGGTACACAAAAATGATGTACCTTCTGATAGTTATGCATATAGAATGCGCCCTGTATAGATAGTAGCCCCTGAGACTCGGTATGTTGTCAAAATTGACAGTGTGCCGAGGATCATAATCTCAGTTATAACATATCGCCGCTCCTAAATAGGTGGCGGGCGTCCGTGGCAGTCGGATGATGAATATGCCGAACTAAAGCGGCAACTTGACGAGGCGGATGCGGACATCGCGCTGGTCAATAAACGGTTTGACGAGTCACAAGGTATGCGACTTCAACGCGGACACCTGGTAAGGGAGCTTGACGCCCTTGCCTTACCACTTGTATGCTTAATGCAGGTGGTGCCGCTGCTGTGGAGGAGCTGCGGTCGGAACTCGCCCGAGCTAAAGAGCAAGCCAGAAATAGTAATGCGGCCGCTTTAAGGGCGGCCGAAGAGCTAAAAGCCGAACGGGATGCTCACTGCCGAAGCAAAGAGGAAATGGCCAATATGGCCATAAAGTTGAAGAATACTACCGACCGTTGCGAGGTTCTTGAAAAAGAACGTCAAGCGGAGCAAGAGGGCCTGAAAAAAGGCCACCGCCGAATCCAAGGATGCCCGTTCCGCTTTGAGAGCTGCCAAGGAGGAGCTGAGCCAGGCCGGGGCTATTGCGGCTGGAAAACCGTTTCTGCTGCGGAGGAAATATACGGATCCGAAGTATGCTCAGTTGGACAAGTTGTGGAGTTCAGAGGATGCTTATCTGGACTTAGCGGCGAGCGCTGCGGACGCGATTGAGCACTTCCGAGGCCAGAAGGGGCACAGAAGGGAAGAGCTATATTGGTCGCAATTCCATAGTCCGGAGCGTCCTCTTCCGTTGACCGATCGGTTGGCCGAATGGGACGAGCTGAAACGATTATCCGGACTTGCCATGAAGCATGTCATGACTTATTTGTGGCGAGCGGACCCGGCCGAAGAGTTATTTTGGTTTAGTGCAGCGGTTCCTTGATGCGGTACAGCGTATCGGCGCAATGAAGCGGTCGGCGTGTATTGAGGGCGCGGATGGCTCGGCCCGTGTCAAGACATCTTTGGCGGAGATGAAGGCCACCGACGTTGCATCCCAAGATTCGGACAGAAGCCGAGTACCTGCCGAGCACTATTTTTAGGAAGTCCTGCAGGGCGCTCGTTTAATAGAGACGCAGTGCTCGAAGGATATTATGTTTGAATAACATGTATGATTTGTGAAAGCAATGCTTCAATATAATGTAAGAGCTTTTTATACTTGTGCGTTCAAGTAGTAAACTACTCCCTGTGCAGCCGTTGATGTATATGTATATATAACCTGAAAGATGGCAGTCCTTGGCTTCAGCCCCCACGCACATAGTGCGGGGGTGTTTGCAAAGAAGGCGCTTTTTCACACTTAATCCAACGTCTTGGTCCTATTAAGGAGGTGGTAGCACAGCAAACTAGGCAACCGGACTATAATGCTTTATCACTTTCACTTAGCCTTAGGAGTTCGAGGGTGGGGCTACTATATAGCCCCTGGGGGCACCGCACTCTCCCGAATTCGGGTGCGTATGTGCTGACGAAAAACGGTCCTTCGTTAACGCGAGGAATTCTAAACATTCCGGTGAGTCATCGAGTGGTTGACCAGTCTCTCGCTATATCATGACAGTCAGTTTTCGGCTTTCTCTCTTGAGGTGCTCGCTTGCGGCGAACCGGGCACAATCGCAGAGTTCTCCTGGTGCCGCGTTAGCCGATAAAAGCAGGAACGTAAGGCAGCAAAACACAAGACCCGGGCAAACCCAACATTTGACCAAAGACATGATTCGGAGATGATGCATATAAGGCCTAACTCGAGACGCCGAACACTCCCTAAGGTATTCGGCCTTTATAAAAGCAGGCGAGAATAATGCCCTAAGCCCTGGTGTCCAGTGCACGCATAAAAAATTCTGGTGCGGCCAATGCCAAAACGCCAGCCTCCTCCTCGGTTATAGTAAGAAAGCGGGGATGTATATCAACAAGAGATAGTAAAAAAGGTTTACGCAGGGTCTTAATCTGAAAAGAATCCTTGCAGCGGGTCCCTACTGCACGTCTGCGCCTGTGTCTCCGTTGTGTCGTATCCTGGACGGGTGTAGCACGTTGTTCATCTGTAAAGAGAGGAACTTAGTTGAAAAGAAGAAAAAGGTCGTGCGAAAAATGTACTTTATAGTAAATAAACCGAGTACGGTATTGGAGGTGAATAAAATTGAGCTTTATTGTCTCTTGTTGTACGTGCGTGTAGCTCCTTGTATGGGGGTATGCCGCTAGTAGGTGCCGGACTCGTCTAGCCGTGTCCGGGGTTTTAATGACCTATTCAGTTGCTTTGATTAGCGGAGCCGGATTGGTGTGGGGCTGTCAATGCAGTCTCACGTTCTTCCGTGCTCGAGTAACACTTAATACTCCCTTTTATGAGATGATGTCGCGTGGACCGGGCATTTTAAGTGTAAGAGATGCATAATGCGGTATTGCGTTAAAGCGGGCGAAAGCTTCACGCCCAAAGAGTGCTTGATAGCTACTTTCGAATGGGGCGATGTGGAAGGTTAACTTTTCATGGCGGAAGTTGTCGGATGAGCCGAACACAACTTCTAGCAGTAGGGAGCCCGTACAATGGGCATTTGTGCCTGGCATTATTCCTTTAAAGGAAGTGTTGCTATGGCTAATTTTGGTTGGGTCTATCCCCATCCTGCGGATTGTGTCCTGATGTATCAGGTTTATGTCACTGCCGCCATCCATGAGGACTTGTGTAAATTGGAATCCGTTGATTATAGGATCCAATGTCAAGGCAGTCCATCCTGCGTTCCGGATACTTTCGGAGTAGTCCTGATGGTCGAAGATGATTGGTTTTGACAACCAGTGTTCGTACTCCGCTAGGGTAGTATGTGCGGCGCGCATTTTAATGGGCGCCGCTCTGTTTTTCCCTTTTATCACGTGAAGTGAGTTTCTTTGTTTTAACCTCTCGTGGGAAATTCTTTTGTTTTCCTGCTTTCTGCTTGTGGGGTTCGTCGTCGTCCTCGCTTGGTGTGTCGAGCCCCTTGTGTTCGGCATTGAGTCTGCCGGACTGCTTGAAGACCCAAAAATCTCTGTGGGTATGGTTTGCAGGCCTCCCGGGAGTACTGTGGATTTCACATATCTTGTCCAAGATTTTGTTTAAGTTGGATAGCTCATCGCTATTGTCCTTAAGGGGCAGTTTTTTATTGTTCTGCCGTGAGCTTTTGAATCCGGCGTTAACTGCCGCGCTCTTTGGACCGTTTCCCTTAATCCGGCGCTGGTCCTTGTTGCGTCTTGGTTTCCCATTTCCATCCCTGACTTCGGATGTACTTGGGTTGCTGGTACTGCATCTTGCTAGCCAGCTATCCTCTCCCGCGCAAAAGCGGGTCATGAGGCTTGTTAGTGCAGCCATGGTTCTCGGCTTCTCCTGGCCGAGGTGTCTAGCGAGCCATTCGTCTCGGACGTTGTGTTTGAAAGCTGCTAAGGCTTCGGCGTCCGGACAGTCGACTATTTGGTTCCTTTTAGTAAGGAACCTATTCCAGAATTTTCGGGCTGACTTTCCGGACTGTTGAGTTATGTGACTTAGATAGTCTGCATCCGGAGGGCGGACATAAGTCCCTTGAAAATTTGCCCGAAACGCACCCTCGAGCTCTTCCCAACTTCCAATGGTATTTTCGGGAAGGCTTTTAAGCCAATGCCAAGCTGGCCCTTTGAGTTTGAGGGGTAAGTATTTTATGGCGTGGAGATCATCTCCTCTAGCCATGTGTATGTGGAGGATGTAATCCTCAATCCAGACTCCAGGGTTTGTTGTTCCGTCGTATGCCTCTATGTTTACGGGTTTGAATCCCGCTGGAAATTCGTGATCCAGCACCTCATCGGTGAAACACAGGGGGTGTGTGGCACCCCTATATTTGGGTGTGCCGTGATGTTCGGATATTTGGCGCGTTGCATTGCTTTGAAGAGCTTGCTTTCTCGGCCCATAGATGGATCTAACTGGGCCATCCTTTTGATGTGATTCCTTATGCGGATCGCCTACCGGCTTGTGTGCGGCGCCATTTGCCGCTCTTTTTTTACCGTGAGGTCATCCATCCGACCGGGTGGCCTTCTTATTTTTTGATTGTGGGGGCTCTAAGGCCTCCTCATCAAATTCGGGCAGTAGTTTTCTCTTTGGGTAGCTCTTCGTTCAGCGACTGTCGCCGTATTTGTCTGCGGTGTTGAATACTTTTCTCCATCTGATTCTGAGTGCATCTTCCGCTGTTTTGAGCTTCCGCTTCTGCTTTTTCAGGATGCGCGCAGTGGCGACGAGCCTTTTGTGGAGGTTCCTCTGCTCCAACAATTTTTCCGGCGCGAGGTCGTCCGGAGTGTTATCTTCGCCGGGGACGGGTTGTTCATCGAAGTTGTCATGTTCGGACGGTTGCTCAATAGCGTGTTCGTCGTCCACCGGTTCGCCCTGCTCTATGGCTGGGTCTTTGTTGAGGCGGGACTTGGTGCGGCGTTTACGTTGCCGTTTTGACTGCTTTTCGAGGGATTTATCCTTCGTAACATCCCGTTGTTCCTCGTCGTCACTTCCTTTAGGTGTATCCACCATGTATACATCATGGGATGAGGTGGTTGTCCAGCATCCTATAGGTGCTGGTTCATGGTTGTCTCCTACATCGTCGTCCATACCGTCGATGTCTTCGGAGTCGAAATAGAGCACGTCGTGTAAGCTTTCGGCGATGGCTACAAAGTGGGTGGTGGGTGGGCGTTGAATTTCTTCGTCGTCGCATCCCAACCTTCTGGCCGTAGTCCGCCAGGGCTCTTCGGATAAAGAGAGAGACTTTAGTGAATTCAGGATGTCGCCAAAGGGCGAGTGCTGAAAAGATGTCATGACGCAGTGAACTCCATGATCGGGCGCCCAATCGGATTCGATTGGCAGGGGCGCAGAGGGTTCGTAGTCCGGAGAGGAGTCCGGCACCTTGGAGTCACGGTCTTCGCAAAGGACAGGGATTGAGTTCGGCTCAATCGTCGTTGAGATTGTAGCCCCTGAGGCGGTGTCCAACCACTCGTCCTTGATTGGGGAATCCGGCTCCGGGTTAAGGGTCGGAGCGGGTGCTGGTGCGGCCTCCAGGGCACTGTTCGGCGGTAGAGCTAGATCGTACCCATCGAAACAGTGCGGCGCGCTTGGCTGTGGCTCGAATCCGTCGACGATCGAGTCTCCGCGGATATCGGCCGTATAGTTCAAGCTTCCAAATCTGACCCGACGGCCAGGGGCGTAGCTTTCGATCTGTTCTAGATGGCCAAGCGAATTGGCCCGCCGTGCAAAGCCGCCGAATCTGAAGATCTGTCCAGGAGAAAAGTCTCACCACTGTACCGCGTCGTTGTTGATGATCGAAGGAGCCATCGGGCCTATAGGTGACGACACGGAGGAACTCTCAATGAAAGCACCAATGTCGGTGTCAAAACCGGCGGATCTCGGTAGGGGGTCCCGAATCGTGCGTCTAGGCGGATGGTAACAGGAGACAAGGGACACGATGTTTTTACCTAGGTTTGGGCCCTCTCGATGGAGGTAATACCCTACTCCTGCTTGATTAATATTGATGATATGGGTAGTACAAGAGTAGATCTACCACGAAATCGTAGAGGCTAAACCCTAGAAGATAGCCTATGGTATGATTGTTTTTCGTCCTATGGACTAAAACCCTCCTGTTTATATAGATACCGGATAGGGTTAGGGTTACACAGAGTCAGTTACAATGGTAGGAGATCTATATATCCGTATCGCCAAGCTTGCCTTCCACGCCAAGGAAAGTCCCATCCGGACACGGGACGAAGTCTTCAATCTTGTATCTTCATAGTCTTGGAGTCCGGCCGTGATGATAGTTCGGCTATCCGGACACCCCCTAGTCCAGGACTCCCTCACCCGTGCTTACTAGGGTGTTAGCATAAGTCTTCCGACTCAAAGCGTCTGCTACGACATTGGCATTGCCTGGATGATAGTGCAGCTTCATGTCTTAATCCTTTATAAGCTCCAACCATCTCCTCTACCTAAGGTTCAGCTCCTTCTGTGTGAAAATGTACTTCAAACTCTTATGATCCATGTACACATCACAACGGTTTCCAATAAGGTAATGTCTCCAAGTCTTCAACGCATGCACTACGGCTGCTAATTCCAAATCATGCGTGGCATAATTCAATTCATGTGGCTTTAGTTGTCGTGAGACATACGAAACAACTCTTCCATCCTGCATAAGCACACTTCCAAGTCCTAGGCGAGAGGCGTCGCAATACACTTGGAAATCCTTGCGTATATCCGGCAGAATTAGCACTGGGGCTGTAGTCAAGCGTTTCTTTAACTCCTGAAAACTCGCCTCACATTCTTCCGTCCATTTAAATTTGGTATCCTTCTTCAATAACTCCGTCATTGGCTTCGCAACCTTGGGAAAATTCTCAATGAACCTCCGGTAGTATCCTGCGAGTCCAAGAAAACTGCGGATCTCGCTAACTGAAGTGGGTGCCAACCATTCAGTGACCGACTGAACCTTGGTGGGATCTACTGCTATACCTTCTCGTGATATAACATGTGCAAGGAATCCGACTTCCTTCAACCAAAATTCAGATTTGCTGAACTTGGCATACAACTGGTGTTCCCTGAGTTTCTCGAGAACTAAACGCAAATGCTCTTCGTGCTCCTCCTCATTCTTCGAGTATACCATTATATCATCAATGAACACCACAACAGACTTATCCAAATATGAACACCTTGTTCATCATGCTTATGAGTAAGCAGGGGCGTTAGTCAGTCCAAATGACATGACCGTATATTCATACAACCCGTACCGTGTGGTGAATGTTGTCTTTGGTATATCCTTCTCTCGAATCTTCAGCTGGTGATATCCTGATTGTAGATTGATCTTTGCAAACACCTTAGCTCCTTGCAGCTGGTCAAACAAATCATTGATCATCGGCAGTGGGTATTTGTTCTTGATCGCCACCTCATTTAATGCACGATAATCAACAACCTGTAACGCCCCGGATTCAATGCGCCAGGTGTCCGCCAGTTATTCGTCGGTGTTGCCATGTCATTTGCTTGCGTGTTGCACTTTTCCATGTCATCGTCTACATTTCATATCATGTCGTCATGTGCATCGCATTGACATACGTGTTCTTCTCATGCATCCGAGCTTTTTCCCCGTTGTCCGCTTTGCAATCCGGCACTCCTATGTCCCCCGGCGCCCCGTTTTGCCTTTTTTCATGTGCGGGTATTAAACGTTCTCGGAATGGACCGAGGTTTGCCAAGCGGCCTAGGTATAGCACTGATAGACCGCCTGTCAAGTTTCGTGCCATTCAGAGGTCGTTTGGTACTCCAACGGTTAACCGCGTAGCCCGAAACCCCCCTTTCTCTTTGCAGCCCACCACCCCTTCCAAAGTGGCCCAAAACCCATCCTAATCCTCTCTATGCTCTCGGTCGTTCGATCACGATCGCGTGGCCGAAAACCGCTCCTCATATTTACTCCCCTACCTCCCTCTACCTATAAATATGTGTCCCTCCCGGATTTTTCGCGCAGTCCAAACCCTAGCCATCTTCCTCCTTCCGCAGCCGGACATGTCCACCCCGCCACTGGACGTGTCCACCGCCGCTGACCGTCGCTTCAACCAATGGCGTCGCGCCACGTCACCCGCCGCCTCTGCTCCAACCACCGCCCGCCACACTGTCGCGCCGTCGTTCCCAGCGCCCGCGCTTGCCCGGCCGCAGCTTGGCCCGCTCCACGCCGCGCCGCCCGCGTCACCGCCGCCGCCCGGCTTCGCGCCCGATCGCCGCCTCCGCCGCTGTGCCTCGTCCCGCCGCCTCGTCCCGCAAGCCCTCTCGGCCGCCGCCGCCCGGCCGCCTCCCATGCGGCTTCGGCCGCCTCCGCCGCCCTGGCGCGCCGCTGGCCCCAGGCCATCTCCGGCCCGCCGCCATCCGGCGCCTCGGCGCCCCCGGCGTGAGCTCCTCCGTCCGCCACCGGATCCGGCGCCCCTCGCCGCCCCGCGCCCCGGATCCGGCCGGCCCCATCTCCGGCGCCGTCTTCTTCCTCCCCGGCCGCCTCTACCGCAACTCCGGCGGAGCTCCGGCGATCCTCGGGATCCGCGCCCCGGATCGAGATCCAGCCCTAAGGTTGACCCCCGAAATTTTGCACATTATCATGCCAGGTTAATCGCCTTCTATCTCTGCATTCGTAGCCCCGTTTCGTGCGTGTAATATGTCAAATTCTTTGCCTCAACGAGTGCATCATTTCATTCCATTGCATCATATTCATTTGAGTCCATCTTGATGCCTGAATCATCGTTGCAAGAGTGCTATATGATGTTAACCTGCTGAAACTGTTATAACATGCTTATTTGTCATTTTTGCCATGATTGATGTGTGCATCCTTTGAGGTTGATGTCTACATGTGTTTTGTACTATGCCATGCCATCTTTGTAGGGGTTCTATCCATGTATTTTTGTGTTTCCTGTAGTCAGTGCATCAAGCTTGTTAAGTAGGGTACTTGTCATTCTTTGTTTTGCTAGGCTGAATCTGTTATTTCGTGATGCTATGTTAACCTGCTGCTACAAGTCATTCTATGCATAATCTGGAGATGTTCACTAAGGATATTTTGTTCTACATATCATGATCTATCCATCCATGCCCCTGGTTGCATTTATAGCCTGCTGTAGCTTGTTGTAATCTTGCTCTCAACTTGCTAAATAATGTTGCTGTCAGCCTGTTAACATTAAGTTCAATGTTGCCATGATTGTTGTTAGTGATCCAGGAACTATATGAACTTTGTCTTACCATTCTTAGCTTCATAAATATGTCTTCTTACCGTGAGTTGCCTTTCCATGCTATGTATTGCTCTGTGGTGAGTGGTTCAAGCTCACTAACATGCCTACTTATCGTTGTTCCTGCCATGTATGAATCTGTAATATAACTTGCTATGTTTACATGGGTTCCATCATATCTTCTGATCCTTTTTGGCTCATGGTCTGTAAGGGTCATTTGTTCTATGCAATTAGTAGATTCATGCCATGCCTTTTTTTGCCATGATAAGTTCCTGTAACATGTTGTTTGATAGCTGTAAACATTGCAACCTGATGTTATTTCTGCTAAAGTCTGAAACTGTTATTATTTGCTATCTTGCCATGTCCTTTTGAGCATGTTCTAGTGACTTTTGGAGATAGCTCAGTGTTCATGTTTTGTCTTGTTTTACCTGTACTTCATGCCCATGCCTTTTGTTTTTGTATTGAGGTGCTGTAGCATAGTGTTTTGATGCTTGCAATATGCCTAGTTGCTGTTTTGGACAGATTGTTGTTATAGCTTGTATAGGGTGTGTGTTGAACCGTTGCTCCGCTTTGAGTGTTCTCTATATGAAACTTGCTTGTTTTTGCATGTAGTTTTATATTATCATGTTGCATCCTTGTTTTGAGGTGTTTGCTTGATGTTTGTATGCATTTTGCATCAATGCCATGTTTAACTTGTTTTGCTCATATCTTCTAGGCCGTAGCTCCGAATTAAATGAACTTTATATGTAACTTGACTAGAATTTCGTGTAGATCATCTTGGTGCATATTAACTTGATGTTTAACAACTTGAACATAAGGTTTATTCAGATTTTGACCAATTTTGAAATTTGCATATGAGGACTTACCGGAATTGCTCTATGTCGTTTCCGGCCTCATTTAAACTTGCTTTGATGTGTTGGTATTGTATGCATCATCTTTTGCCATGAGTAGCTTCATGTAGCTTTGTCATGCATCATGCTTGTTGTGCATCATGTCTTGTTCAAGTGTGGTGTGTTTACCATGTTGTGTGCTTCTTCTCGATAGTTCCCGTTTCGTTGCGATCGTGAGGATTCGTTCGTCTACGCTTGGTTCATCTTCATGGCTTAATCTTCTTCATGGACTCGTTCTTCTTCCTTGCGGGATTTCAGGCAAGATGACCGCTACCCTGGATCTCACTACTATCATTGCTATGCTAGTTGCTTCGTTCTATCGCTTTGCTGCGCTACCTATCTTTTGCTCATCAAGCCTCCCAAATTGCCATGAACCCCTAACCTTTGTCACCCTTCCTAGCAAACCATTGTTTGGCTATGTTACCGCTTTGCTCAGCCCTCTTATAGCGTTGCTAGTTGCAGTGAAGTTGAAGATTGCCCCATGGTGGACATGATTATGTTGGGATATCACAATATCTCTTATATTATTAATGCATCTATATACTTGGTAAAGGGTGGAAGGCTCGGTCTTATGCCTGGTGTTTTGTTCCACCCTTGCCGCCCTAGTTTCCGTCATATCGGTATTATGTTCCCGGATTTTGCGTCCCTAACACGGTTGGGTGATTTATGGGACCCCCTTGACAGTTCGCTTTGAATAAGACTCCTCCAGCAAGGCCCAACATTGGTTTTACCATTTGCCTCACCTATACCCTTTTATTTCCCTTGGGTTTCCGGAGCCCGAGGGTCATCTTTATTTTAGCCCCCCCGGGCCAGTTCTCCTTCGAAAGTCTTTGGTCCAAACCGAAGCGATGTCTGGCGCCCTGGCAATCGTGGTCTATGCCAACCCGACGTCTGGCTCATCCGGTGTGCCCCGAGAACGAGATATGTGCAGCTCCTATCGGGATTTGTTGGCACATCCGGGCGGCTTTGCTGGTCTTGTTTTATTCTTTGTCGAAATGTCTTGTAGCCGGGATTCCGAGACTGATCGGGTCTTCCCGGGGAGAAGGAATATCCTTCGTTGATCGCGAGAGCTTATCATGGGCTAAGTTGGGACACCCCTGCAGGGTATAAACTTTCGAGAGCTATGCCCGCGGTTATGTGGCAGATGGGAATTTGTTAATATTGGTTGTAGTAAACTTGAAGTAAACTCTTCTAAAATACACCAACCGTGTGCGTAACCGTGAGTGTCTCTTTTCGGGGTTGATCGAGAGGAGAACACGGTTTCTGGGTTATGTCTGATGTAAGTAGGAGTTCAGGATCACTTCTTGATCATTACTAGTTGTCGACCGTTCCTTTGTTTCTCTTCTCGCTCTCATTTGCGTAAGTTAGCCACCATACATGCTTAGTCGCTGCTGCAACCTCACCACTTTACCCCTTACTTTCCCATTAAGCTTTGCTAGTCTTGATACCCATGGTAATGGGTTGTTGAGTCCTCGTGGCTCACAGATTACTACAACAACAATTGTAGGTACAGGTTATGCGATGATCATGACGCGAGAGCGATGTTCACTTGTTTTGGAGTTCTTCTTCCCCGTCGATCTTGGGTTAGGTTCCTGGTGCAGCCTGGGCTAGCAGGTGGATGTCGTTTGAGTTTCTGTTTATGTTTCATCCGCAATGGATGTTGATCTTGTATATGATGTATTGTTGTATTCTTGTGACTTTGTATGTATTGGATGTATCCCCACTATTATGTAATGTTGATGTAATGATATCCACCTTGCAAAAGCGTTTCAATATGGGTCTATCCTTGGTGGGACCTTCGAGTTCCTTTTGGATAGGGTCGCATATTGGGCGTGACAAGTTGGTATCAGAGCCTCGACCGACCCTAGTAGCCCCCTTGATTGATCGTGTAGTTTGGCCGCTGTGGAGTCTAGAAGAAAACTGTTTTCCGAGTCTAGTTATATCGGAGAGTAGGAATTCTTTTACTCCTCTGCCCCTTCGTCGCTCTGGTGAGGAATCTTGACGTAGGTGTTTTGAGCTACTCCTCTTCCCCTTCAAATTTTTCTTTAGGATCACGCAGTTGGTTTTCCGATCGTTGGTTCTCAGCTCTTTTGATCCGGTCCATTTCTCATCAAGTTGACTCGAGCCTCTTCATCTTTGAGTTCAATCCTCAGTTGTCTTCTTTTCCCACCCGCCCACCCCTTCTTCTTCTCGGAACCGGAGTCCGTAATCAAGTATCCATCCTACTCGTGCGAAGCCTTTTGCATTCTCTCCTCATTTATTTCAACTGGTGCTTTCTCTTCAACTTATTCGTCGATTCCTCGTTCCAAGTTGCCTTTGTTTTTCCCGCCCTCCCCACCCCTTTTATTCCCGGAGCCTGAACCTTGATTCGAGCAATCAATTTAATTCATGTGGAACCTTTTTCAGTCTTCCCTCAATTGTTTCAACCGGTGAATTCTCGTCTCGTTTGACATTCATCACCTCTTTTTCTTCCCCGGTGGATTCAATTCTAGTTTTTCGTTGTCGATCGTATTCTTTCCTTCAGCTCAAATATTTCCCTTTGCTCGTTCGCCTCTCGCCAGTTTATCCTTCCGGAGTGATGAAGACATCTCAAGAGATTCGTCTGTGTTCGAATTAATTCGAGGTTGTCACCTCATTCAAATTTTTTCAAGTGTACCGGTGCATCATCTATCTGTTCAACATCCCTTTCCAACGGTTTTTTCTCTTCAGTGGGCCCTAACCCACAGGTTTTTTCCCAGGATCTTACCTGACTCTTCTAATTTCCCCGTAGTTATTCTCAATTCTTTTAGGAGTTTGACGTAAGAATGAATTTCATCAGTCAGATGCCTTTTCAAGATCGATTTCAAACCATGTCATTGTCGACTCAACCTCTTCGCTTTTCATTCTCTAGAGTACCTCGATTATTTTGGTGGTGTTTCTCGTTGTCATTTGAAGATCGAAGAAGAGTTTTTCCTCTAAATCTTATGCATTCTCTCGAAGATTCGTGGTTCTAGCTTCATGTTATCCTCTCGATTTATTCCATTTGTCAGATATTCCTTTTCTTACCATCCGGAGTATGTCAGGAGTTGTTTTCCCGTTTCTTTCACCAGAGACTATCATTCCAGAAGAATTCTTCGTCCTCACATTTCAGTTACCGTTATCCAATTATTCCGGTGCTTCGTTCAAGTATTCTTCAATCAGTTCGCGATCTCTTCGTTCTCTTGCATTTTAATTCCCTCAAGTATCTTCGTGCTTTTCTAATTCTTCCCGGTGATTCATTCTCTTTCATCAGTCATTTCTGAATTTTTATGGTGGTTCCTTCAGATTTCTTTTCCTTGATTATCATTTTAATCCATTAGTTCTTTCCAATCCTACCGGTGGTTCATGAAGACCTTCTCAAGTTTTGCGCTATAACCCCCTAATCCTTTTCAAGAAGAATAAGTAATATGAAAAATCCATTGCTTGTCATCAATTTAATTTGATGAAGGATAAGCATACAATAAATCTTATTCTTATTTCATCCAAGTGATTAATCCCTTCCTTCGGAGTTTGTTCTTAAGGAATAAATTCTAGTTCCAAGTGCTTTCATCTTTTCTTTTCCGGAGTTCAAATTTCCTCGGCCATTTTGTCGGAACCTCCATCTATATCATCGTAAGATTTAATATTATTCTTTTCATCCTTCATTCAATCTCATAATCCTTTTGTTACCGGAGTTCTTCATGGTGGTTCTTCATGATTTAATTCATTCTTCAAGAGTTCATCAAGTATCGTTCCATCCTCTCAAGCCCCTGTTCTATTCCTCCATGTTTCAGTCGGAGTGCTGCCTAAATCCTTTTAGTCTTATTTGTTTCTTATCTCGTTCTAACCGGAGTGGTTTCATAGTCTATCTAATTTCCGTGAGCTTTTGATTCTCGTCATTCTCGTCGTTCCTCCCTTCTTCTCAAGTGTTCTCGATTATTTGCTTCTTCTCTTGAGTTCTTGTTTCACCTCATCCATTTTCCCTTCCGTCTCGGTCCTAAGATCTCGGGACGAGATCTCTTGTTAGTGGAGGAGTGTTGTAACGCCCAGATTCGATCGCCCGGTGTCCTTGATTATTCGTCGGTGTTGCCATGTCATTTGCTTGCGCGTTGCACTTTGCCATGTCATCATCTGCATTTCATATCATGTCATCATGTGCATCGCATTCACATACGTGTTCTTCTCATGCATCCGAGCTTTTTCCCCGTTGTCCGCTTTGCAATCCGGCACTCCTATGTCCCCCGGCGCCCCGTTTTGCCTTTTTTCATGTGCGGGTATTAAACGTTCCCGGAATGGACCGAGGTTTGCCAAGCGGCCTTGGTATAGCACCGATAGACCGCCTGTAAAGTTTCGTGCCATTCAGAGATCGTTTGGTACTCCAACGGTTAACCGCGTAGCCCGAAACCCCCCTTTCTCTTTGCAGCCCAACACCCCTTCCAAAGTGGCCCAAAACCCATCCTAACCCTCTCTATGCTCTCGGTCGTTCGATCACGATCGCGTGGCCGAAAACCGCTCCTCATTTGGACTCCCCTAGCTCCCTCTACCTATAAATATGTGCCCCTCCCAGATTTTTCGCGCAGTCCAAACCCTAGCCATCTTCCTCCTTCCGCAGTCGGACATGTCCACCCCGCCGCCGGACGTGTCCACCGCCGGCAGCCATGTCGCTTCGACCAATGGCGTCGCGCCACGTCACCCCCGCCGCCTCCTGCTCCAACCACCGCCCGCCACCTGTCGCGCTGCCGTTCGCGCCATGAACCGCCCGGCTCCAGCGGCCTGCAGGCCGCTCGCCCGCCGCCACCCGGCTGCGCGTCGCCCAACCGTCGCCGCCCGCGCTGCTGCGCTGGTCGCCCGCCCTCCGCCGCCCGTGCCTCGTCCCGCCGCGCCGTCCGTCACGGCCCTCGATCGCCGCCCGGCCGCCTCCTCGCCCAGCTCGGCCGCCTCCGCCAGCGCCCTGGCGCGCCGCTGGCCGGGCCATTTCCGGCCGCCGCCGTCCGGCGCCTCCGGTGCCCGAGCCGGTGAGCTCCTCCGTCCGGCCACCGGATCCGGCGCCCCTCGACGCCCCGCGCCCCGGATCCGGCCGGCCCCATCTCCGGCGCCCTCTTCTTCCTCCCCGGCCGCCTCTACCGCAACTCCGGCGGAGCTCCGGCGATCCTCGGGATCCGCGCCCCGGATCCAGATCCAGCCCTAAGGTTGACCCCCGAAATTTTCCCTAAGTCCCCGAAATTTTGCACATTACCATGCCATGTTCATCGCCTTCTATCTCTGGATCCGTAGCTCCGTTTCGTTCGTGTAATATGTCGAATTGTTTGCCTCAACGAGTGCATGAATTCACTTCATTGCATCATATTCATTTGATTCCATCTTGATGCCTGAATCATCGTTGCAAGAGTGCTATATGATGTTAACCTGCTGAAACTGTTATAACATGCTTATTTGTCATTTTTGCCACGATTGATATGTGCATCCTTTGAGGTTGATGTCTACATGTGTTTTGTACTATGCCATGCCATATTTATAGGGGTGCTATCCATGTATTTTTGTGTTTCCTGTAGTCAGTGCATCAAGCTTGTTAAGTAGGGTACTTGCTGTTACTGTTTTGCTAGGCTGAATCTGTTATTTCGTGATGCTATGTTAACCTGCTTCTACAAGTCATTCTATGCATAATCTGGAGATGTTCACTAAGGATATTTTGTTCTACATATCATGCTCTATCCATCCATGCCCCTGGTTGCATTTATAGCCTGCTGTAGCTTGTTGTAATCTTGCTCTCAAATTGCTAAATAATGTTGCTGTCAGCCTGTTAACATTAAGTTCAATGTTGCCATGATTGTTGTTAGTGATCCAGGCACTCTATGAACTTTCTCTTGCCATTCTTAGCTTCATAAATATGTCTTCTTACTGTGAGTTGCCTTGCCATGCCATGTATTGCTCTGTGGTGAGTGGTTCAACTCACTAACATGCCTACTTATCGTTGTTCCTGCCATGTATGAATTTGTAATATAACTTGCTATGTTTACATGGGTGCCATCATATCTTCTGATCCTTTTTGGCTCATGGTCTGTAAGGGTCATTTGTTCTATGCAATTAGTAGATTCATGTGATGCCTTTGTTTGCCATGATAAGTTCCTGTAACATGTTGTTTGATAGCTGCAAACATTGCAACCTGATGTTATTTCTGCTAAAGTCTGAAACTGTTATTATTTGCAATCTTGTCATGTCCTTTTGAGCATGTTCTAGTGATTTTTGGAGATAGCTCAGTGTTCATGTTTTGTCATGGTTTACCTGCACTTCATGCCCATGCCTTTTGTTTTCGTATTGAGGTGCTGTAGCATAGTGTTTTGATGCTTGCAATATGCCTAGTTGCTGTTTTGGACACATTGTTGTTATAGCTTGTATAGGGTGTGTGTTGAACCGTTGCTCCGCTTTAAGTGTGCTCTATATGAAACTTGCTTGTTTTTGCATGTAGTTTTATATTATCATGTTGCATCCTTGTTTTGAGGTGTTTGCTTGATGTTTGTATGCATTTTGCATCAATGTCATGTTTAACTTGTTTTGCTCATATCTTCTAGGCCGTAGCTCCGAATTAAATGAACTTTATATGTAACTTGACTAGAATTTCGTGTAGATCATCTTGGTGCATATTAACTTGCTGTTTAACAACTTGAACATAAGGTTTATTCAGATCTGGACCAATTTTGAAATTTGCATATGAGGACTAACCGGAATTGCTCTATGTCGTTTCCGGCCTCATTTAAACTTGCTTTGATGTGTTGGTCTTGTATGCATCATCTTTTGCCATGAGTAGCTTCATGTAGCTTTGGCATGCATCATGCTTGTTGTGCATCATGTCTTGTTCATGTGTGGTGTGTTTACCATGTTGTGTGCTTCTTCTCGATAGTTCCCGTTTCGTTGCGATCGTGAGGATTCGTTCGTCTACACTTGGTTCGTCTTCGTGGCTTCATCTTCTTCATGGACTCGTTCTTCTTCAACGCGGGATTTTAGGCAAGATGACCGCTACCCTGGATCTCACTACTATTATTTCTATGCTAGTTGCTTCGTTCTATCGCTTTGCTGCGCTACCTATCTTTTGCTCATCAAGCCTCCCAAATTGCCATGAACCCCTAACGGTAGCGACCCGACCCGAATGGATCAAGTCTCTGTGCTCAGGTGTCATCCCTGGATCAGTAATGCTGACACCACACAGTACTTCGAAGGATTTATAGCAGAGTAGCAATCACACACTTATTACAGCGTTGTCCAAAAAGGACTTATTACAATAAATATGGCTTAAGGCCATCTAATAACGATAACAGCGGAAGACTTGGAAGATAAGTGAGTCCATCAACTCCAGCGGCATCACTGAGTATAGAACCACGACCTAAAGCACCTTACTCGTCGTCTGAAAAGTCTGCAACATGAAAGTTGCAGCCCGAAAACGGGTCAGCACATGGAATATGCTGGCAATGTAACACATAGAGAGTAATGAAGGAATAAGCCTATACTACATGCAAATATGGCTGGTGGAAAGGTTCTACAGTTACAGTTTTGCATAAAGCTAGTTTTTTCCCTACTGTAAAGGAATAAATTTGTTTAACTATCATGGTGGTTGTTAAACATTGAGAATGGTTGACAGCATCCTCAATCCCAATTAAAAATACTCATTAAAAACCCAATAACATTAATTAGAGTAACATGTTGAGATTCACATGATATTCAAGTACTAGATACTCAAGATGTCCATAACCGGGGACACGGCTAATCATGATTAGTTTATACACTCTGCAGAGGTTTGCGCACTTTTCCCCACAAGACTCGATCGCCTCCGTTTGGTTTCTCGCACTACATGGTGTTTGAGAGACAGATGACCGAGACATAGTCTTTCAGAAGCACTAGCACCTTACATGTGGGTAGACCGTACCAACCTACAACCCCTACATCTGCTAGTCTACCCGTAAGAGTTCGCACAACTTACTCAGCTATGCCAGAGCCCATAATGGCTTGTGGCTGCACGGAAGTTTCTAGTTTGAATAGTCTTATGATCCCTTTGAGCCTGGGTGGCGGTCCAAAGAAAAACATGCAAGTCCTGATAGAAACCAGGTGCCTCAATCCACCCAGATGTGTGTTTAAGTTGCCACCTTAAATAAACCTTTAATTACAATCTCACATCATCACGGATATTCACTCACCCAATCCACGTCTACTAGCATATCATGGCACAATAAGCAAACGTAGAAGTAACTCCCAAGGTTTCATAAGTAAAACAGGTAATAGGTACTACCTCAACTACTTCCCAAAACCCACAATTTAATTAGATCCTAATCATGCAAGTGTTTGAGGAATAGATCTAATGCATAAAACTGGGTAGTAGAAAAGGTATGATCAAGTGTTACTTGCCTTGCTGATGATCCGCGAAACCTAGAGATTCGAAATAACAAGCGGCGCACTCCGGGTGATCTATCGCAAACAAAAAACAAGCATACAATAAGTACTCATCTAATGCGGGTAAATCTCGAATAAAAGATCTAACCAGAAAGTTCAACTTAAGAACCCAGTTTGCAAAAAGAATCGAATCAAATAAAGCAACGAAAGTCAAACGACGAAAGAAAACAACTCGGTTCTAGCAAGTTGAAACTAAGTCAAATTTTACAGTAGCAAAGCTTTGTTTAAGTTGATTAATCGGAACGGTGGTTTCGAGATGAAACTCCAGGCGTTTGAATCACCTAATTCCGATAAACGAGCGAGAAGATAGACTAGAAAGAAAATCGGATCTGAAATCGCTACCAGAAAAATAGCGGAATAAATCCGATGAGAAAGAAAACGACGAACGGTTAAACGAACGGACGTTCATTAACCGGGAATAACCGGTGAACACGTTCGTTAAAACGAACGGATCGGTGAACGTTCACTAAACAACAAAACCGGAAAAAAAAACCGATTTAGGGTTTTAAAAAAAACCGAACAACGGAAAAGAAAACCGGAACGGTTTTATAGGAGAAAACCGGACCGACGGGAGGGTGGCGCGGCGGCTACCTCGCGGTGGGGGGGCTCTGGGGGGGCGGCGGCTATGGGCGGCGGGGCGACGGCGTCCCGGTCGGCGGCGGCGGCACCGGCGGCGACGGCGGCTAGGGCGGCGGCGGCTACGGGCGGCGGCGGCTATGGGCGGTAGCTGCGGGTTAGAAGCGGCGGTGGCGCTGGTTGGGGAGGAGAAGGGGTGAGGGAGTATATATAGGGGGTTGCTTTTGGGAGGGGCAAGCAAGGAGGAGGAGGAGGAGTCCTCCTCGGACTCGCCAGCGGCGGCGGGCTTGCCAAGACGCGAGGAGGGCGGTTGGCCCGGGCCCTTGGCCAGGCGGAGCACGGCGATATATATATATTTTTAAGCGGTTTACATCGCTGAAGATTAAATAAAATAAAAAATCTAAACGAACTCCAAAATTAACAAAGTAAATTTTCCCGACTCCTAAAAATGAGTCGAACAAAATGAACTTTAACACGGGGCCAAAATGCAATTTTTGAAAATCTGAAATTTTTCCCTAAAGCAAATAAACTCCTAAAATCCAAAATTTGATTTATTTATTAAATCTTCATTTTTCCTAAATTTTGGGAAAGTCATATTATTTCCTCTCTTATTTTTGATTGGAAAAATATTTGAAGATAAAATAAATAAACCCAATGATCCTCTTTTCATAGTTTTGAGAGAACTCAAATATGAAAAATTCGAAACCTCCAACTCTCTCCGAGGGTCCTTGAGTTGCGTGAAATTTCTAGGATCGACAAAATGCAAGAAAATATGATATGCATGATGACTTAAAGTATAACATTTCAAATTGAAAATTTGGGATGTTACACTAACCTTTGTCACCCTTCCTAGCAAACCATTGTTTGGCTATGTTACCGCTTTGCTTAGCCCTCTTATAGCGTTGCTAGTTGCAGGTGAAGTTGAAGATTGCCCCATGGTGGACATGATTATGTTGGGATATCACAATATCTCTTATATTATTAATGCATCTATATACTTGGTAAAGGGTGGAAGGCTCGGCCTTATGCACAGTGTTTTGTTCCACTCTTGCCGCCCTAGTTTCCGTCATATCGGTATTATGTTCCCGGATTTTGTGTCCCTAACGCAGTTGGGTGATTTATGGGACCCCCTTGACAGTTCGCTTTGAATAAGACTCCTCCAGCAAGGCCCAACATAGGTTTTACCATTTGCCTCACCTATACCCTTTTATTTCCCTTGGGTTTCCGGAGCCCGAGGGTCATCTTTATTTTAGCCCCCGGGCCAGTTCTCCTTCGAAAGTCTTTGGTCCAAACCGAGCGATGTCCGCGCCCCACAGGCAATCGGGGTCTATGCCAACCCGACGTCTGGCTCATCCGGTGTGCCACGAGAACGAGATATGTGCAGCTCCTATCGGGATTTGTCGGCACATCCGGCGGCTTTGCTGGTCTTGTTTTATTCTTGTCGAAATGTCTTGTAGCCGGGATTCCGAGACTGATCGGGTCTTCCGGGAGAAGGAATATCCTTCGTTGATCGCGAGAGCTTATCATGGGCTAAGTTGGGACACCCTGCAGGTATAAACTTTTCGAGAGGCGTGCCAGCGGTTATGTGGCAGATGGGAATTTGTTAATATTCGGTTGTAGTAAACTTGAAGTAAACTCTTCTAAAATACACCAACCGTGTGTGTAACCGTGAGTGTCTCTTTTCGGGGTTGATCGAGAGGAGAACACAGTTTCTGGGTTATGTCTGACGTAAGTAGGAGTTCAGGATCACTTCTTGGTCATTACTAGTTGTCGACCGTTCCTTTGTTTCTCTTCTCGCTCTCATTTGCGTAAGTTAGCCACCATACATGCTTAGTCGCTTTGCAACCTCACCACTTTACCCCTTCCTTTCCCATTAAGCTTTGCTAGTCTTGATACCCATGGTAATGGGATTAATGAGTCCTCGTGGCTCACAGATTACTACAACAATAGTTGCAGTGTACAGGTTATCACGATGATCATGAGGCGAGAGCGATGTTCACTTGTTTTGGAGTTCTTCTTCCCGTCGATCTTGGGTTAGGTTCCTGGTCGGCCTTTGGGCTAGCAGGGTGGATGTCGTTTGAGTTTCTATTTATGTTTCATCCGTAGTCGGATGTTGATCTTGTATATGATGTATTGTTGTATTCTTGTGACTTTGTATGTATTGGATGTATCCCCACTATTATGTAATGATATCCACCTTGCAAAAGCGTTTAAATATGCGGGTCTATCCTTGGTGGGACCTTCGAGTTCCTTTTGGATAGGGTCGCATATTGGGCGTGACACAACCATTCTTAGAGACTTATCCTTCTTCTCAACCAAAAGCACTGGGCTCCCCATGGTGATGAACTCCGTCGAATGTAACCTTTCACCAATAACTCGTTGATCTGCTTCTTAATCTCCTCCAGATCATTTGCGGGCATCTGGTAGGGTCTCTTTGATATACGCCCGGTGCCTGGCAATAGCTCTATCAAAAACTCGATGTCACGATCTGGTGGCATGCCTGGTAACTCCTCTTGAAAAACATCCGGGTAATCCTTCACTTAGGCACTTCCTCCTGAACAACTCCCGTGAGGGTATTTACTTGGCTCCTCCTAGGCGCATGCCTAGATACATACTTAATCCTTTTTCCCTCCGGGATGGTGAAATAAATCGACTTACTAGCACAGTCAATGCTTCCTCCATACTTTGACATCCAGTCCATGCCTAATATCACATCCAATCCTTGTGACTCCAAAATTATTAGGTCTGACGGGAAAACATGGATACCAATGGTTAGGGGTATCTGGTCGCACCATCGACTAGCCATATACTCTGCTCCAGGTGAACTCACTAATAGAGGGGTCCTAAGGGTTTGGGCTAGTAGTTTAAACTTATCCACGAATCCCCTTGATATATATGAATGCGACGCACCGGTGTAAAAAAGAACAAGGGCGGTAAAAGACTTAACCAAAAACTTACCAATAACCGCATCTGGCTGCTCTTCAACCTCCTCCACGTTAACGTGGTTCACTTGTCCTTTGTTGAATGGATTGGGCTTCTTCCCAGCGCTTCCTTAGACCATGAGATTGTACAACTCCCGGATACCGTAGGAATGCTTTGGGTGCACCAAACGTCACAACGTAACTGGGTGGCTATAAAGGTGCACTACAAGTATCTCTGAAAGTGTCTGTTGGGTTGGCACGAATCGAGGCTGGATTTGTCACTCCGTGTGTGACGGAGAGGTATCTCTGGGCCCACTCGTTAGGACATCATCATAATGTGCACAATGTGACCAAGGGGTTGATCACGGGATGATGTGTTCTGGAACGAGTAAAGAGACTTGCCGTGCGAGATTGAACAAGGTATCGGGATACCGACGATCGAATCTCGGGCAAGTACAAGACCGCTAGACAAAGGGAATTGTATACGGGATTGATTGAGTCCTTGACATCGTGGTTCATCCGATGAGATCATCGTGGAACATGTGGGAGCCAACATGGTTATCCAGATCCCGCTGTTGGTTATTGGCCGGAGAACGTCTTGGTCATGTCTGCATGGTTCCCGAACCCGTAGGGTCTACACACTTAAGGTTCGATGACGCTAGGGTTATAAAGGAAGTTTGTATGTGGTTACCGAATGTTGTTGAGTCCGGATGAGATCCCAGACGTCATGAGGAGTTCCGAACAGTCCGGAGGTAAAGATTTATATATGGAAAGTTGTTGTTCGGGTTCCGGAAAAGTTTGGGTTTTTCGGTATTGTACCGGAAGCTTCTGAAGGTTCGAAGGATTCGGAGGGTCCGGAGGTCCGGAAATTGTTCCACCATGTCCAATACAGCAGCATGGGCTGTAGGGGGCGCCCTAGCCTTAATGGGCCAGGGGCACCAGCCCCCAAGGCCCATGCGCATGGGAGAGGAAACCCTAAAGGGAGGGCCTCCACTTGACTTGGGAGGCACTCCTCCCCCTTGGCCGCCGCCCCAACCCTAGATGAGATCTAGGGGCGGCCCTCTCCCCACCTATAAATAGTGGAGGGTGGGAGGCAGCCGCACCCCAAGTTACAGCGCAGCCCTCCCCCTCTCCCAAGTACTCCTCCTCTCCCGCGGTGCTTGGCAAAGCCCTGCAGGATTGCCACGCTCCTCCATCACCACCACGCCGTTGTGCTACTGCTGGACGGAGTCTTCCTCAACCTCTCCCTCTCTCCTTGCTGGATCAAGGCATGGGAGACGTCACCGGGCTGCACGTGTGTTGAGCGTGGAGGTGCCGTCCGTTCGGCACTAGGATCTCCGGTGATTTGGATCACGGCCAGTACGACTCCTTCAACCCCGTTCTCTTGAGCAGCTTCCGCTTAGCGATCTACAAGGGTATGTAGATGCACTCTCCTTCCCCTCGTTGCTAGTCTCTCCATAGATAGATCTTGGTGACTCATAGGAAAATTTTGAATTTCTGCTACGTTCCCCAACAGTGGTATCAGAGCCAGGTTTATGCGTAGATTATTTGCACGAGTAGAACAAAAAGTAGTTGTGGGCGTTGATTTTGTTTAATATGCTTACTGTTACTAGTCCAATCTTGATTCGGCGGCATCGTAGGATGAAGCGGCCCGGACCGACCTTACACGCATTTCACGTGAGACAGTTCCACCGATGACATGCACTTGTTGCATAAGGTGGCTAGCGGGTGCCGATCTCTCCCACTTTAGTCGGATCGGATTCGATGAAAAGGGTCCTTATGAAGGGTAAGTAGCAATTGACATATCACGTTGTGGTTTTGCGTGGGTAGGAAGCGTTCTTGCTAGAAACCCATAGCAGCCACGTAAAACATGCAAACAACAATTAGAGGGCGTCTAACTTGTTTTTGCGGGGTATGCTATGTGATGTGATATGGCCAAAAGAATGTGATGAATGATATGTGATGTATGAGATTGATCATGTTCTTGTAATAGGAATCACGACTTGCATGTTGATGAGTATGACAACCGGCGAGAATATAGGAGTTGTCTTAATTTATTGTATGACCTGCGTGTCATTGAACAACGACATGTAATTACTTTACTTTATTGCTAACCGGTAGCCATAGTAGTAGAAGTAATAAGTTGGCGAGACAACTTCATGGAGACACGATGATGGAGATCATGGTGTCATGCCGGTGACGATGATGATCATGGAGCCCCGAAGATGGAGATCAAAAGGAGCAAAATGATATTGGCCATATGATGTCACTATTTGATTGCATGTGATGTTTATCATGTTTATACATCGTATTTCCTTAGAACAAGGTAGTAAATAAGATGATCCCTCATTAAAATTTCAAGAAAGTGTTCCCCCTAACTGTGCACCGTTGCGAAAGTTAGCCGTTTCGAAGCACCACGTGATGATCGGGTGTGATAGATTCTTACGTTCACATACAATGGGTGTAAGCCAGATTTACACCACGCCAAACACTTAGGTTAACTTGACGAGCCTAGCATGTACAGACATGGCCTCGGAACACAAGAGACCGAAAGGTCGAGCATGAGTCCTATGGAGGATACGATCAACATGAAGATGTTCACCGATGATGACTAGTCCGTCTCACATGATGATCGGACACGACCTGAATTGACTCGGATCATGTAATCACTTAGATGACTAGAGGATGTCTATCTCAGTGGGAGTTCATGAGATGAACTTAATTATCCTGAACATAGTCAAAAGATCTTTGCAAATTATGTCGTAAGCTCGCACTTTAGTTCCACTGTTTTAGATATGTTCCTAGAGAAAATATATAGTTGAAAGTTGACAGTAGCGATTATGCGGACAATAGAATGCTTATGTCCTTAATGCACCGCCCAGTGTGCTGAACCCCAAACGTCGTCTGTGGATGTTGCGAACATCGGACATACACGTTTTGATAACTACGTGATAGTTCAGTTAAACGGTTTAGAGTTAAGGCACCAAAGACGTTTTGAAGCGTCGCGTAACATATGAGATGTTTCGAGGGCTTTAATTGGGATTTCAGGCTCGTGCCCACGTCAAGATGTATAAGACCTCCGTCGATTTTCTTAGCCTACAAACTAAGGGAGAAAAGCTCAATCGTTGAGCTTGTGCTCAGATTGTCTGAGTGCAACAATCACTTGAATCGAGTGGGAGTTGATCTTCAAGATGAGATAGTGATGTTTCTCCAAAGTCATTGCCACCAAGCTGCTAGAGCTTCGTGATGAATTATAACATATCAAGGATAGATATGATGATCCTTGAGGTATTCGCGATGTTTGACACATGAAAGTAAAAATCAAGAAGGAGCATCAATTGTTGATGGTTGGTGAAACCACTAGTTTCAAGAAGGGCAAGGGCAAGAAGGGATACTTCATGAAACGGCAAATCAGCTGCTGCTCTAGTGAAGAAACCCAAGGTTGAACCCAAACCCGAGACTAAGTGCTTCTGTAATAAGGGGAACAGCCACTGGAGCAGAATTACCCTGAATACTTGGTAGATGAGAAGGCTGGCAAGGTCGATAGAAGTATATTGGATATACATTATGTTAATGTGTACTTTACTAGTACTCCTAGTAGCACCAGGGTATTAAGATACCGGTTCAGTTGCTAAGTGTTAGTAACTAGAAATAAAAGAGCTCTGGAATAAGCGGAGACTAGCTAAAGGTGAGTGACGATATGTGTTGGAAGTGTTTCCAAGTTTGATGTGATCAAACATCGCACGCTCCCTCTACCATCAAGATTAGTATTAAACCTGAATAATTGTCATTTGGTGTTTGCGTTGAGCATAGACATGATTGGATTATGTCTATCGCAATACGGTTATTTATTTAAGGAGAATAATGGTTACTCTATTTATTTGAATAATACCTTCAATGGTCTTGCACCTAAAGGAATGGTTTATTGAATCTCGATCGTAGTGATCGCATTTTCATGCCAAAAGATATAAGATAGTAATGATAGTACCACTTACTTGTGGCACTACCATGTAAGTCATATTGGTATAAAAGCATGAAGAAGCTCCATGTTGATGGATCTTTGGACTCACTCGTTTTTGAAAAGTTTGAGACATGCGAACCATGTCTATTGGTGTATCTGCATGAAGAAACTCCATGCGGATGGATCGTTTGGACTCACTTGATTTTGAATCACTTGAGATATGCAAATCACACCACATGGGCAAGATGACTGAAAAGCCTGCGTTTTCGGTAAGATGGAACAAGATAGCAACTTGTTGGAAGTAACACATTTTGATGTGTGCGGTCCAATGAGTCTTTGAGGCATCTGATGAATATCCTTATGTTCTTACTTCCACGGATGATTCGGCGGATGTTGAGTATATTTACTTGATGAAACACAAGTCTGAATTATTGAATGGTTCAAGTAATTTCAGAGTGAAGTTGAAGATCATTGTGACAAGAGGATAAAATGTACGTGATATGATCATAGAGATGAGTATCGAGATTCTGAGCTTTGTACGCATAATTAAGACATTGTGGAAATTGTTTCACAATTAATACGCTGGAACACCATAGTGTGATGGTGTGTCCGAACATCATAGTTGCACCCTATTGGATATGGTGCGTACCATGATGTCTCTTATCGAATTACCACTACCGTTCTGTAGCGACCCGACCCGAATGGATCAAGTCTCTGTGCTCAGGTGTCATCCACTGGATCGATGTCTTTGACACCACGATTACTTGAAGGATTTATAACAGAGTAGCAATCACACACTTATTACATCATGGTCCAAAAGAGGACTTATTACAATAAATATGGCCTAACCAGAGCACACGCTGACTGTAGGACACGACCACTAAGTTAAAGCCATAGATCACTACTCTCTTCTCATTTTCTAACTCCTCATCTTTTCTACTCTTTTAGGATGAAGGACGCGAAGATCAAGTACGCCCAACCAGATGAAGGCACACCTTTTGGATTTCACTTGAAGGAAGTCACCAAGTACGAACATTGGACTACCAAGTTTCACCGGGACTTTCAACGCCACTCTTGCACGAAGAGGAGCTATTTGGAAGATTCAAGCTCACGTTAAGGAAGGACATTCGCCCCAATCACCAAGCCTATAGATAGTGTTTTCGGTGCACCAACACTGAGTGCAGGAAAGAGCATGGCAGCTCATATCACCATGGGGCGCATTGGAGAAGTTTATCAAGAAGACCTCAAGGACACCATCTACCAGATTTGCGGACGCCTTGAGATGAACAATGGGAGATAGTCGGCACCAAGAAGGACCGATCCATTGCAGCTTTCATCCAGGAGTTAAACCGGCACATTCGGCGCCAGGAGAACCGGATGTGCAATGATATGCTCGAATTGAAGGATGCGAAGGAAGGATCCTCGAACTTGAAGAAGAACTAAAGTCTACACGTAAGGACTACATGGGCCGAGATCGTGGCTGTAGCAAGACACGATAACGATCTTAAGTATGAGATTGAAGAACTCAAGAAGAAATTGGCGCTCAAGAATGAAGACAAGTACATCGATTGTCCGAAAGCAACTACATCATCATCGGCGACACCGATTCGGATCCAAGTGAACCCGACTTTGAAGATGAAGGCTGGGCGAGACATCATGGAGTCTTCCACGGTTCAAATTAATAGATGACCCCACATATTAGTAGTATTCCCTCCATGTAAACATTTTAGTTCACGCACTTTTTGCGATAGTTTGACCGTTGTAAGCCCTTTGTTTGAATTGAATGAAGTGATTTTGTGTGCATTTGCTCATATACATTTGGGTAGTGTTTCTCCTTAGACCTCACTCTATTCTTATTTCTCGTCTTTTCTAAACCTATCAGATGCCTCCGAGACGCGACCCCGTGTTTGTTTTCCCGCCAGAGATCACCCAGTTGATTCAGCAGCAGAACACTTTGATCCAAACACTAGTACAGAATCAAGGCAACAACAACAACAACCCACCGCCACCACCACCAGTTGACCATCGGCTCGTTTCTTAAAATTTGAACCCGCCGGTGTTTTCCGATGCACCGAGCCGATAGTAGTAGATGATTGGCTCCGTAAGATAGGGAGGGAGTTGACCACTGCAGGATGTCTGAGATGGAGAGAAGGTGAAGTTTGCTGCACACCAGCTTGAAGGACCCGCAGCAGCATGGTGGGAGAATTTACAGCCCACTTACCCTATAGATACTTTCACATGGGATCGGTTTGAGCAAGCTTTCCGCCGCCCATGTCTCGGCAGGAGCTATGGCCGTGAAGAAGCGTGAGTTTCATAATTTACGCCAAGGAGGAAGGAATTTGTTGGCCGGTATGTGGATGATTTTAGTAAGTTAGCACGTTATGCCCTAGATGGCGTTACTCTGAGATCTTTGCTAAGCAGGAGAAGTTTCTGGAAGGACTGAATGATGAGTTAAGCATGCAGTTGATGGTAGCAAGTTTCAATAACTACCAGGAGTTGGTAGATCATGCCCTCATGATTGAAGGCAAGCAACAGCAATTGAGAATCGCAAGAGGAAGTATGGACAGGGGAAGTATAACTCTGGAGCCCAATGAAGCCCGTTATACCCCTAAACAGGGAGTTCAGTTTCAGCATACCCATGGAGGAGGTATTTCGCACAACCATAATGGCCACAAAAATGGAAATGGGAATGGAGGAAGCAACGGCCAAAACCGTACCACACCATCAACCCCAACTAAGAAAGACCTGAGCCATGTCACCTGTTACAAGTGTTCCAAGAACGGACATTATGCAAATGACTGTCCCGAAGGCCAAGGTGGAAATGGAAGTTCTGGAAAGAAGCCAAACCCTTTCAACGAGGGACAGGTGAACCACATTGATGTGGAGGAGGTTGAAGATCAACCCGATGCGATGTCGGTAAGTTTTTGGTTAAGTCATTTACTTCACTAGTTCTTTTCGATACCGGTGCAACGCATTCATACATATCAAGGGGATTTGTAGAGAAGTATAGTCTACCTACTCGGATTCTTAAAACCCCTGTGCTAGTAAGCTCACTAGGAGCGGAGTATATGGCCAGACAAGGATGTTTTCAAGTGCCATTAAGTATAGGAAGGCATGTGTTCCCGACGGATTTGATCATTTTGGAATCCCAAGGATTGGATGTGATTCTCGGTATGGATTGGCTGTCGATGTATGGAGGAAACATCGATTGCGCAAGTAAGACGATTTTTCTCACAACACCAGAAGGAAGAAGGATTAAGTATGTATCACGGCATGAGCCGAGGAGAGCTCATGTAAATTGCCTATCGAGTGGTGCGGGAAGAGGTGCCGATGAGAAGGATTACCCTGATGTATTTCCAGAGGAATTGCCAGGAATGCCACAGGATAGAGACATTGAGTTTTTGATTGAACTTTTGCCAGGAACAGGCCCAATATCAAAGCGACCATACAGGATGCCCGCACAGGATTTGGCGGAAATCAAGAAGCAGATTAAGGAGCTGTTGGATAAAGGTTATATATGCCCAAGTTCTTCGCCTTGGGGATCACCCGTACTGTTAGTGGAGAAGAAGGACGGATCATTAAGGATGGTTGTTGATTATCGTGGGTTAAATGAAGTAACAATCAAGAACAAGTACCCACTACCAATGATAAATGATCTGTTTGATCGTTTGCAAGGAGCTAAAGTGTTTTCCAAGATCGATTTGCGATCAGGGTACCATCAGTTAAAGATTCGGGAGCAGGACATACCTAAGACAGCATTTACCACGAGATATGGATTGTATGAGTATACCGTTATGTCATTTGGACTGACTAACGCGCCAGCCTATTTCATGAACCTGATGAACAAAGTGTTTATGGAGTTTTTGGATAAGTTAAATCGTGGTGTTCATAGATGATATTTTGGTTTTCTCGAAGAATGAAGAGGAACATAAGGAACATTTGCGATTGGTTTTGGAGAAACTAAGGGAACATCGATTATATGCCAAGTTCAGCAAATGTGAGTTTTGGCTAAAGGAAGTTGGATTTCTTGGACATGTTATATCCGGAGAAGGGATAGCAGTTGACCCCACAAAGGTTGAGACCGTAACCAAATGGGAAGCACCAATGACAGTTGGAGAGCCGGAGTTTCTTGGACTCGCAGGATACTACCGAAGATTCATTGAGAATTTCTCAAGGATTGCAAAGCCTATGACGGAATTGCTGAAAAAGGATACCAAGTTCATATGGACTGAGGATTGTGAAGCAAGTTTTCAGGAGTTGAAGAAAAGATTGGTTACCTCACCGGTGTTAATTTTGCGGATCAGACCAAGGATTATGAGGTGTATTGCGACGCTTCACGTCGAGGACTTGGAGCAGTGCTTATGCAGGAAGGAAGAGTTGTTTTGTATGCTTCACGACAGCTTAAGCCTCATGAGTTGAATTATGCCACACATGATTTGGAGTTAGCAGCCGTTGTGCATGCATTGAAGACATGGAGACATTTTCTCATTGGAAATCATTGTGAGGTGTACACGGATCACAAGAGTTTAAAGTACATCTTCACGCAGAAGGAATTAAATCTCGAAGAGAGGAGATGGTTGGAGCTTATCAAGGATTATGATATGAGATTGCATTATCACCCGGGAAGGCTAACGTTGTAGCAGACGCATTGAGCCGTAAGAGCCACGCGTCAATACACTAATGGTGGGAGGAATACCCAAGGAGTTAGCGAGAGGACCTTGAGAGCTATGTTTGGGAATAGTTCCAAAGGCTATGTAGCAACATTGGAGATTCAGTCTACGTTGATGGACAAAATCGGAGAAGCTCAAAAGGCGGATAAGGAAGTTGCCTCTATAAAGGAGAAAATGAGCGAAGGAAAAGCTAAGGGATTTCGTGAGGATGAGTACGATACCCTATGGTTTGAGGACCGTGTGTATGTGCCAAATGACCCGGAGATCAGGAAGTTGATTCTGCGAGAAGCACATGATTCGCCTTACTCGATTCACCCTGGAAATACCAAGATGTATTTGGATTTGAAGAATACTTTCTGGTGGACCGGAATGAAGAAGGATATCGCGGAGTATGTAGCAGTTTGCGATGTATGTCAGAGAGTAAAGGCGTAACATCGAGCGGCAGGATTGTTGCAGCCATTGCCAATACCCGAATGGAAGTGGGATAAACTAGGCATGGATTTCATCGCAGGATTGCTCGTTCAGGCTATGACTCGATTTGGGTTATAGTCGACCGCTTGACGAAGGTAGATCATTTCATTCCAGTCAAGACTACCTATAGCAGTGCTAAGTTGGCAAAGATATACATGACCAGAATTGTGTGTTTACGGAGTTCGAGGAGTATCGTGTCGAGATAGAGGAACCCAATTTACCTCAAAGTTTTGGAATCGGTTACTTGCGAAACATTGCGAACAGCTGGAATTGATGCTGACTTTCCACCCACGTAGCCGATGGACGGTGAGAGAGTCAATCAGATTTTGGAGGATATCTTTGAGAGCTTGTGCACTAGATTATGGATCTAGTTGGGATGATAACTTGCCGTATGCAGAGTTTTCTTATAACAACAGTTACCAAACCAGCTTGAAGATGGCACCTTTCGAGGCTTTATGCGGAAGGAGGTGCGGACACCGTTATCATGGGACGAAGGTGGAGACCGTCGATTGTTTGGACCAGATTTGATTAAGGAGTGCGAGCGAAGGTTAAGTTGATTCGTGATAGGCTCAAGGTAGCCCAGTCGAGACGGAAAAGCTATGCGGATTCAAAAGCATGGCGATAGAATATGAAGTTGGAGACAGAGTTTATCTTAGAGTATCCCAACCCGAGGAGTTAAGCGTTTTGGAGTTAAAGGAAAATTAGCACCACGTTTCGTTGGACCGTATAGGATCTTGCAACGCATGGGAGAAGTTGCTTATAAGCTGGAATTGCCGGAGGGACCGTCAGAGTTCA